>CM061133.1:141845815-143045815 GCA_030789695.1 Scilla litardierei | reverse complement strand
TGCACGTACCTAAGTTGTGTACGTGGGCTTGAATGAGTGTACCCCCCATAGTATATTGGTGCTTGCCTATTGTGTGATATATTTATATATATATATATACTCGGAGTTATTCGTGATAGTATGAAGTTGTTGTGAGATAGTAGTTATGGATTTTGTGTGGATAGCTATACTATACTAGGGATGCTTGAGTATATAAGAGTTAGCGTTGGAATATCTAATGGAGTGTATTAGTTAGAGATACTTATAATGGTTGAAATAAAATGATTGGTAAAGCTATGTTTGTGCTAGGGTGGGTATTATAAATATATGCGTGCTGATGTCTGTATTACTATTATTATGGTGTATAAATTGATTGAACTACGTGAGTATTGCCTGACTAAATATTAAGTGTGATTGATCTAGGGAATGTATATGGTTGTATTGGTAGACGTATAAATATTGGAATGGTAATGGTATAGGTATGAATGCCGTGCTACGTATATAGAATATCCTGATATGTGTATTGAGTCTCACTCAAGCTTGAGTGAGTATACTCTAAGTATATTGAATGTATGATTGTAGTTTGAATATAGAAATGCTTGATGTATGTATGGTGATAGAAGTGTTTGTGCATGGTTGTGCTACGCACATGATTGTGGGTCGCTACGCCAGTATATAGTTATAGGTGTTGGTCTTGTGATATAGCTAAATACTAAGGACTTGTTATGTGAACGTATGTGTACTAGCTAAAACTAGGTATGTATGTGTGCTAGTTATATAATGGTATGATTGGTGTATGTAAATGAAATGTTAGCGTGTATGGGTGTGCACCATGCACGGGTAAGTATGTGCTTAGCTATAGGTTTTGATGACTATGGTATATGTGGCGTGTCGTAAATACAGTTATAGGACCGTACGTGATGTGAATATATGGTGAACTATTTGCATGTATTTGAATGACTATATATTGTGAAATTATAGTAGCGGTGAATGTATATTAGATATAGTGAACTTGATTTAATAATGGTCTGGTGTGACTATATGT
Source organism: Scilla litardierei (assembly GCA_030789695.1). Lineage (NCBI taxonomy): Eukaryota > Viridiplantae > Streptophyta > Magnoliopsida > Asparagales > Asparagaceae > Scilla > Scilla litardierei. Next base: position 143,044,791 of record CM061133.1, on the reverse strand, counting down.
GCTGAGATGTTTGGTATTGGATGAATATTAGAGGGTAGTGTACTCTTGATGTTTGTGCATAGGTAGCTACCTATAGGTAGAGCGATGATTGTATTGGCTAAGCGTGAAACTATCTTTATATGAGTATCTGAAATATTGTTTGTGTTTAGGTAAGTAGTAGTTATATAAGGGATACATGCTTATATATATGATTGAAATACGTGTATGAGTTTGACTGGCTATAATAGGTATTAATGTATAACGTACGCGAATGTATATATATAAACTTGTTGGTAGTATCAATGTTTGACTACCTAGTGCATATATAAGCACTTGTAATGACTATACCTGGTTTAAATTATATGACTTGATTGGGGTAGTTATTAGAGCGACTAGATATATTAGAAAGTCCGAGGACGGACTTTATTCTAAGGTGGGGAGGATGTAACGACCACTTTTCGTGGTGCGTTGTTCGTGCACGTGCTTGTGGCCGTGCACGTGTTTGTTTTATACTTTATTCGATTGTGAACACTTTTGTGTGATATGCCGTTGCGAACGTCCCTGAGAGTATTAAATGGTGGCACTATATTGGAACGACGTTCTCGAGTCGTTTTTCCACAATTTGATCTTGCTCGATGAGACGTGACGATTCTCACTCTTGACGGGAGACGTTTCTATTTTTAGTTCCGTCGTCCGACGTCGAAACTGAGATCCGTCTTCTTAGTTAGCTCAAATTTGTCGCCACGATCACCCCGATATTTATTTTATAATTTTTGGAGTTCATTTGACCACTTTTATAATTTTTACAAGTTTTATAATATTTTTAATAATTTATTTTTAGATTAATTTCGGCCAAATAAAATTTATTTGAGTTTTAAACGTTTTAAAGAATTTTTGAGCCAATTTCCAGCTCATTTGGACCAGGTCAAATCCTAGAATGGGTTGGAGAAGTTTAAATTCAAATTTTAAATCTTTTTGAACTTCTAATCCTATTAGATTTAGCCCTAGACCAAGTCAACCCACCTATACTATATAAGCAACCCCTAGCAAGTCCTATTTTCCAAAGAAATTAGCCCTAGCCTCTTCCAAACTCATTTTGGACGTTGCGACGAATCGTCGCAACGTTGCGACGTGCAGCACCCCGCACGACCGAAGAAAACCCCCGCATCCACCCGCTCTGACCGGCCGCCCCGCCCGCATTCTCGCCGCTCCGCATCGCTTCAGCACCGTCGCCCCGTTCCCCCGCTCTAACCGAGAGAGGCCATCGGTCAGACCGAGGCCTCAAGCCGCACAGCGCTCCGCATCGCACCCCCGCTCGTCGCCCCGCTCCGCAGCGTGCCTGACCGGTCGCCCCGCCCGCTGTGACCGAGCGCCCCAAGCGCTGCAGCGTTGCATCGTCGCCCGCCCGCAATCCAAGCGCCTGACCGACCCGTTCTCTCGACCTGACCGACGGAAGCTCTCGCACCCAGCCACCCCGCAGCCGCTGCACGCCCCAAATCGTCGCAGCCCGCATTCTCAGCGCACGACCGAGGGTTTCTCCCGCATTGGAGGGGTACGACCGAGGGTCACTTGTCGCAACCCCGCACCCATCGCACCGCTTGCCACCGTGGGCCCCCCAAGTTCTCCAGAGTTATTGTGGGTCCCCCAAAGGCCCCTAGGAGTACTGTGGGCCCCACCAAGGTGCTTGCTCTTCGAGGATTCGTCGCGTACGACGTCGTCGCACGTCGTAGCCCGTCGTCGCACGTGCGAGCTTTGGAATCTGGAATCGTCGCCCCGAGTTGATTGCTCTGAATTTCCAGCGAGGAAACTAATTGGAATCTGGACTTGGAGCACGATCTTATTATTCCAACCCCCGGCGTCGCTACCCGACGCCGGTGTAGCTTTCGCGTCGTGTTGAGGTAACGTTTTGCACCCCTAGGACCCCAAACCCAATTGCATGCTAATCAAGACTAAAATCAGTATTTTTAAAAGTATTTTAAATGTTTTAGAATTCAATAATCAAGATTAATAAAACGGATGTAGGCCGGTGGACTTGTGCACGTAGGAATCGTGACTTTGGACTCGTTGGACGGTGTTTTCTTGACGTGATAGTTGCAGGCAAGTGAAACTTGCCAACTCTTGTGTAGGGCCATGTTTTAGGCCACTTCCTTACTTTTAGCGTAAAAGAGACTAGTCAGTGAAATGATAGCTGGCTAGACGCCTACTTGATCTAGTTTGACAACGAAACTAGATCCGTCACCTAAATGATCTAGCTTGACAACGAAGCTAGATCCAACCATTAAACTTGTCATTCATGCATGCTAAACTGTCACGTTTACTTTTCTTACTTGTACGCTTTACTACTTGCCATGCCATGTCATCCATGCATTGATTGTTGCATCGTAGCACACGCTACAATACTTGTCCTCGTACTACTTGTCCGGCTAGGTGCACCCCTACGCCATACTTGTTTACACACTTCCTGGCTCGTGGTCCAGAAGCGAGCATTCCAAGTTCGGGGGTAAGGCCCTGGCTCGACACACGTGGAGGGGTAGGGTTGAGCGACCACTCAGCGTAAAAGTGTGCCCGTACAGCCTCTTTAGCTGTAAGGCGTGAACTCTGTGCACGAGGTGCTTACTTTTCTTGTCTTGTACTTGTCTTGTGAATGTTATGCCATGCTCGTACTTTACTTTACTTTACTTTACTTTACTTGTTGCACTCATTACTTTAAACTGCCATGTCAATGCATCATGCTAGAACTGCTAGGTTGCTTTACTTTTACCACCTTTCAGTTTCACTTGCACAAGTCTTCCAGACTTGCTGACATGTGCCCCTTGCTCTTTTGGGTGCCACATGTTAGACCCTGAGCCAGAGACAGTCGTTGCTGAGTACGTGATGTGTTGCTGACGCTGAGTCTGAATCCATGATTGCCCAGGAGGATTTTGGTGGACACCGGTGACCATGCTTTGAGTCTTTGTTGAGCTTTATTTTGTTTTAAGCCTTTTGTTAGTTTTTGGTGCGTAGTACCGTCGTTTGTACTTTGTACTTTTGTTGGCCATGTTTGGGCCTTTAGACTCTTTTATTTGTAGCCTGGTGGCTTTTCTGCGTTGTTGAGATTTATTATTATGGATATTCTGAGATGTTTCTTTTGTCTCTTTCGTTATTATTATCTTTGTTTCGTTTCGCGTTGCAAGGACCTGCAGTTTTAAAGTAATTGACGCTTATCGGACTTGCGGCTTTGTAGCTTCAAGTCTGAGCGGACCTTCTCATGCTTCGCCTCCACATTTTTGGGAAGCGGGGCGTGACAACGTGCCATGCAACCAAGTCTAATGTAAATTTCCAAGCATCAATCTTACCCTAACCCGTATTAGGGTTCATCAATACTACTCCATGATGAAAAACATATAAACAAACAACACAAAAGACATACAAACATTCATCATGAAGCAAAAGAAATACAACACAAAAATGGAGAACAAGAGAAAGAAATACTTATCTTGAGTTTGAATCTTCAATCCAATACAAGATTTATTAACAAAAAGACCTAATCTAATCTAACCTAAGGCTCACAAGAGAAAGGGGCAAAAGCCCTAAAAAACTGAGAAGAGATCTCCCTTCAGTCGGCCAACTTCGAGTATTTATAGCCCCACTTCGAAACCCTAATGGTTCGGGTCCAAACCCGCAGAAAAAACGTCACCCGATCGGTTGACATGTCAACCGATCGGGTGATCCGTTACAAATAGTAAACAGAAAACGGCGGAGCTTCACCCGGTCAGATGAACCGGTCGGTTGAGTTCTTGGGGTGACCGGTTGGATCTTGGAGCCGTCGGGTGAAGCGATCGGTTGGACGCCCGTGTCTTCAGCTCTTCAACATCAGCTACAGATGAACCGATCGGGTGAGAGTCACCCGATCGGTTGGCATTTTGCTCGAAAAAACAGAGAACAGCCCCCCGCTGAACCGGTCTGTGAACCGGTCGGGTGACTTCCTTATGAGCTGCGGCAGAGACCGGGTGGTGCACGCGTGCATCACCCGATCGGTTGGAGATGACCAACCGACCGGGTGAGGGGCTGAAAGATGAATTCTTCGACGTTTGACCCCCTGGATCACGCGTGACTTCTCCCGTTGCTCCGGGGACTTGGGATATCATCGTTAAACGTCCCCTACGTGGTCAATCCCCTGCAATCATGGATAAACAAAGAAAAGTGAAAGAAAACGAGAAAATACAAGAAAACGAATAAAAGACGACGGAAAATACGGAGAAACATGGAAGAAAACGTGCGCAAATATATGAAATATAAACACACGTCAAAATCCCCCAAGCTGAACTCTTCCTCGTCCTCGAGGAAGACGAGTGAGAGTAGGAGCTCGGAGTGAGAAAATAGAGAGAAAGAGAGAAAAAGAAAACTCTATATCCTAGATCACCCGTTAGGGCCAACAAAATCAAAAATGACACACCAAGCAAGCGAACGCCAAATCACATCAATAAACCAAGGAATACGAGTCCAGACGAGTGCCGTGGGCCCACGCGGTGAAGCGCGAGTGAGCGTGGTCGTGTGCTAGCAAACGGTGTCACTATCTACATTGTGCAATAAAGCTCGATATACACAGATCCAAGATATGACCCAAATATCGATTCGAATTGAATTAAGCGGTGAATATATGGTTCAAGCATGCATGAGAATAGAGAGAGAATCGAAACATATCATGCGTTAGGGACTCCACAACTAGGGTTAAGGAAATCACCACACTAAAGCCTAGATAATAGCTAAAAAGTTCCTAAGCCAAGTGTTTTCGAAAACGATGGGGGTTGAGATGATGTGGAGTAGAACACTCGGTGCAAATTCTCGCCTTCCCTTTATTCTCGGCAAGTAGGAAAATATTCACACTGGAATTTTTTTTGGGTTTTGGGTATTTGCATATTTTTTTTTGGCTTTTTGGCTATACAATCTTTTTCTTTTCTTTTCTTTTTGGGTTTTTCATTTCTTTTCTCCCTTTGTTTTTTTTTGGATTTTTGGGTTTTTGGCTATACACTTATGTACTCTCCCAAGTGGGAGAACGGTACACGACGAGGGGATTTGCACCAAGTAAAACAAAAAAGAAGTCGAAATCTAAACACTCGGGCAAAGGAGACTATTCTTGCTAAATAGAGCTTAGGCTAAATGGGTTATCCTAGTCCTTAGTTGTGGAATCCCGACGCATGCGAATTGAAGTATACGATATAAATATAGCATGCATAAAGTGGAAACAAATACCGAATATTCAAATCGGAGCATGATAATCTAGGGGTCATTCCTGGACAGGTATATAAAGTAAAATCACAAAGTAGAAGCACACCAAATAGCTAGGCACGATGCACGACTCACAAAAAGCTAAGTGGACCCGCGATGCATGAAATGCAAGAGGACTCGATATCCTAGTGTTAGTGAATGTGATTATCGAAGCTGTGCAAGGTGCGCGTGTGATTTTCGCGGCAATTCATCATAGGGTTCATCTCTAGGAAAAAGAGATAAAAAGAAGAAAAGAAAAAGAAAAGAAAAAAGAAAAACACGGAGAAAAACGACTCAAATAACAAAGAAAAAGAGACAAATGACGCATGAAGTGCGACTCCCCCAAGCTGAAACTTGCATTGTCCTCAATGCAATAGTAGTGAATACGAGGGGGCAATGAAAATGGGGGGGAGTTACGCACCGACACAAAAAATGAAAAACACGAAAAACACATGAGCGAAACTAAAAAATAAAGAAAAAGAAACACTCAAATAAAAGGTATAAAACACGACAAAAGAACACCTAGACACAGACACACAACAACGACACACGAAAACATGCACACAAATCGATTTCCCCCAAGCTGAACATGACAATGCCAGCGAAACGATATGATTAATGTGATGCAGAAATATGCAAGGGGAAGATCGGAAAAGAAAAGAAAGAAATCAAAATGCAGGAGAGACAGTCTGCTCGTTATCCTCGGAAGAGGATGTGGGGTGAAATGATAGAAGGGCACGACATGAAGGGTTATTAAGATGCAAAATCAAATCCTAGATACGTTCCCCTCGCTAATGAGAGGAGACGAGATTATTCAAACCTAAACTAGAAAGCGGTAAATTTTTACACTACTGGATTAGGATACACCTGAGCATAGGCGGATCCAAGATCTGAAGTGGGGCAGGTAGTTGCTCTAACTGCTCCTTCTGTGGCTCCGCCAGAAGCGCTGTGCCACGTGTGCCAATGGACCCAAGCAATGCACCTCCAAGCATCCCTCATAGGTGTCCACCTGTGACCTGCAAAGGACGAGGTGCATTAGTCCATGGCAAGAAATTATTTCCCGAAATAAATGTATCCCAGAGATAATCGTCAACATAAGATGAAAAAATAATAAACGGGTGACGAATACTCCCTGAGAATGGGTCGCTATCCTCTGTACTAGTAACGACCGAATTCTCGCTCTCCATGAGAAGTGGCTCTCCAGGTAGTGACGCACCGCAGCATACCTCAAGGGAAGTAGATCCTGTGTCCTGCGAGAGATATGGCGTGTCAAAAATATATGAGTCTAAAGAAATATGACGTGAAAAGCGAGACTCAAATGTGGAGTGAGAGTGAGTATGAAAATCTCCCTGAATAGGGGCAATATGCTCAAGTAGATGCTCAGCCGCAGAAGAAGTGGAGTGTGACGGTAGAGGTAGATGTGGCTCGGGCTCCATGAAGTGGATGATCGTATCCAAGCCCTCATGCACATCCTCCTCGACGATATGCTCATGCTCCACCATCTGCCCGATGTCCTGAATGACATCCTCGTGGTTGACCACAGACCAAGGAAGAAGCAGCAACAGAGATGACAGTGGAGGTGGATGTGGAGCGGACCACTCGTATGGGGTCGTGGTGTCCTCGTCCTCATGCACATCCTCCTCGCCTGTATGCATAATCTCTCTAAACTCCTCAGTGCTCTCATAGGACTCATGTGGGGTATCCAAATCAAGACAAGAAATCTCTCCCACAGATCCTAGATAAATCTCCCCATCCTCACTATCATCATCAAAAAATGCTTCGTCATCCAAGTGGTAGTGATGGAAAAATGGGGTATCGGCTTGAGATGTGTCTATGGTGGCCGATGGCATGGTGGTCTCAACCATGAAAGTGGGTATATCCTCTCCTTCATCCTCTCTCCTCGGTGTCGGCTCGGTGATTGGTACCATTAAGTTTTGTAATATTTGGCCTTGGTTACACATGGCACTTTCAAGGAGAGATACGAGGCTTGATTCTTCTTGTGTTTGTGGAGGGGTATAAGGTTGAGGAAATGGATGGGAGGTGTTTGGGCTAAGGTTGTGGGAAAATGGTTGGCCTTGGAGTGGGGGGAGGCTATCAAGCGTAAATGGGCAATCATAATACTCGTGCCCCGCCATCCCACAAGTCTCACAAACCACAACTGGATAAGGATCGTATCCTCCCATCTGAGCATCGAAATCTGATCTCCACATGGCAATATCAAAGATACCTGGACAACAAAAATAAGAAAACTAGAGAGGAGCGTCAATAGTACAAGAGAATAACAAAAAGATAATATAATGGTGGGGGAAAAATTTCTTGGTTATTGAAGATTTTTTTTAAAAAATAAGAAAAAAAAAGAAATTTTTTTTGTGTTTTTATGCGTAGTCTAACGAACCCAAGCTAAGCTAATATCAAACCGAACGCCTCCCCGGCAACGGCGCCAAAAACTTGACCGGCGCCCCGTTTACGGTTTGGGCGCGGTGTCGTTTTACCGCAAGTGCATGGTTAGTATAGGGTGCGGGTTTATCGAACACAGGGAGGTGGATGGCTTGAGTGGCTACTAGCCTCGCCTAGGTCGTGTGCTAGCTACGCGGATAATATGGGCGAAGTGTAGAAATAAAAGGAAGAAATGAAAAAGACACGAAATGAATCCCCGCTAACACGGGCTAGAGCATTCATGACACTTGGCATTTGACTTGATCCAGGGTGAGACATTGCCCCAAAAGGTGGTACCTAGCGTCCATGGCCCGATATTCCTGTCGGTGCCAAGCATGCTAGGCCTACCCGGTTCCGGACGGTGGGCACTCCCGTGTCCATAAACACCTTCCGCAACCGGGAGCATTAAGGCCACAATGATATCTCCCATCACTTCGTCCAAGCCGCTCCCGCGTGCGAGGACTCGATGTCTACGCTGGGGGCGTGAGCTATGGCTAGGGGGTCAACCGCCAAGTTTATTCCCCCTTGGCCCGACGGTCAGAGGCGGTCTTTCTCCCGCCAATGACAATGAAACACCCCCGCGTAACCCTAATGGCCAAATAGGTTAAATGTGATTTCTAGCAATACATCGAAGCGGATCTTGACAGGACAAGCACCGGACCCCAATCCCCAACACATCTAGTGTGTCGTCGTACGAATTGGACCCAGATTGCTAGAAATCCCCATTGACACATTTCGTCGAACACGTGCCATGCAACCAAGTCTAATGTAAATTTCCAAGCATCAATCTTACCCTAACCCGTATTAGGGTTCATCAATACTACTCCATGATGAAAAACATATAAACAAACAACACAAAAGACATACAAACATTCATCATGAAGCAAAAGAAATACAACACAAAAATGGAGAACAAGAGAAAGAAATACTTATCTTGAGTTTGAATCTTCAATCCAATACAAGATTTATTAACAAAAAGACCTAATCTAATCTAACCTAAAGCTCACAAGAGAAAGGGGCAAAAGCCCTAAAAACTGAGAAGAGATCTCCCTTCAGTCGGCCAACTTCGAGTATTTATAGCCCCACTTCGAAACCCTAATGGTTCGGGTCCAAACCCGCAGAAAAAATGTCACCCGATCGGTTGACATGTCAACCGATCAGGTGATCCGTTACAAATAGTAAACAGAAAACGGCGGAGCTTCACCCGGTCAGATGAACCGGTCGGTTGAGTTCTTGGGGTGACCGGTTGGATCTTGGAGCCGTCGGGTGAAGCGATCGGTTGGACGCCCGTGTCTTCAGCTCTTCAACATCAGCTACAGATGAACCGATCGGGTGAGAGTCACCCGATCGATTGGCATTTTGCTCGAAAAAACAGAGAACAGCCCCCCGTTGAACCGGTCTATGAACCGGTCGGGTGACTTCCTTATGAGCTGCGGCAGAGACCGGGTGGTGCACGCGTGCATCACCCGATCGGTTGGAGATGAATTCTTTGACGTTTGACCCCCTGGATCACGCGTGACTTCTCCCGTTGCTCCGGGGACTTGGGATATCATCGTTAAACGTCCCCTACGTGGTCAATCCCCTGCAATCATGGATAAACAAAGAAAAGTGAAAGAAAACGAGAAAATACAAGAAAACGAATAAAAGACGACGGAAAATACGGAGAAACATGGAAGAAAACGTGCGCAAATATATGAAATATAAACACACGTCATCCACCTCCATTAATCTCTTTCCCTCCCTCCATTGTTGTGCAAATCAAACCACAAAAAGGGTCAGCAGTAGGTTTCGGCCCCTTCTGTTACCGGCGACCGGCCGGCCAGGTGGCCGGCCACCCCTCCCCCTCCTTGCTCCCCTGGCCTCCACCATTGGTACACCTACAAAGTGAAGAAGAAGAAGTTGGAAAAAATTTGACAGTTTTGTGTTTGGGTGTTATTTGTGCATGAAGGAAATGTTAGAAAGAATAGAAGAAGGAGAGATGAAAATATTAAACTGTCATTAGTTTTGAAAAGGAATAGAAGAGAAAAGGGAAAAAAGAAGGGGGAGATTTTTGTTAAGATTTTGGTTAAGCTTTTTTAGAGATTTAGGAATTGTTTTTTCATATTTTAATACGTGTATACGTATACGTGTGTATATACATGTAGTATGAATTTTGTAACTTCAATTATTAATGAATAAAATATGGGTGAGTGCGTATGGTGTTTGTAGGTAGACGTCCCGGGAAGACACCGACTTCCGGATGCGACACGAGACTTGCCCAAGGAACCGAACTACAATTGGTCACAACCTTAGGAAAGCAATTACCCTGTATATGTACTGTACTTGTGCTCATTGTTGCTTGTATTATCGTACACATTGTTGGATGTGCGAAGTAATGGGCCTATAAGGCCATACAGATACGGATACTGATACGGATACGGATACGGATACGGATACAGATACGGTTATAGATTTGACAGCACTGGTTATGGGGTAGTCTTGAGCTACGAAGTGTGTGGGAGCGACCGGGTCCACCCTTATTTGGTAAGCCATACCATCACCCTGCAGGGGATGGTAGGTAAATATTCCACGGGTTGCTCCGTGGGATGGGTGCACTTATGGTTACATATCATGCACTCGAGCTAAGACTGTTGCACTAGTTTGATTGATACTATTGTTCTGTTACTATTACTGACTAAGTCGAGACTACTCGAACGTGACAGAGTGGTATAATAATAGGCAGTCTTAAATTACTACTGGATCAGTGTCTAGAAAGGAATGGGAATGGGGTTGGTCAACCAAAGGACTCGTCCTGCGGTTATAGAAGTGACCAGTGCCTTCAAGCCCTGATTGACTGGCTAGTTTGGGAGTTAAACTAGACCTATTATTATTAGGCCAGCTACACTATTAGATAGTCAAGCGACGTTTGTTACCTCTTGCTTGTTCATTACATTACTGCCTTTACTTTTTGTTGGTTTCTACTTGCCGCTTAGCGCTGACATGTATTTCATTGTTTTCTTTGAAATGCAAGTTAGACTATGAGCCGTTGGAGTACGTGGAGTACTACACTGAGGACGAACCCGCAGTTCAGGGATCAAAGGACGTTACTAAGCCCGTACCAGCAGAGGAGTAGGAATCTCCGACTCAACCACAACATCTTCTTTCCTTTACCATCAATGTGCTTTTCTTACCACCAAAGTGCTATTTACCTTCGAGTGCTGTACTTTACTTTCTGTCGAGTCGTTCTATGCCATACTATAAGGCCCAGTCCTGCACTACTTTTCATCTATTGGATAATGAAGATGTTATGTGTTGTTTCTCTGAGTTTGCATGACAAGAACCTGACTTCAATGGAATTACTACAGACACTTATTGTGCATCAAGCAAGGAAGGAAAAAAATTCCTCCTTGTTTTATGCACATGCGGACCTTTGTCACGTCCTCGCTCCCGGGTATTATAGGACATCAAGCAATGAAGGAAAAAATTCCTCCTTGTTTTATGCACATGCGGACCTTCGTCACGTCCTTGCTCCCGGGTATTATGGGACGCGGGGCGTGACAGGTTTCTGTGGTGGCCCATGCAGATCATGCAAATACTCAGAGCAATATACACATCTTTACGATCCTAAGTTGACAGAGTACATATTAACTCTGGTTTATTGTTTTGCAGCATGGCAGGAAGACCAAACACCCGCAACGAAAATGGCGCCAATGGAAACGGTGCCAATGCAAATGGTGCCACCGAGATATCTGCAGTCATGGGAGTGATAAGAGAAATGTTGGAAATACAACACCCGATGCTACAACGGGGACCACTAGCTCCACCACAACCCACTGAACCTGGGGTTAAGCAATTCTAAGAGCTTCGTCCGAAGACTTTCTCTGGAAAGGAAGGGCCACTGGAAGCTGAAGAATGGGCCCTAGCCACTGAAGACAAGTTGAGCGCTGCTCGCATCTCTCAAGTAGAATGGGTTGAAGTTGCAAAACTGCAACTGACTGACAATGCTCGAAGCTGGTGGGATCGTGAAGAACGACATCTGGTTAAGCCTATCTCTTTGGGCATGTTCCGAGAAAGGTTCAATGCCCAATATTTTCCTCCATCAGCCAAGAGAGAACTCCAACAGCGTTTTTCTAATCTGAAACAAGACAATAAGACTGTTGATGAGTACGAGGCAGAGTTCTCAATGCTCAGTGGTTTCGCTCCACACATGGTTGAAAATCCAGAAGACTGTGCCTATCAGTTTTGTCAAGGCCTAAACCCTCGTGTTCAAGCCTCGATGACTTCAGTGAAGCTGACCACCCTTGAGGATGTTCTGGAAGCTGCACAGAATTATGAAACCGTTGCACGACTTGACAAGGGATTTCAAGTTAATACAAGAAAATGCCCAATGGAGCCTGCCAGGAACAACTTCCATCCGACTCAGACCACAAATTTCAAGAAGCAAGTAGCTCCAGCTAATGCCAAGTCCACTATGGTGTGCCACTACTGCAACCGTGTTGGACATTTCAAGAAGGACTGTCGTGTGTTCTTGAACCTGTGCATAGTATGTGGGCGCATCTGACCATCTTACCAATGACTGCCCTCGTCGTACTATCAAACCAGCCAACCCTCTGATTGCTTCAGGATCAGCTCCGCAAAAGCAACCCCTGACTCCTCAGCAACAAGCTTTTCAGAATGCCAAGCTGAATACACCAAGGCATCAGGAATTTACTATGACTGCTGCTGAAGCCGAGACCACTGATCAAGTGACCTCAGGTAACCTTTAGACCACAGTTTCATATAACATTTTATATCATATGCATAGTTGGTGAGTATCTTTTGCTAAGACGTATCCAATCTTGACCTAGGTATTATCTTAGTATCTGCATCTCCGGCTATAGTCTTGTTTGATTTAGGAGCTTCACATAGCTTCTTGTCGCAAAAGTTTGCGATGGATCATTCTATTTCTATCTGTGATCTTCTGAGATGTTGGAATGTCAACACTGGAAATGGCATAGTAAAGGTCTGTACCGGATGCAAGTCATGTCCACTAGTGATTTGTGGACGTAAACTATTTACTGATTTCATGATCATCAGCATATCCAACTTTGATGTGATACTCGGCATGGATTGGTTAGGAACTTTCTACGCTAACATCGATTGTCACCAGAAGAGTGTAGTGTTTAAAATTCCTGAACATCATGTGTTCGAGTTTATGAATGGAAGTCGTTCGCTTGGTCCTATCGAGTTTTAGGCCAAGCTGAATGAAGCAATAGTCGCATCAATGCAGGTTGAGCCTGAGAAACATTTAGTAGTTCGAGACTTCGAAGATGTATTCCCTGAAGATATTTCGGGATTACCACCAGACCGAGATCTCGAATTCACTATTGACCTAATGCCAAACACTCAACCTATCTCCAATGCTCCTTACCGCATGGTTCCTGCTGAATTGGAAGAACTCCGGAGTCAGCTCGACGACCTGTTGTAGAAAGGATTGATACATCTCAGTGTGTGTCCTTAGGGTGCACCTGTCTTATTGGTCAAGAAGAAGGATGGATCGAGAAGAATGTGCATGGACTATCGAGAACTGAACAAGGTGACTGTAAAGAATAAATATCTGTTCCCTCGCATCGATGATATTTTTGATCAACTCGGTGGATCACGAGTCTTCTCCAAGCTGGATCTCAGAAGTGGTTATCATCAAGTGAAGGTCAGGAATGAATATATTCCTAAGACAGCTTTTCGGACCAAGTATGGACACTATGAATTCGTAGTCATGCCTTTTGGTGTGACTAATGCCCCAGCGGTATTCATGAATCTCATGAACCTTATATTCTATGAGTTCTTGGATAAATTCGTAGTTATCTTCATCGATGACATCCTGGTCTACTCAGAAAGCAAGGAAGATCATGCCAAGCATCTGCAGATAGTTTTGGAGACTCTACGTTGTCATCAGCTCTATGCCAAGTATATCAAGTATGAATTCTGGCTGGATCGAGTCTCCTTTCTTTGACATATAGTTTCGGGAGATGGAATTTCCGTCGATCCTGAGAAAGTCGCATTTGTTAGAAACTGGCCGACACCTCAGTCAGTCTCGGACATCCGCAGCTTTCTAGGATTAGCTGGTTACTATCACTGATTCATCAAGGAATTCTCAAAGATTACTGAGCTGATTACTCGACTGACTAGGTAGGATGTTATGTTTGTTTGGTCTGAAGCTTGTGAGAAAGCATTCAGAGGATTGAAGATGAAGCTGACAACCGCACCAGTTCTAACTATTCCGGATAGAACTGGAGGGTTCGAAGTTTACTGCGATGCATCTGGAAAAGGTCTTGGAAGTGTGCTGTATCAACATGGTTGTGTAGTTGCATATGCTTCTCGACAACTGAAGAATCATGAAAAGAATTATCCAACACACGACTTAGAGTTGGCAACCGTCATCTTTGCTCTGAAGATTTGGAGACATTTTCTGTTAGGAGAGCAAGTAAAGATATTCACTGACCACAGGAGCTTGAAGTATATTTTCACTCAGAAGGAGCTCAACATGAGACTACGAAGATGGTTGGAACTCATGGCTGATTATGACATCGACCTCCAGTATCATCCTGGAAAGGTGAATGTCGTACCTGATGCATTGAGTTGACTACCAACAGTCATGACTCTGACGACTCAATGGGGACTTCAACAAGACCTGAAGGAAATGGGAATCGAAGTCGTCTTTCCAGGAGCTACATCATCATTGATGAACACGCAAATCCAATCTACCATCATCGATCGGATCAAAGATGCTCAATTTGGAGACGCAAAGATACAGAAGATCAAGCAACAAGTTGAAGCTGGTTTATGAACAGAATTTCTTATTCATGAAGATGGGCCTTTGAGGTATAGAAGTCGCATCTGTGTACCTTCAGGAGAAATTAGGGAAGAGCTGCTAAATGAAGAACACATCTCTCCTTACTCCATACATCCAGGTGGTACCAAGATGTACAAAGATCTGCGACGGAACTTCTAGTGGATTGGAATGAAGAGAAGCGTGGCCCAAAGCATCGCCAAATGCCTCGTATGACAGCAAGTGAAGGCTGAACATCATCGAGCCGCTGAATTGCTTCAACCTCTGCCTATTCCAGAGTGGAAATGGCAATACATCATTATAGACTTCGTAACTAGACTACCTCGGAGTTCAAAGAAAAATGATGCCTTCTGGGTAATCGTTGATCGATTAACCAAGTCAGCACATTTCATACCATTCCGAGTAGGACAATCCACTGAACTGCTCGCAAGGAAGTATTTGGAGGTAATGATATATTTCATAGCTTTAAACTCCTTGCAGTATACATAGTGATATCTGATTATCATGCAGGAAATTGTGAGGCTACATGGAGTTCCAAAGAGCATCGTCTCCGACCGAGACACGAGGTTCACCTCATATTTCTGGAAGAGCCTGCAATCGAATCTAGGTACACATCTCAAATTCAGCACCGCGTATCACCTGCAGACTGATGGTCAGTCAGAGCGTACCATCCAGATTCTTGAAGATATACTGAGAGCCTGCATGCTGGACTTCAAATGATCATGGGAAGATCATCTACACTTGGTAGAGTTTGCTTACAACAACAGCCACCAAGCCAGCATCGACATGGCCCCTTTTACGGCCCTCTATGGAAGAAAATGTCGATCTCCATTAAATTGGGATAACATTGGTGATCGAGAACTTTTAGGCACTGAGATGATCGTGGAAGCTGTTGATGTGGTGCGTACTATCAGAGACAAGCTGAAAATCGCACAAGATCGCTACAAACACTGGGATGACGCCAAGCGTAGACATTTGTATTTCAACCTGGAGACCATGTTTTTTAAAAGTTAGCTCCAAACAGAGGAGTGATACGCTTTGAAAAACGAGGAAAGCTCAGTCCGAGATTCATCAGACCATTTGATGTGCTAGAGCAAGTTGGAGAAGTAGCTTATCGTCTGGCTCTGCCACCATCATTGGAGGGAGTTCATGATGTCTTTCATATCTCCTAGCTGCGTCATTACATCAGTGACCCCAAGCATGTAGTCGACCACTCGAAGATTACTGTTCGTCCGGATCTCACCAGAGCAGCAACCGATGCAGATCATAGACCATTGACAGAAGAATCTCAGGAACAAAGTTGTTGAGCTAGTGAGAGTTATGTGGCATAATGATTCGCTTGGTGAATCCACCTGGGAACATGAAGAGGAAATGCACGAGCGTCATCCTCATCTCTTTCCTTAAATTCCGAGGACGGAATTTTTATAAGGAGGGTATGATGTAATGGTCTGTTTTCATCAACACAACAATTTACGTGTTTAGCCTCTTATAAAAATATTTTGAAGTATCAAACTAGTTATGGAGTATTTTAGTAAGATCGGGTTTCATCAAATAACTCTAAATGATTTGATAAAAATTCATTTTCAATTATTACTGTTTTGGCTTAATGAATTAATTTTCTATACAAACATCATCAAAACATTTCCAAAATTCTGCGGTATCATCCTATGATCATTTAGGGCTTTCCACAGTAATTTCGTAATTTTCTGAAGTCAAATCAACAGAGAACCCGCAAACCCGCTTCCTAAACATTTTCGCTCAAAACTCGTATTTTCGTAGCTCAAACCCCAATTGAATCTCGTATTCGCAATCCTCACGACGATACGAACCCATGGGTATGTTTTCATAATTGTTCAGAGTCATATGCGAAAACAGGGTTGTATTTCTCTGTTTTACTAATTATATCCACTAATCACTTTTTACCCTTACTAATTACTAATTACGTTAACCTAATTACTAATTACCCTAACCATGACTACCATGTGAGAGGTGAAACGTTTAACATTTTCCTAACCAAATCTTATCCTAATCTAAGCTTTTTGACTAAAAATTTAATGCTTGATTAAAAATTAATAAAACCTAATCTATTTAAACCCTCCCTCTAACCCTCCTTCTTCATCAGAAAACCTCCCCTCCGGCCAAAATCCGGCCATCTCCGGCGAGCTCCTCCCCACTCCGGTGAGCCCCTCCATCCATTCTCCATCAAAAATCTCCAACAAAATCTCTATCTTTCTCTAAAACTCAACAACAAGCCATCAAACCCAAATCAAACCCAACTTCCCTCAAATCTGAAATCAATCCAATTTCTCCACCTTCCCTTGATTCTCTCCACCTCCATTAATCTCTTTCCCTCCCTCCATTGTTGTGCAAATCAAACCACAAGGGGGGGCAGCAGCAGGTTTTGGCCCCTGCTGCTGCCGGCGGCTGGGTGGCCGGCCACCCCTCCCCCTCCTTGCTCCCTTGGCCTCCACCATTGGTACACCTACAAAGTGAAGAAGAAGAAGTTGGAAAAAAATTTGACAGCTTGGTGTTTGGGTGTTATTTGTACATGAAGGGAATGTTAGAAAGAATAGAAGAAGGAGAGATGACAGTATTAAATTGTCATTAGTTTTTAAAAGGAATAGAAGAGAAAAGGAAATAAAAGAAGGGGGAGATTTTTGTTAAGATTTTGGTTAAGTTTTAAAAGAGATTTAGGAATTGTTTTTTTTGTATTTTATTACGTGTATACATACACATGTGTATATACACGTAGTACGAATTTTGTAACTTCAATTATTAATGAATAAAATATGGGTTCGTGCGTGTGGTGTTTGTAGGTAGACGTCCCGGGAAACACCGACTTCTGGACGTGGCACGAGACTCGCCCAAGGAACCGGACTACAACCGATCACGACTTAAGGCAAGTAATTACGATGTATATGTACTGCACTTGTGCTCATTGTTGCTTGTATTGTCGTACACATTATTAGATGTACGAAACGATGGGCCTATAAGGCCATACGGATACGGATACTGATACTGATCCAGATCCAGATACGGTTATAGATTTGACAACACGGGTTATGGGGTAGTCTTGAGCTATGAAGTGTGTGGGAGTGACCGGGTCCACCCTTATTTGGTAAGCCATACCATCACACTGCAGGGGATGGTAGGTAAATATTTCACGGGTTGCTCCGTGTGATGGGTTCACTTATGGTTACATATCGTGCACTCGAGCTAAGACTATTGTACTAGTCTGATTGATACTATTGTTTTGTTACTATTACTGACTAAGTTGAGACTACTCAAACGTGACAGAGCGGTATAATAATAGGCGGTCTTAAATTACTACTAGATCAGTGTCTAGAAAGGAATAGGAATGGGGTTGGTCAACCAAAGGACTCGTCCTGCGATCATAGAAGTGACCTGTGCCTTCAAGCCCTGACTAACTGGATGGTTTGGAAGTTAAACTAGACCTCTTATTATTACTCTAGCCTACACTATTAGATAGTCAAGCGACGTTTGTTACCTCTTGCTCGTTCATTACATTGCTTCATTTACTTTCTATTGGTTTTTACTTGCCGCTTAGCACTAACATGTATTTCATTGTTTTCTTTGAAATGCATGTTAGACTACGAGCCGACGGAGTACATGGAGTACTACACTGAGGACGATCCCGCAGACCAGGGATCAAAGGACATTACTAAGCCCGTACCAGCAGAGGAGTAGGAATCTCCAACTCGACCACATCATCCGCTTTCCTTTACCGTCAGTGTGCTTTTCTTACCACCAGTGTGCTATTTACCTTCGAGTTATGTACTTTACTTTCTTTCGAGTTGTTGTAGGCCATACTATAAGGCCCAGTCCTGTACTACTTTTCATCTATTGTATCATAAAGATGGTGTGTGTTGTTTTTCTAAGTTTGTATGATACGAACCTGCCTTCAATGGAATTACTACAGACGATTATTGTGCATCAAGCAAGGAAGAAAAAAATTCCTCCTTGTTTTATGCACATGCGGACTTCGTTACGTCCTCGCTCCCGGGTATTATGGGACGCGGGGGCGTGAAAGATTTACAAGTTATTCAACCTATCAAATCAAAGAGCACTGAACGGTGATCGCATAGGAACAAACGACGATCAATTCCGACTTCGTTTGATCCCTCAAATAATATCTCAAAGTTTGGCAAAGCAAAAACAAAACGGCTGAGAACTGCGGCCGTCATATGGGTTTCAAAAACCCGAAGTGTGGGCCCCATAGTGCGGCCCATGGTTGCTGCAGGCGTGCCATGTGGCGCGCCTGCCTGGAGCTTGCGAGAGCGCCCACACGAGTGTGCTGCACGTGCGGGCCCCATGCAGGCGTCGCCTGCACACAGTACGTATGGGCCCTATGTATGCAGCGTCAACATGGGCCACCTAGCGGGTCATACCCACTTTTGCAGGTCCGACCCGCTATACCTTGGCAGGTCAGACCAGCCAGCCCCTTTTGTTGTTTTTTGCGTTTCCGGACTCGTTTGAGCTCCGATTTGAGCGTGGTTTATTACTGTGTTTTCTCAGGAAGTCCCTTTCGATCCTATGAATCAAAGTCAACATAATACCATGTATTAAGTTTATATCATATGTAAAATCCCCACTTAATTATTCCCGTGCATCCGAGTGCACTCCTCTTTAATTCTCCCTATTACTAAGAAGTAATTCCTACTCGGTGTGAGACCCTACAACCTGACCCTACAACAGGTTGGGGCTTGAAACCCCTAGACGACAGTGACCACGGGCAACAGGTGTCATTCCTATTTTGGCATCATAATTGCATGATTGACCCATTGACTAAAATATCGTCGGGATCACTTTGACTGTGTTCGTAATGAATACCATAGTTTTAGTACATTCGTCATAACTATGTCACTGTATAGCCAAGGGTATAATAAACTGTGAACCCAACTAGCTAGCACTGGCTAGCATCATTTGGTCTTTGGTATATACATGCAATAACCGTACTGAGCATGTGACACTAACTTCCCATGGACGGAAGAGACGAATCCTTTCTCTGTCACTACTTACCTCGTATGCTTCAAGTGTCACCCAACGAAAGACCTTTCAGTAGGTCTAGACTCGAAGCTAGATCATAGGTCTAAGTAACAACATTCACGCACAGGTTCGTACAATGACCTCAAGTCTTAAGGACCAAGTTGCCTATCATCACTAGAGAGTTAACAATGACAGTTTAGTCCATTTGATAACTCTTTAGTGGGTCGTTCAGTGGACTCATTATCTAAAGAGCAACGGTGTCTCGTCTACGACTTTGCCAGGTCAAATGATTATGAGATCAGCATCACCTTTTAGGATAAGACAAAGACACAATGGTCTATCCGATGTGTCGATATCCTTTTCTCGACGCATCTATGAATATGAACGCTTTAAGACTCAAGCTCCTATCGGTCAGACACTTCTCATAATCGAGATCTCTATCTAGATACATGTATGACCTTACTATGAGCCTAAGAAAATTATCTAAGTAATTCAATGAAAACATCATAACAGAAATACTTAGGCAATTGATACCAGAAAGCATACTTTCATTCATGAACAAGATATTTTACATAAATAAATTGCCTCGAGGGGATACATTTCTCAACAACTTCCACTGTACTCAGGCCCATTTATCTCGGTATCTCAAACCACATTTACACACTAGTCTCTCCAGACAATCACATGTCAGAGCCTTTGTGAATGGATCTGCTAAGTTGTCTTTCGTACAGACTCTCAGGAGTTCTATGTCTTTCCTCTTTTCAATATCCCTTATCAGGTGATATTTCCAAAGAATGTGCCTGGATCTTTTGTGGAATCTCGGTTCTTGAACCAGACTTATGGTTGCATTATTATCGCAATACAATGATATTGGATCCTTATTAGCAGGCACCATCCCTAGCTGGTTTATGAACTTTCTCATCCAGACAGCTTCCTTTGCCGCATCGTTGGCCACTATATGCTCGACCTTCATCGTTGAATCTGGAAAAATATTTTACTTGGAACTCCTCATGGAATCTGGAAAAAATATCCAGAGATAGACTTGCTATCATCTATATCACTCTGAAAGATGGAATCTGTGAAGCCTTCAACCTTGAGTTCTTCACTTCCATAAATCAAGACCAAATCTCTAGTTCTTCGCAAGTACTTAAGAATTGTTTTTGACGGCTTTCCAGTGTTCTTCTCCGACGTTAGACTGATATCGACTTACTGCACCTAATGCAAAAGAGACATCAGGTATGGTACAGATCATTGAATATATGATAGATCCTACTGCTAAGGCATATGGGATTCTATCCATGCGTTCTTTTTCCAAGTCAGTCTTTATGGACATCTTCTTGGAAAGGTTTAATCCAAGATTGGCTGGTATAAAACCACCCTTACCATTTTCCATTCTAAACCATTTTAGCATAGTGTCAATGTAACTGGCTTGTGAGAGACCTAGCATCCGTTTCAGTCTATCTTTATATATCTTTACACCTAATATATACGATGCTTCTCCCAAGTCTTTCATGGAGAAGTTAGTTGATAGCCATTCCTTAACAGACTTCAACATCGCTATGTTGTTCCCTATTATAAGAATATCATCCACATACAGTACGAGGATAACCAAAGAATTTCACTGGTTTTCTTATAGATGCAATGTGATGGAAATTCTAGTCCTGCCCCAAAGTGGTTTTGATGATGATCATACTAAATGTTGTTAATAAACTAATCATATTATTTAAGTGTATAGGTTGTGAAATCAAATTGATAAAAGCTCAAAGCATACTATAAGAAGAAGAATCTCAACCACACTCATAGAAGATGAAGATGAATCTAGCTTGCATTCTACGCTAAGCACAAAAGGAGCTCAAAGATGAAGCTCAAAGAATGTGCTCAAGCTCAAGCTAAAGAGGAGCTTAAATTCAAATGAAGCACATGCAACTTCATCAAGATCTCCATGGATTCAAAGTCTTCAATAAGTATAGTGTGTAAGTTGTATTTTTCTTAGCACTATGTTAGAGCCAAGAGAAATTTGCGCACACACACAAAATGATTTTCGAAAATAGTTTTTAACTTGGTTTAAGCTTTATGAGAGTTTATTGATTGGGAGCTATTGATTCAATTCTCGTAGTCAACCTCCAAACCCCAGGAGTTGATTACACATCTTATAACAGAGTTTCAATGAAAAACTGCTCTGGGAGTCGACTACCAAAGGGGAGAGTCGACTACCTGCTGTAGCAGAGTTTTTCACTAAAAAATCTCTGGGAGTCGACTACCTCCTCTGGGAGTCAACTACCAGCTGTGCGTTTTGACTTCCTTGATTACCTCTCTCATTTATTCTTTGCTTGATTTTTGGGCTGAAGTCAAACTAAATTTAAATTCTTTTGAATTCTCTTTTGGCCTTATAAATAGAGACCCCTTGAGAACATTATCCTCACCAACTTCATTCTTGAGCTAAAGTTATAATCTTCTCAAAATTTCACCACGTTCTCATCGGTGTCAAAGTTGTTCGTAGCCAAAACGGGTTTTCAAATCTCTGATCTTATTGTTTTCTATAAATTCTTTTTCAGATCATTATTATTTTTGGCTATTGCAAATTGGTTTTCAAAATCCTTCTTTTTGATTTTTCATATTCTCAAAGGATTTTTGAAACAACAAGATCTAGATCACATTGAATTATTTCATATTCTTTGTCTGATCTAATAACAATTTAAAATTCTCTAGCCACATTAAGCACAAGTGCGAATTTATCTTGGCTATAGAATTATTGGGTGTAAACCAATCTCCACTAATTTATTGTGGTGAATTGGATTTGATTTTACTTGTAGTCCCTTGTGTAATGCCCTACAAGCTACTGCACAAGTACTAGAGGGGGGGTGAATAGTACTTTAAAAATAACGAGGAGTATAATTCCTAATTATCGTGCAAACAACTACCAAATCAATTTGCGGAAGCTTAAATTGAAGACAACAACAAAATTAACAATGCTAACAATAGATATTACTGGGTTCGGATCCACCCAAGTCTCCCCGACTTGTTCCCGGTGATCCTACGTCCCAACCACCCGGATCCCCTTCGGATACTTGAGTTAGAAACCCTAACTCAAGATTTCCACTATGAAATACTTGTGAAAAACCTCCACAAGTCAAATCATACACAAAGGAATTTGTGACTCCCACAACCCGGGATCACAACCACACTCTCACAACCGAGAGTGAAACTTACAATATGAAATTGAAATGAAATAAGAAACTTCTTACCGACAAAATACCTATGCCTTGAGTAATGCTTACGAATTAGGGAAAGGATGATTTTGAGGAAGAAGAAGTGGCACCAAACCCTAGCTCCAAGATGTAGATCAGCGATGGAGAGCTATGGGGATGTTGGTGACCTAGAATCAAGCACTTGGCTTGGAAGGCTTCACACTCAATGAATCTCTCTTTGGAAGTAAGAGTGAGGAGAGATTATTGAATGGAAAGAATGAGCTTTGAATGAGCTTGGAATGATTTCTCTTGATCTCTAAACTTACAATAATATCAGCCTTGACTGCAATGAATGCAGCCCAACAAGTATTTATAGGATAGAGGAGAGAGAGAGAGAGAGAAACGTTTCAATTAAAGCTCCAACGGCTCTTTTCTGAACCCAACTAGTCGGTCAAAGAACAACCACCGACCGACTAGTTCATCAACTAGTCGGTCGGTCAATTAACGCATACCGACTAATGAGTGAACAGAGAAAAGATCAAAGCATAGACATAAGGAACTAGTCGGTCCAAGAAGAGTAGCTGACCGACTAGTTTCACAACTAGTCGGTCGGTTACACAACTGAGACCGACAAACAGATAAAGCTGAAGTCTGAGCATAAAAAGACTTAGTCAGTCCAAGAACAAATGTTGACCGACTAATTCACCAACTAGTCGGTCGCCAAATGAGCATAGACCGACTAACGATAAACAGTAAGTTAGGTGAAAAATTGGCATGTACGGTAAATCTAAACTAGTCAGTCCAAGAAGGAAAGTTGACCGACTAGTTCATCAACTAGTCGGTCGATCAATTAACGTATACCGACTAATGATAAACAGTAGCTTAGGCTCAAATTTGCATTTACAGGGAAAGCTCAACTAGTCGGTCACAGAAGCATCACTGACCGACTAGTTCACAAACTAGTCGGTCGGTGAGTCAACTTAGACCGACTAACTGTAAACAGTAAAGAGCTTGGAAATGACTGACAAGAACTAGTCGGTCCAAGAATCTTTGCCGACCGACTAGATCACCATCTAGTTGGTCAGTTCTTCTTCTTGAACCAACTAACATGCACAAGAAGTCGCAAATCGAAGCGCGAAGCTTCGGGAAGGATTGTATGGACTTCTACTAAGATCCTAGAGCTAAGATATGAGCGTTATGAAGATTTAAACCGTAAGACCTACTCAAGGCTTAACATTCTACGAAAGAAGCTTAAAGACTATAAATAAAACTTGACGATACCGTCTTCAAAAGCTTCAATCGAATCTTCATGACTTCTAAATTGGTCCATAAGCTTCAACGAAGCATTAGGCATACGATCACGTGCTTTGAGAAGTCTTAAGATGTCGTAATTGATATTCATATGAATTTGGCGACGATCTCCATAACTGCGCTCACAAAGTGTTAGTTCACGTTATATTTATGTTTGTTCATCATCCAAAACCAAATCCGGGGAGTCCAATATCCAACACCTTGGTGATAAGGGTGTTGTAAATCCTAGTCAAGACTAGGTGGTTGGAAATCCTGGTGATGATACTAGGTCATTGGAAATCCTAACGAGTAAAGTTAGGTAATTGTATTGCTAAGGCAATAGTGGCTTAAATCTCGATCTGAGACGGTCGGGGACTGGATGTACCCTGGTTATGTGGAACCAGGATAAATCGCTTGTCTTTCTGTGTGATTTTCTGTGATTGTCTTTTTTATTTACTTTGTACTAACTTCTTCATTGTGTATAATATATGTCCTTTATAATAACTTGTTAATAAAATTGCTATTGCAAAGATTGTATTTTTATTCCGCTGTGAGATCTCTCTTTTCATTATCATTGATCTTTGTATCTCATCTTGTATTCTTTTTAAGATCATCTGTTGATTAAGGACCAAGTGTAGATCACTCTAGTTGGTTCCTTAGGCAACATTGTAAGGGAAATTTGTTGTGTATGAATTATTATCGAAAAATTTTAATTCATACAACACTATTCAAACCCCCTTCTACTGTTGTTTGCCATCCACAAGATCTAACACTTGGTATCAAAGCAAGGCTAAAAGACGATGGCATCAACATCTCATCACTCCGAAGGACTTAACACCATGCGACCACCTCTATTCAATAGAACAAACTACGTGAGTTGGAAGATACGCATGAAGACTCATCTACAATCTCTGGACATTGACACATGGACCATCACCAAGGATCCATACAAATCACCTACCGAAGTAGACACCAAAAAGTGGTCAACAGATGAAAAGAAGAAAGGAAACCTGAACACTAAAGCCATGCACGCATTATTCTATGCCATAACAGGTAACGAGTTCAACCGTGTCTCTCACTGTGAGACCACACACCAGATTTGGCACACTCTTCAGGTAAGTTACGAAGGAATATAAAAGGTAAAAGAATCTCGTATAAATGTCTTACATTCAAAAATTGAAACTTTCAAAATGGAAGAAGGAGAGAGTATTGCGAAGTGAATACTCATTTTATTAATATAACAAATGAGCTTGCATGGTTAAGTAAAAAGGTATCTTAGTATAATCAGGTAATGAAGATCTTAAGATCACTCAGACCCAAATGGAAAGGAAAGACGACATCCATTCGAGAAGCTCACAACATAAGTGACCTCACCATTGAAGAGTTGATGGGAAATCTCATGGCATATGATATTGAACTCGAAGAAGACAAGAAGATAGAAGAGAAGCCAAATAAAAAGAACCTAGCATTCAACGTCAACAAAGAAGACTCCAACTTCACTGACAGAGAAGATCACATTGCTTTCATCTCAAAAAAATTCAAGGACTTCATGTCAAGTATGTACGGTAAACGATCTTTTCGTTCTACTAACAATATTATTTGTTTTAGCTGTAACAAACCAGGACACGTAAAAGGAGACTGTCTATTAGAGAAGAACAACAGAGATACCAAAGACGTGGTAAAAGCAGAGAAAACAACGAGAGAAATAATGATAGAAGAAATAAGCTTCGACGACCAAGAAAGGAAGCATATGCAGGTTTCGACTAAAATGATGACTCAACCTTCGACGAATCGTCATCCGACGAAAAAGGAGATAGAAACGAGTCAGCTCATATGTGCGTCTTAGCTTTCACATCCTCTCAGGTAAACTCACTTCATAATTCATCATTTAGCAAAGATGATACATTGTCTAGTGATGATGAAGATATGAATTATATGAGCGCATATAAGGAGCTTTGCTCACTTCATGAAAAACTCATTAGGGAACATAGAAAAACTTTGAGATTGGTTAAAAAGGATGCAAAAGATAAAAAAGAATTACGCATGGAGAACATTGCATTTAAAGAGAAATATGAATTACTTGAAAAGGACATGCATTCCACGAAGAAAAAGATTGAAGGGTTGGATAATCTTCTTGTGTCTATTAAAGACAAATATGATTCTACTATGAAGATTGTCGAAAACATCAATATAGGAAAATGGATACTCAGTAGTTTAATTGATAGTCAAAAAGTATCATCTAGTAAAATCAGACTTGGTTATGACTCCACTCATGCCAATAAAAGGAATAATCATACTAGGATGCATCATGCTAACACCAGATTTTTGAGCATATGGATTCCCAAGCATGAGACTCATCAAAAGGAACAAAGGTACGCACTCGATTTTATTCAAAGTGTTCATTTGAATAAGAATTATAAATATGTTTCTATTGAAGGAACTAAACCATATTGGGTTTGGCTTCCTAAAAACTAATCATCTGGACTCAAAATTATAAGGGTACCACAACTTTTATATCTTTTCAGGTACTTTAAGCAAAGGAGAAAGATAGAAACATCTGCTCAAATACGTTGAACAAAAAATCAGCACTTTACGGAAGAACGCTTAAAAACTCGTCGCTTTGCAAATAATTAAATTTTATTGTTATATTTTGTGTGACTCTATATGTGTGTTTTTATTGTTCATCGCACTTATTTTTCAAAATTTTTGGCAAAGCACTCAAACTAGCATGTCAAATCCCCTTGGGATGAGAAAACTCTCAAACCCAGGAGGGAGTCGACTACCAAGGGAGGGAGTCGACTCCCAGAGTGCTGTCTAACGAAATTTTGTGCTCATTTTGACAAACTCTTGGCGGGTTTTCAAAGCCTATTGGACTCATACCCACTAGGTAACTTATGCCCATTAAGAGAATTGATCTCAACCATTGCTCTCTTTGATCAATGGACCTCATTCATCCCTCTCTTCATCAATCCCATCTCCCAAAAACCCTAAGGTAGCCGACTACCTCTCTTGTGTTTTCATCTTGAAATTTTTTTCTCTGGCATATCTCTTCTATTTGGTGCTCATATTCATCCAAGATCTTTCATTTCCTCAAGGAGTTCTCATTCAACAAGGTAATATCCTTCCTCTATTTTATATATTGCATATCTTCTTAGAAATCATGCCTAGGAAGGTTGTTGCTATCAAGAAGAGGAAAGTTGATGAAACTTCCTATGCTCTCACTGAGAAGGAAGTGATTCGACCTTACCTTGTGAATTTCACTAGCTATGCTAAAATTTTAAGCATCTCAAAAGGCAAATCCTCCATGAAAGATTTGTCACAATTGAAGATGTTGAAAACTATGGCATAGAAATCATCTTTGAATTTCAGAACTTGTTAAACCTCTTTTCTAAGAACAACTCTTATTTGTGCTACCCTAGACTTGTTCATCTCTTTTATGCAAATATGGATGATGATCTGAACAAATCCCATTTTCGAACCAAAGTGCTTGATACTTAACTTCATATAACTGTGAAATCCTTAGGACAAGTCTTAGGAATTCCTTTCACCGGGAAATTGCTAGATGAAATAGAAATGGTTGATGAAAATGTGTTAAACAAGATGTACTTGCCAGGAAAATTCTTCCTAACCAAATTGCTTAGTAGTGATCTTCGATATCCTGCTAGAATTTTAGCAAACATCCTGTCATATAACAGCACCCAAAAATCTGGTAGCCATGCTGTCCTCTCTGAACGCCAAGCCAAGTGTATTTATGCTATGCTTGGAAATATCAAAGTCAATTGGGCTAGGATCATCATGGACTCTATTATTCATTCTTCTTTATTTGATGGAGTCACCACTCCCTTAGCCCATGGCCATTTTCTTACCATCCTCTTCAATGCATATGCCATTCATTTGGATAATGAATCCGAGGTCTTGGAACCTGCTCTTGCTTTTGATGTCCGTCCTCTTGCTCATATGGGACTTCACCGAGACCTAAACGAGAATGTTCCAGAAGAGAAGCTAGTAGGTGACACTAACTCCACCTCAGAAAGGAGGAAAGGTAAGAAAATTGTTAAAGAAGCAGACACTGAAGAAGATGAAGAAGGAAGTGAAGATGAAGAAGAAGACCTTGCACCTCCTGACGATGTTCCCCCATATATTCTTGAGCTTCAAGATATGTTCCTGAAGAAAATTGTTAGGTTAAAGATCTCTCAAGCAAAGGGCTTTGATGATCTCAACAAAAAGGTGGAGAATCTGAAGGACCTTGTGATTAGCAGCAACCAAATGACCGAGAAGACTCTTGGCAAGATCCTTGATGAGATCAAGGAGTTGAAGAAGGAAAAGAAGAACGGGGGTTCCTCTTAAACATGCTTACTTGATTTCATGATTAATACAATGCTCTTAAAACTATGGGTTGTAATATTTTTGTATACTTTGTGCTTGTGGCTGTGTGATGTTTTTAAACAATTTCGTATCAACACTTGGTAAGTAATATGTTGATACAATGCTCCTACATTGCCTTAATTGCTATTCCATGCTTAACTCTTGGTAAAGACAAAGCTCCTGGGCCAGACGGGGTTAGTGCCTATTTTTATCAGTCTACCTGGTCCATTATTGGAGAGGATGTCACTTTTGCAGTTATTTCTTTCTTCATATCGGGGTCCATGCTGCGTCAGATTAATCATACCTTTTTAACCTTAATCACCAAAAATTTTTATGCTTCTAATTTAGGGGATTATAGGCCAATCGCCTGTTGCAATGTTATTTATAAAATTATTAGCAAAATTTTATGTAACAGGCTGAAACAGGTGGTAGGTGATCTGATTTCTCCTAATCAATCCGCATTTCTTAAAAATAGGCTACTGGCAGATTGTACTCTTATAGCCCATGAGCAAATAAGAGATTTTAGCAACCCAATGGGATCAAGGGCGTGTATCAAATTGGATCTTAAGAAGGCATTTGACAGTGTTAATAGGGAATTCGTTCTTTTCATGCTCCACTAGATGGGTTTTGGGGTTAGATTCATCAATTGGATTTGTGAATGTATTACTACCCCTACTTTCTCGGTAATGATAAACGGTTCATCTACCGGCCACTTTTCCTCTTCTAGAGGTCTGAGACAGGGGGACCCTATTTCGCCCTACCTTTTTGTCATTACTATGGAAGCATTTTCTCTTTTGATGGCAAGAGCAGAGTCTTCCCTTTCTATCCATCCATTGAGGAGGTCTGGTGCTATCTCCCACCTGCTATTTGCGGATGATCTACTAGTTTTTTGCCGTGGAAACAAGCACTCTCTTCAGGGGATTCAAGAGTTACTTCATTCATTCCATCTCTTTACTAGTTTAAAGGTTAATTGGGATAAGAGTTCTGCCATCTTCAGTAAAGGTACTTGTAGTCCAATCACCCTGGCTAGCATTTTGGGTATTAAATTGGTCAGCTCCCTTAATATTTATCTGGGTCTCCCGTTGTCGTCTAAATATCCCAAGCTTCTATGTATTCCAGACTAGTTGATAAGTGCAAGAAAAGACTAATGGGCTGGTCTTCTTCTCTTCTCTCGATTGCGGGAAGAATTGAGTTGGTTCGATCAGTTATCTATGGTATGGTGTCTTTTTGGATGCAAGCCTATCGTGTCCCTTGTTCTATTATCCGTACTATTAGCTTGGCTTGCAGGAAATTTATTTGTGGAAATCATCACTACTGGGCCTGGAAAGACTTATGTAAACCAAAAGAAGAAGGTGGTGTTGGGCTTAGGCTTCTCTCTGACCTGAACTTAGCTTCTGGTATTCGTTTAACCTGGAAATGTTTGACATCTGAAGACGCTTGGGTTAAGTGTATGCGGAGCTCATACAAAGTGAAAGAAGGATTTTATCTCTCCAAATCCAGGCCTACTCACTCGGGTACCTGGAAATTTTTACTTCGATGTAGAGGCATTTCACAGAAGCTTATCAAGCGTGTTGTGGTTGATGGCGCCTCTACCTCTTTCTGGTTTGATAATTGGCTCCCTTGTGGGCCATTAGCCAAGATTGTTGAAGTAACCCATGGTTCGGAAGTCAAACTTGTTAGGGATTATTGGAGCGAGGATGGATGGATTATTGATCTGGGCTTAGCCAATATTCGGCCTCTCCTTCAGGGAGTGCAGCTTGGCCAAGGTTGTGACTCATGGGCATGGGCTACAGGCCCAGCCTGTTCTTTTAGGGAAGCTTGGGAGGGGACCCGTTCCAGGGGGGTGCCCTTCCCCTATTATGGAGTGGTTTGGCATAAATATCATATCCCCAAGATGGCTATTACCCTCCTCAGGGCATTCCAGGGCAAGCTTTTAACGAGAGAAACTTTATATAAATGGGGAGTTGCCCTGGACCAGTCATGTGTTTTATGTTCTGGAGGTATGGTGGAAAGTGTTGATCATATTTTCTTTGAATGCTCTTTCACTTATTATATTCTATGTAGATCTCTCCTTAAACTGGGGATCTCTACTACTGCTCCTGTAACTCTTAAGGGGGTTGGGGATCTATTCATAGATAAATTCTGTAGAAGGGATAATGTGGGCAGTTTAGCAAAGACGGCCCTAGCTTCCATGGTATGGCATGTATGGAAGGAGCGGAATAGAAGAATTTTTGAGGGGATGAAAAAGGATAAGATAGCACTCTTTGAATACATTTCAGCTGATGTTCTCGTAGCGCTACGTGATATTGAGAGAGAACATCCATCTGAATTTGACCCCTTCTCTAATTGGGCTTTTTTTATAGATTTGATCATTTTGTATATTCTTTTGGTCTCGTTAGACTAGTAGAAACATTTTAGGATGTGGTTGGTGACGACGCTTGTGCCCTCTTCCTACCCTTCTTTAATGTTACTCACTTCTCTAACGGTGAAGTATTGTATACTACTTTGTTAATAATAAAGATCAAACTTACCTATATATATATATATATATATATATATATATATATATATATATATATATATATATATATATATATATATATATATCTGTGTGTGTACTAACTCTTCTCTGCAGATATCTTTGAGTTGGTTGATTATTTTTTGATAAGTATATTCAAACACTTGGTTTGATTAACTCTTGTTGTTAATGCACTCGGTTATATTATTGCAATGCTTGAGTTGATTATTTTTCAACACTTAGTTTAACTTTGTGACAACTGTTATGAATGCTATCATATTTTTTGTATGATGACAAGGGGGAGAAAAATAGGAAAGCAAAAACGTAAATGAATAATATATTGCTTGCTAACCAGCTTTAATGCAGGGGGAGTTTTCATACCTCATCAAAGCAGGGGGTAGTAAGTAAACTTACTCATCAGTTTTTATTTCATATTATTGATTTTTTTTTTCATTTGGGTGTCATCATCAAAAAGGGGGAGAGTGATGGGAAATCTAGTCACACCCCAAAGTTGTTTTGATGATGATCACACCAAATATAATTAATATACTAATCGCATTATTTAAGTGTGTAGGTTGTGTAATTCAAAGTGATAAAAGCTCAAAGCATACTCCGAGAAGAACCTCAACCACACTCATAGAAGATGAAGATGAATCTAGCTCGCATTCTACGTTAAGCACAAAAGGAGCTCAAAGATGAAGCTCATAAAACGTGCTCAAGCTCAAGCTGAAGAGGAGATTTAATTCAAGTGAAGCACATGCAACTTCATCAAGATCTCCATGGATTCATAGTCTTCAATAAGTCTAGTGTGTGAGTTGCCTTTTTCTTAGGACTATGTTAAAGCCAGGAAAAATTTGCACACACACACAAAATGATTTTCGAAAATAGTTTTTAACTTGGTTTAAACTTTTTGAGAGCTTATTGATTGAGAGCTATTGATTCAATTCTCGTAGTCAACTTCCAAACACCCAGGAGTTGATTACACATCTTATAACAAAGTTTCTCTTAAAAACCGCTCTGGGAGTCGACTACCAAAGGAGGGAGTCGACTACCTACTGTAGTAGTGTTTTTCACAAAAAACTCTCTGGGAGTCAACTACCTCCTCTGGGAGACAACTACCAGCTGTGCATTTTGACTTCCTTGATTGCCTCTCTCATTTATTTTTTGCTTGATTTTTGGGCTGAAGTCAAACTCAATTTGAATTCTCTTGAATTCTCTTTTGGCTCTATAAATATAGACCCATTGAGAACATATCCTCACCAATTTCATTCTTGAGCTAAAGCTATAATCTTCTCAAAAGTTCTCAACGTTCTCATCGCTCTCAAAGTTATTCGTAGCCAAAACGGTTTTTCAAATTTCTAATCTTATTGTTTTCTATAAATTCTTTTTAAGATCATTATTATTTTGTGCTATTGCAAATTGGTTTTCAAAATCCTTTTCTTTGATTTTTCATATTATCAAAGGATTTTTGAAACAACAAGATTCTAGATCACATTGAATTATTTCATATTCTTTGTATGATCTAAGAACGATTTAAAATTCTTTAGACACATTAAGCACAATTAAAATTTTATCTTGGATATAGAATTATTGAGTGTAAACCAATCTCCACTAATTTATTGTGGTGAATTAAATTTGATTTTACTTGTAGTCCCTTGGTGATAAGGGTGTTGTAAATCCTAGTCAAGACTAGGTGGTTGGAAATCCTGGTGGTGATACTAGGTCGTTGGAAATCTTAACGAGTGAAGTTAGGTAATTATATTGCTAAGGCAATAGTGGATTAAATCTCTATCTGAGACGGTTGCAGACTGTATGTACCCAATTTATGGGGAACCATGATAAATCGCTTCTCTCTGTGTGATTTTTTGTGATTGTCTTTTATTATTTACTTTGTACTAACTTGTTCATTGTTTTTAATATATGTCATTTATAATTCCTTGTTAATAAAATTGTTATTGCAAAGATTGTATTTTTATTACGCTGTGAGATCTCTCTTTTCATTATCATTAATCTTTGTATCTCATCTTGTATTCTTTTAAGATCAGCGTGTTGATTAAGGACCAAGCATAGATCACTCTACTTGGTTCCTTAGGCGGCATTGGAAGGGAAATTTATTGTGTATTAATTATTGTTGAAAAAATTTAATTCATACAACACTATTCAACCCCCCTTCTAGTGTTGTTTTCCATCCACAAGATCCAATACAATGATCATCTTCATTTCTAACAAAACCCAACTCTTTGACTGTCTTGTCAAAACAGATGTTCCAACTCCTGGATGCCTGCTTGAGTCCATAAATGGACCTTTGCAGTTTACATGCTTTTCCTTTACTCCCATTGACTTTGAAACCTTCTGGCCGAGTCATATAAATCTGCTATTCTAAATCATCATTTAAATACGCAGTCTTTACATCCATTTGCAAGATCTTATAGTCATAATAGGCAGCAATAGCAAGTACGATCCGTGTAGACTTGAGCATGGCGAATGGTGAGAAAGTCTCGTCATAATCTACACCTCGAATTGATGATAACCTTTTGTAACCAGCCTGGCCATGTATGTTTCTATTTTCCCATTTACACCAATCTTCTTCTTGAAGATCCATTTGCAGCGAATGGAAACACTTCCATTGGGCATGTCCTCTAAGGTCCACACCTCATTTACGTGCATGGATTCCATCTCGGATCTCATTACATCCAGCTATTTATTAGAGTCTCTACTTTGAATGGCTTCTTGAAAGCTAACAGGATCATCATCTACTATGATGCCATCCTCGATCCCTCCGTCTACTAAAAACCGTAGTACCTAACAGGGGCTCGAGGAATCCTGTAAGACCTTCTAATGACTTGTTAAGGAATATCAGATTTTGCCTCTTCTAATAGTTCTGTTTCATGTTCATGTGTAGATTCATCTAATTCTATCACTTTGTCATTAGATTCCTTCACAAGAAACTCCTTTTCGAAAAAGGTGAAATGTTTGGAGATAATAACCTATTGTTGCTCCTGGTGACAGAAAATGTACCCTGTTGAATGCCTTGGGTATCCTATGAATCTGCGTAAGACAGATCTATCCTCTAATTTTCCTGGATTAAGCCTCTTGACATAAGCAGGACATCCGCATACCCTAAGATGATTAAGGTTGGGTTTCTTACCATTCCATATCTCATATGGTGTCTTCGGCACGAATTTAGATGGAACTAGGTTATGGATGTGGGCAACAGTTTTAGGGCATAGCCCCATAGGATGGTGAGTAACTCAGATTCACTTATCATGTATCGTGTCATGTCCAACAGAGTATGATTCCTTCTCTCTGACACACCATTATGTTGGGGTGTGTATGGAGGTGTGACCTGATGGAGAATTCCATTCTCCTTTAGAAATGTCAGTAAATCATTGCTTAAGTATTCACCTCCTCGATCTGATCGAAGGATTTTAATACTCTTATCTATTTGTTTTCCACTTCGTTACAATATTCTTTGAATCGCTCAAAAGTGTCAGACTTGTGTTTCATCAAGAACACATGTTCGAACCTTGAGTGATCATCTGTGAATGTAACAAAGTATAAATATCCTCATTTGGCCAAAGTTGACATGGGTCTGTTGAATATTGGACTCCCCGGATTTGGTTTTGATGATGAGCAAACATAAATAATCCATGAACTAACAATTTGTGAGCGAAGTATTGGAGATCGTCGCCAAATTCACGAGAACATTCAAAGCGACATCTCAACACTTCTCAAAGCTCGTATTCATGCCTAAAGCTTCGTTGAAGCTCTTGCGCCGTTTTGGAAGTCATGAAGATTTAATCGATGCTTTCGAAGACCGTTCTTTAAGGTTTATTTATAGTCTTTTAAGCTTCGATCTATAGAATGTTAAGCCTTGAGTATATCTTACGTTTCTATCTTCATAACGCTCATGTCGTAGCTCTAGGATCTTAGTATAAGTTCATTCTAACTTCCTCGAAGCGTCGCGCTTCGATTCAGACTTATTTGTGCATGTTAGTTTGTACAAGAAGAAGTACTGACCGACTAGATGGTGATCTAGTCGGTCAGTAACTCTTCTTGGACCGACTAGTTTGATTCCTTAATTTCTTGGACTTTACTGTTTACAGTTAGTCGGTCTACGTTGACTCACCGACCGACTAGTTTGTGAACTAGTCGGTCAGTGATGCTTCTTTGACCGACTAGTTGTGACTTACTGTTCATACTAAATTTCTCCTAAGCTACTGTTTATCTTTAGTCGGTCTAAGAACGTTTGGTGACCGACTAGTTGACAATCTAGTCGGTCAACTTTTGTTCTTGGACCGACTAAGTCAATTTGTATTCAGACTATTTCATTTTGCCTCTTAGTCGGTCTACGTTCACTGACTGACCGACTAGTTGTGAAACTAGTCGTTCAGAATGTCTTCTTGGACCGACTAGATTTCTAGGTTTGAAATTCTATCTCTTCTCAGTTCCTCTCTTAGTCGGTCCATGTTGATTGACTGACCGACTAGTTGATGAACTAGTCGGTCAGTGGTTGTTCTTTGACCGACTAGTTTCCTCAGATTTCTATCCGTTGGAAATTGACCTAACTTGTTTTTATGGGACCCTATAAATACGAACCTAGGTCATTTCTATCTAGGTGAGAGCTGACATTAAGAGATTCATTGAGATCAAAAGAGAAAGCCATTCTCACTCATTTCCAAAGCTCTCTTCCTCATAAGAAACCCATTCTCTCTATCTCTAGATCTAGAATCAATATTGAGAGAAGCTTGTTCTTGGTGAGCCCTTCAAGCTCTAGCTTGAATCAAGTCTCCAAATCTCTCCTAGGCACCTATTGCTGGTCATTTCCTTGGTGCTAGGTCTTGGTGACTTCATCTTCCTCAAATCCTTCCTTTCACCTATTTGGGTAAGAAAAACTCAAGGTATAGGATTTTGTGGTAAGATTGTTTATTTCATTATAAACTCATTTATATTGCTTGTTGATTCTCTCAGTTGTGAGAGAAGGTTGTGATCCCGGGTTGTGGGATTCAATATTGCCATTGCTTGTATGATTTGATCTTGTGAAGGTTTTTCACAAGATATTCATAGTGGAAATCTTGGGTTAGGGTTTCTAACCTAAGTATCCGGAGGGGATCCGGGTGGTTGGGACGTAGGATCACCGGGAACAAGTCGGGGAGACTTGGGTGGATCCGAACCAATTAACATCATTTGTTAGCATTGTTAATTTTGTTGTTGTCATTCAATTTAAGCTTCCGCAAATTGATTTGGTAGTTGTTTGCACTATAATTTGGAATTATACTCCTTGTTATTTTTAAAGTACTATTCACCCCCCTCTAGTACTTGTGCAGTAGCTTGTAGGGCATTACATTTGGTATCAGAGCCAGATACTTAGCTATGTCTGCCAACGACAACAAGACCGTGCGTCCACCTTCCAACTATGACACCTTCAGGAACCGTGAAGGAGCATCTTCGGTGATGGAAGGACATTCCTCTACGAGGCCTCCATTCTTCAACGGTACCAACTACGGGTACTAAAAATGCCGGATGGAAACCTTCCTCCGGAGTGCATCTTTATGGAGGACTACAATGAAGGAGTACATCGAGCCCGAAGAAGAAGACTTTGAGAAATGGACTACCGCGGAGGTCGCCGCGGAGGTAAGCAATGCCAAGGCAATGAACGCCTTGCAATGCGCATTGGAGCTCGAGGACTTCAATAAGATATGCACATGTAAGAGTGCATATCAAATTTGGAACTCTCTCCTCATTCTTCATGAATGGACGAGTAGGGTAAGAGACTCTAAACTCGTAGTCGTAAACAAAGATTACGAAATGTTTCATATGCAACAGGGCGAGAAGATGAAGGAATATTACGCTCGCTTCGTTGACATAATAAACGAGTTAGAGGCCCTCGGCAAGTCCTACACTCAAAAGGAGAAGTGCTCAAAGCTTATCGAAGGACTTCCTTCTTCTTGGGAGAAACGTACCTTCGCCATCGAGGAAGGTAATGACATGAATAAGTATACCGTAGTTCAATTGATGGGTACTTTGATGTCATACGAGGTACGCAAAGATATCAAGGTGAAGTTACAAGAAAAGATGAAGTCCTATTTGAACCAAGACGTGCCTAAGAAAAAGGGGATTGCATTCAAGGCGGCTTCATCCACCTCTACCGATGATGAGGACTCGGAAGAAGAAATGGACATGGAATCCGTTGCACTCATGGCAAAGAAGTTCAATCGCTTCTTCCGAAAGGGTAACTTCAAACAAAAATCTAAATTTACTTCTACTAACGCCTCTCCACCTTTGTGCTTTAAATGCAATAAGCCAGGACACATCAAAGAGGATTGTCCTCAAAACAAGCAAAAGGAGAAGTGGAAGGCGCTGAAGTTCGACAAGTCGAAGAAGTACAAAAAGGGGTACAAAAAGGGACTTGTCGGAACAACATTCACCGACTCCGAGGATTCCTCAAGCGGAGAGTCGGACGATGAGAAAGTGGAGCAAGCGTACATGTGCTTCATGGCAAAAGAGGAGCATGATCAAGGATCTTCCTCCTCCGATGATAGCGACGACGAAGGCGATGAGGTAACTATGGATGATCTTAGGGATGCTAACTCTCATTTATGGTCTAAATACACTAAGTTAGTAAATAGATATACTAAAGTAAAAGATGACCTAGCTAGCATTCAAACCTCGCCTAAGACTATCATCACCAACAACGACACCGTTGTTGAAGAGTTAAGAAATGAGATTGTTAATCTCAAATCTAAACTTGAACATGTTAGCATTGATGATCCGGAAGAACATAGGATAGCGGATTTAACTTCTCAAAACTCGACTTTGAGTATTGAGAACGAGAATCTTAAATCTCGTGTTTATGTGCTCACATTGCAAGTATCCACATTAGATACTTCTATGCGTTCTCTCAAAGAGAAATATGAGAACACATTAGGCCGAATCAATAGATTCAATAAGGGTAAGGACCATTTGGATAAAATCCTAAGTGACTTACTTCCGGCCAATCACCACATTGGTTTGGGGTATACGATGGGATGTCCGTCCAAAGCGGCCACTACTTTTGTTAGGCCAACTTCCGGTGACTCTACGAGTGGTAGCAAACACTCTATTGGTAGTTCATCTACCAATGGTGCTTCCACCTCGTCCACACCCTCTTTTGGAAAGAAACCCACTTTGGGTGGACCTCCAAAGAAGGGGCATGCTTATATGTACACCAATACCATGCCACGTAGGAACACACATCCTACTCCACCGTCTCACACATATGATGATTTTTATGCAACACATTCTCGGGCACGTGCACACCATGTGAGACACCCTCACGCACGTGTTCCCACACATGCATATGTTCACCCACCTCATCATATGAATAATTCTCGTCGTGCACCATTCCATCATGTTCCTTATGCCTATCCACGACATGCATCACGTAGAAATCAACGTCGCATGCATGCACCCAATAGGATGATGGCTCCCAAAATTTTCACTATTTGGAGCCCAAAGGACACAAGCATGGATGAAAAACAAGTGTATATGAATGCTTATTTTTCGGATGTTGTGCATAGTAGAAATTATGTGTGGAAGTCTAAGTCCAATTGGACTTGGCTTCCAAAGGTCTAACTTTTGAGGACCCAATGACCTTGGGTACCATGATATGAAAGTTTCTATCTTTAGGTACTCAAGGAAAAGAAAAAGAAAAGGAGCAACAAATTTAAATTTAGCTCCAAAGGGAATTGGATACTCGATAGCGGGTGTTCAAAACACATGACGGGTGACGCTAAATTGCTCTCCGGAGTTGTTCCCATTGCAAATGGAAATCGCGTCGTATTTGGAGGCAACGAGAGCGGAACAATCGTCGGTGTTGGTAAAGTGGGTAACCCTTCTAAACCCTTAATTAGTGATGTTTATCTAGTTGATGGTTTAAATCATAATCTTATTTCAATAAGCCAACTTTGTGACAAAGGTTACAAAGTTAGCTTTGCGAAAGGATTGTGTCATATTTCAAATGATAATAATAAATTATTATTTTCCGGCACACGCCATAAAGATATTTATATTTTGGATCTTCCTAAGTCATATGAACAATGTCTCGTTGCCAACACAAGTAAACAACACTTATGGCATCGACGCTTTGGACATGTGAACTTTGGAACACTTTATAAGCTTTCGAAATTAAATTCCATTAAAGGTTTTCCAAAACTCGTTTTTGAAAAGAAAAGTTTTTGTGATTCTTGTCAACGTGGCAAGCTTCCTAAATCTTCATTTAAACCTAAGAAAAGCATTTCTACGAAACGGCCACTAGAGCTATTACATCTAGATTTATTTGGGCCAACTAGAGTTGCTTCCTTAGGAAATGCAAGGTATGGACTAGTCATCGTTGATGATTATTCAAGATTTACATGGGTATTTTTCTTATGTAATAAAAATGAAGCTTTTGAAAACTTCACAATATTTGTGAAGAAAGTACAAAATCTCATCGGAACCACCATTGTCACTATTCGTAGTGATCATGGGGGTGAATTTGAGAATGAGTCTTTCTCAATTTTTTGTGATGATCTTGGAATTACTCACACGTTTTCTTTCCCTCGCGCACCTCCTCAAAATGGTGTTGTTGAGAGGAAGAATAGAACGCTTGTGGAGTGTGCTCGCACTATGCTCGAAGATAGTCAACTTGGTTATCAATTTTGGGCGGAAGCGGTACACACCGCTTGTTATGTGTTTAATAGAATACTTTTGAGGCCCGGCACCAAACAAACTTGCTATGAATTGTTGTTTAGTAGATTGCCTCAAGTTAAACATTTTCGTGTTTTCGGCGCAAAATGTTTTATTAAAAACACATATGATAATTTGGACAAGTTTGATCCGAGATCGGATGAGGGGATATTTGTTGGGTATTCCTCACGTAGCAAAGCCTACCGGATATACAACAAAAGATCCTCTACGATCGAGGAATCACTTCATGTCTCTTTTAATGAGAATTTTACTACTTCTAGAATTTCAAATGATAATGATTCTATGGATGTTTTATGTGATTCGTTTGAAAATTCTAAGGCTATTGATTCAATTGATTCTATTGATACTAACCCGACTAATGAAGTTGTTGAGAATGTGCCTAGTGATCAAGGTATTCCCAAGCGGCTTCATACCGTCCGCGACCATCCCCATGAGCAAGTCATTGGCAATATTCATGATAGTGTCAAGACGAGATCGCAAGTCCACCACTTCGCCAATAGTGCCTTTGTCTCATCAATAGAGCCAAAGAATATAGTTGAAGCGTGCGAAGATAGTGCTTGGATCCTTGCCATGGAGGAGGAACTCATTCAATTCGAGAGGAATGAGGTATGGGAGCTTGTTCCTTTGCCATCGAAGAACCACACCGTCATAGGGACAAAGTGGATCTTCAAGAACAAATCCGACGAAAATCAAGTCGTCGTCCGGAACAAAGCTCGGTTAGTTGCTCAAGGCTATCGCCAAGAGGAAGGTATCGATTTCGAAGAATCCTTCGCTCTGGTAGCTAGATTAGAATCAATTAGACTTTTATTGTCTTATGCATGCCATAAAAATTTTAAGTTATTTCAAATGGATGTTAAAAGTGCATTTTTAAACGGAGATGTTGTTGAGGAAGTTTACGTTTCTCAACCTCCGGGCTTCATAAATGAAAAATTTCCAAATCATATTTTTAACTAAAGAAAGCTCTTTATGGTTTGAGACAAGCTCCTCGAGCTTGGTATGATCGCCTAAAGAATTTTCTTTTGGATTTGAATTTTAAAATGGGCGCAGCCGATTCTACACTTTTTGTTAAGCATGCGAATAATGATATTTTATTAGTTCAAATTTATGTTGATGATATCATTTTCGGTGCTACTAACTTCACTCTTTGCGAAGAGTTTTCTAATGTTATGAAGGAACAATTTGAGATGAGCCACATGGGCGAACTCAAATATTTCTTAGGTCTCCAAATTCGCCAAATGAACGATGCAATCTTCATCCACCAAACGAAGTATACGGTGGAGTTGCTTAAGCGATTTGGAATGGAGAGTGCTTCCGGGAAAAAGACTCCAATGAGCACGACTACGCATCTCGACAAGGATACGGGCGGTAAGGATGTAGACATTCGTCTATATCGAGGTATGATAGGTAGTTTACTCTATCTTACCACAAGTTGGCCCGATATTATGTTTACCGTATGCATATGTGCTCGTTATCAGTCTCAACCTAAGGAGTCTCACTTAGTAGCGGTAAAACGTATTTTCCGTTATCTAAGTTATACACTTGATTTTGGATTACTTTATCCAAAATCTAGCACGTATGAGTTAGTCTCATACAGTGATGCCGATTATGCGGGATGCAAATCCGACAGGAAAAGTACTAGTGGCACTTGTCATTTTCTAGGAAATTCTCTTGTCTCTTGGTTTTCCAAGAAGCAAAATTCCGTATCACTTTCAACCACCGAGGCGGAATATATTGCCGCCGGTGCCGCTTGTGCCCAGGTTCTTTGGATGAGACACAATTTGAAGGATTTTGGTATTCATTGTGATACTAGCCCTATCATGGTGGATAACCAAAGTGCTATCTGTCTTTCAAAGAATCCGGTGCACCATTCCCGATCAAAACACATAGATGTCCGACACCATTTTTTAGATGATCATGTTGCTAAAAAGGTCATCATTTTAGTGTACGTTGAAACCCAAAAGCAAATCGTCGATATTTTCACGAAACCCCTAAAGGAGGACTCCTTTGTGCGGTTGCGTCGAGAATTGGGGATTATGGGTGAATCCGAGATATAGGATTCATGTTTCATTCAATTGTCTTGCGTGCTATTATATTTCGCGATATTTCGTTCATGCTAGATTTATTGAATTTTTGGGATTTTATGTGATATGTTTGAATTTGTGCTCGAATTCGTATTTGAATGTCGTATTTAAGATTTCGACGTTTTTTGGGGTAATTTAGATGACTAATGAGAGTGTTAAGATGTTTCATCCAAGTGGTTTGTGAAGAGAACTCATTTATCAATTTTTGGACTCTTCTAGTCGGTTTCAATTCATTAGCCAACCGACTAGATGCTCATCTAGTCGGTCAGCTAGTGAACTCAGACCGACTAGATCAAGCTTTAATCTAACTCTTATCATTTTCTTTCTTTAGTCGGTCACAGTACACTTAACGACCGACTAGATTGAAAACTAGTCGGTCAGTGAGTATACTGCGACTGACTAATTCGAGCCCTAAAATTTTCCTGTTTGCCTATGTTTCGACTTAGTCGGATCAAGCTCATTGACCGACCGACTAGATCGTAATCTAGTCGGTCAGTGTTTGAACTGTGACCGACTAAGTGTGTTAGGGTAAATGTGTCTTTTCGTTTCCCGACCAACTTAAACTCCTTCTAACCGATCGTTTCTTCATTTAGTCGGTCTATTCTCAGCTCCAGCCCGAAAATCCCTCAACCCCCTTCGATACCCCTTCGACTTCCGACGTCTTTCCGGCCGTCTTTCTGACCATCCCCGCCGTCCGTCGCCGTCGACCCTCTCTCCTAGGTATAACCCCTCTACTAGATCTCTTTTTCCTACTCTAGGGTTTGATTTAGATCTCTTCTAGCTTCTAGGGTTTCGAATTTCATCTAGGGCTTGATTTTTTTCGGATTTCCTATCTTAGGGCTGTGTGCTTAGGGTTGTTCAATCTTTGTCGCTTGCTTGTTCTCGTCGTGCCACGATCATGGCAAAGACGAGGATCCCTATCACTTCATCTGGGGCTTCCCAAATGACGGTAGAGCCTTCTATCCCTAGGAATCCATCTAAGCCC
Source organism: Scilla litardierei (assembly GCA_030789695.1). Lineage (NCBI taxonomy): Eukaryota > Viridiplantae > Streptophyta > Magnoliopsida > Asparagales > Asparagaceae > Scilla > Scilla litardierei. The sequence goes on along the minus strand of CM061133.1, from coordinate 143,002,160 downwards.
AAGCATCGTGCTAAATCTACCTAAGCTTCTCCGTCTTCGCCTCCTCTGAAGAAGCAGAGGACGGCGACGGTCAAACCCCGAAAATCTAAGTCTAAAAAGCCCATACTCCACACTCCCTCTACTCCTCCTGATTCCGATACTGAGTTTATCCCTGAGGATGAGTCTGGCCATAGGGAACCTACTCCTCCACTTCGTCCTAGGACTCACCAGCCTAAGGGAAAGGGCCCAATGCCAGCGGGTGGTGTTGACATATCGTTGTGTCGCGACGACCCTATGTGTCTAGCGGCCTACAACCGTATTGAACACGGCCCGATGCTATTGGAGCACTATGTTCAGTTTTCAGATTTCCTTGGCTTAGCTGACCTCCTCTCCTATAGTGGCCTATTGGATTATCTTCGCTATGACCCCAAGGCGAACCCCAGACCATATCCTCGCCTGGTCAAATTATTCTATGACAATCGTGTTCGGGGCCTGTACGATGAGAGTCACTCCATCGAGACTACTGTCTTGGGAACCCCTATAGTTCTCACGGCAGAAATCTTGGGGGATATACTTGGTTGTTCATCGTCCGGTCTCCTTCCTTCGGATATCTCTGTTGATGATATATCTTCCTTGGATCAGTCCGTTCTTTCTGATATCTTCCATGTGATCCCTCCTGCCCTCATTGGTGTTCCTTCGAAGTCGTTCAAACCTAATGCATGGGTGCTTAATCTCATTCTGAAGTCGTGCTTGCTTCCCAAGTACAGCTCATCTTCTCTGCCATCCCAGCCTTTTCTCAAGCTGATTTACGCTCTTTTCTTGGGTTGTGAGATTAATTGGGCTCGCGTTATACTCGATAAGATGGACTCTTTCGAGTGTATTCGTAAGACCAATAAATCTGCGCATATCCCTTACCCGTGTCTGTTGACCCTGGTTTTCCGTCATTTCCGAGTTCCTCTCCCTCCTGACGATGAGCGTCCTTTGGGTCCTCCTCTAAACGCAACGGCCGTTAAGAAATCTCTTGCGGCGCTTCGTCACGTGCAGAGGTCGACCACATCTACTTCCCAGGCTACTCCCTCAGCTGCTGCTGCCCCCACTCCTCCTGCTACATTAGATGATGTCGTACGCCTTCTTCATCGGCACGAGTCGCGTTTGGCTCGTACCGAGGAGGTCGTCTGCCGTATGTCTCGTATGATGGGCATTGATCTTCCTCCTTCAGTTTCTGAGGCCGACGAGATGGACGATGAGGTGATTGACGAGCTTGTCACTTCCTTGGCTCGTGGCGATGATGTAATGCCCTACAAGCTACTGCACAAGTACTAGATTGGGGGGTGAATATTACTTTAAAATAACAAGGAGTATAATTCCAAATTAAATTGCAAACAACTACCAAATCAATTTGCGGAAGCTTAAATTGAATGACAACAACAAAATTAACAATGCTAACAAGAGATGTTAATGGGTTCGGATCCACCCAAGTCTCCCCGACTTGTTCCCGGTGATCCTACGTCCCAACCACCCGGATCCCCTCCGGATACTTAGGTTAGAAACCCTAACCCAAGATTTCCACTATGAATATCTTGTGAAAAACCTTCACAAGATCAAATCATACAAGCAATGGCAATAGTGAATCCCACAACCCGGGATCACAACCTTCTCTCACAACCGAGAGAACCAATAAGCAATATAAAAGAGTTTATATGAAATAAACAAACTTACCACAAAATCCTATACCTTGAGTTTTTCTTACCCAATAGGTGAAATGAAGGATTTGAGGAAGATGAAGTCACCAAGTCCTAGCACCAAGGAAATGACCAGCAATAGGTGCCTAGGAGAGATTTGGAGACTTGATTCAAGCTAGGGCTTGAAGGGCTCACCAAGAACAAGCTTCTCTCAAGATGGATTCTAGATCTAGAATGAGAGAGAATGGGTTTCTTGTGAGGAAGAGAGCTTTGGAAAAGAGTGAGAATGGCTATCTCTTTTGATCTCAATGAATCTCTTAATGGCAGCTCTAACCTAGATAGAAATGACCTGGGTTCGTATTTATAGGGTCCCATAAAAACAAGTTAGGTCAATTTCCAACGGATAGAAATCTGAGACAATTAGTCGGTCAAAGAACAACCACTGACCGACTAGTTCATCAACTAGTCGGTCAGTCAATCAACATGGACCGACTAAGTGAAGAACTGAGAAGAGATAGAATTTCAGACCTAGAAATCTAGTCGATCCAAGAAGACTTTCTGACCGACTAGTTTCACAACTAGTCGGTCAGTCAGTGAACGTAGACCGACTAAGAGGCAAAATAAAATAGTCTGAATACAAATTGACTTAGTCGGTCCAAGAACAAAAGTTGACCGACTAGATTGTCAACTAGTCGGTTTCCAAACGTTCTTAGACCGACTAACGATAAACAGTAGCTTAGGAGAAATTTAGTATGAACAGTAAGTCACAACTAGTCGGTCAAAGAAGCATCACTGACCGACTAGTTCACAAACTAGTCGGTCGGTGAGTCAACGTAGACCGACTAACTGTAAACAGTAAAGTCCAAGAAATTAAGGATTCAAACTAGTCGGTCCAAGAAGAGTTGCTGACCGACTAGATCACCATCTAGTCGGTCAGTACTCCTTCTTGTACCAACTAACTTGCACAAACAAGTCCGAATCGAAGCGCGACGCTTCGAGGAAGTTAGAATGAACTTGTACAAAGATCCTAGAGCTATGACATGAGCGTTATGAAGATAGAAACATAAGATATACTCAAGGCGTAACATTCTATAGATCGAAGCTAAAAGACAATAAATAAAACCTTAATAAACGGTCTTCGAGAGCTTCGATTAATTCTTCATAACTTCCAAAACGGTGCAAGAGCTTCAACGAAGCTTTAGGCATGAATACGAGCTTTGAGAAGTGTTGAGATGTCGCTTTGAATGTTCTCGTGAATTTGGCGACGATCTCCAATACTGCGCTCACATATTGTAAGTTCATGGATTATTTATGTTTGCTCATAATCAAAACCAAATCCGGGGAGTCCAATATTCAACAGATGAGGCCACTGCCACTGCTTATGCTGCTGCTACCACTTCTGCTCCTGGAGTTGGCACCACTTCCGGTGCTCCAGAGACTTCTGCTTCAGTAGTTCAGACTTCTGAGCCTGCTGCTGATCCTGTTGACGAGCCTGCTCCTATCTTACCTGCTGTTACTCCTGTTGAGACCCCAGCTGTTGAGCCAGTCATCATTTCCACACCTGCCCCGACGATCCCGTCTGTTGACACGCCTCTCCTCCCTGCAGAGCCTGAGTCCACTCCGTCGACTGGACCCACGGAGACTGCAGATCCAGCCACTTCCTCGTGATCGTCAGTTTCGAGGACTCTCCACTGCTCATTGGATGATGCATATTATTGAGAGTATTTTTTTTGGTTAGGATGGAGTTTGGGTGTTCTTTTGATGTATTTTGATATGTTGGTTAGTCGGTGTATGTGTTGTATTTTATTTTTGATGTTGATGATGTTGTATCGATGATGTACGATGTATTTCTTTTTGATGGGTATGTTGCATTTGATGTAGTCGTTATATCTTTTTGGATGTACTCATGATATTTCGATATATATATACATCGATGTTCACTTTGTTTTTCTTCGTCGTGCACATTAATATTCATTCAATGTCCATGCTATATGAAATCGTCGCTCAACGATTGAAAAACTTGGTTAAATAGATTGAAATTCTATAATTGTATAGAATTGTTTTCCATGCACAAATTTAACCAAGAATATTGAATATTGATGGGTATGTTTCTTTATTCAAGAAATGAACAATTATTTGGTATTTTTGATGATTTTGATTATCTCTTTTTGATAATGGACAATTTGGCACACCTTGATTTTATTTCATCACTTTTCCCTTGGTGTCAATTAGTTCCATGTCATTGTCTACGACTCCCGATGTTGGATTTTCCATTTCCTAGTTGTTGTCGTTGTATGCCCCCCATTTTTGGGATAATGCCAAAGGGGGAGAGATAATGATAATAAATAGGGCAAATGAAAATTTAACTCAATTTCCAAGAATCTAATTTGATATGTTAGATTCAGGGGGAGTTAAGATATATATAAGGATTTTCAAAATCCGAAATTTCAAAAATCGATTCTCTTTATATATCTTACTCGTCTGATTGATGCAATTCATATATATTCATTTTGGAATTAACGTGTCATCAATGCAGGGGGAGTAAGTATTTTACATTTGAATCATTATTTTTGATTATTATTTATGTTGGGTTGTCATCACCAAAAAGGGGGAGAATGTTGAATATTGGACTCCCCGGATTTGGTTTTGATGATGAGCAAACATAAATAATCCATGAACTAACAATTTGTGAGCGCAGTATTGGAGATCGTCGCCAAATTCACGAGAACATTCAAAGCGACATCTCAACACTTCTCAAAGCTCGTATTCATGCCTAAAGCTTCGTTGAAGCTCTTGCGCCGTTTTGGAAGTCATGAAGATTTAATCGATGCTTTCGAAGACCGTTCTTTAAGGTTTATTTATAGTCTTTTAAGCTTCGATCTATAGAATGTTAAGCCTTGAGTATATCTTACGTTTCTATCTTCATAACGCTCATGTCGTAGCTCTAGGATCTTAGTATAAGTTCATTCTAACTTCCTCGAAGCGTCGCGCTTCGATTCGGACTTATTTGTGCATGTTAGTTGGTACAAGAAGAAGTACTGACCGACTAGATGGTGATCTAGTCGGTCAGCAACTCTTCTTGGACCGACTAGTTTGATTCCTTAATTTCTTGGACTTTACTGTTTACAGTTAGTCGGTCTACGTTGACTCACCGACCGACTAGTTTGTGAACTAGTCGGTCAGTGATGCTTCTTTGACCGACTAGTTGTGACTTACTGTTCATACTAAATTTCTCCTAAGCTACTGTTTATGGTTAGTCGATCTAAGAACGTTTGGTGACCGACTAGTTAACAATCTAGTCGGTCAACTTTTGTTCTTGGACCGATTAAGTCAATTTGTATTCAGACTATTTCATTTTGCCTCTTAGTCGGTCTACGTTCACTGACTGACCGACTAGTTGTGAAACTAGTCGGTCAGAATGTCTTCTTGGACCGACTAGATTTCTAGGTCTGAAATTCTATCTCTTCTCAGTTCCTCTCTTAGTCGGTCTATGTTGATTGACTGACCGACTAGTTGATGAACTAGTCGGTCAGTGGTTGTTCTTTGACCGACTAATTGTCTCAGATTTCTATCCGTTGGAAATTGACCTAACTTGTTTTTATGGGACCCTATAAATACGAACCCAGGTCATTTCTATCTAGGTTAGAGCTGCCATTAAGAGATTCATTGAGATCAAAAGAGATAGCCATTCTCACTCTTTTCCAAAGCTCTCTTCCTCACAAGAAACCCATTCTCTCTCATTCTAGATCTAGAATCCATCTTGAGAGAAGCTTGTTCTTGGTGAGCCCTTCAAGCCCTAGCTTGAATCAAGTCTCCAAATCTCTCCTAGGCACCTATTGCTGGTCATTTCCTTGGTGCTAGGACTTGGTGACTTCATCTTCCTCAAATCCTTCATTTCACCTATTGGGTAAGAAAAACTCAAGGTATAGGATTTTGTGGTAAGTTTGTTTATTTCATATAAACTCTTTTATATTGCTTATTGGTTCTCTCGGTTGTGAGAGAAGGTTGTGATCCCGGGTTGTGGGATTCACTATTGCCATTGCTTGTATGATTTGATCTTGTGAAGGTTTTTCACAAGATATTCATAGTGGAAATCTTGGGTTAGGGTTTCTAACCTAAGTATCCGGAGGGGATCCGGGTGGTTGGGACGTAGGATCACCGGGAACAAGTCGGGGAGACTTGGGTGGATCCGAACCCATTAACATCATTTGTTAGCATTGTTAATTTTGTTGTTGTCATTCAATTTAAGCTTCCGCAAATTGATTTGGTAGTTGTTTGCACTATAATTTGGAATTATACTCCTTGTTATTTTTAAAGTACTATTCACCCCCCCTCTAGTACTTGTGCAGTAGCATGTAGGGGATTACAGGGTCCACATACATCCGAATGTACAAGACCCAAGAGTTCACTAACTCTCTCCCCATGTCCTGCAAACGGAGTTTTGGCCATCTGACCTTTGAGGCAAGACTCGCAAGTGTCAAATGACTCATAATTCGAGAGGTCCAAAGACCCCTCTTTATGTAACTTGCTAAGTCTCTTCTCTCCGATAGAGCCTAGTCTGCAGTGCCAAAGGTAGGTTTCATTATAACTTGATTCCTTACGTTTTCTTGTATTAACATTTAATACAATATTATTAGACAAAGTGTACACACCATTATTCAACATTCCAAATCCTTGTAAATTTCCATCAAAGAAAATGTTCATAACATCGTTATTAATGGTAATGGTGTAACTGTCTTTGGCCAAGGTCGAAATGGAAATTATGTTGCGTAGGAAACTTGGAATATAGAAGCATTGTTTTAATAAAAAAGTGGTGCCACGGCTTCAGCAACAAAACTTGCTCCGTTACTGACTTGTAGGACAACCTCTTTCTTTCTTAAACTTCTAGTTGTTCTCAAATCCTGTAAACTATTACAGATGTGAGAACCCACTCCAGTATCTAATACGCATGGATTAGAAGTTACAGAAAAAATTACACTTTGTATAACCATTACCCTTGAAGTTAAGGAATCCTCATGACTTTTCTTCTTCTCTAGAAAATTTATATTCCTTTCCAAGTCCTTAACAGTTTGCATATTCTTTTCTTGGATAAGTTCAGGTTCAAATCTCATGCTGCAAAGCATAGAACACCCTAACTTAGAATATGTTCAAATTAATATAAATAGAATGGGTTTTATCTAATTATATCGTTCCACTATTACTAATTAGCTTAAGCAAAAATTAATGAACAATTTCATTAAAATTTAAATTTTAGTAAGATAGGGATCCAACCATCCTGAGCTTCACTACCTTGAGGAGACGTAACAAATTGATCGGCTTTGTAGTTGGTAGACGAACTCTTCATTAATCGCATCACATGTGACTCTCTATAGGTTTTTGCCCCTAGTCACTTATGATCTTGGGGAGACTCAACAAACCATAATTACTAGTTTACTCGAACCCTTATTTTCACGTCAAATCTTAACTAATACCGACACTCGAGGAGACCCGACGCGGCGGTTTAGTTTAAGACCAGACTACATCACATGTATGATGGAGTCGGTTTCTAAAAGATACATGTCATAGCTTGTGGAGACTCAACAACTATGACATGCGTCGTTTATTCTCCTAATCCAAAATGAAGAAGGGCTATAGTTAAGCTTGAAAAATATTTTTAACGCATTAGACTAGATGTAATCGATGGTTTCACATAATAACAATTCGCATCCTTGGTTCAGCGGAACACGGCCAGGGATTTGGCTAGGTCAGGATCACTATCCCCAGTCGAGATAGGGTGATCCATAACACTAGTCAAAAAAACGCTAGACGGATCATGATCCTTTAAGGATTTAAATTATTTATATGTGTTAACATCGATTAAAAATGGCTTCATTAAAACTAGTTAATCATATCAACTAGTTGAATCCTCAAATTCGAAATTACTAGGATTGGTTAATAACTTTTATTAAGTCCTTATTAACTATAAGGAATGGATTTTAAGGTTCTATCATAATGGTTCTATCATAATCATGTATTAGGCATTTAAACAAGTTTAAATCATAGTGCATCAATTTAAAATTATCTTATAATTATTAGACAGCTTTTAATGGCTGACCTAAAAAGTTTTCTTGTGTTATCAAATAAAGCAAGAATTTGATATAACCATTAAAGCTAGCAACTTAAAATTATCACATAAAACTAAATTACAGCATTTTCCAATAATCATCTCATAATTATTCCATGTTTCTAATAAACATCATATGCATATCAAAACATTTGCAGAATTATATCATAGTAGATTTTGCTCTGATACCAATGAAGGTTTTTGACCGACCCTCCGGGCCTATGCCCATCATACATCTGACGGACGATAGAAGCAGAAAACATGCAACGGAATAAACCATTAAACTATTTAACGATAGCCATAAGGATTTAATAAACCATAGCCAGGAAACTCTACTATCTTGGGGTGGGTCTGACCAACCCCAAAGATAGATCTAAACTACTGTAATAATATATGAAAGCATAAATAAAATGACATACCTAGAACTTCGTTTCCACAGAATACGAAGCGTCGTTTTCAACAACTTTCATTTGCTCCCCGAAGCAAGCCACCGCCCAGCCTCCAAGCCTGGACCACCCAAAGCGAGCCAACACTGCGCCTCCTAGTCAATCACTCGCCGAAGAAAGTTTCACTTGAGTGTGATCCGCGTTAAAGACTTTGGATCCAATCCAAACTTTCTCATCGTTTGAACGGAGGATCGGAAAAATTTTAGAAAGTGTGAAAATTTTTAAAAATGGTGATTTACAACTTCTAAAAAAGGTTGTAATAGGGGTAAGACAACTTTTTAACAAACGTTGTAATATGCGAAGTTGTAATAGGGTCGGCTCCTTCGACCACTTTTTTTGCATGTTGTAAGAAAAAGTTGTAATAGATAAATATTACAACTTTTTTGAAACATTGTGTAAACTTATATTACAACGTTTAGAAAAGGTTGTGAATAAAGATATTACAACTTTTAGTAAACGTTGTGTAAACTTTTATTACACCGTTTATAAAAGGTTGTGTAAAGAAATATTACAACTTTTTTTAAAAGTTGAGTAAACTAGTATTACAACTTTTATAAAAGGTTGTTGTAAAGAGATATTACAACTTTTTTTAAAAGTTGTGTAAACTAGTATTACAATGTTTATAAAAGGTTGTGGTAAAGAGATATTACAACTTTTTTTAAACGTTGAATAAACTGCTATTACAACTTTTAAAAAAGGTTGTAAAAACTTCTATTACAACTAGTTTAAATAGTTGTTTAAAACTATACTACAACTTTTATAAAACGTTGCAAAAAAACCACAAATTTAAAAAAAATTAGAAAATGTACTCAAAAAAAGGTTTTAGAATTTGCATTTCATACATCTATTATCGAATTATAATTAAATTGCATATTTGCACTTAATCAAGTGCGATAAGAAACCAAGGAAGAAGCATACCGACATTCTATATTTATTTACCAAATAGGATCGAGCTTCATTAACTCCACCCTACAATATTTATTTACCAACATAGTCTGCAATTCAACCCAATATGTCCCACCCACTTGCAATTATCGTTTAATTTACGGTTTTTGATTTTAAATGGCATGTTAAAGATGATGATATAACATCTTTTAACATGGCTAAATAAAAAAAGATAAAGAAGAAGAAGAAAAGAATTTCGTCCAAGTCCTTCCTATGAACCAAGCATCCACCCCTCTTTCAAGTCCCTCCATTTGTTCCAAGTTTCTTCATGTGCCAACTAGATTCTGATATCATTCCATGCATCAGGAAAGAGCACCCTCTTTCAAGACATTACATTTGTTCCTGAGACGTCGTCTTGCCATGAGTTCAGCCTCTGCTGAATGCCTTTCCTGCATACAACTTTTGATCCTTAAAGAGAACTAGATGTTCAACACACAATAACTATAATGTATCTTCATTTAAAGAGCAAACTGGAATTGTTTTGATCAATCAACTACCAACCATCACAAATTTTGTCATGAATCATGATCATCTATAGAATTTTTTTATGCATAATGATCATCTACATCATGAATATCTGAGTTCTAAAAGTTTCGGGCCATGCAAAATCTACAAAAAACAATCACATACCATGTGATCAGCAATGGCTCGTCAAGGTTGTTGAAGACATTCACATAGACATTATCGTTAGTGGATGAGTGGATCAAAGGCCCTGGAAACATGCCATTGATGGTGATAACCTGATCACAATAACAATCAAAATTCAAAAACCAAAAGCATGTTGCCCCTATACTGTCATCAAGATTAGGAAATTTTGTTTCATACCGGTTGATCAGTGGACACCGGCTTGATAGTTCAATCCAAGGATACATCCCACTCAAGAAAGATATCAGCAACCTTGATTCCTGAAGCACAAGTCCAAATTCTAGCCATGAGCACACAGAAGAATCTCAGAACCATCCACTTTGGCATCCCTTTGGATCCCAGGAAGTAAAAGATTTGTGATCAGAAATATTTTATTAACACATGAAGTTAAAAAATATGAATTGCAAAAGGTCAAATAAAAATATATGAAAATCTTCTATCTTCTCCTAATATCTTTAGCAATGTAATATCTTGCTAGTGTTCTGAGAAATTTACCCAAAAAAACAAAAGGAGAATAATGGGCTGCAGGTATCGTCCCTTAGCAATAAAATAGCATAACTCACCCTTAGCAATCTAATCATTGGACCGTTAGGGAATGAGATTACTGATATTCTCAAAATGAGGAAGTTAAGGCCAGAGGGTTAAAAGGGAAAAACGTTAGGGCCCAAGTGTTCTTTCAAGTGTAGAATTCACTCAGTAGAAAGATCAAACATGAACATAGAGTACTAAAGCATACATCAAAATCAATACATGATACCAGTTACACAACTGCATGCATAAGCTTCCACCCAGTTCCACATTCAGACATACACACACGACCCTAATGAGTTACCCCCATGATTCAATGTCTCAGGATGCAACGAACTTCGATACTCATCAAGAACTCTGCTACTGGTTTGAAGATCCAGAACTTAACATGGATATTGGAATCGCTAGAACATCCAGAGCCATCTTAGAGAGTGTTGGATACTTGATGGTGTTCAACTAAATTAAATATTTCCTTGAGCATGATTTTACCACCAACTCATTGAAAATCAAACCTCAGGCTGTATGTTTGTAAAATATTGGCAAATTCTTTTGCAAGCTCCCTGAAATTGGGTTCTGCTCCATCTTTTAATAAGAAAAGTCTCTGAAAAGATGACCATATAACTAATGGTTTGATTAGCCTAAATTTATTGGATAAGAATAAAAATATAACTAAATTAAGGATATCTATCAAACAGACTTCATTTATTTTTAAATTTCTTCAACAAAGGACTGTCATGACATGCTCAGGACTATCTGAACCAAAGTCAGATAGCCGCCAATTAATTTGGGAATTTTAAGCCAACTGTTAGCACGAGAACATGAAATAGCCACGGGCTGAGAGTTTCAAATGGCATCAAACCATTGGAGAAAATCATGAGATAGCAATTTCATGTTTAAAATACTTTTCCCAAGCAGCAGCATGACCATAATGCTTGACAACACTTGCATATCACAAAATACATGCTGACTATTAAGCCAATATCTGATGTGTACGCTTCAGATGTTAAAGAAAAGCACACCTTCTTATAATATCGATAGTCAATAAAGAACCCGTGCATATAAGCCCTCAGTAGACTGGTAGTACCAGCCATAACATACCCACAGGCTAGCAGTAGACTGGAAAACAACTATATAAATGGAAAACAAATGTAATTGAGTTAGCCAAAACATACCCACAGGCTAGCAGGAGCGACGCTTGTAGTACCAGCCATCAATTACCAGTGGCCATCATTTACTGTCAATCTATCAAGACAGGTATACTAGAAAATGTTAGTTCAAGGTTAACTCACAATCTTGATAGAGCATCATGTTCCTTTCCTCTTATACAGGTGGATGTTCCATAAGTCCCTTCCCACATGAGCATCTATTGAGAAGATACGTTTTATAGTGGAATGGTACCAAGGGATAGTTTGCTAATGATATCATAGAAAGCTGCAGATTTCATCCTTTTTCTCCTAAGGTATGATTCCTTCTCCAATAGGTTAACAATGTAAAGTATTTCTTTTAATTTTTGCTTCAAATAAATCTTGTTTATAACTGAAATTCATTTTGATGCTTTAGATTATATGGAGTTGCATGCTGTCGATGAAGTGAAGCAGCATCAAAAGACATGAAAAGCAAACAAGATTTGAGGATGTACTGGTGTTCATTATTTTTACTTCATTCTATGTATGTAAATTAGATGAAAAAAGAGTTGGTTGGTTGTTTTTATAATGAAATGGAAACATGTACTTGAAATATTGAATTATAGCATAATAAAAGAGATGTTTGTAATATCTATCTTCGTCATGTTCCTCTTGGCCCTTCTCGATTGAATTTTAAATGGGCGGTGATGATGATACAATGTTTGATCTGGATAAAATTGCATGCGTTGGTTTGTTAGAAATTTTATTTTATTTTAATTTTTAGATAGTCCATTTTAATACCGACCGTTGGAACCGTCAGTGCAATTTTAATAGTCCATTTTGCACCGACGCAATTTTGCAACTTTACTGTTGAAGCAGCTCAACAAGATCTAATTATCTACATTTAAAATCAATTAGACCCTGATCTACTAGCAATACTCGTTTCCATGCTGTCAAGACATGCTAGATCAATTAAAAATCAGAAACAGCTTGTATTGAGAGATGCATGCCCACCTCAGTTACAGGTATCTCTATGATTTGCTTGGATGCAGGCTTCATGTCAACCTCAGTAACAGCATCGGCAACACCGAATTCATGAGTGTCGTCGTATTGGTTCAAGCCTCCGAACTGAACCGGGATCTGCTCAGGCGAAATGTAGCTGAACAAGGTCTCCGTCGATTTCGCCGGTACGGCGAAAACGAACTTGCTCTTGGTCCTCTTTGTGAGGAATGGGCTGATCATCTTGTTGAATGCAATGAACCACCATGGCACATTGATGAATATCTGGTGGGGGAAATCGCATTTTTGTTACATAATTTGTTGATCAAACAGCTACAAGAATAGCAAAAGGATTCAAAGATTGGGACCTGTTTCACGACGAATTCAGGGTAGTTATCTCGGAGCAGATCAAGGGCATGGCAGAGCTCGCTCTTCAGCGGCCCTGGGGAGCTCTTGAGATCGGTCACCTGCACCTTCGTCGAGACCGCGCCGGGGCTAAAATCGAGCAGCTCTCTGATCCCCTCTCCAAATACTGAATCCTCAACTAGTTACAGTATAGTATAAAATAAAATAAAAGGATTCGCATTTATAATTTAAAAAGAGAGTAGAAAGCAGAAATCTTTACCGATTACAACCAAAATTTACTCAACTAGATCAGGAACCGAGTAATCAAAGAATCAATTTGAAGAGACGGCTAAATAGAAATACCTGGAGAGATGATCATGGGAGCCGAGAACATGAAGCCCACCATTGCTCCCCCGCGCTAAAACCCTAAGCTCAATAGCTCGAACTACTACGGGCTTTAATCGGAATCATTCAAAGGGGTTCTGATTTTCTTCATTTTCTTCATTTACCAATTTTCTTCATTTACCGATTTTCTTCATTTTCTTCATTTACCAATTCCCCCACCACATCTCTCTTCCTCATTCTCCTCACCTTCGCGTTCTTTTCACCGTCGCCGGCAGCCGGCGGTTCCGGCTCGGGCCCACGATCGCGGCACTCGCTGACTCCGTGGAGGCACTCCATGTGGGAATCGAAACCCCAGCCGTCACAGCGGTAGTGCCACTCCCAGCAGCTTCCCTTGCACATGTCGCACGGAGATGGAGGAGCCGCTGTCGGAGGAGCCGCTGTCAAGGCCGGAACGGATAGGACGGAAAGGGCGGAGATGGGGGAGGAGTGGCCGCAGAGAACGGAGGATGGAGAGGCGGCTTAAATGCTAGGGTTTAGATGAAGAGAACGGCGGATGAATTTAAAGGATGTGAATTTTGGGAAGAGCGTGGAAGAAAAATTTTGGAGGCGCGGCGGCAGATAGGGTTTCGGGGGGTGGGCATTTTTGAGGGAAAATTTTCGTTGCTGTGGGAAATAGGGTTGTGTTAAGCGGAGTCCACAACAACTAATATACATCATTATTTTCATGTTAAGTGTTACTAACCCAAAATTAAACATAATGACGAGTCCCATTTCGGTATTGATTGCACTTGAGGGCATTCACTTGATCCGAAGATTTGATGTGGATGGCTGATGTTTAGATTTCATGCCCTCAATTACGTATGAGTTGCAATGTAGCATGAAAGTGGACTCAAAGCTATCAGGTACGTAATCTTTATGTTTAGGACTGTTGGTGTTAAGCGACATTTTCTAGTACATAGAGTTAGCATTTTTTTTAAAATGGAATCAGGATTAAAAAAAAAATCCGTAGTTAAGAATGATCCGGTGTGAGAAATTTCACTGTGAGTGCTATTGCGAAGACATTGCAACTATCCACGAAAAAGGTTGTAATAACCATTTTTTACAACTATCCACGAAAAAGGTTGTGATAAACATTTTTTACAACTTTGAAAGAGAAAAAAGTTGTGTTATCAAAATTAACATTTACAACTATTCACGAAAAAAAGTTGTAATAACCATTTTTTACAACTATCCACGAAAAAAAAGTTGTAATAAACATTTTTTACAACTTTCAGGAAGCAAAAAGTTGCTGTAAATATTTATTACAACTACTAAATTAGAAACGTTGTCTCGTGAAAGTTGTAAATGACTAGTTTTTTTGTAGTGGGTGGGATCGGCAGGGTTTAAATTTGGTATGATACCATTGATATGTATCCGTATCAGTTAACAGTGTAAACTTCAAATCATGTTTTATTGTTATCTGAGTGCAAACTTGAAGTTTTGTTCTACCTAACAATTTACATGGTGGGCTAACACAATGAGAATAACTTTTGTTTCTGGCAAACTTCTAAGAAATGATTGCATAATGGACACTATTTTAAAAATAGAAAGGACTGGTGGATCCATGGCCTTGAAGTTAATAATGCAGGAAATATCAATCAGTACTATGGGAACTTAATTGATACTTCAGTTTTTCTTTGCAACATCATCAGGCTATCATGCTTTCTTTGCAACATTATCTGTCTATCATTTGCTTTCAAATGCATAATGGATGACATCCACCATCTTCAATCTTTTACATGCAACTGCAACAAATATTAATCAATGCTAAAATACCATAGGAACTTAATCATTGCCTGAGTTTTTCTTTGTGGCATCATTAGGCTATAATGATTTCTATGATCACACCTTTTCAAGTACAACTATGTTTAATTATCTTTTGTTAAGGATCCCAAGACTGATTTTGTGTGCTCGTATATATGCTATTCATTTTGTTGCTCCTCACAATTGCTTGGTTTTGCTTTCAGAGTAGTAAAGTGAACATTGGAATGCGTAGCATACTCTACGCAAGTTACAGTAATGGGTATTAGAAAAATAAGAAAATGCAGCAACCTGAGTAACATGACATAGCTTTGTATACCTCAACCATGGTCTTCTCGCTTAGTTCTTTGATCAACTTCTCCTTCTCCTATATGGAAAGAAAAATAAAGAACAAAAAATATATCAACAGATGGAATTCATAAATGTTATTACTAATCCACAGTGCATTGTTGTTCAGATTTAAGTGCCTTGCTTTTCAAAAACTAATTAATTTATATCTTTCATGGAAGAACTTCCAAGAGAACCTTGTACATCTATTTGAGACATTGTTGTCTTTAAGAACATGAAATCAGCAATATTTTGTGATTATTCGGCAGTTAATATACAGAAGCATATGTTGATGTTTAAACCCTGCTAATAAATCAGCAAACAGAAGCATCAAGAACATGAAATTAGCAAACTGCTAATAAATATCCATAAAAGCCATAAAAGTTAAAATATCCATCAAGAATAAGCTTAGCTGTAGTTAACTTAAGCTAACGTTACATATGCTAACCATCCCAGTTATCAAGATGATATTCGAATGTTATAAGTGGATTGGTCCCCATACAGAGACAAATTGCCATATATAGTCAAATTGATGAAAACATAAACTAAGTTAGAATCATATCTAACAACTATCTATGTATATCAATCACCTTGCTTTAATTTACATGATGTGGCACTATTCTCTAGCATGCATGATCCTACCATGTCCTATATCCATTGTTAACACCATCAAAACTGCATAAAAACCAAAAAAATGTATCACAAAAATTAATTTTTCTTCTTTGATGAATTTCTACAAACACTTAGAGGACATCTAGAAATGAGCTTCCATCTTTACCCACAGCATCAACCAATTCAGCACGTCGCAATTGATTAAGTAATCAAAATATATGAATTGCAGGCAAAAATATGAATTGACCTGAGACCTGGAAGAGAAAAGGAAAGCCGAAGAGTGATAGTCTCCTAAGCTGAGGGCAATTCCTGGGTCTTGCTCCATATCCTAAGGTAACCACTGAGTTTACCATCTGCATGATGTTTCTCAACAAACATGATCTTTGCGTACAGATTAGCTGCAAGAAACCCACATTCTCCGTCCAGTGCAGACCTTTGCGTACCCATATGAAACTTACTTTCTGACCAAAATCAGGGCATTTTCTTTTGCTTCCCTCCAAGACACCCTAGAAATGGAAGAATACAGTAAAAGAACTAATGGAAGGGGCAAACAAAAAAAATCAAAATCACATACTTTGGCCATGCGAGATGCTGCTCTCTTCCTAGAGCCGAGATGCTGCTCAGGATGTGAGATGCTGCTCTCTTCCTAGATGATGCGAAAATACCCAGATGCTGCGAGATGTTGCTCTAGTAAACAAATGCCTGTTGCTCTATTGCGGCTTCAGCTTTGGCATGGGTGAGCTCCGGCATGGTACGTGTGGGCCTGGGGGTGTGCGGGGTAGCCGTGGGGCTGAGGGGAAGAGGGGTGGCTGCACAGTGGGCCGAATTGCAGGGGTCGGGCTCACGGCAGATGAGAGGGGGGGTTTCGGTGAGTGAGAAATAGAGAAGAGAGAGGGGGAGAGAACCAAAAGGCTGAGATTAAAGTTTTCTTCCACCAAAACACTTTTCTTCCCCCCCCAATTTAATTTCCCCCAATATTTTGTTTCAAACTTAAAATTTCCCCCCAAAGTTTGTCCTAGTCATCATCAACTTATATCCCTTTATCCAATTTCTCTTATCCAATTTCTCAAATCTTATCCAATTTTCTCTTAACAACATCCCTCATATATACCCAATTTCTCATCTCTTATCAAAAACTCTTATCCAAAAACCCATGATAACATCCCTGTTTTATAATATAGATATATGTATATATATATCTATATATGTATATGTATATATGGAGTAATGCTATTATGAGATGGTGAGCTCAAATCCGTATCGTGAGCTAGCACAATCGGCAACACCAATTAACGATCGGCACCGTTCATCTTCAAGAGCATGTCGATAGATCTATACCCTAAAAAAATTAGCAATTATAAACCCTAAAATCCTATGGATCAACCCGTTCCAATTTTGTTACATTTACAGGCAGCTTGTTAACCGTTCATCTTGCAAACACTTAATGGATCTGATAGAAATGTCCAAATGACACAAAAAATTATACATAAAGATCACTTGATAGATAGAAGAAGATGGATGTCTCCGATTGATGATTTGGCAAATAGTTTTAGCTAGTTCGAGATATGAATATCTCATCTCACCATCTCACCATCTCATATTAGCATCTTTCTGTATATATGTGTGTATATATATATACATATATACATATACATATATATATATATATTATATATTTGACAGTGTTTTTTGAATCCTAGGGCTGACTAGGACAAGATAAAAGACGGCTGGGATTTGATCTTGGTGAATCAACGGTTGAGATGAGTAGTTGTAAAAATTTGGGGGAGAAAACCTTTGAGCTTTAAGGAGGTGGGGCCAGTTGAGTTTTTGAAACTTGGTTTTTGAAACATGTAATCATTGCAAAAAAAGAGAATGCATAAAATATACTGGCATAAAAAATGCAACCTCACCAACGCCTTTCAATGTGCAGGCATTAATTATGCTGGCATTTATAAAAAAAGCCAAACGCACAGCAGGGTACAAAAAATGCAGAATAAAAAAATTAGCCAATACGCCACCAACGCATAGAACACGCCATCAACGGACAGAACACGCCTCCTCAAGGACTCCTCGGCTCCTCCACAGGACGCCTCGCCTTCCACACAAAAAAACCTAGATTAAAATGATCCAGAGCATCCGCCAGCAATTGGTTCCGCCATCAATTGGTTTCGCCATCAGCCAGAGCATCCGCCAGGCTCAAGAGCATCACCATTAATTTCTTTCTCTCCCATCGCAGGTAACATCTGACATCAATTGGGTTTGAAGTTTTTCATTTGATCTTTGTTAAGATCTGCTTCCATTTGATCTTCATTTTCTCCTTCTGAGTTGTCGCAGTTAACCCCACCTCACATGGAGCATTTTCTCAGCCAGCATCATCTTCAAAAGGTAAACCTTTTTTTATGTTATCACTTTTTTCCTTTCATTCCATCTGTTGTTTGCATGGTCAGCTTCTCTTTTTTTGTTAAGTTGATCCAATTATATGAGCTTTTCCAAGTACATCAGTATTAATACTTAATTACCAGCATTTAACCCCACCTCCCTAAAAAATTTCCTGTTATCACTTTTTTTGTTAAGATTTTCCAAGTACATCAGTATTAATACTTAATTGCCAGAAGATTTTCCAGATTATATCAGTATTAAGTGTTTGTTTAAATGACTTTTGAAATTTTTTTAAATGGAGCTTGGCAGTTAAGTTGATCCAATTATAGGAGCTTTTTCCGTCTTATAGGAGCTCTTATTGGCAGTTAAGCATCTTCTGTTATCACTTTTTTTTCCTTTCATTTCTTCTGTACGTTTTGGTTTTTTGTTTTTTTATTAAGTGCCAAGCTCCTGTAATTGGATCAACTTAACTGCCAAGCTCCATTTAAAAATCCTGATGTTTGACAATTTCCAGTCTTATATCAGTATTAAGATTTTCCAAGTACACTTAATTAAGTGTTTGTTTAAATGACTTTTGATTGTTTAAATGGAGCTCTTATGGCAGTTTTTTAAAAATTGTTTAAAAAAATTTTTAAATGAGAGTTCAGAAGATTATACTTGAGAGCTCTTTTGAAAATTGTTTAAATGACTTTGGAAATGATTAAAAAAATTATTTAAATGCTCTTATGGCAGCAGTATTAACTGTTTGCTATAGGTGTCATTGATATTAAGTCTGAATTGTTTAATATGCATAGCTTGGAAAAATTAGATGGCAAACAATTGATTGGAGTTCCTGCATTTTGAAAGGTGTTTGTATGTGTAGTAAATGTTTTTGTTGTGATATTAAATTTTGTTATGGAGAAAATAGGGATATCAAATTTTGGCTTTATAATTGGCCAAGTGCCTTCAGTTATTGCTTGGCATTCCCTCTTATGTGAATGGCTCTGTCATCTCTTCATATGTTATGTTTAATTACTTTTATTGATAATCATGTGATTATTTATAATGTATTGAATCCTTATCAACTATACTGATATACGTCTCAGCTCGAGGTGGTGACGAGGCATGCGGCAGTTTACTCTCTGTACACCCCAAATGTGAAGAGCATCATGGAAATCAAGAGCGAGTGACACGGTCCAGTCTCAAATGGTACAAAAAGCTCTAATCTTGATGCTATTTTTGTAATACCCATTTGGAAAATTCTTGAAGTTCAGTTCTTGGCCTATTGTTTATTAAAAATGCTATTTGAGTGCTAATCATGTGATTATTTATAATGTATAATGTTTATGAGAGAATGATATATTGATTTATGAGAATAGTTAATTTTCTTATTATGTCGCAGAGGAAATTGTTAATGTCATAATTTTGGGGATAGAATTTTTTTCTGATGGCTATTCAATTTTTAGTATTAGCCATTGCTATCGTTTGTTTTATAGTAGGCTATAACACTGGTGGTATCAAGATCAAGCTAAATGCCTATTTAATTGAGAGTTTATCATCCTAATTTACATGTTTTTATTCGCTCATTAATATTTTAGTTTGATATGTTGTCGTTATTTGGACTAAACATAGGCGAGCTTCAAAACTGTTTCTGTAACGACTGGTTTTCATGTATCCGGATTTATTATATTATAATATATGTCTTGGTGGATTTTCTCCTCATGTGTGGTTTTCGTCTCCGTAACTTTCGTTTTCGATCGTTTCGTCGTGTTATCTCGTTTCTTCCTTAGGATCGTCGATTTCGAAGTATGTCATTCGTGACGGGCTTCATAACGGTCGTATCTTACTATTAGATCAAGCCTAGGAGTCTTAGGAATCGATCCCGGGGCTCCGCGCTCCGTATCGGAACTTTTGGTGCTTATTAGCCGGTGTAAGAAGGGGCACCGACCGACTAGATGATGATCCAGTCGGTCGGCAATCCTTCTTGGACCGACTAGTTGGCTTTCTAAATTATTTAGGAGTTACTGTTTATCGTTAGTCGGTCTAAGAACGTTGGTTGACCGACTAGGTTGCAAACTAGTCGGTCGGCAATGCTTCTTTAACCGACTAACACATCATCTAAATTTTGGTATCAATACTGTTCACTCTTAGTCGGTCTAAGAACGTTCACCGACCGACTAGATGTCAAACTAGTCGGTCAGTAGTTGTTCATCGACCGACTAAATCTAAATCCTATTTTCGTTCAGAAGTTACTGTTTACACTTAGTCGGTCTGCGTTGGTCGACCGACCGACTAGTTGCTAAACTAGTCGGTCAGTGGTTGCTCTTTGACCGACTAATCTGTGTTAAAACCCTAATTTCTGGGCAGCCGCCTGCCCATCTTATTTAAACCCCTCCCAAACGTTTTCTTCTTCCTACACTCGACCCAAAACCCTAGTTTCTCCCCCATTGAGCCCCCTTCTACCTCAAACCCTTATTCCTTCATTCCAAGCCCAAGATCCATCATCCAAACCATCCCTCAACACCTTCTACCTCTCATCTTCCCCAAAATCTCATCAAATCCCCAAAATCCCCCAAAAACCCTAGTTCTCCAAACTTCTCCATTCGTTTCCAGATCTGGTCCTTAGGTTCTTCGGAGTGTTTCTTCCGCCTCCTCACGGCAAGAAATCGATCTCTTGATGTTTTCATAACCTATTTGTATTTTTATGAAACCCTAATGAAATGAATGTTGTTTTGATGATAGTTTCCCCCATAACAGCAATTTCCCCGTAGATTAGCATCCGCGAGACGAACCTTCGTGATCGTCATCCCCGGTGCTAGGCAAGTGAAACTTGCCACTTAGGGTTTAGGCCATGTTTTAGGCCATTTGCTTGTTGTAGGCGTAAAAGAGGCTAGGCGACGAAATGATACTCGCCTAGGCGCAAATTGGGGAACTAGCTTGACAACGAAGCTAGTTCCGACATATATCATGTTGCACAATTACCATGTCATGTTTACTTTCCATTAACGATACGCAAATTAATTGTCATGTCATTGTATCCTTTAAGTTTTTCCGTGATTGCGTAGCTTCGCTACAATGCTTGTGTTCCTGGCTCGTGTTCCAGAAGCGGGACATGTGTTGGTTGATAGCCAATGCCCGAATTGCTTGTTTCCGGCTAGGTGCACCCCTACGCCAATTGTTTTTGAATCGTGAACTAGAATGCGAGCTCCTGTGCGGGGCAACCCCGGCTCATTTACTGAGCTCGTGTGCGGGGACCCTGGCTCGATTACTTGTGGGTATTGGGGGTAAGAGTTAAGCGGCCAATCAACTGGGAGTCTGCCCGATCAGCAACTCCAGTGGTAAGGCGTAAACTCTGGGTTTTGGGGTAGTGTTAAGCGGCCAATCAGCGTGAATGTTATACCATTCAGCTGTAAGGCGTAAACATCTACAAACAACAGTGAAACGTGAATAGTGAATTGATTGAGATTGTTAGTAGCTTGGCTACTCTTGTCTTGTCCCGTTAATTGTTCTCTTGTACTTATTGTCTTGCCATGTCTTGCTTGTGCACTCATGTATAACTGCCATGTCATGCATACTAAAACTGCTAGGTTGCTAGTTGCCTTAGTTTCAGTTTCCTTGCCCAAGTCTTTTAGACTTGCTGACATCTGCCCCTTTACTCTTTTGGGTGACACATGTTAGATCCTGAGCCTGAGTACCTTGTTGAGGACGAGGTGTTTGCTTACGCCGAGCCTGAGCTTGTGTTTGACGGGGAGTACGTGGACACTGGGGACCAGTCCTACTGTCTTCGTTGTGTTTTCCTTTTGTTTAGACTGCTGTTTTGTTGTCGGTGCGTAGCACCTATACTTTGTTATGTTGTTGCTTTTGTTGGCCTTGTTCTGGGCCTTTAGACTCTTTCTTTTAGCATGGTGGCTTTTCTGGATGTTGGACTTATTTTCATGTTGGACAATTTATGAGATATGAGAATTTTATTTCTGTCTCTCATTTTGTTATTATTGTTGCTCCGTTTGTGGTTACAGGGACCTGCTTATGTTTTATTGACGCTTATCGGGTTTGGGGCTTCACAGCTCCACTCTCGTGCGGACCTCTTCACGTCTCGCCTCCATTTTAGGGAAGCGGGTCGTGACAGGTTTTGTTGGTGGCCTATGCAGGTCCTTCTGTAACTGCGATTATCGGAATAGCGATAATAATATTAGAATGTCCAATAAACTAAGTTCGACGTCCGAGTCATAAGCCATGAGTCTAATCTGCTTCGTTTTCTGTGTCGCTAGATGGCAGGAAGACGATTCACCTGTGGTGGTGGTAGTGGTGCGCTCCCTCATGATGAGGAGCCTGAGCGGGAACCCACCAATGGTGAGATGATGCGGATGATGCTCCAGATGATGCAAGTGCAACAGGGCATGCTCCTACAAGTCCAGAATGCCCCACTTGCTCGAGCTGCCCGGGCTCTTCCGGATGCCCCTCGCTCTGAGCCGGGAGCGAAGAAATTTCGGGAGCTGGGTCCCGTATATTTTGATGGGTCTGAGGGTCATCTGGCTGCCAATGAGTGGATTCGGAACATCGAGGACAATTTGAAGATGGCCAAGATCACCCCGGCTAGATGGGTTGATTTGGCGAAGAGGCAACTCAAGGATAATGCTCGGAATTGGTGGGATACGAAAGAGAAGATGCTGGTGGAGCCGATAGCTTGGACTACCTTTAAGTCCAGGTTTGATGAGGAGTTCTTTCCGAATGCTGCTAGGAAGGAGATGCTGCAGCGCTTCATTGATCTGAAGCAAGGGAGCTTGACGGTGGACCGGTACCACCAAGAGTTCACTAGGCTGAGTCGGTTCACACCAAAGATGGTGTAGGATGCTGATGAGAGGGCTCAGAGGTTCCTGCAGGGACTTGCTTTGGAGCTCCAGAGTTTTGTGTCTTCCTCCGATCTGGACTCGTATCAGAAGGTTTTGGTCGCTGCTAGGAGGCAGGAGCTGAACCTGAGTCAGAGGAGAGGGTATGTTGTTGGTGCTGGGAAGAGGCCTATGGAGCAGGCCAGAGCAGTGGTTAGGCCTGGTTTCAAGCCTAATCAGCCAGCTCAGTTCAAGAGGCCAGGAGGGCCTATTTTGAAGACTTGCCATTTCTGCGGCAAGCCTGGCCACATTAAGGATCAGTGTCGGAAGTTTTTGGGCCAGTGTCTGGTTTGTGGTGATGCTTCCCATGCCGCGAAGGATTGTCGGCATGCGAATCAGCTGCGGAGGGCACCTGTTGCAGCTCAGCCGTTGCAGCAGCGAGCGTCTGTTCCTGCTGGACGTGGAGCAGCTCTTGTTCCGCAGAGGCAGGCTTTTCAGCAGGCTGTTCCATCGAGGAGGCAGGCTTTTCTGATGACCGCTGTGGAGAGCGAGGCTGTGGATGAGGTTATCGCAGGTAATCCTCGATCTGGCTGTTACTTTCCTAGTTGGTTTTGATTGATTAGGTTGTGTTGTTTGCTTGAACATTGTTGTTCGCTAGACTAGGGTTTGATTGTTAATTACTTGTTAGGTGTGGTTTTGGTGTGCACATTTCCTGCACGAGTCCTCTTTGACTCTGGTGCATCGATGTGCATTATTTCTCGGAGCTTCGTGGAGTGGCATTCCTTGTCAACGTCCCCTCTTCCCAAGAGTTGGAATATCGTTACAGGGAATGGCGTGGTCTCGGTGCATCATGGTTGCAATTCTTGCTCGTTGGTGGTCTGTGGACATGAGCTTTTCGCTGATTTCATTGTCCACGACATCATCAACTATGATGCAGTTCTTGGGATGGACTGGCTTGCGAGCTTCTATGCTACGATTGACTGCAGGAGGAAGAAGGTGGTGTTCGAGATTCCCGGACATCCGGTATTTGAGTTCAGCCGTGGTAGCAGTTCGCTTGGTCCTGTCAGATTTCGGGCCAGACCGGTGGAGGTCGTGGCTATGCAGATGGAGCTGGAGTGGCCAGCTGTGGTGCGTGATTTTGGCGACGTCTTCCCCGAGGAGATGTCTGGTTTGCCACCTGATCGAGCTTTAGAATTTTCTATCGATCTTGTTCCGGGTGCGCAGCCGATTTCGAAGGCGCCGTATCGTATGGCACCTGCAGAATTGGAAGAGTTGCGGAAGCAGTTGGATGAGCTTTTGCAGAAGGGTTATATCAATCCTAGTGTGTCTCTGTGGGGAGCACCGGTGCTGCTGGTGAAGAAGAAGGATGGTTCACGTCGCATGTGCGTGGACTATCGGGAGTTGAATACGGTGACCATTAAGAATAAATACCCGTTGCCTCGCATCGATGATATTTTTGATCAGCTTGGAGGTTCGAGGGTGTTTTCTAAGTTGGATTTGAGGAGTGGTTACCATCAGTTGAAGGTGAAGAAGGGAGATGTTCCGAAGACAGCGTTCAGGACGAAGTATGGACACTATGAGTTTGTGGTTATGCCTTTCGGCGTAACTAACGCACCCGCAGTTTTCATGAATCTGATGAACCTGATTTTCTACGACTTTTTGGATAAGTTTGTCGTTATCTTTATTGACGACATTCTGATATATTCGAAGTCGGAGGAAGAGCATGCATCGCACTTGAGGACGGTATTGGAGATTTTGAGGAAGCATCGTTTGTATGCTAAGTTTTCGAAGTGCGAGTTTTGGCTGGATAGAGTTGCTTTTCTCGGGCATGTGGTGACTAGAGATGGTATTTCTGTGGATCCCGAGAAGATTAGGGCCATCAGAGAGTGGCCTGTTCCGTCGTCTGCGTCTGAGATTCGGAGTTTCCTTGGACTTGCTGGTTATTATCGGCGTTTCATTAAGGACTTTTCCCGTATTGCTGAGCCGATGACCAGGTTGACGTGGAAGGATGTACCTTTTGTTTGGTCGGGTGATTGTGAGAATGCTTTTGGCGTTCTGAAGGAGAGATTGACGACTGCCCCTGTTCTTGTTGTGCCTGATCGCAGCGGTGGATTTGAGATCTTTTGCGATGCTTCTGGCAAGGGTCTCGGTTGTGTGTTGCATCAGCACGGACATGTTGTGGCGTATGCGTCTCGTCAACTTAAGGTTCATGAGAAGAATTACCCGACGCATGATTTGGAGTTGGCTGCCGTGGTGTTTGCTCTTAAGATTTGGAGGCACTTCCTGCTGAGTGAGAAAGTGAAAATTTTCACCGATCACAAAAGCTTGAAGTATATTTTTACTCAGAATGAGCTCAACATGCGACATCGTCGATGGTTGGAGCTTATGGCGGATTATGATATTGATTTGCAGTTTCACCCTGGCAAGGTGAATGTGGTCCCTGATGCGCTGAGTAGGCTTCCAGCGGTGATGATTTTGACCTCGCAGTGGAGGTTGCAGCAGGAGTTTTACGAGTCTGGCGTGGAAATTGTTCTTCCTGGGGCGGCTTCATCGTTGATGTACATGCAGGTACAGTCGACGATCGTGGATCGGATTAAGGCTGGCCAGGCTGAGGATCCGAAGCTGGTGAAGATTCGGGAGCAGGTGGAAGCCGGTCTGCGGACTGACTTTCTGATTCATGAGGATGGCTCGCTGAGGTTTGGAGCCAGGTTGTGTGTGCCAGCTGGGGATATTAGAGAGGAGTTGATGGTGGAGGCACACAGTTCGCCGTATTCTGTGCATCCTGGTGGCACCAAGATGTACCAGGATCTTCGTCTGAATTATTGGTGGCATGGTATGAAGAGGAGTGTGGCTCGGAGTGTAGCCAAGTGCTTGGTTTGCCAGCAAGTGAAGGCGGAGCATCAGCGTACGACCGGGTTGCTACAACCGCTTCCGATTCCGGAGTGGAAATGGCAACACATCACTATGGATTTAGTGACTGGACTACCTCGGAGTCCGAAGCAGAATGACGCGATTTGGGTGATCGTAGATCGATTGACCAAATCCGCGCACTTTATTCCGTTCCGAGTGGGACAGTCCACTGAGGCGCTAGCGGGGAGATATATGGAGGTAAAATTCTTTTACTCTCCGTTTTATTCCTTTTCCTAGTTTGGATAGTGATGTAACGTGAATCGTGCAGGAGGTCGTGCGACTTCACGGAGTCCCCGTGAGTATCGTGTCTGATAGAGACACGAGGTTCACATCTCAGTTCTGGCAGAGTATGCAGAAGAGTTTGGGTACGCGTCTGAGTTTCAGCACGGCATACCATCCGCAGACGGATGGCCAGTCCGAGAGGACGATTCAGATCTTGGAGGACATGCTGAGGGCGTGCATGTTGGATTTCAAGGGTTTGTGGGAGGACCATCTACATTTGGTGGAGTTTTCTTACAACAACAGCTTCCAGGCGAGTATTGGCATGGCGCCTTTCGCCGCTCTTTATGGGAGGAAATGTCGATCGCCATTGAGTTGGGATGACGTTGGTGATCGGGAGTTGTTGGGACCTGAGATGATCGTGGAGGCCGTGGATATCGTCAGGAACATTCGGGAGAGGTTGAGGATTGCTCAGGACCGTTTTAAGCATTGGGCGGATGCTAAACGTCGTCCTTTGGAGTTTCAGCCGGGCGACCATGTGTTCTTGAAGATTTCCCCGAATCGTGGTGTGATTCGTTTTGGGAAGCGAGGGAAGTTGAGCCCGCGATACATTGGACCGTTTGACATTCTGGATAAAGTTGGCGAGGTAGCTTATCGCTTAGCCTTGCCTCCATCTTTGGAAGGAGTTCACAATGTTTTCCATATGTCGCAGCTCCGTCGATACATTAGCGATCCATCTCATGCTGTGGATTTTTCGGAGATTACTGTTCGCCCCGATATGACGTATGACCAGCATCCAGTGCAGATTCTGGACAGGCGTCAGAAATTGCTTCGGAACAAGATTGTCAATCTTGTGAGGGTGATGTGGCGACACGGCTCACCTGGAGAGTCTACTTGGGAGAATGAGGATGAGATGCGAGAGCGTTTCCCACTTTTGTTTCCGGACACGTGAGTGTTTGGAAATTCCGAGGACGGAATTTTTCTTAAGTTGGGGAGGAAGTAACGACTGGTTTTCATGTATCCGGATTTATTATATTATAATATATGTCTTGGTGGATTTTCTCCTCATGTGTGGTTTTCGTCTCCGTAACTTTCGTTTTCGATCGTTTCGTCGTGTTATCTCGTTTCTTCCTTAGGATCGTCGATTTCGAAGTATGTCATTTGTGACGGGCTTCATAACGGTCGTATCTTACTATTAGATCAAGCCTAGGAGTCTTAGAAATCGATCCCGGGGCTCCGCGCTCCGTATCGGAACTTTTGGTGCTTATTAGTCGGTGTAAGAAGGGGCACCGACTGACTAGATGATGATCCAGTCGGTCGGCAATCCTTCTTGGACCGACTATTTGGCTTTCTAAATTATTCAGGAGTTACTGTTTATCGTTAGTCGGTCTAAGAACGTTGGTTGACCGACTAGGTTGCAAACTAGTCGGTCGGCAATGCTTCTTTAACCGACTAACACATCATCTAAATTTTGGTATCAATACTGTTCACTCTTAGTCGGTCTAAGAACGTTCACCGACCCACTAGATGTCAAACTAGTCGGTCAGTAGTTGTTCATCGACCGACTAAATCTAAATCCTATTTTCGTTCGGAAGTTACTGTTTACACTTAGTCGGTCTGCGTTGGTCGACCGACCGACTAGTTGCCAAACTAGTCGGTCAGTGGTTGCTCTTTGACCGACTAATCTGTGTTAAAACCCTAATTTCTGGGCAGCCCCCAGCCCATCCTATTTAAACCCCTCCCAAACGTTTTCTTCTTCCTCCACTCGACCCAAAACCCTAGTTTCTCCCCCATTGAGCCCCCTTCTACCTCAAACCCTTATTCCTTCATTCCAAGCCCAAGATCCATCATCCAAACCATCCTTCAACACCTTCTACCTCTCATCTTCCCCAAAATCTCATCAAATCCCCAAAATCCCCCAAAAACCCTAGTTCTCCAAACTTCTCCATTCGTTTCCAGATCTGGTCCTTAGGTTCTTCGGAGTGTTTCTTCCGCCTCCTCACGGTAAGAAATCGATCTCTTGATGTTTTCATAACCTATTTGTATTTTTATGAAACCCTAATGAAATGAATGTTGCTTTGATGATTGTTTCCCCATAACAGCGATTTCACCGTAGATTAGCATCCGCGAGACGAACCTTCGTGATCGTCATCCCCGGTGCTAGGCAAGTGAAACTTGCCACTTAGGGTTTAGGCCATGTTTTAGGCCATTTGCTTGTTGTAGGCGTAAAAGAGGCTAGGCGACGAAATGATACTCGCCTAGGCGCAAATTGGGGAACTAGCTTGACAACGAAGCTAGTTCCGACATATATCATGTTGCACAATTACCATGTCATGTTTACTTTCCATTAACGATACGCAAATTAATTGTCATGTCATTGTATCCTTTAAGTTTTTCCGTGATTGCGTAGCTTCGCTACAATGCTTGTGTTCCTGGCTCGTGTTCCAGAAGCGGGCCATGTGTTGGTTGATAGCCAATGCCCGAATTGCTTGTTTCCGGCTAGGTGCACCCCTACGCCAATTGTTTTTGAATCGTGAACTAGAATGCGAGCTCCTGTGCGGGGCAACCCCGGCTCATTTACTGAGCTCGTGTGCGGGGACCCTGGCTCGATTACTTGTGGGTATTGGGGGTAAGAGTTAAGCGGCCAATCAACTGGGAGTCTGCCCGATCAGCAACTCCAGTGGTAAGGCGTAAACTCTGGGTTTTGGGGTAGTGTTAAGCGGCCAATCAGCGTGAATGTTATACCATTCAGCTGTAAGGCGTAAACATCTACAAACAACAGTGAAACGTGAATAGTGAATTGATTGAGATTGTTAGTAGCTTGGTTACTCTTGTCTTGTCCCGTTAATTGTTCTCTTGTACTTATTGTCTTGCCATGTCTTGCTTGTGCACTCATGTATAACTGCCATGTCATGCATACTAAAACTGCTAGGTTGCTAGTTGCCTTAGTTTCAGTTTCCTTGCCCAAGTCTTTTAGACTTGCTGACATGTGCCCCTTTACTCTTTTGGGTGACACATGTTAGATCCTGAGCCTGAGTACCTTTTTGAGGACGAGGTGTTTGCTGACGCCGAGCCTGAGCTTGTGTTTGACGGGGAGTACGTGGACACTGGGGACCAGTCCTAGTGTCTTCGTTGTGTTTTCCTTTTGTTTAGACTGCTGTTTTGTTGTCGGTGCGCAGCACCTATACTTTGTTATGTTGTTGCTTTTGTTGGCCTTGTTCTGGGCCTTTAGACTCTTTCTTTTAGCCTGGTGGCTTTTCTGGATGTTGGACTTATTTTCATGTTGGACAATTTATGAGATATGAGAATTTTATTTCTGTCTCTCATTTTGTTATTATTGTTGCTCCGTTTGTGGTTACAGGGACCTGCTTATGTTTTATTGACGCTTATCGGGTTTGGGGCTTCACAGCTCCACTCTCGTGCGGACCTCTTCACGTCTCACCTCCATTTTAGGGAAGCGGGTCGTGACAGTTTCACATATTACCCATTAAGATTATCGAATCCCTTCTTTCTAGAAGAGAGCCCTTCTATGATGCAATACATGTTTGTTTCCCTACATTTTTGCTGATTCTTTACTTTTGATCATGCAGCCGCACGCACGCACCATTGATCTCTCTCATCTCCCTTATAGTTTCCCTTCTTCAACCCCAGCTGAAAAGCCTAGATACTTTTGAAGTCATGCGGCCTCACTCGCATCGAGCTCATCCGTGGCTTGGTCAACCTGCAAGGCCACCTGTCTCATCCTCCAGCTCATCAAGGATTGGAATTGCCTTCGCCTTAGTCTAGTGGATGTTCGTCTCTAAGGTGAAGCTTTTGTCAGTCTGTATTTAAGTTTGAGTTTGAGTATGTTTATACATTGTTTGAGCATGTCTATGTTTAACATTAAGTTTGAGGTTGTTCATCTTTGGCAAGTGTCATCCTCTTAATTGCATGTGTGTCATCCTCTTGATATGGAATTCCGGATACTAAAAAACAATGAATGTAATTTACAGGACCTCATCTTTGGCATGTGTGTTACCTCAACCTCAACAAACATTGTTCAATCTCTCAAATTGTCAAACATCAAGACTCAGGTTCCATTAAATTACATGATGTTCATCCTCTGGTTAATCTCAACAAACACTATTTATTCTCTCAAATTGTCAAACACGAGGACTCAAGTTCCAACAAATTACAGGATATTATCCTCTGTTTAATCTCATCTTTTCCATGTGTGTCATCCTCTCATTGGGTGTATGTCAGTTCTTTTAATATATTTCTTTGATATTCTGAAAATTAATGTTCATGAGTGTATGTTTGTGAATGATGGGGATTTTGATGTTGTAGTTAAAAAACTTACTGTTCGAATTTTTTGAGAGTCTTATCTTTGGCATGTGTTTCATCCTCTTAACAAAGATATATGATGTTTGTTGTTTGAGGCCGACAAAATTAATCTCATCTTAGGTGTATGTAATATCTTTGAGCATGTTTCTTTGTTATTCTGAAACTGTGGGTATGAAACCACGGCAACACCACTGTGTTTATCCCAAATTTCAGAAGTAGAACCAAAAGTTATATCTCAAACAAAAGAAAGTTATAAAATAGCGATACCGTTCAGGTTTATTCAAAGAAAAAAATTAAGAACTTGGTAAATAGATGCATGTTCGAAAAATTGCATCCATCTACATCATAAGAAAGTGGCATTTGTCTCTGATGCACCAATTAAAATATTGGAAGCAAAGTCTGCATGGAGAAATTAAGGTGAAATGCGGTTTATGGGACAATGGTGAACCAATGCTCCTATAGCTGATCTTAATGGGATAGGTTTGGCCAATCTATGCAGATGAGTAGCATGAATTCCTTCCCTTCTCCAGTTCTCCAGTTCCCTTTTAAATTTTTTGGAGTGTGAATGATGGGGATTTTGAGGTTGACAGGAATACATGTGGTTGTCAAGTTGCATATTAGGTATGTATAATGACTTTTAGACTTGAACATATGGTTCCAGTTCAAATATATGGATACAAATACTTGGACAGCATTTTGAATACTTATTTGTAAACTGATTAAGAGATCATCTACTTTTCATTGTTTGTTCTCTACCATAATCCATATCGATATTTTCACCAAAACATATGTTGATAATCACATATAGTCCATTGATAGCAACAGTTGACATATATGCTCTCCAATTTGCCAGATATACCATTTATTCATATTTATCGATCTATACATTCCATTGAAATTTTTTATATGTTAATCTTATAGAATTCAGATATTTGTATGTTCTGAATCAAATTGAGTTGAATTTTGATTGGATGTGTGAGGTTTTAAAGGATGAATTGTGTTGGCATTTTACGTGAGAATTTGTGGTGGTTTAATTTCATAGAGTGCAACGTAATTCTATGGAAACTTTTATTACTAAGCTAGAATGACTTATTTCTATGGAAAATGTAATTCTCAAGGTAGAATGCCAATGCTTCAGCAGCAGATGCTTTCTCGAGGTGGTCGTGTCTATCGTTACCCTACAGATCGCAACATGTCAGACGTGTCAATGCTTGGTGTTGCTGGAGGACGCTTTCTGTCCCCTATGACATGGGTGGTTTGTCGTTGCGTGATGCTGGCATGTTGCAACCAAACCCTAATGTGGCATTAGCTTCAGCCTTGGCTAATGCAACTCCTGAACAACAAAGAACGATGCTCGGAGAGAGTCTCTACCCCATTGTGGATAAGCTGGAACATGAATCTGTAGCCAAAGTGATATGTATGCTTCTTGAGATGGACCAGGTAAAGTTCTGCATCTATTGGAGTCCCCCGAATCTCTAAAAGCAAAAGTTGGCGATGCAATGAATGTTCTGAGGAATGTTGCCCAACAGTAGTAGGCAGTCACCCCCACCAATCAGCTGGCCGCACTCTTTCTCAACGACGACGTTATTTCTTGAGTTGATATATCAATAGAGTAAAAAGACTCTAATCTTGGTAGTTCATTAAGACCATTTAAATGTGTTTGGAATGGGTTTGGATTCTGAGACTTGGGTTTATTTATGTTGGTATACATTTGTACTCTTTGTATGATTTGATATTGATGCACTTTAAATCGGAGTCTGTTTGCTTGTTTTAAAAACTGTAGAATGATTTCATTTTTTGTATGGTCAAAAACATTACTACAGCCATCTCATTATGTGAGCAGACTCGGCATAGGCTATGATATGTTATGAAGCAATTTTAGTACATTATCTTAACAATGACGTTTTTGTAACAACAACAGCAATATTTTTTTTCGTGAAACTATGTCTGTTCATG
Organism: Scilla litardierei; assembly: GCA_030789695.1. Lineage (NCBI taxonomy): Eukaryota > Viridiplantae > Streptophyta > Magnoliopsida > Asparagales > Asparagaceae > Scilla > Scilla litardierei. The sequence goes on along the minus strand of CM061133.1, from coordinate 142,969,688 downwards.
AAATCTTCATTTCTCCAAATCTTACTGCCTGTGAGTTACCCTCAATGCTTGATCTGTTGGGAATTGAATATAAGTTGTCATCTAATGTGTGACCCTATCCTCAAGAATCTACATGCAAAAATAGTTATGCAAGCCCCAGTAGGTGTTAACACAATGAGGCTATCAAAGGGAAACATATATTGAATGTAACATCATAATGTAGTTACATTATCAAACAAAGGCATGTTTTTGTGCTGAGCCTTAAGGCCGTGAGAGGAAAATGCAAATGCTTTATCTGGCAGAATCATCTCCAACTGCAACAACTGCCAAGTATGAATTTAAGCATTTTCCCGTTTTAAGGATTTAGCAAAAATGGATCATCCTCTTTTATGTCTAAAGCTAGAATGTATCAACATTATGCTGAAGAGCTTCGTGTTACCTTTGGTTGTTTCACCCCTAAAATGAGACCAAATTGACAAATATCATCTGATATTTCACAGCCAACATCTGCATACTATGCCTCATTAAATATATGTTTAGCACTTGGCTAAACAATAATATGATCGACTCTGTTATTGCCCTTCCCACTGAGGGGAAGACAAGCACAATGAGTAGGGGTTAATGGTGCTCTTCTTTCCCATACATTTGAAGATTCAGATAGGATACCAACAACTCCATTTCCTAACATATTGTTTATGTCCTGTTGCTGCAAACATTTAATCCATGGCTTCATCGGAGATTTTATATTTACGGACATCAATGTTTTTCTTAGGGGGATCCAAAATAGAAGTAAGGGTAATCGTATACAGAAGTGTTAAGACAACTTTGTTCATAAATCCCAAATTCCGCTAAATTGTTGTTCCGCGCCTAAAGCGCCCGCGTCGATTTTTTTACTCTAATTTGTTGTTCCGTGTCGAAGGCGCCCGCGTCGAATTTGTTGTTCTGCACCAAAGGCGTCTGTGCCGCTAAATATTTTTATGCTAATTTGTTGTTCCGCGCAATTTTGGCTATGAAAATAATTTTTTGGGGGGATAAAAATTTTGCGGGGGAAAATCTTAAATGAACCGTGCCTGCGGGCATGGGTTATGACTAGTATATATATATATATGTATATATATATGTGTGTATATATGTATATATATATATATATATATGTATATGTATATATATATATATATGTATATAAAAATGGAGGAGGGCGGCTCTGGCGACACGGGAGATCCCAAATTTGCTGGCGGCTCCTCTTGCAACAACTGCGGGTTGAGCGACGTCCTTGGCTTCGGCGTTAAGCATACTACACTTGGGAAAGATGCGAAAGGTTCTGGCAACTTCACGATGGGATCTTGCAATTCTAACCCTAATTCAGATCGGGGAGATGGTGATTGGCGGGTTGTATCTCGTAAAGGCAGAGGCGGGGCTAGGAATGAAGGTGTAGGCACGGGGGCTCATTCTTGAAGCGTTAGATTTAATACTAACGGCCATTATCGTGGAGGAAGTACTACACAGTCGCGAGGAGGAGGGACAAAGCCTCACCAAAGGAAGGTTGACACTGCGTTAAAGGGGAAATCTTCTGGTCACCAGGCTGTTGCACAGAAGGTATTTGTGAAAATTCCTATTAGACCTAATATCCCACTACACATTAACACCTCTGGGCCAAAACCCTCCTGGTCTGATGTTTGTGCTAATCGTAGAACCTATGATGATTCGCTTTCCATGTCATTCGTCCCACCCTTGATTAAAGAAAGTGGAGATTGTGTTGGTCGGGTCCTAAGTTCTATGCTTGAGAAAGGGGCGGAACGGTGGAAAAACACTTTGGTGGGATACGTCCTAGGTGACGTTCCCTATTACGGTCAATTGCGAGCCTGGGTTGACCGGTTTTGGAAATTAAAGAAAGGGGTTCATATTTATAGTCGAGAGAATGGGTTCTTCTACTTCAGGTTTGATTGCCCAGAGGAGTGTGAGCATGTGCTTTACGGCAGCCCTTGGCTATTTGATGGGAGATTAACTGTGTTACAGAAGTGGAGCCCAACCGTTCGGCATGACAGAGATATGCTATCAGCGGTGCCTGTTTGGGTCCAATTCCACGGCCTTCCCCTAGGCATGTGGACTAAGGAGATTCTTAATGTAGCTTCTTCAGTAATTGGGTCCCCAATTTGTCTAGATAGATCAACAGCCAGACTTGACCGTTTGTCTTACGCCAGATGTCTGGTGGAGGTTGACGCAACAAAGGCCCTTCCACAAAAGGTGAGTCTTGAATTGGATGATAGATCAATTGTGTGTATTGATACAAAATACGAGGGGGAGCCCCCATGGTGTAGCAAGTGCATATGTTTTGGACATTCGGATGACAAATGCCCCGACAAACCCCAGCTCCCTTCAATCCAATCAACTGATAATACTCAAACGGGGACTAAAACTTATACTCATGTTCCACCTTCTGACATCCCTTCAGACTTGGCCATTGAGGACCCGCCTAAAGATGTGAATGGGGATCAGCTAAATGAGTCTACAAAGGAGCCTGAAGATGTGAATGGGGATCAGCTAAATGAGTCTACAAAGGAGCCTGAAGATGTGAATGGGGATCAGCCAAAGGAGCCTGAAGATGTAAATGATCCTACAAATGAGACTGTGTTGCCTGTAATCCCCAACAAAGAATCTCATATGGATGCTATGGCCGTGGCTTGCCCTTCATCTGAGAATCCGCCTACTGCTATTACTCTATCTTTTTCAGTGGGAAACAATTCTGGAGGCGCAGCGCATGGGGAAATGGCTGATAATTCTGGAGGCGCAGGTCATGTGGATCGCATCCGTCCTCCTGTATCGGATTCAATGCCTGATAAGCTAACTATTATTAACCCTGAATGGGAGCAGGAGCAATGTATGCGGGCCACTCGAGTTGAAGGTCTTGAAGCTGGCAAGGAGAGCATTACTGTTAAGAAGGTGCAAATGTCAAATTTGACAATTGGAGGGGGGTGTACGTAAAAATACACGGATGAAGGATGGGGCCTTGCCGAGGCCAAACTCATTACTAAGTTAATGTCTATTTTCGTCTGGAACACAAGAGGTCTCAACAACGAAGTTAGAAGGAGAGACCTCAGGGACAGACTTCAGAAAATTAAACCATCTATGGTTATCTTGCTTGAGACAAAGCTGAAAGAGGGAGGAGGGAAGTGGAAATCGTACTTTCCTAGGAATTGGAATTCGGTTGGGAATTTCATGGCCGGCTCTAATGGACGCATCCTCAATGCTTGTGACAATGATATTTGGCATGCTGCTCTTTTCTCCACTTCCAGGCAACATATTACATTGAGGTGTACCAATAAAGGGCGGTTGACAATGGCTATTACTGGTGTGTATGCCTCTAATTTGCGCAGTGAGCGGCTTCTTCTATGGGACCATTTGGCGGCGGATGCGGGAAATATCAATGGTAATGATTGGTTTCTTGCTGGGGATTACAACTGCGTAAGATACTTAAATGAAAAGTGTGGTGGAAGACGTTGTGTGATGGATGTACTGGATGAGTTCAATGATTGTATCAACAAGTGCGCCCTGCTAGACCTCAAATCTATTGGTTCTCCTATGAGTTGGTGTAATCGTCGTATTGGCCCTCAGAGGATAACTGCCAGGCGTAATGCAGGCTTCCTGGATGTTCTACCGAGCTCCTTTGTTGAGTATATGGACCAGTGCACAAGTGACCACTCTCTGATGCTTATCAACCTACACACTAAGGTGAAATCTTACTCAAAACATTTCAAATTTTTTAATGTTTGGGTCAGTAAAGTAGGTTTCCAGGATGTATTGGACTCTGTTTGGAATCAGCATGTCGTTGGGTCTCCAATGCATAGAATCTTCATTAAATTGCGAAATCTGAAGCATGCTCTTAGAAGCTGGGCAGAAAACAGCAAGACAAACATTGATGTTTGTCGGGCCTCAATTGAGAAGATGCGAAATGATCAAAATCTGTTAAGTGATATCTCTCTCCAAAAGGAAGAACATGGGCTTTCCCAAAAGCTTTGTGGGCTTTTGCTGGAGGAGGAGGCTATGTTAAGGCAAAAAAGTAGACAATCCTGGCTTACTCTTGGAGACATGAACATAAAATTCTTTTATAATGCTTTGAAGGAAAGACAGAGCTTTAACAATTTGGGACATCTTGTAGATGCTACAGGGGTACATTCCAATGTCTTTGAAGATTTAAGAACCAACGCTCCAATATTCTATGCCAATCTATACCACCAATCTAATTATTGGACTGTCTTCCCAAGGCTAGTGACTAAGAAGATTCTGACTTCTGAGGCATCTAATTGGCTGGAGCGTGATATTTCTAATGAAGAAATTAAAGAAGCAGTTTTTCAAATAGGGGTGGATAAATCCCCTGGACCGGATGGCTTTAATGGGTACTTCTATCAACATTGCTGGAGCACAATTGGTAATGATATCTCTGATGCTATTCATTCGTTTTTTTGCCATGGCTCTCTCATGCACCCTCTTAATCATATTAATCTTACTCTGGTGCCTAAAAAGGCTTCGGCCTCCAGCATGTGAGACTACAAACCTATAGCTTGTTGCAATGTTATTTATAAGGCTATCAGTAAAATCATCTGTAATAGGCTTAAGACTGTGGTGCATGAACTTATATCCCCCAATCAGTCGGCCTTCATGCAGGGTAGACTGCTGTCTGACAGTGCTTTGCTTGCACATGAACAAATCCGAGATTTCAGTAATCCCATGGGATCAAGAGCTTGCCTTAAGCTAGATCTGCGCAAAGCTTTTGACAGTGTAAATCGAGAATTTATACTATATATTATGCACCGTATGGGGTTTAGCAGGAAATTTATCTCTTGGATCGCTGAATGTATCTCCACCCCAACATTTTCAGTAATGGTCAATGGCTCACCTGTTGGTTACTTTGACGGTAACAGGGGTCTCAGGCAGGGGGATCCCCTTTCCCCATATCTCTTCGTCATTACTATGGAGGCATTCTCTCTCCTTATTGAAAACTCTATTTCCTCTGGCAAAATACATCCTATGAGAAGGAGGGGGGCTATTTCGCATTTTCTGTTTGCAGATGATCTTCTGTTGTTTTGTCGGGCTAATGAACATTCTTTCAATGGGCTTAACCAACTGCTAGGAAACTTCACAAATTTTACAGGTCTGGAAATCAACTGGGATAAAAGTATTGCTATCTTTAGCAAAGGAACAAAACATCCACTGATGTTGGGCAACATGTTGGGGATTAAAGTTGCCACCTCTTTCACTACCTATTTGGGTCTTCCCTTGTCCACAAAATACCCAAAATTCTCTATGTTTGCTAGGTTGATTGACAAATGCAATAAAAGGCTGGTGGGATGGACATCTAGTATGCTTTCTGTAGCTGGGCGCATCGAGCTTGTCAGAACTGTCATTTACGGTTTGATTAATTTCTGGTTACTAGTATACCGAATTCCAAAATCTGTTCTGCGGATTATCACATCGGCTTGCAGGAAATTCATTTGTGGCTCTTCTAAAGTGTGGGCCTGGAAAGATATGTGTATCCCAAAGAAAGAAGGGGGAGTTGGATTGAGATTACTTACTGATATTAATATAGCGGCTGGGGTGAGGCTCACATGGCGGCTTTTGACTACTGAGGGCCTTTAGGCAAGGTATATGCATACTAATTATAAAGATATTTCCCAGTTCTTTGGAGTTAAAAGTACTGTTACTCAATCTGGAACTTGGAAGTTTATACTTCACTGTAGAAGTTTCTCAAAAAACCTTATCAAGAGGAAAGTTCGGGATGTCACATCAACTCTGTTCTAGAAAGACAACTGGCTCCCATGTGGTCCATTAGCTGATTTATACGACATTCCGCAATTTCTAAGCGGGTAAGCGACTACTGGAATGGGTGCAGCTGGATTTCTGATCCACAAATTGCACTGATTTTGCCCCTGCTCCACAATTATTCCCTTGCTCCGGGTCAAGACTCCTGGTGTTGGATCGATAATGGTGGCTTCTCCTTCAGGTTGGCGTGGGAGAGAATCCGAGAGCAACGTCCCCCATTTCGGTATTACTCTCTTGTTTGTTTTAATTACAATGTTTCTAAAATGAGCTTAACTCTGTTAAAAGCATTCTAGCGGAAACTAGCAACCAAGGACTTGCTAAATAAATGGTGGCCTAACTTGGAGACAGGGTGCGTGTTGTGTGATGGGGCTAATACCGAAACTATTGATCTCCTATTTTTTAGTTGTGATTATACTAAATACATCATTATTAGGAGTTTACTCAAAATGGGAATTTCGGATCTCACAGATCCATGCTAGTTAATGTTGGAGACTACGTCTTGTCAAAATATGATAAGAAGGAGACGATGGGTATTTTGGCGAGAACTGTGCTATCCGCAGTAGTGTGGAACATCTGGAAGGAAAGAAACAAGGATTTTTGAGGGTCTCAAGAAGCCTAAGACAGAGTTGTTTGATCATATTGCTAAAGCGGTTAGAGATAATCTCCATCACCTGGATGCCAATACCCAGGAGGCAAAACATGCTATGGAAAATTGGGAATTTAGAGATGCTGATTAAAGTTGCTGGTGGTGTTTTATGTAAGGCCAAGGCCAATTTTTGTAATGTATTCTTGTCGGGCAGGTACAGGGTGAGGGGGTGGTGGGTTGAGGGTGACGGCGCTTGTGCCCTCTCCCCTCTCCCACAAATCCCCTCCCTGTGCACTGCCGTTGTAATTTTTGTACATTTTGTTTTAATAAAGATTCACACTATTCCTCCAATATATATATATATATATATATATATATCTTCAAATGAGAACATTTCGCACGGTGCGAAAATGTTTTTATCATTTTTTTGAAATTTTTTTTTCAAAAATTCGTTTTTCCACCCTCATTATATGTTGTTATACCCCCCTCAAAAAATAATGGTTGAGAAATAATGTCAGTTGGCCTTCGATCAAGGCATTTCATCAAATTCACACGTTTTGAGACCGTTAAATTTGTAATGGGTGGATGGATGCTCTAATCCCCAACAGGTTCAACCATTATTTTCCCTGGGGTATATAATTGTATGGATTAAACATCAAAAAAATTTTGAAAAAAATTTCAAAACAAAAATAATTTTCGCACGGCTTTCGCATGGCTTTTTTCGCACCCGAAGATTGCCATATACATATATTTATATATATACAAAACCAAGATGTACACAACTACACATATATTTATATGTCACTATAATCCATTAAATATACATGCAACTAGTAAAACACTAATTATAACCATACCTATAACATATGTCCATCCAAACACTTATACAATAGTTTCTTATATTCACATAGGTTCACAAATACATACATATATCCGCACAAGAATATACTTTAGCCAGGTTTACACACAATTATCCCTACATATGCTTATAACTAAGCTTCATGTACCCAAGTGAAACAACACTCATATCTTACATTGGTAATGCATTGTATAAATATATAACATATGTACACCAACATCTTATACATTCAATAGATATACACTTACATAGAGTCATACAGAAATATTTGTTCAAGGGCGTAGGCCACTACATGAATGTGTATAAGAGCATACGTAGATGTGTATATACATTCATGCACAGAATCACACTACACTCTCTATATGTATACTTTCTTATGTATGTATATACTTACAATATATTCTATCATACAACAATCATCTCATAAGTCATAGAGCCAACGCACTCATACATATATACTTCTATTGATATACCTAGGTACATCCATATACAAGTGTATGGTAAAGTAAACATCCACTCATAAGTATTCATGTCAACAACAATTTCTCAAAATCAATTATAAATACACGTACTACAACACGTATTATAGTCATCATACACACAATCTTACTAATATATAGATAGGCAGATATATTCAAATATTGATATACCATAGTGTGTACCATACATCCGACAAATAACCATACATAACGACATCACTTAAGCGAATAAGTACAAACTATTACATATGTACATCCAATCATATAGTCGTTCATACTCGAATATATACACAACATATGTTACCACATATCTAGTTGTAGCATTCGATATACTAATATACCTATAGTACATCCTTTCTCACACAAATAGTATTTACAAATCCATACATGGTTCCACACATGATATACATACTACATAATTCTCATTCCAAATAAATAGTTCTATATGCCCCATAACTCATCTACTTACTAACTCATGTATATGCATAAGGTCCAAATAATCAGAGAAGCAAACTGATTAATAGACAACAATAATTTACATACAACTATATTCGTAGATATGTACAAGCATATGACATACGCATATAGCCATATATGTATAGAAACAACAACTGCCCTTATCTAACCCACCCAGGAACTCCGTAATTCAAGCCGTCTATTACTAGGGTTCTATCTAAGGTTGGTTGTCTACCCTTCTTAGAACTCAACCATCTCTATGGAGTATTACCCATACTACCTTATGCACATCGCAGTGTGGGGACCTGCATGGGCCACAAAATGTAACGACTCGCTCTCCAGGATACACGAAAATTACAAATCCGTCTCAGATATTCCCAAAAGCAGCGAATGTTACGTAGAAAAGAGAGACAAAGAGAGTACAAAAAGAAATGCAGGTCATTACGTACATGCTGGGAAGTACAAGCAAAACTCCACCATAGAAAATAACAGAAAGAGTTAAGCAGAAATACAAGTCTCAACATTTCATTTTATTTATACATTAATACATTCTTTACATACATCATCTCTGTACAAGGGTACAATGTTAAAATCCAAAAGAAACTCCCAAAACCCACAAAAGGTCAAAGTATTCCCACTTTGTACAAAAGTACAACTCACTCCCTAATTGCCCCTGTAAGTATGACTGGACAAGACTACCCTCTAAGGCTCCATCTCTGAATGGTCTTCTGAGTCAAGCTCTACTCGGTCTATCCTGCCTCTAGACCTGGGGAAAAGTAAATGGTGCACGTCAACACGTGATCTAGTAGGATACCTAACTAAACTAGGTTGGACCTAATTTAGAACTAGACTACCTATCTAAGAAGGGTAGTCTACAGAAGTAAGGTCGCTGAACGTATAAAAGTATTCACATCATAATGGATACGTATTGAAAAGAGAACTTGTAAAACATGCATAAGTTTCCATATCATGATATGCAAGTGCTGAAAGTAAGCATAGGAACATGTTATCAATGAGTAGTAGGATTAAAGTAAACAGAGGTGCAGGTCAGCATTAAAGTAAATAGAGAAACAAGTAAACATGAGATAATTGCATTAACAATTAAAAAGGCAATTAATTTGAGTTATCAATTCACATGTTTAGGAACCCGTGTAAATCGTAGGACACTTAAAGAGCTGTACTTTACCCATGGTGGGTGAAAAGTGTTACCTCAACCAGCGACCTGAGTACTGGAAGGGCCTCTCGTAACTCCCCCTTATGGTAGTGAGACAATTCTCGGGTTTTATCGGGACAAATAGAGAAAACCAACAATTACCAAAAGGTGCATCATGAGTATACCATCGGCCTCTATAACTATGCACACTCCCTCTACCGACTGGGAGTCTGAGTGAGAATCAAGCTATGTCCACACTTAGCCAACTCCCTTGCTCAGGAGTGCAAGTGGGAGCCTCAGCTGTGTCTGCTCCTTAAGACCTACTCTTTACACGTGTCTCCCCCAAAACCATATCTAGAGCTTCACCCATTTTAGAATAGAATGAAGACTCCATATTCTCGCACTCATTCTCACTCTTAATTTCATTGTTTCGCAACATCTTTATTTTTAGTGATCTTAATACCACTTTCTTATTTCTCATGGACATCCTTTCATATCCACTTATCACCATCATGTACCTTCCATTTCCATTTTCATATAAAAATTTCCTAGGAATTCACATGCTTTATTTTTCTGTATCGACAACATGATTATAACATGAAATTTACAATTTAACATGTACTTCTTTGCATATGAACTGAATCATAAATTATCACATGAACAACATCTATAGCAAGGCATTCATGAAGCATATATCACAGCAAAAAATAGCAACAGGTAATCAAATTAAAGTTCTGTTGAATTGGGAAGCAGCAGGGTATTTTGTTTCAGATTTTCTGTCGATTGAACCCACGTTCATCTGTGAATAAATCGTGCATTTTAATATAATAAATGCGTGGAAATGGTTTCCTGGATGATGAGATCATCCCGGTTTCAACGCAAGTTCAAACCGTGTCGAAAACGAACTCCAAACGCACAAGTTAGAGCCACAAAAGCACAAAAGGCCCTTATAGGACATTGCGGGTCGGTCACGTGACTATAGCGGGTCGGGCACACCTAACCCGATGATAGGAACACGCGCCCGTGTTTGACATAGACGTGGCCCACACTCGGGGTGCAGTGCGTGTGCCCGAGCAGGCACTGCGCATGCCCATGCCCCAGCGGGCGCGCACGTGTGCAATGCGCACCTGCCCAGACGACAATGCACGCGTGCTGTGCTTGTGGCGCATGGGTGGGGCCCGTGGCTGGGCCCAACCTGGTGCTAGGGTTCCGTTCGTTTGTGTGACAGGTGTAATTTTTACGAAAAACTAGTTTTGGGCTATATTTGGACACTTGTTTGAAGGGTCAAACGAACTCGGAATGACGTGCCGTTTCTTCCTACGCGTTCACCATTTAACCCTTTCCGATTTGATAGATTGTATCACTTGCGAAGCTCAATGAAAAGGGAGAAAAAATTCGCTAAAGTTTGGCCTTTGTGAAAGGCAAAATTTAATTAATTTTTCCTCGAAATCTTTTAGTCCCACATCGGATATGGAGTGAATGGGCGGGGACAGTTGCATATATAAATAGGGGCCTACTCACCTCCTTGAAACTTGTCCTAAGCTCCAGATCTGAGTAGCTCTATTAAACGTGTGCAAGCCCGTATCTGAGCTTAAATTAGATATTCTCTCTTTCTCCTTAAAATTCTTCCTTGCTCCTGTTCGGGCTCTAGAAAAGCTAAGAAGGAGCTCGGATCGAATCTAAAGTCTTGACAAAGGATCCACTCAAGGTGAAATCTTTGGCGCGTGGTTGGCTCGGTGACAAGGGTGTTGCTCGCCTCGGGATAAGGCATGGTTCGAAAAGCGGTTCGGCTCGGGACGAGGTGTGGCTCGGGACACGGTTCGCCTAGGGAGAAACATCACGAGGAGCCAAAGAAATGTTTCTGAAAATGACGCTCTTATTCTGTGGAAACGCAGTGAAAGGAATGAAACATGTGTTTATAATTGTGTAACGACCACTTTTTGGTGTACATATTTCGTACGTATGGAATTAATGTATTAATTATTTGAGAATTTACTGTATGATTTTATTTATTAGCTTCCGTAGCTTGAACGCGTGATTGAACCATGTATTAGTGATTCATTTGGCTTCACTATCGCGCTGCCACTAATTTTGTCTCTATTGGATATCATTACTGTGAAGTGGCAAAATTGTTATCATTCGAACATTTCAACCATATTGACTTCCTACTATCCGATCATATCTTATAGATATTAATAAATCTTAATGAGTTTAATAAAATTATAATATCCTAATTAAAGATTTCATATATCCTATTAAATCTTATTAAATCATTTTTCTTAAATAATTTTATCAAAAATCTTAATTAAATTCCTCTTCCCAAATAATATAATATCTTTCAAATTTAAATTTTTAAATCTAAATCTAATATTCTTGTACTGAACCGATGTTATCAAATCTATATCTTAACTACCAATGTCTTTCCTCCCCCTATCACCTTGCATGCGGTTTTGCCCAACCCAGTGCACGATCCTCCAACGTCATTTTTTTCATACGATTAACTAGCAACGGCTCCTTTGCCAGCCCATGTCCACAACGAACTCGTCCACGCCCGCAAGATCTCGAAGCATCTCAACAAACCCACAAACCCCGCACGTCCCTTTCACTTTCACCATCTTCTCCTTCTTTTTATTATTATTCTTCTTCTTCATAAACCACATAATCTCTTGCCTCTTCTCTACACCTCAAGCGACCACCGCATAGACCCGCTGCCACCGTCACCTTCTTCCTCAAGACTCGCCGTGACCCAAAACCTCTGACCTCTCAACTCCCCATCCCAACTCCGACGCCGCCCTCCTTTCCGCCGTGTGCCCCGTCGCCAACAACATCAATAGCCTCGCCGCCTCAGCCCCACAACCTCGCCTTCCTCCAGCCATCACCGAACATCACCCCGCGTCTCCCTTTCCTTCACGAACTCCGACCTCCCCTGAAAACCTCCCCTCTAGCAGCGACCACCGGAACACCCCCTCTCCGAATTCTCCTTCTCTTCAAACTTTTCTGTGCCACCGTGCCTCCCGTCAGACACACCACTATCTCCCCTTAGTTCACACGCCACTGTTGATAGTAGCAAACTCCCCCGCATACCTCCTCCTCCTCCTACACACTCCGGCAACAACCCCACTCAACCATAGCACGCACCTCACCTCTTTCCATCGTGAGCCACTGCCATCTTCCTCCGACCTCCCCGTCAGCACCCTTAACCCCGACTCCCCTCCGCTTACCTATAACCATGCATGACGGCATCATCTTTCCGTCCATCGACCTCTCTTTAACTCGCAACCCGTGGCACTGCTTGCCGTCGCGCTGCCGTCGCCGCCGCACAGACATCCGTCAGCACTTGTCCCCGCAGTCGTTGCCCATCACCGTTTGTCATTGTCCACAGCCGTGATCCTCACTTGCAAGCTAACGACAACGACAATAATGCAACAGTGAGTTATAAAACACGTAAAGTATTATAGAGTAATAGTACTCACAAATATCTATTATACATTTGACAACGTTTTTTGAATTCCAGGGCTGACTAGGACAAGATAAAGAGTGGCTGAGATTTGATCTTGGTAAATCAATGGTTGAGATAGGAATTTGTGAAAATTTTGGTTGAAAATCTTAAATTTTGGTGGGAAAAGTTTCTTGGGAACCAAAACTTTTAAATTAGAAGTGTCTTGGGAAAGATTGTGGAGATTAAATTTGGGGGGATGTGCCTTGAGAACCTAAACTTTGAAATTAGAAGTACCTTGAGAAAGATTGTGGAGATTAAATTTGGGGGGAAAAGTGCCTTGGGAACCTAAACTTTGAAATTAAAAGTGCCTTGGGAAAGATTGTAGAGAAGCATGATCCATTAAATTAAACAAAATAAAAATTTAGCGAAAAACAATTTAGCGTAACAACATATTAGCATAAAAATACCCTGAGGAAGGCGCCCACGCCGATTTTTTAAGCTAAGTTGTTGTTCCGCGCCAAAGACGCGAGCGCCAAATTTGTTGTTCGACGCTGAATTTGTTGTTCCATGCCGAAGGCACCTGCCCCGAATTTGTTGTTGTTCCGCGCCGAAGACGCCGACGCCGAAGGTGTCCGTGTCGCTAAATATTTTTACGCTAATTTATTGTTCTGTTAAATTTTGGCTGTGGAAATAATTTTTTGGGTAACAAAGATTTCGCGGTGGAAATCTTAACTGAACCGTGCCCATGGGCACGGGTTATGACTATTCATTTATATTATAATAATGATAGTACTGTTTATAACGTAGATTTAAAGTATGTGGGTAAGCTTGGTTATAAGTGTATATATGTATATATTACTGGATTTAGTGCATATATATGTTAGTGAGAACAATGGACTATATTGTGCATATGGAGGTGCTATATGATGAAAATTGTAAGGGTACGCATAAATTTATAATTAAAAATATAGTCTAAACGTTGTACTATATAAACACTAAATGTATTAATCATTGGTCATGTTGAACAAACAGAAAACCGACCTCACCATAATATCAAATTTGACGAGACGAACACAACGACATCAAAATCACCAAAATCAGGCAAGTGTGTATTTTCTACATGGTGTAAATACTGTTACATTTAATGCAACACTAACTTCATATGTTTTACCTATTGTGTCTTGCAAGATAAAAACACGTGTCTGTGCATGAGGACATTTTAATAAGTTAAATAATGATGCCTTATAAATTGTCATTTCTAGACATATATGGATATCTTGAACCACTTGAAACATCATGAATATCTTGCGGGCTGGTTTGGCTAATAATACACCTTTTGGGTTGGTTTGGCTGATTCTGGCTCGTGGTCCAGAAAAGTACCCGTGGAGGGAGTTGGGTTCGCGGGCACTAGTCGGAATTAAACAGGTCACCTTCGAGGGCACGAGAAGGTGGATTCACTTGCTATCTGCCTAACAACGTGAACCTTAGTCACTAGTTAGATACACTAAAGAATCGCTTGAAAACTACCACCTTTACATATAGGACATGTAAAACTGTTACTACTTTCTCTTATACTAGAACTGCCATGCTAAAGTTATTTCCGTTCAAACTGCTTAGAAATTGTAAATGTTTCATTATTCATATTGCTTAAACTGCCAGGCAAATTGTATTGAAAATCTTGCCAAGGGTCCCGCTCTCACTTTTGCTTACCAAGGACCCTTGCTGACATACATTTCCTTGTTGTTTGAAATGTATGTCAGGTCACGAGACAGGTCGAGGATGAGCTGCTTAAGGAGACTGACCCTCAGGACCAAGAGTACACTGATCCAGGAGTTCTCCCCACTGAGCACTAGTTGCTAGCACCACCTGCTATTGTTAGAATTTCATTTATTGCACTTTTATAAGGTGTGTACTCTCTTGTAGAACTCTGTTGTTATTGGCCATGCTTTGGGCCTTATTACTTTTGTGCACTCTTGTCTGGATGTTGGTTTTGATTTCATAGCTATTTCTGTTGTTCTGAGATGCATTCAAGTTCCTACGCATGGTTGTCATTCACATACGCTTATTGAGTTTGAGATTCATCGCTTCAGCTCATGCGGACCCGCTCGCGTCCTCGCTCACAAGTATTATGGGAAGCGGGTCATGACATATTGCAAATGTTAGATAGATCTATCCTTAGGAGTTGGTCGGACCCAACCCGGGATAGAAGAGACTTGGCTAGGGTTAATATCTTTAGGGCTTGATTTAAAATTGTTTTAAGTCTAATTTTTCGCTACTAATTTCTTTTCGTCGTCCATCCGACTTAGGCCGGACGTCGAATTTATTGCCCTAAGGACCTAGAAGACCCTACAGTGGTATCAGAGCCATGTCTAACATGATCTATGTTTTGCAGTTATAAATTGTATGTGATACATCATATTTCTCCATCAGATGGAGGTTTTATTTAAACTTTTAAATAGTCATTCTAAAGCAACATTTTATTTTTGAAAATTGTTTTTGAAAATTAGATTTAATTTTAAAATCATGTGATAATTTTTATAATTAAATCTTTAAAATTATGTGATAATTGTTTTTGATGTAACTTAGATTTATGAGATAATTTTAAGTTGCATGCTTAGCTAAATTGTTTAGTTGATAATGGTAATATTAGTTATATTGATTATGTGATAATTCAAGAAAAACTATTAGGATAGCCATTAAAAACTTTCAAAGAAAATTATAAGATAATTTTTAATGGACATGCTATGATTTAAAAATTGTTGGAACATGTTAAATTCATGTTTTGGTTAGCACTCTCCAAATTTTTATTTTAATTGTTCTAATAATAATTTTGAACAAAAGGCTATGATTTAAATTGTTGCAAATTGAAGTTTAAATGCCTAATACATGATTAGGATAGAACCATAATAATCCTTATAGTTCATAAGGACATTAATAAAAGTTATTAACCAATCCTAATTATTTCGAATTTTAGGATTCAACTAGTTGATATGATTAACTAGTTTTAATGAAGTCAATTCTAATCGATGGCACACATATGAATAATAAGTTCCCTTCAATGGACCATGATCCGCTCTAGTGTTTTTTGACTAGTGTTGTGGATCACCCTAGCTCGACTGGGATAGAGATCTTGGCCTAGCCAAATCCTTAGCCGTGTTCCGCTGGACCAAGGATGTGAATTATGATTATGTGACATCGTCGATTATATCTAGTCAATTATGTTAAAAATCTTCTTTAAGTTTAGCCATAGCCCTCCTTGTTTTTGGATTATGGGACTAAAATATGCCTATCATGGTTATTGAGTCTCCTCAAGCTATGACATGGTCTCTTTTCGAAACCGACTCCATCATACATGAGTTGTAGTCTGGTATAAACCCAAACCGCTGTATCGGGTCTCCTCGACTATCAAGCTAAGTTAATATTAGACATGAAAACAAGGGTTCGACTAGACTAGTCACTATGGTTTATTGAGTCTCCTCAAGATCATTAGAGACTAGAGGTAAAAATCAATAGGGAGTCACATGTGATGTAATTGATAATGAGATTATCTACCAACTGCAGAGTCGATCAACTTGTTGAGTCTCCTTAAGGTTATGAAGCTCAGGGTGGTTGGGGTTCCTATCGCATTAAATAACAATATTCGTTCATCTATATGGCTAAAGATAATCGCAGAAGAGGATATAGTTGAATAAAAACCATTTTAACTATATTTAAAAACCATGAACATATGCTAAACTAGGGTAATTCTATGTTTTACAAAAGTGGTATCCAAATCATAATATCCTTAAAAGAAATAAGTCACCTGGCCAAAATAATTAGTTAAGGAAAATTTGTTAAACCAAACTACGTTCTCATTGATATTAAAGTGTCCTTCATAGTACCGAGTTGAGGATAATGATTTCCTTAAGCTCTAAAGTCTAACACAATACAAGCACGCTACTTAACACTCGCCTCTATGAGCAGGGGACAGCTTGAACATACTGATATTTAAAGCATGTTTCTCCGTACATCTTGTTGAGTCTTCTCAAGTTTGTAAGGAAAATAGTTTCAATCCGAATGTTGGAAACTTCGATCAAACTGTTTGACTCTAAGGTGAGTGTAAGAGCGGTGCAAGACTGTTACGCCCTAAAGGCCGACCATGGAGTTTTGGCCCATTTGCATAGGGGAGGCCTAAGCAGACACCTCACCGATTCTCCTGATGGGACGTTTACCGGGCTGCTCGCCTCAATCACGAGAAGCTCGCCTCGACCCTCCTCAAGCTCGCCCCCAAGGACCACCAAGAAGCCCGCCATAGCGACCTAACAGCTTGCCTTGCCAAGGACCATCTCGCCAACCCGCAACAAGAACCATCCTCCGGAGAAGTCGAGCTCGCTCGCCGACCTACGGATCGCACCTGAGGGCAGCCAAGCACAAATATCTCTCTTTCAGGATGACATATGATCACATACACACCATTAATTCCAGGGGTTAAGGGAAGAACTAATAACCGCCACTCACGTCTCATTAATGCTCCTGACACCTCCTGACACCATTAATGCGGTAAATATCCCTGACACGGCCCCATCACTCGAGTGCCAGCAGGGATGATTCGACGGCTGACAAGACGTCGAGCACCCGTCTCTCAACCCTATAAATACCCCCTCATGCCTCCATAGAGGGGGTTGAAAAAATTTTGGTCAGTAGATCCTCTAAGTCATTTCAATACACAAGGTCAGATATCTTCCATATATCTGTGCCTTCCTCATAAGCCGTCGCACTTTGTCGACCAGCCTTAAGGTCGCCAAGTGCGCCCAACGCCTACATTTTACGTCACCAGTTGACTTAGGCATCGGAGATGTTAAGGGCTGATAGCCAGCCCTGCCTTTTCGACCTGTTGCTCATCCTCGCAGGGAGCTCGCCTCAGCTACCGGGAGCAGGCAACCTTCATGCGACCTCTAGGCGACCTTGGGGTCTTCACCCTTGAAGTGTGCTCTGAGTCGTCCTAGCCTCACATTCACCCAAAAACCTGTAAATCATTGTTCGTGATTCCCACTACAAACAAATTCTATAGTCTATGGATTTGACCCGCAACGGTTGGCACCGTCTGTGGGAACTAGAGTTACACCCATGTCAGGATCCACACCTCCTCAGTGCAATCCTCTCCATGGTAAGTCGCCCACCATCACACCCCCTCCGCCGTTGAGGTGGCCGGGTCGACTTAAGACCATGATAGAAGACGCTCTAAGGCCACCTCTAGCCGAAGGGCCTCGTTCTCCCGGAAGAGTTTTCCCGGTGAATCAACCCCTTGAAGGGTCGGCCGCGGCCATTCAGGACGCAGCCCTTTGTTGAGTATTGATTCCCCGGATTTGGTTTTGGATGATGAGCAAACATAAATATCGTGTACTAACTGTTTGTGAGCGCAGTTAAGGAGATCGTCGCCAAAATTATACGTATATCAAAAGCGACATCTCAAGAATTCTCAATACGCGTGATCGTGTGCCTGAAGCTTCGTTGAAGCTCAAGGAGCAATATTGAAGTCAAGAAGAATGAAGATTGAAGCTTCGAAGACGGTTCGTCATGTATTATTTATTGTCTTCTAGCTTCATAGATTAGAATGTTAAGCCGTGAGTAGGACTTACATTATTATCTTCATTTCGCTCATATCTTAGAGCTAGGTTTATCATAGAAGCCATTAGAAACTTTCCCGAAGCTTATCGCTTCTTTCCTCGGCTTCTAGTGCATCTTAGTTGGTTCAAGTAGAGTCACCAACCGACTAGATGACGATCTAGTCGGTCGGCAACTCTTCATGAACCGACTAGATGTCCTAACTCATTTCAGCTCATTCCCTGTTGATCAATTAGTCGGTCAAAGAAGAGTCACCGACCGACTAGATGACGATCTAGTCGGTTAGGAATTCTACTTAGACCGACTAGTTGAGCTTGCCTCTGTACAGCCTGAGTTACTGTTTACAGTTAGTCGGTCCAAGAATATTCATCGACCGACTAGTTGTGAAACTAGTCGGTCAGCATTTGTTCTTAGACCGACTAGTGTAACTTATATTCAGCTACGTGCATTTCACTCTTAGTCGGTCAAAGAACACTCACCGACCGACTAGTTGGCAAACTAGTCGGTTGGCAAGTCTTCTTAGACCGACTAGTTCATGTTGTCGGGAACTTTCTTGTTTGGCTGTAAGCTTGTTAGTCGGTTCATGAGGAATCACTGACCGACTAGTTGGCAATCTAGTCGGTCAGTGATCCTTCTTAGACAGACTAACTACTTCAGAAATATGACCGTTGGGAATCTTTTGAGCACGATTTTTCTTGCCTCTATAAATACAAACCTGATTCGTTTGAGGCAAGGTTAGAGGTCCATTATCCAAGTATTTTCAGACCTAAGAGAAGAGTTTTCTCAAGCTTATTCCAAGCTCTCTCTTCCTCACAAGAATCTCTCCCTTCACTCTTTGAGCCAAATTCCTCAAGAGAGATTCTATCCATTGTGAGCATTCCAAGCCAAGGAGCTTGAATCAAGGTCACCATCTCCACCCTAGGCCTCCATTGCTGGTCATCTTCAAGGAGCTAGGGTTTGGTGACATCTTCCTCCTCAAAATCCCTTCTTGCCCTAATTTGGTAAGTATACTCAAGGCATAGGATTTTGTGGTAAGTGTTTCATTATTTCATTTCAATTGATATTGCAATTGTGTCTCTCGGTTGTGAGAGAGTGTGTGATCCCGGTTTGTGGGAGTCACATGTCATTTGTATGATTTGGTCTTGTGAAGGTTTTTCACAAGAATTTCATAGTGCTAAATATTGAGTTATGGTTTCTAACTCAAGTATCCGGAGGGGATCCGGGTGGTTGGGACGTAGGATCAGCGGGAACAAGTCGGGGAGACTTGGGTGGATCCGAACCCGTTACATGCTTTGTTTGTGTTTGATAATTCTTGTTGATTGTTGTTTATTCCGCATTGTCATTTGTTTCTTGCACAATAATTAGGAATAACTATCTTGATTATTTTAAAGTACTATTCACCCCCCCCCTTAGTACATGTGCAGTAGCTTCAGAGGGCAATACAATTGGTATCGGAGCCAAGGTTAAAGCTACAAGTTCAAAGCTATGACGAACAACGACTACAACGTCTTCAAGGATCGTCAAGGATATTCTTCAGTTATGGAAGGATAATCCTCAGTCAGGCCTCCTCACTTCAACGGTATCACCTATGGATACTGGAAATGCCAGATGAAAACCTTCCTTCGGAGTGCTTCACTTTGGAGATCCATGATGACAGAGTATGTCGAGCCCGCCGAAGAAGATTTCGCGAAATGGACTACCGCAGAGGTCGCCGCGGAGGTAAGCAATGCCAAGGCCATGAATGCCTTGCAATGTGCGTTGGAGCCCGAAGACTTCAACAAGATATGCACATGTAAGAGTGCATATCAAGTATGGAACCAACTCCTCATCATGCACGAAGGAACGAGTACGGTAAAAGATTCTAAACTCGTTGTCGCTAACAAAGAATTTGAGTTGTTTCACATGGAACATGGTGAAAACATGAAGGACTACTATGCTCGTTTTGTGGACATATCCAACGAATTGGAAGCACTTGGGAAGATCTACACCCAAAAGGAGAAAGTCGCGAAGATAATCGACGGACTTCCTTCTTGTTGGCAAAAGCGTACCTTCGCCATCGAGGAAGGTAGTGATATGAATAAATATACTGTCGTACAATTAATGGGGACCTTGTTGTCTTACGAGGTACGCAAGGAAAGCAAGATAAGGATGAAGGAAAAGATGAAGGCGTACTTGAAGCAAGACGAGCCAAAGAAAAAGGCGATTGCATACAAGGCCACTCCATCTACCGATGATGAAGAATCGGAAGAAGAATCGGAAGAAGAGTTGGACATGGAAGCTTTGGCCGATTTGGCAAAGATGTTCGACCGATGCTTCCGAAAAGGTAAGTTTAAGAATCTATCTAAGTTTGGTTCTACTAATGCTTCTACTCCCGTGTGTTACAAATGCAATAAGCCAGGACATATCAAGCCGGATTGTCCTCTAAACAAACACAAGAAGAAGTGGAAGGCATCCAAGCACGAAAAATCGAGAAGGCACAAGAAAGGACTTGTAGGTACATTCACCGACTCCTCAAGTGGAGAGTCGGATGATGAATGCGTGGAGAAAGCACACATGTGCTTCATGGGAAAAGAGGAACATGTTCAAGAGACTTCCTCCGATGAAAACAATGAAAGCGAGGAAAGCGAGGATGAAGGCGGTGAGGTAACCATGGATGAACTTAAATTAGCCAACGAACAACTTTGGTATAAGTTTTCTAAATTGGCTAGTAGATTTATTAAGACTAAAAATGAGTTAGATAGTCTTAAAACCTCGCCTAAGCCTTTCATCATCAATAATGACACCGTTGTTGAGGATTTGAGAAATGAGATTGTTAATCTCAAATCTCAACTTGAGCATGTTCATATCGAGGATTCGGATGAACATGTGATAGCGGATTTGATGTCTCAAAACTCAACTTTGAGTATTGAGAATAAGAATCTCAAATCACGTGTTTGCGCACTCACATCGCAAGTGTCCACCTTGGATGCTTCGATGCATTCTCTCACCGAGAAATATGAGTGCACATTAGGCCGTATTCATGAATTCAATAAAGCTAAGGGCCATTTGGATAATATCCTAAATGACTTACATCCGGCCAATCACCACATTGGCTTGGGGTGTAAGATGGGAGACTCATCCAAATCGGCCACGACCTTTGTTAGGCCATCTTTCGAAGCCTCTACTAGTGGGAGCAAACACCTCATGGGTAGTTCTTCTACCAATGGTGCTTCCACTAGGTACACACCCCCATTTGGAAAGAAACCCACTTTGGGTGGACCTCCAAAGAGGGGTCATGCTTTCATTTATGCCATGCCACGTAGGAACACACATCCTACTCCATATGTTAGCACATATGATGATTTTTATGCTCCGCATCCACGAGCACGTGCACACCATGTGAGACACACTCATGCACGTGTTCCACCACATGCATATGTTCATTCACATTCTCATATGAATGATTATCATCATGCATCATTGCATCATATGCCATATGCTTACCCACGACATGCATCACATAGAAATCAACAACGTATGCATGTTCCCAATAGGATTAGGACTCCCAAGACATACACTATTTGGGGTCCGAAGAACACAAGCATGCATGCTAAGGATATGTATGTGAAATCGTTTATTAATGATATTATTTTGAATGATGATTATGTTGGGAAATCACGGTCCTCGTGGACTTGGTTTCCGAAGGGTTAGTTTCCTTTGACCCTTCATTGCTTGGTACCATAAGCTTAATTTCATTTTATGGGTACCAAAGCAATTGTGGTAAGTATTGGTTTATTTTCTTTTTATTTTGCATATTGATGTTAGATGTGCATGTTTATTAGAAACCTAGATTCATATTGAATTTGAATTTAGTTGGGCTATGGGTTACAATTATTTGAATTTAATATGTTAAATTTGTTGCCTAACCCATAGGATCCAAAAGGATTTTTGGATACCAAAATGATGCTTTCTAGGTTCAATCCATCATGAGATACCAACCCTACCAACTCATTAATTTGCAAAGAAATCTCATTCAAATGGAGTTGATGGTGCTTAAGAGATGCACCAAAGTAGGGGGAGCTTAATGTTGTAAGTATCTTCTTACATTTGATATACATTTGGTTTCCATGTATGTTGAATGCATGCATTGTTAGAATATTTACATTAGTATCATTTTGTTTCAATTTGTATGCTAGAATTGTGTATGCCATAAGTTCTATGATGAGTGTATTTTTTTTGGCATAACACTTTTTGCATGTTACTCTTAGTATCATATTTGCTACATTGGTTTTTCACATTGGATTTTTGTCTCTGATGTTGATTTCGTCGCTCGACGATTAAATTGGTTAAATAGAATTCTTTTTATGATATCATAGAATTGTTTTCCATGCACTATTTAACTAAGAATGTTGATAATGGAGAGTATGTTCCATAACTCAATAAGTGAAATTAATTTGAGTTTTGGAGATTTCTATTTTCGCCTATGGCTTGATGATTTCGTATTTCGATTTCCACCTATGGTTTGATGATTTCATATTTCGATTTTCGCCTATGGCTTGATGATTTCGTATATCGATTTTTGCCAATGGTTTGATGATTTCGTATTTCGATTTTCGCATATGGCTTGATGGTTTCGTTTTTCGATTTTTTGACTATGGTCAAGTTGGCACGCTTTGATTTTCTTCGGTATTTTACATTTGGTATTTTACTTTGGTGTCATTTGGACCGTGGTTGTATTCTTAGACTCTCTTGCTTTAATTTCTTTGCCATTGAAATCTTTTCGTTGTTCTCCTCCCGCTCTTTTTGCTAATGCCAAAGGGGGAGAGAATTAATAATGACAATGTGCTAATTAATATCAAAGCAATTTACCATGAATCTAAGTTGATATGTTAGATTCAGGGGGAGTTAAGATATAAAATGGATTTAGAATCCTAAATTGCAATAATAGGATTCATATTTTATATTTCCCTCGTCTGCTTGATGCGTATGAATATTGTTGAATACGGAACTAACGTGTCATCAATGCAGGGGGAGTAAGTAAATTTCTATTGAATCATTATTATTGATTATTATTTATGTTGGTTTGTCATCACCAAAAAGGGGGAGAATGTTGAGTATTGATTCCCCGGATTTGGTTTTGGATGATGAGCAAACATAAATATCGTGTACTAACTGTTTTTGAGCGCAGTTATGGAGATCGTCGCCAAAAGAATATGTATATCAAAAGCAACGTCTCAAGACGTCTCAATACACGTGATCATGTGCCTGAAGCTTCGTTGAAGCTCAAGGAGCAATATTGAAGTCAAGAAGAATGAAGATTGAAGCTTCGAAGACGGTTCGTCATGTATTATTTATTGTCTTCTAGCTTCATAGATTAGAATGTTAAGCCTTGAGTAAGACTTACATTATTATCTTCATTTCGCTCATATCTTAGCGCTAGGTTTATCATAGAAGCCATTAGAAACTTTCCCGAAGCTTATCGCTTCTTCCCTCGGCTTCTAGTGCATCTTAGTTGGTTCAAGTAGAGTCACCAACCGACTAGCTGACGATCTAGTCGGTCGGCAACTCTTCATGAACCGACTAGATGTCCTAACTCATTTCAGCTCATTCCCTGTTGATCAATTAGTCGGTCAAAGAAGAGTCACCGACCGACTAGATGACGATCTAGTCGGTTAGGAATTCTACTTAGACCGACTAGTTGAGCTTGCCTCTGTACAGCCTGAGTTACTGTTTACAATTAGTCGGTCCAAGAACACTCATAGTCGGTTAGCATTTGTTCTTAGACCGACTAGTGTAACTTATATTCAGCTACGTGCATTTTACTCTTAGTCGGTCAAAGAACACTCACCGACCGACTAGTTGGCAAACTAGTCGGTTGGCAAGTCTTCTTAGACCGACTAGTTCTTGTTGCCTGGAACTTTCTTGTTTGGCTGTAAGCTTGTTAGTCGGTTCATGAGGAATCACCGACCATCTAGTTGGCAATCTAGTCGGTCAGTGATCCTTCTTAGACCGACTAACTGTTTCAGAAATATGACAGTTGGGAATCTTTTGAGCATGATTTTTCTTGCCTCTATAAATACAAACCTGATTCGTTTGAGGCAAGGTTAGAGGTCCATTATCCAAGTATTTTTAGACCTAAGAGAAGAGTTTTCTCAAGCTTATTCCAAGCTCTCTCTTCCTCACAAGAATATCTCCCTTCACTCTTTCAGCCAAATTCCTCAAGAGAGATTCTCTCCATTGTGAGCATTCCAAGCCAAGGAGTTTGAATCAAGGTCACCATCTCCACCCTAGGCCTCCATTGCTGGTCATCTTCAAGGAGCTAGGGTTTGGTGACATCTTCCTCCTCAAAGTCCCTTCTTGCCCTAATTTGGTAAGTATACTCAAGGCATAGGATTTTGTGGTAAGTGTTTCATTATTTCATTTCAATTGATATTGCAATTGTGTCTCTCGGTTGTGAGAGAGTGTGTGATCCCAGTTTATGGGAGTCACATGTCATTTGTATGATTTGGTCTTGTGAAGGTTTTTCACAAGAATTTCATAGTGCTAAATGTTGAGTTAGGGTTTCTAACTCAAGTATCCGGAGGGGATCCGGGTGGTTGGGACGTAGGATCACCTGGAACAAGTCGGGGAGACTTGGGTGGATCCGAACCCGTTACGTGCTTTGTTTGCGTTTGATAATTCTTGTTGATTGTTGTTTATTCCGCATTGTCGTTTGTTTCTTGCACAATAATTAGGAATAACTATCTTGATTATTTTAAAGTACTATTCACCCCCCATCTAGTACATGTGCAGTAGCTTCACAGGGCACTACACCCTTGGCATCTACAAGAGCTTCCAGGGCTTCACCAAGATGATGGAGGAGTGGACCGCGACACGGCAGGCAGGACCATCTCGGACCGAAGGCCCCTTCGAGCCCTGTAGTATGAGGAGAGACATCCTCCCCCAGCTTGATGAGGAAGTAGCGGCATAGCAGAGGCGGTTCGACGAAGCAGAGGTAGCCGCTCTGTAGAGGAAGATCAACAAGGAGGAAGAAGCTGCCCAGGACAGTCGATTATAGGAGGAAGCGTCTCGTCGACGGCTTCGCCTCCTTGATGCGGAGAAAGAGAGGCTTGATGTGTAATTATATTCCACGTTTTATCTATATGATTACACGTCAAAATGATTGCTCAATTACATATTTCATACGCTTTTGTGTTCATAATTGGAACTATTGTACTTTAAGAGCGTTTGGTTGTATTTCAGGGAATATTGAGCGATTTGGAGTATATTGGATGAGAGAGCACGTGCTTTGACACCGGAACTACTGAAGCGCCACGTTCGGTGACTCAAAGCTGCTGGGGACCAAGAAAGGGGCAAGAGAGAAGGAGCAAAGAAGAGGAGAATGAAGAAAGCATGGTTCTATAATACTATGACTCATGGATTCCAGGTCGCTCGGTCGAGCGCTCCATAGCGCTCGATCGACTATGATGCGGCAAAGGAATCGAGTGACCCAAAGTGTTGGAAACAGGATATCCGTGCACTCTTTTCAATTTTGCTATCACCTGGGATTTTTCAGTATTTTTCTGATATTTTCTCCAGATATTAGACTTCAAGACAGTTCCAACGCCACTAAGAACATGCCAATCGGAGGTTGGATGAGCTCTAGGGAATTTCTGCAAGCTGATGTTGCAGTGCTGAAATCTGTTCTCGACCACCTACTCTACCGAGTAGAGAGGTGACTCGACCGAGTCAACACCATTAGACATCCGACTCGACCGAGTAGGTGTCTACTTGACCGAGTAGACCCTACTCGGTCTGAGCAGGCAGAGCGACGTTTTGGGAAAAGAATCCAGACTTCCTGACAACTCGACCGAGCAGCCACTTACTTGATCGAGCAGCTACCTGCTCGACCGAGCAGACCCTACTCGGTCCGAGCAGGCCAAACGCGGTTTTTGACAAAGAATTCAGACCTCATGACGACTCGACTGAGCAGCTACCTACTGATGTGTCTATATTTTCGATCTTTTCATAGCATCATTCCATTGCATTCCATATCATTTTCGCATCCAAATCCTGTATTTTCCTACGATATTGCAATTCTAACGCCATATTCGAGTTTCGTAGGGTTTTTTGGATTTTCAGGGATTTTGGAGGGATTCGGGACCCATTTTGGATATGGACACATCCTGCATGCCTTTGAGCCCGTTGGCGAAGCTCTACAGGAGTTCCCCGAGGTTTGGAAGCATATGGGAGGAATAGGAGAGATTGCCAGGAGTGGAGCAGAAGCTGTAAGAAGAAGTTGAGAATTTCCCAGGCGACTCGACCGAGCAGAGCAGCTGCTCTGTCAAGCTGATTCATGAAGAAGAATGTAATCTGATACGCATGATGCTCGACCAAGCAGTATGGTGACTCGATCGAGCAGCTTCTCTTTACCAAGCTCATCATCAACATCCTGGTCGACCGAGCAGGACTTATGCAATCGAGTCAGATGGCTGCTCGACCGAGCATGGCTGACTCGGGCCGAGCAGACAGAATGATACTTTTTTGAAAAAGCCCGACTCACTGACGTACTTGACTGAGCAAGAGGGCTGCTCGACTGAGCAGCCCGACCGAGCAAGCTCCTGCTCGATTGTGTCACTGAATCGGTCGACGACAATGATGGCCATTTTTGGAAATTTTCGTGGCCGTCTGATGCGCGCAGCGGAGTGAAGTGTGGATCTGGACGGGAGAGTTTGGGGGAGTTCTTTTTTGTAATTTGAATTACGTTTTGCAAAGAGGGTGGAGATTAGAAACGATTGTTAGATCTAAACCTACTTGTTTAGGATTATTGAATTGTTTTTGGAGATCTATTGCTCTTCGCGTTTTGGAATTTGTGGGATCCCTTTGGATTTTATAGGCTACTGTTTTTCTTCTCCTTCAGTATGTAAGTTATTCAATTCTTATTCGATTAATTTGTTACAATGTTTTCCTTGATAAAAATCATATTTTTATTTGTCAAAATTACTATGTATGAGTAGTCTCCTCTATGGTTGATGGGTTAGCCCTAAAACCTTAGGAGGTGGATGTAGATCTGGATCTCTAGGTTGAATTAGGAATAAAGGGGTGCATTTCGGTTGATCCATCTGAATCCCTAGGATAACTCGTACTGAGATCATGCCCACGGTCGGTGGAATTGATGAGCTTGAGGAGTATCCTTGGGATTTAAATAAGGAAATTAGTGAATCTAACCAAGCTTGTGACCATGCCCGGCTCGTGCCTTGAGGGGATCCACCGACGAACTATACCGCTACATTGACGGCTACCGCCATTACGTCAATGAGAGCCACCGAAATACCTCGAAATTCTAACCCACGAGATGGTATGAATTTAGAGACTAATGCCCTAACCCTAATGCAACGTAAGGATTCCATTCCAACATCGATCTCCGACGGTCTTAGCGATGATCCCTAATACCCTAGTTCTCTTTATTATCAAGTCAACAACAACATTACAACCAAACTTTCCAAACCAACATCTATCTCACTTCGAGATATAAAAATAATCTGAGACCTCAAATACACTGTCATCGTCCATGTGGGATCCGACATCTTTTATACTATAATTTGACACCGTTTGCTTGCAGATAGAGCCCAGAATTGACACCTAGGAGTCATACTACGCCTAACGACCGTGACACAGCTAGGTAGAATTTAAGTGTAAGTTCCGGGTGCGTTAAGTTTTTGGCGCCGTTGCCGGGGAAGACAATAATGTATGTCAGTTTATTTTTATTTTGAAGAGTTTGCTAGCGAATCTTATCATTCCTTATCTCACTTCCTTTTCATTCTTTTAATTATTACCTTGCTACTAATGGTATTTTTCTGATTTGTTTTGGTGCATGAACACTCGCTTTGGGGCATTTAATCAAGAATTATTATTCGACCCTGAGATCAAAAAAACAACAAGGGCTCTGAGGGCCTCAAATAGAAATCAATCTCCCTCTGGTCAGATGGCAGACAATACCACTGCCCCACCTCGCACCGGGTCCATCCGGGACCACATGAAGCCTACCTTTGGAAATAATTCTTCCATCCTGAGACCGCAACTGGCGGCAGCTAGCTTTGAGTTGAAGATGTGGCTTATAAATCTAATGTAGCAGGATCCCTTCCATGGGCATCCTCACGAGAACCCCAATCACCACATCGACACTTTTCTGGCAAAGTGCGATACTTTTAAGGCTAAAGATGTGAGCGACGATGACATCAAGCTAAGGCCTTTTCCATTCACCTTGAGGTATAAAGCTTCATACTGGCTACAGGCCCATCAGCCCAATCACTTTACTACTTGGGAGAAATTGTCGCTCGCCTTTGTGGACAAATTCTATCCACCCTCAAAGACGGTGCGGATCAGGGGGCTATCTCAAATTTTAAACAGCTTCCGCAAGAATCTCTTTACGAGGCCTGGGAAAGGTTTAAAGACCTTCAACATCAGTATCCTCATCACGGGATCCAACCCTGGGACTTGGTTGAAAGTTTCTACAATAGGCTGCAGCCCAGCACAAAGATGATAATTGCTGCTGCCGCGCAAGGCGCCCTGCTGGACAAATCGCCTGAGGAGCCATAGACCTACTTGAGCATATGTCGGCAAATAATTAGTAGTGGAGCGAAGAGTGCACCATTGTGACCAGAACCCCCTAGGTAAAAGCTTTCAGCCACCTTGATTCTCACATCGAGATTGTGTAAACAGGTGCCTAGGATTGAACAACATTTGGACTCCATCCCAATGACCACCAGCACCTCTGCTTATCAACCTTCAGAGGAATATGGAGAGCACAGTTATGTTCCCAATGAGGGACATTTTGATAGTGCTGAATCATCTGAGTCCATGCAGTACGTCCAAGGAGAGGGGCGCAATCAGTGGCAACACCCGGCTGCTAGAAATCATCCGGGATTTTCTTACAGGAACCCAAGTGGAGGGCTGTAACCTCCATAGTTTCAGAGACCGCCACCCCCTCCTCAACAACAGCAAGGGCAGCCACCAAATCAACAACAGAGTGGGTTTAGGCCAGCTGGGCCATATCGACCACCAGGCTACCAGTTCAATCGCCCACCTCAGCAGGGATATGCACCATCTCCGCCTCGGTCAAATTTGGAGAGCACTTTAGATACATTCAAGAGTGGGAAAGTCAGATTTAACCACGACACATCCGCTCAGTTGAAAAATATAAACACGTCACTCGATGAGCTGAGAGGCCAGATGTCCCAGCTACTCAAGAACAAAGGGAGGTTGCCTTCGCAATCGGAGCCGAATCCAAGGGCTCAAGCCAATGCAGTGGTCTTCGTTACCACACGTGTAGGACGGGCAACCGACCCTATTATGATTCCAGTTGTGAACAAGGAACAAGTCATAACTGAGGAGGCTGTTATTGGCGGTGATAGTGAAAAGGCTACGGAAGAGCCTACCAAGAATGAGGAGAAAGCGGATTCACCCTCCATCACACCCACAACAATGCCGTCTCCTAATGATGTCGTAAGGAACAAAGGAATCCAACCTCCTCTGCCGTACCCACAGAGGTTAGCTTTGGCTAAAATGGAGAAGAAGTATCCCAAGTTCACGGAGCTTCTTAAGGGCATCCAGCTCAACATTCCATTCATGGATGCCATTACGGAGATTCCCATTTATGCAAAGTTCCTAAAGGATCTCATCACAGGGAAAAGAAAGCATGAGGAGATAAAGTTTATGGAGGACTCTACCTCCATTATAAAGAACCATTTGCCGAGGAAGCTACCGGATCCGGGAAGCTTCACTGTTCCATGCTCTATCGGAGGCATGCCCATCATCCGTGCTTTGATCGACCTAGGAGCGAGCATCAGCTTGATGCTGCTTTCTATATTTGAGAGACAGCAGACCGGAAGTGAATTGGAGCCAACAAACATGTCCATACAGCTAGCGGACCATTCGATCACATATCCGGTAGGCATTGCCAGGGACATTATTTTGCAGATACCTCCTGGGTTTTGTGTGCCAGTAGATTTTGTTATTATGAATATGCCTGAGGGAGGGAGTTCCCAGCTTATACTTCGCCGTCCCTTCATGGCGACGGCCGACGTCTTGATAGATGTCCGTGAAGGGACTCTCTCGTTGAATGTCGGCAATATTGAAGCTGAATTCAGGCTGCAGAAACCCATGAGGGAGCATGCCAGAGGAGAAGGAGCTAGCTATCTGGAGCTGCTAGAAGATGATGCAGTAGAGGAACATGCCACTGAAGGGGTCATGAAGGACCCGGGAAGAACAACTGTTGATGACGACGGCGACCCATTTTACGACAAGGCGGTCGCCGCCTATCTTTGTGTGTTGGATGAGGAGCTCTTTGATCATTCTTTGCACCATGAGAAGCCGGAGGCCATCAGTTACAGCCCGAGGAAAAGCCTGGAGTGGAAGGATGCCGAATACCTCCGCATGGTATCGTTGGTAAGAACGACGCGCGAATCTCATGCGTACCAAATAACTATTGATAAACCAAAGAGAGTCGAGCTCATGACTCAAAACGAGCGCTTATTGGGAGGCAACCCAATCTTTTATATCTTGGATTCTCTTTTGCAATTTCTTATTTTTACTTTATCTATTTAAGAAAACCAAATAAAAACGCCATTTATTACTCTTAAAAATACAAAAATCATAAAAATCTTATGGGTTCTTCCTTTTTACAGGCTGAACGTAAAGGGGCATACAAATCGATGTTTTAAATGGAAGAAAGCTGGATGAGAGCAGCTGATTTGAAGAGCAGACCAAAGGATAAGACACAAGTGACTCGACCGTGCAGCCATCTACTCGGTCGAGCAGTGCAGGCACAAGAGCGAAAACGTCGCTCTGTCTGCACGGCCCGAGCAGCCTTTGCTCGGTTCGAGTAGACACTGACTCGACTGAGCATCCACGTGCTATGTCGAGTAGCGCTGGGTCATGAAAAGAAGGAAGAAACGATGTTCTGTCTACACAGCCCGAGCAAACTCTGCTCGGCCAGAGTAGGCATCGACTCGATCGAGCAGAAGCATGCTCGACCGAGCAGAAGATTTGATAGAAATCAACAGCAATCTGCTCGACCGAGCAGACCTTGCTCGATCGAGTAGATGAGGAAGTGTTCTAAAATCATTTTTATATCTGTCTGACTTGACCGAGCAGCTCATCTGCTCGACCGAGTCATTTTATCCTACTTTCACAGGCCCACTTCCAAATGAGTTGGGTTATTAAAACCAAACTCGTTCTCATTTACCCCTAAGCTTTCTTGATTAATCAAAAACCATCACCTGACTACGATATCCTCAACCCTACTCGACATACCCACACCGTCACCGCCCCCTTCCTCCGCACGCACCACCGGCTACGCCGCCCGTTCGGTCAGTAACTCTCTCTCTTTTTCTCTTTCCTCTCTCCCCCGCCCCTTTTCCCTATTCCCTTTACCCCCTTTTGAAGAGCATCTTCGTATCAGTTTCAGGGATGCATCTTCGTATCACCCCATCATTGCAGGTTTTGTACAGATGGGGGTCATCCCAATAAAATTTGCAGACCTCATGGAAAAATTTCTTCTTCTGCTGGTAGCTCACATTGTGGGGGACAATGGCACAAGCTAGATAATTTGCGATCTCGACGTACCAGGGGGTCCAGGAGGAAGAGACGGAGAAAATATGCTCGTCAGGGAGCGAATCATCGATCGGCGTAGCGTTTAAATCGACGGTAGACATCCTGGACAGGTGATCGGCAACAACATTATCCGCCCCCTTCTTGTCTCTGATTTCCAGGTCGAATTCCTGTATTAGGAGAATCCATCTAATGAGCCGCGGCTTAGCTTCCTTCTTGCTCAATAGGTATTTAAGAGCCGCATGATCTGTGTACACGATCACCTTGGCACCAACGAGATATTACCGGAACTTGTCCATGGCGTAGATGACCGCTAGCAATTCTTTTTCCGTGGTAGTATAATTTCTTTGGGCGGTGTCAAGGGTCTTGCTCGTATAATATATGACATGCAGATTTTTATCCTTCCTCTGCCCCAAGACGACACCAACCGCATAATCACTAGCGTCGCACATCAGCTCAAAGGGGAGATTCCAGTCTGGTGGCTGTATTATGGGCGCGGAAATCAAAGCTTGCTTCAGGGTGCGAAAGGCCTACATACACTCCTCGCTGAAGAAGAAAGGCACGTCCTTCACGAGGAGTTGGGTCAGTGGCATGGAAATCTTCGAGAAGTCTTTTATGAAGTGGCGATAAAATCCCGCATGTCCTAAAAAACCACAGACTCCTCGAAGATTTAGCGGTGGCGGAAGCTTTTCAATCACCTCAACTTTAGCCTTATCAACCTCGATTCCCCTCGAAGAGATGACGTGCCCCAGCACAACCCCTTCTTGGACCATGAAGTGGCACTTCTCCCAGTTTAGGACTAATCCCTTTTCTTGACATCTCTCCAGGACTTTAGTTAGATTACTGAGGCACGAGTCAAACTTAGTTCCATAGACGGAAAAGTCGTCCATGAAAACCTCCATGATGTCCTGGGAGTAGTCGGAGAAGATAGTGGACATGAGTCTTTGGAATGTAGCAGGGGCGTTACAAAGCCCGAACGACATTCTTCTATAGGCATATGTCCCGAATGGGCAAGTGAAAGTCGTCTTCTCCTGGTCATCGTTATGAATAGGGATCTGAAGAAATCCGGAGTACCCGTCCATGAAACAGAAATAGTTGTGCTTCGCCAGCCTCTCGAGCATCTGATCAATGAAGGGGAGAGGGTAATGATCCTTCCTCGTAGCCTTGTTCAGCTTTCTATAGTCAATGCACATCATGTACCCCGTGACGGTCATCGTTGGTATTAGCTCGTTCTTCTCGTTGCGAACCACCGCCATTCCTCCGTTCTTGGGTACGACGTGCATCGGGCTAACCCAGCAAGTATCGAAGATAGGGTATATGATACCGGCATGTAGAAGCCTAACAATCTCCTTTTTCACAACTTCCATCATTATGGGATTTAGCCTCCGCTGCGGCTCAATCGAGGAGGCTTGCTCATCTTCAAGCAGAATTCTATGTGAGCAGAGGCCTAAGCTAACCCCTTTTAAATCTTCAATTACATATCCGAAAACTCCTTTAAACCTTTTTAAAACACTAAGAAGTTTGGTCAGTTGTTCTTCAGGCAGTGAAGAGTTCACTATGACCGGCAGGGTCGAGCCCGTCCCCAAATATTCATACTTTAGCCCTGGGGGTAACTCTTTCACTCGACTTCATGAGGCCCCGACGCATACTTCTCAAGCTGAGCATCCTCAAGGGAAAGGAGTTCTTCGTGGATTTCTTGAAAGCCAGCATCCGGAACCTCACTCCCAGCCGCGGTTCCGCATGGCAAAATCTCGCAAGGTATTGTGGGAATGACCGAGGAAGGCATTGGGTCTCTTTCAAGCTCATAATAATTATCCGGGAAGAAGGCATCTAAGTGAAAACAGGTTTCAACAGTCGGTGGTTCCCCACAACTGTTTCTAGCTTCCTCATTATCCAAAGATCCGGGATGCTTGATAGAAGTCTGCAAGGAATAGATCGGTTCCTGCCCAAAGTAACCGACAGACTCAGCCTGATGGTTCTCCTGACAAAACTCCGCGAACAATTCTTCCTCACTAAACTCGGAACTAGGAATGTCGATATACGCCACTTCATTATGAGGAAAGAGAGTTGTCGTGGCAAGGTGCTGCTGCATATCATGATACCTCCTCTGATTTTCCACAGCGGCAGCCAGAAGGGATAGTATATTCGAAGTATTTAGGGATTCTGCCAAGCTTCGTGCCAAACAGCGGATGTGGTGTGAGTGATCCCAGATGTCTTCCGAAACTGCATGCAACATCCACGTCGTGGGGCAAAGTGTAGGATCCTGCCAAAACAGAGTTAGGATCGATAATTAAAGTTGAGCCTTACGCTTGCGTATGCGGCACGGTAGTCTCGAAACTTTGCCTTCGGATTCGCCACGACGGATCGAGTCTTCTCACGAATGGAGTAAGGCTACTAAATCCACAATCTAAATCTCTACTTTAGATTAAGAACTTGGATAGAGGGAGAGGAAGTATTTCGGCAGAGCTTCGCTAGAATGAAGATGCATGCATGAATGCCATGCAAAAGTGTAAGAAATGGCTTACCCTTGGGTCTTATTTATAGCCCCCAAGGTAGTTATTTTAGGGTAAATTGTTCCTTTGGAACAATTTAACTAAGGTGTACCATGATACATGGCACATTATAAGCTTAAGTTGTACCATATGCATGGCACAACATAAGCTTAAGATATTCCCCCTTTATTAGCCATATGTCGCATGCACTTATGCATATATAATGCGACTTTCCTACTCATCCAGAGATCCTATCCGCAAGGGAACAGATTCCCTTTGCACACGACTTCGTGTACGCGACGTTCGAGGTCCGTATTCCCTCGTACATCCCCCACAAGGGTGTACAAACGTCTTCCATGTCCAACATCTCCCACTCACACTTGAGGGGATTGTAAGAGAACGTCTTTCTCTTAGTTCTTTCATCTATCATACCGAGAAATAGACCGTGCGACCGTCATGCGCGTAGAGTCTGTTGTTGTGCACTTGTTAGAGATACACAACGACCTTGAAGGTGCAAAGTTGAGTAGTTCAACGCATGCTTTACCCTAGATTATTTCTTCACATTTTTTATACTTTATATTCAACAATTGAATCCCATCTGGATTACAATTGGCTGGCCAGCTTTGAATCATTAAAGTCCAAATGCGAATATGAAATCAATCTTCCTCTTCTTGCGAACCTTCTGATCTTGACTTGATTCGCTTTTCTAACGTGCCCCGCCGAGCCGAATTATCATAGCCCATTAGCAACACGCTAAGATAGCGATCATCTCGTCAAATCTAAAGGAACCAATTGGAGTCCTTGAGGGTAAGAGTTAAGACCCATATGGCCTTTGAGTCTCACATAATAGCAAACACTATTGCTACTAACTCAGTGGTCGAAATGCATACGTGGTATGAACACGTATTACAACATCACTCCTTTCCCAGGGAGAGTATGTCTTAATGATGTTGTACGGATGAAAGATCAGACACCACAGTGCCTATCTTTTGAGTCCCCTTACTACCCAAGAAATATTCCCGGACTCTCATCCTGCATAAGACAGATAGGATTTAAAAAATCCAATGAGATCTTTATATCCTTGTGATACAGATCTCAGATCTTTTGTAAGCATCCATATGATGCAGATCTTTCATTCGACTATCTTGTTAAAGTCATGACTCTAAATCATTCGTCTAATGATTTTGACTTTAAACTAGTCTCATCTCTATCTTATCCATCTGATAAGATAAGGCGGTTGCTCATGTGAGAGAGCCAACCTTAATCTGTCCGACATACACACAATTCAGCTAAGATTTCAAAATGTACATAAACATTTCTTAAGAAATTCATATGCAATGTTTGAAAAAGAACTTATTCTTTTATTAAATTTGATCTTTCTCAGACATGGGAATATATATTGGTACAACTCAGCTCTTACGCAATCCTTGGGATGATAAGTGTTTATAAAACACATTTCTGGTGATCGTTTTCGTAAGCTGATCCTCTATCATCTCATGCGTAGATATGTACCTTATGTCTACCTTCTTGGTTTTATCATAGTCTTTTGCAAATCTGCAGTTCCTTTAAGATACTGCATTATCCTCTTAACCGCTTTCCAGTGTTCTTGCCCTGGGTTGGATTGGTAACGACTTACCATTCCAACGGCAAAACAGATGTCCGGTCTTGTATGCATCATAGCGTACATAAGACTATCAATTGCACTGGAATATGGAACTTTTTCCATAATTTCCTTTTCCTTTTGGTTCTTTGGACATGATTTCAGATATAAATTATCGCATCTGCTTATAGGAGTATCAATTGGACTTGCAGTCCTACATATTAAACCGTTCTAGAACCTTCTTTAAATAAGTCTCTTGTGAAAGAGAAAGAAGTTTCTTCGAACGATTCCTTGAAATCTTAATTCCAAGGATATATGTGGCTTCCCCATGTCTTTCATCTCAAAACTGATGAAAGTCAAGCCTTGATATCCATCACAAAGCCCTTGTCATTTCTGGTTATTAAAATGTCATCTACATATAGAGACATAATAACATGCTTGCTTTTAATCCTCTTGATATATACGTAGTTATCAAGCATGGAAAATCCATTTGATAAGATACCTTCTTGAAATCGTATATACCATTGCCTCGAGGATTATTTAAGACCATATATGGACTTACGAAGTTTACAAACCTTATGTTCGTTTCCTTCTTTTACAAACCCTGTTGGTTGTTCCATATAGATCTCCTCGTCCAATTCTCCATTGAGAAAGGCAGTCTTTACATCCATCTGATGTAATTCGAGGTATAAGCAAGCTACCATTGCCAGAATCAGGCGAATCGAGGTAAAACGCACAACAGGTGAGAAGGTCTCTTCGTAGTCTATCCCTTCCTGTTGCGTAAAACCTTTCGCGACAAGGCGAGCTTTATATCTATCTATAGAGCCATCAGCCTTATGCTTGATCTTGAGAACCCATTTGTTCCCAATTGCTCTATGTCCTCTGGGTAAGTTAACTAAGTCCCAGACTTGGTTAACTTTCATGGATTTCAATTCCTCCTTCATCGCTTCCATCCATTTGTCTTTTGCAGGGCATGATACAGCCTGTTTGAAAGTAGCAGACTCGTCATCATCTTGTAGTAAAGTCATAAAGGTTTGCGGAAATTCATCCTCAAATCTTAGAGGAGCCAACCTTGTACGACTACTACGTCGTATTTGAGATTCTTCAAGTCCTTGTTGACTCGAATTTAGATCAATTCTAATATCACTCCCACTTGGAATGTCGTTAGAATTGCTCCCACTTGGATCATTATTCCCGTATGGAATATGATAATCGTCATTCGTATAATCCATTGGTGAAGGTTGAAACGTATTTTCGTTTTCACCAAGAATTCTCCCACTCGAATGAGGTAATCCTTCTTGATCATAAATCTCAAATAGAGATAAGTCCTGACTTATCTCGCCCTGTCTTGGAAACTCGTTTTCCAAGAAAGTGACATCCCTCTATTCAAACTCAATTAGCCCACCATTGTCTTCCTGACTAACAAAAACATAACCTTTGGAGTTTTCTGCGTATCGTATAAAGATACATTTCCTTCCCCTTGGCCCAAGTTTGCCATACTTATGGGAGGAAATATGTGCGTAGGATGCACAACCCCAAGGTTTTTTTAAAATGTTTAAGTCAGGAGATCTTTGGTTCCACAACTCATAAGGAGTGGAGCTAACTGATTTCGAGGGTACGCGGTTTAAAATGAAAGCGGCCGTCAATAATGCATCACCCCAAAAGGTGATTGGCAAGTTAGCTTGCGCCATCATTGAACGGACCATTTCCATTAAAGTCATATTTCTCCTTTCTGCAACACCGTTTTGTTGAGGAGTATAAGGCATAGTTACCTAATGTACTATGCCTTTTTCATCACAAAGTTCCTTAAAACTTATTGATTGATATTCACCTCCCCTATCGGTTCGCAAAACCTTAATCTTGCGATCTAATTGATTCTCCACTAAACTCATATAGTTTTTAAAGCAAGCCAAAGCTTCACTTTTGTGGGATATCAAATAGATATGTCCGAATTGGGTGAAATCATCAAAAAAAAGTGATGAAATAGGACTTTCCGCGTCTTGTCTTGACATTCATCGGACCACATATGTCCGAATGGATAAGCTGTAATGGAACCTCGGCCCTTGTGCCGGTTTCAAACAGCTTGCGATAAGATTTCCCCACAAGGTAATGTTCGCAGGTCGACATTTCAACCTTTGAAACATTGGATAGGAGGCCACGTTTGGCAAATCTATCCATACGCGTTGGTCCAATATGACCAAGCCTTGTGTGCCAACAAATTATATTAGACTCATTAGTCAAAGAATTTGGCACAAGGAAATTTTCATTACATGAGGAACCATACATTGTACTTATTACAATAAATCCTTTGAAATACTAACCCAGTACCAATAAAGGAATTATTACAAAATAGGTCCATATTATAATCATGAAGGAACCAACTATAACCAAGACCCATTAAATTGACCACAGTTTTAATATTCCTTTTGAATATATGGGATGAAGAGAACATCATAAAGTAGGAGAGTGCGGCCGTTGTCCAAGACTAGCTTGCGAGTCCCAACGCCTTTCACTTCAACACATGTGTTGTTTCCTACATTGATCCACTTCATTCCTTGGGGTATCCGGTGATACTCCACGAAGGACCGTCTATCCTTTGCTATGTGGTCGGTGGCACCTGAATCAAATATCCCAAAAATGGATTAGATTTCACAAGAAATAGTGAACTAGAAACACATATGTAACTAGTATTACAAGTTACCTCGTCACTTCCACTCGTACACGAACGAGCATAGTGACCGAGCTTGTTGCACTTGAAGCACTTGATCCTTTTCAAGTCTTTCTTCTTGTGCCATTTCTTGTGCCCACCCTTATGTTTGGGTTCCTTGGTAGACTCAGGTTGCTTATTACGTTCATTAGAAGACTTCGAACGATCTTTACGTTTCTTTCCCCCGTGTGAGGAACTAGCAACCATGTGCACATCTGCACTTGGCTTGGCAGCCGCAAGCCGCTCTTCCTCTAATTCGAGGTGCTTGGAAACATCGTTGAAGGTCTTGATGCTCTCATTATGAGTGAGATGCATCTTCATCTGATCCCACCCATTTGGTAGGGAACGTATGACTGCTTGGATTTGTTGCTCATCTGTGAGCACATGACCTGCATCCTTTAACTCCGAGATAAGGTTCGCCATATGTCGCAGATGTTTCCCCATGGAATGATCTGGACATTTCTTATATGAATCGAACCTTATAGTTAAGGAGCGAAGTTTGGACACCGATGTGCCACCGAACTTCTCCTCTAGCTTGGACCATATGTCCATGGCTAGGTCATGTTCTCGGAAGATGGGCATTATGTCATCAGCCATACTGCTTAATAACGTAATGCGCGCTATTTTATTCTTCCGAGACCAAGCATCAAAAGCTTCCTTGTCTCGTCGGTGTTGGGCCGTAGTGCCCAACTCGGGTTCAATCATAACATTCTTTAGAGTTTCGAGCACTTCTTGCTCCTCTAGAACGTATTGTATCTTGATGGACCAAAGTTTGTAATTATCGCCGTTGAGTTTTTCACCTTTGTTTAACTCAGCGACGATATTCTTTGAAGCGGAAGACATTTTACTTTTAAAATGCTGCAAAAGACACAAAACTGAAGGTTTGATCAAAACATTGCATAAAAATTCTTAAAATATAACTCCCACTTGAAATGATAATAGAATATCCCATTTGGATAGTTCTAAAAATTCAAATCCCACTTGGAATTATATTGTATTTGATAAGTTACTTTCGAAAAATATTGAAGATGTTGTTCTAGAATCGAAAAGGTCTCTATGATTCCAATCACCATTTAGAACAACCTTCAATATTCCCCCATCACTTATCAAACAATTGTACTCTTATAGTACTTCGCAGCGGAAAATCAATTTTGAAAAACATATCTTTCAAAATGGAATAGGTGAGAGTTTGCGCAAAGAATTTTAATGCAACAATTACCAAGCCACGAGACCTGTTCTACACACCCATGGGTTAGATAACCATGGCCGGATCGTGGTAGGACTTGGAATTCTAAATTGCGCTATCCCGATTAAGGACGGGACATAACCTATTTGAAAACCTCTTTTTCAAAAAAAATTTGAAATACATTGGCTAATCTCCGTAGAGTAGAGCACAATGTTATGTGTACATTGGCTAATCTCCGTAGAGTA
The DNA here is from genome assembly GCA_030789695.1 of Scilla litardierei. NCBI lineage: Eukaryota > Viridiplantae > Streptophyta > Magnoliopsida > Asparagales > Asparagaceae > Scilla > Scilla litardierei. The sequence continues at coordinate 142,929,517 of CM061133.1, read as the reverse complement.
GAGCACAATGACATGGCTAATCTCGCATGAAGTAGAGCACTATGGCTAATCTTCAAGGAGTAGAGCCCAATGAAAAACTTCATTAAAACGTTAGCCCTGTATGGGCTAGTTGGCACTGTGGTTTGCCCCGTATGGGCTAATCGGCACATTCGAGTTTGGCCAAGGCCTTTTGTCACCCCGTATGGGTCAGTTGGCAAGTTTGCAATCGACCCAGACCTTCTGTCGGATTGGTCCACCAAAAACACCAAATTGGTCGACCAATTTTGGTCTGCAACTTCTTCCCGGCCAGGGCCTCTGCCCTGGCTGGGGCTTGGCCAAGGGCTGGCCAGGGCCTCTCCCCTGGCCGGCCAGGGGCCCTGGCCCCTCGGCGAGGGCCTCTGCCCTGGCCGAGGCCAGGGCATTGGCCCTGGCCTCTGCCAGGGCATTGGCCCTGGCCTCTGCCAGGGCTGGCCAGGCTGGCCCTGGCCTTTGCCAGGGCGCCGGCCCTGGCCACTGCCAGGGCCGGCCAGGCCTTGGCCGACCACTGCCGGCCTGGCCATGGCTGGCCATGTCTTGGCCATGGCCGGTCATGGCCAAGGCCATTTGGCATTGGCCGGCCATGGCCCCTTTGGCCATGGCCGGCCACCCCCTTTGAATGGGGTTGCCGCACACCCCGCCGGAGGGGTGGCCGTAGTGGTTATTGGCCGTAGCCAACCCCCTCCGCACGTGGAGGGGGGTGCATAGCCTGCATAGCCCATTTGGCGATGGTGCACATGCACTAATATTCCTCTTCTTCGATGGAGATAACTACCATCATCTTCCTCGATGAAGCACCCGTTCGTCGATGAAGCACCCGTTCGTCACTAAATTAGTTATTTCCTAATGGCCGTGTGCCAAAAATGAAAAATAACATACTACGTGAACGGTCGGCTCTTCCCGTCATGGAGAGTTCCTACCATATCTGTAATGATAGGAGACCCTAACGTGAAAAGAACAACCGCTGCGTTCTCTCTGTCACGAAGCGTTCCTACCATATCTGTAATGGTAGGAGACCCATTCGTGAAAAAGACAACGACTCGTTCATAGTTTCGACGGGACGACGGTTTAACCGGGGCGAACCCATATGGCTCTGATACCAATGTAGGATCCTGCCAAAACAGAGTTAGGATCGATATTTAAAGTTGAGACTTACGCTTGCGTATGCGGCACGGTAGTCTCGAAACTTTGCCTTCGGATTCGCCACGACGGATCGAGTCTTCTCACAAACGGAGTAAGGCTATTAAATCCACAATCTAAATCTCTACTTTAGATTAAGAACTTGGATAGAGGGAGAGGAAGTATTTCGGCAGAGCTTCGCTAGAATGAAGATGCATGCATGAATGCCATACAAAAGTGTAAGAAATGGCTTACCCTTGGGTCTTATTTATAGCCCCCAAGGTAGTTATTTTAGGGTAAATTGTTCCTTTGGAACAATTTAACTAAGGTGTACCATGATACATGGCACATTATAAGCTTAAGTTGTACCATATGCATGGCACAACATAAGCTTAAGATATTCCCCCTTTATTAGCCATATGTCGCATGCACTTATGCATATATAATGCGACTTTCCTACTCATCCAGAGATCCTCTCCGCAAGGGAACAGATTCCCTTTGCACACGACTTCGTGTACGCGACGTTCGAGGTCCGTATTCCCTCGTACATCCCCCACAAGGGTGTAAAAACGTCTTCCATATCCAACACAAAGAGCCTATAATAAAGGAGAGAGAGAACTGCATAAATAGCAAACACGTCAAAAGCACGGGTTGCATAAACGGGAAGTGAATGTAGCGATGGCAGCACGACGATTCAGTCAATCAGATCTGTACAAATACTATCTACAATATGTACAAGTGAAATTGAAAAGTGTAGAGTACGAGAATTATCGTGAGGTAGGGATGCGAGCGAAACACTAGGGTACATGAATTCCTAAAATAACAAGCACGTTGCCTCCCCGGCAACGGCGCCATAAAGCTTGATGCCCCCCCGGCTGTTGCATGCTAGATGTGTGCAATATTACGATTGGGGGCGTGAGATTTAAATATTTGTAACCGCAAGCGCACGGTGTTGTAGTGTGGCTTGGAGGTCGAACTCAGGGAGGCGTGGATGTGCTTGTGTCAAAGAGGATCAAAATAACCCCATGGGTGAGCTAGCCCGGATCAAATGATGGGTTGTCACGGTAAATGGAATGCAAGGTATAGATAATATAAAGGAAAACCCCGGGACTTTGGTTTCCATCCTATCGAGCGACTCTCACCGATACGGACTACGAGTAGGATAGCGATCGGAATTAGGGTCTAATGGTGAGACGTTGCCTCTAAGAGTGGTACCGGCGTCCCATGGGCCCGATATTCCGGTCGGTGCCCAGGATGATACACCAGACTTCCCGGGTTCGATCAGTGGGCACTCCCGTGTCCATTAACACTGATCGACTCCGGGAGCACTAATCTCGAAACGATAACTCCCAACGTCTCATCCTGCCACTCCCGCGCGCTAGGATTCGATGTCTACGCTAAGGGCGTGAGCTATGGCTAGGGAGTCAACCGGCAAGTTTATTCCCCCTTGGCCCAACGGTCAAAGGCGGTCTTTTTCCCACCGATGACAATAAAACACCCCACGTAACCGTTAGGTTCCTAATCCCTATCGATTTCATATCCCTATGAACGCATCGGGAAGAGCCCACGAAGGGGTTTTCGCCAAAATCCCAGATTTGGGAACTACTCACACATATTTAGTAAAAAGCGATATAAACAGAAATCGATTATAAAAAACATGATCAGACGATAGAAATGCAATGGTAGTAAAGCAATTAAGATAATACTAAAGTTTGACAAAGATCTAAAAACTTACAAAAACTGGGAAATTACAGCCGTCACAAAATGAAGAAAACAACACAAAATAATTAGCTCCCGTTTCTGGAAAACCTAGGGTTCTATATATATGAAAAGATATCACCCGATCGGTTGACAAGTCAACCGATCGGGTGACCTGCTCCAAAATTTCACAGCGCAATGCGGGACTTCACCCGGTCAGGATGAACCGGTCGGTTGAAACATGGATGCGGTCGGTTGGATCTTGGTGCCGACCGGGTGAGGAGACCGGTTGGATCTTCGTGTCTTGGCTTTTGAAATTCAGCTACAGGTGAACCGATCGGGTGAAGGTCACCCGATCGGTTGGCAATCAGCTTCGATTTCCAGAGAGTTTGGGTTTTTGACCCGGTCACTGAATCGACCGGGTGACTTCTTGTGAGCTCCAAGCTGCGTCCGGGTGGTGCACGCGTGCATCACCCGATCGGTTGATAATGACCAACCGATCAGGTGAGGGGCTGAAAGATACAATCTTTGCGTTTGACCCCCTGGATCACGCGTGACTCCTCCCGTTGCTCTGGGGTCTTGCGATATCATCGTTTTATGCCCCATATGCCAGTAAACTCCGGAAAAACACGGAAAACACGGAAAAGTGAAAGAAAACAAGAAAACACGAGAAAACAAATATAAGACGGCGGTAAAATACGGAAAAACATGGAAGAAAACGTGCGCAAATATATGAAATATAAATGCACGTCAATGTTGTTGCCGATCACTTGTCCAGAATGCCTGCTCTCGATTTGAATGCTACCCCGATTGACGACTCGCTCCCCGACGAGCATCTCTCTCCATCTCTTCCGCTTGGACTCCTTGGTACGCCGACATTGCAAATTATCTGACATGTGCCATCGTCCCACATAACGTGAGCTATCAGCAGAAGAAGAAATTCGATCACGATGTCCGTAAATTTTATTGGGACGACCCTCATTTGTATAAGATCTGTAATGATGGAGTGATACGGAGGTGCATTCCTGAAACTAAGGCAACCTCCATAATTTCCGATTTCCATGATCAGCAGTGTGGAGGACATGTGAGCGCTTATAAGATGACGGCAAAAATCCGCCAGAGTGGATTCTATTGGCCGACCCTCTTTAAGGACACACACGCTTATGTCCAGGCTTGCGACAAATGCCAAAGGATGGGAACCATATCCAAGAGGAACGAGATGCCTCAGCACTATATTTTAGAGGTCGAGATCTTCGATGTGTGGGGAGTCGACTTCATGGGACCGTTCCCCTCGTCCTCTGGAAATCAGTATATCTTGGTAGCCGTGGACTACGTGTCGAAGTGGGTAGAAGCGATAGCCAGTCCTACCAATGATTTTCGGGTGGTCGCCAAGTTCGTTAAAAACAACATCTTCTCGCGGTTCGGCGTGCCTCGAGTTTTGATCAGCGACGGAGGGAGCCACTTTATAAAGAAGAAATTCGAAGCTCTCTTGAAGAAGTATGGGGTACACCACCGAATCGGACGCGCCTATCACCTGCAGACTAGCGGCCAAGTGGAAATTTCTAACAGTGAGATCAAGAACATACTAGAGAAGACGGTGGCCAACTCTAGGATGGATTGCTCATCAAAACTTTCTGATGCGCTCTGGGCTTACAGGACGGCTTTCAAGACTCCAATCGGCACAACTCCCTACCGACTTGTCTACAGGAAGGCATGCCATCTACCTGTGGAATTGGAACACAAGGCGTTTTGGGCAATCAAGAACCTAAATTTTGATGCCAATGAGGTTGGAGGGCACCGACAGCTACAACTTAACGAGCTCGACGAGATCCGGCTCAATGCTTATGAATATGCCCGGATCTACAAGGAGAAGTTGAAGCAGTGGCACGATAAGCGCATCCTGAAGAGGGAATTCAAGGAATGAGACTTGGTTCTCCTATTCAACTCGAGGCTGAAGCTTTTTCCTGGAAAGCTCAAGTCGAGGTGGTCGGGACCCTTCCGCGTCACCAAGGTCTTCCTGCATGGAGCTATTGAGATAATGGGAAGAGATGATCCGTTCAAGGTCAACGGGCAGCGCCTAAAACATTATGCGGTAGGAGAACCAGCATTCTCTTCGGTCGGAGTCTCAACGACCGACGACTCGTCTTCAAACCCTCCGGGTCTTAATTGACCACCAAATGAGGCATCGAGCAAACGATGTTAAACAACAGCGCTTCATGGGAGGCAACCCATGTTCTAAACTTTTGCCCTTATTTTAGACTTGTTTTTTTCTTATTTTTGATAAATAAATCCACCACTGGAACTTTCGTCGAAGGACTTAGGCCATTTTTGGACTTTTGCAAGAAATAAGCTCCCAACCAATCGGGTGATCCTTCAACCGATCGGGTGGGACGTATCAGAAAGTGGCCTATATCTGTTCATCAGTGAACCGGTCGGGTGGAGCAAGCAGAGACCGGGTGGTAGATCGTGTGAGAAGAGATGAACTCTCAGATTTTTGGGATTTAAATCAACCGATTGGTTCATAGAAGCAGGGGTCGTGTGGCCGTCCGGGTGAAAAGCATAGTGATCTCGGGATAATTTGGGAAGCGGTCAACCGATCGGGTGAAAACTCACCCGATCGGTTCACCTGTAGCTATTGACCGACGGGAAATTTTCAAAACTTACCCAACCGATCGAGTGAACACTCACCCGATCGGTTGGCTTTTGCCCCTATATATACTCCCTCTCACCCGACTTCGTTCACCCGACCCCCAAATTTCTGTTCGCGCATTCTCCCTCTCTCTATCTTCCAAATCGATATCCTCCAGCGACCCCTCCACCCCTAGATCCACTCCCTCACTCATTCCCCTGCTCCCCCACCATCATTACCCTTCCCATCAACAACACTCACGTGCCAAACGTCCAAACCCTAACCCTAGCCCCCAAATTTTCGAAATTTCCATTCTTGTCAGATCAGCGAGCGGTGGCTTCCCAAATCGCTTCCTCATACCGCGTGGGTTCTTTCAGATGCTTGATCTTACAACATTGATGGGTAACCTCCTTCCACTATTCACATTTCTTTCAATTATATGCAAAGTCTGAAATTTACGTCTACACACTTCATCTGCTTCATCATCTTCATAGACACCATATCCCACTTTATCATTTTCTCCCCACGCCGTCACGATGTCTAGGAAGGGAAAGGAGATTGCCTCATCGTTACGCAGACTTCCCATATACAGCCCTTTTTCTCCTTCCTTCCTTGACATCAATCCTTCTTCTGGAGAGCTATCCGATCGTTTGCAAGCCCTTCTTCATCGCCCAATGCGACCTACTCTTTTCGTCGACTCCCCCACCCTAGAATCTCTTGGACTCTTTAGGGGCGTCAGCGCACTTTTTCGCTTCATAGGTTGCGATTACCTTCTACGTACCCATGCGCACACATACAGGAATCTCACACTCGAGTTCCTCAGTTCTCTGGAAGTGTCCGAGCATGGTTTCACCTTCCGCGCCTTCAATTGCAATTTTCCCATGAGTTTTCACGAGCTTAACAATATTCTGAATTTTCCTCACCCCGATCGTCATGTTGAATGTTCAACTCACGATCGGTCTGATATCTTTTCATACTTTCGTGACGATGGTGTCTGGGAACGGTTCACCCGGTATACCACTTTTCCCTCGGTAGCTCTCGCCTCCTACATCATACATCCATGCTACCCCTTTGCCCATTGCTTCCTTGCTAACACCATTTTCTCCCGCGTGGATGTTTCCACGGTGTCACGGGATGAGCTCCTCTTTCTTTACGCCAGGTCCCACGACAGGATTCATGGTAATATCCCCTTACCCATAAACACCGCTCATTGGATCATCCACGAGATCTTATCTGTTAGCCGCGCTACCTCTGGATCTATCTGCTGCAGTGGGATGATTACTCTTATTGTCTGCTATGTTTTGAGGCTGCCGCCCCACCTCCATATTCTACCAGGACGCAGCCCTATCGATCGCGATTACTTGATCGAAATCGGTATGCTAACTCCCTTTGGTGAGGAGCGTGCGGTCTACCTCTACAGCCCTGCCAACACTCCTTTTACCATCCTCGTGCCCTCATCTCCGGAGCGCCTCCCCATACGCATTTCACATCTACCATGGGAGTTCTACCCGGATCCTTGGTATGCCACCCTCGTACACTTTCCACCCTGGGATCCCCCTGATTGGCACTCGTATGTCGGTTCACCCGGTGCCATCATTATCCACCATGATCCACCGATAAATTTCGACCCTCCGGTGGTCCAGCCTGTTACTCCTCCCTCTCCTATTCACACACCCTCTCCTTCGTCCTCAGAGGATTCCTTCTACTACTATTCACCACCCTCCTCGCCCTCTCCTTACCATTCTACCGAAAGCGACTCCGATTGACTCCCCCCTTGCATATTTCTGCATCGTCATGATCATATTTTATTGCTAGCTTTATCATATCCAGCTTGGGGGAAGTCGACTTTTGTGTGTTTTTTCATGTCTTCTCTATGTGTTGTGTTTGTCTATATATGTCGTGTGTTGTGATTTTCTATTTTCTTTTTCCGTTTTATTTCTTTTTCCCCTTTCTTTATTTTTCAGTTTCGTATGTGTGTTTTCCTCGTTTTTCATTTCTCTTTGTGTCGATGCGTATTCTCACCCATTTTCATTGCCCTCTCGTATTTACTTTATTGCATTGAGGGCAATGCAAGTTTCGGCTTGGGGGAGTCGCACTTCGTGCGTCGTTTTGTGTCTTCTTCTTCATTTTTGAGTCGTTTTCGCCGTGTTTTTCTTTTTCTTTCTTTCCTTTTTCTCCTCTCTCTCCTAGAGATGACCCCAAATGATGAATTGCCACATAATCACACACACACCTAGCATGGCTTCGATAATCACATTCACAACCCTAGGAAGTGAGTCCTCTTGCATTTCATGCATCATGTATCCATTTTGCTTTTGTGTGAGTCGTGTGACGTGTCTAGCTTACGGTGTGCTTCTACTGTGTGATTTTGATTTATATACCTGTCCTGGAATGACCCTTAGATTATCATGTTTCGATTTGAATATGCGGTAGTTGCTTCTCCTGTCTGCTTCTACATGCATGCTATATTTATATCGTATATTTCATTTCGCATGTGTCGGGATTCCACAGTTTGAACTAGGATAACCCATTTGGCCTATGATCTGATTAGCGAAAAAATATCCCTTGCCCAAGTGTCTAGAATCCGATTTCTTTTTTATTTTACTTGGTGCAAATCCCCTCGTCGTGTACCGTTCTCCCACTTGAGAGAGTACACACATGTATATACCCAAAAAAAGTCCAAAAATCCAAAAAAAAAGAGAAAGGAAAAACCCAAAAAGAAGAAGAAAAGAGAAAAGAAAAGAAAAAATATATATGTGTGTATAGCCAAAAACACAAAAAATATACATATATCCAAAACCCAAAAAAATTGCTGTGTGAATATTTTCCTACCGATCGAGAATAAAGGGAAGGCAAGAATTTGCACCGGGTGTTCTTCTCCACATCATCTCAACCCCCATCGTTTTCGAAAACACTTGGAATAGGGACCTTCTAGCTATTATCTAGGCTATAGTGAGGTGATTTCCTAGTCCCTAGTTGTGGAGTCCCTGACGCATGATACGATTCGATTCTTACTCTGTTCTAATGCATGCTTGAGCTATATATTCGCCGCTTATTTCAAATCGAATCGATATTTGGGTCTTTTCTTGGATATGCGTATATAGAGCTTTATTGCACATTGTAGATAGTAACACTGTCTACTAGCACGCAACCACACTCACTTGTGCTTCACCGCGAGGGCCCACGACACTCGTTTGGACTCGTCTTCTTTGGTTTAGTGTTGTGATTTGTCGCTTGCTTGCTTGGTGTGGCATTTTTGATTTTGTTGGCCCTGACGGGCGATTTAGGATTTAGATTTCTCTTTTTCTCTCTTTCTCTCTATTTTCTCCCTCCGAGCTCCTACTCTCACTCGTCTTCCTCAAGGACGAGGAAGGGTTCAGCTTGGGGGATTTTGATGTGTGTGTATATTTTATATATTCACGCACCTCTTCTTCGTGTTTTTCCGTTATTTTCTGCCGTCTCGTATCCATTTCCTCGTGTTTTCTAGTTTTCTTTCACTTCTCCGTGTTTTTGTGTGTTTGCAAGAGATCGCCAATGTAGGGGACACATAATGAAGATATCATAAGTCTCCGGAGCAACAGGAGGAGTCACGCGCGATCCAAGGGGTCAAACAACCAAGATTGACATCTTTCAGCCCCCACCCGTTCGGTTGGACACAGCCAACCGATCGGGTGATGCACGCATGCATGACCCAGACAGCAGCTGAAGCACAGTGGGGTCAACCGACCGGTTCGCCGACCGGTTCATCCCAACAGAGTTCTCGGGAAATTGGAGCTGAATTCTAACCGATCGGGTGACCTTCACCCGATCGGTTCATCTGGAGCCGATTCTTCCAACAGACAACCCGGAGAGCCAACCGACAGCCCGCTGACCATGCCAAACCGACGGGACTTTCTGTCTGTTTTGGGCAATAATTCCAACCGATCGGTTGATAATTCAACCGATCGGTTCACCTAATGACCGCAAGATCCAACCGACGAGCTGCTTGCGCCAACCGACCAGGTCACGTGAGCAGGTGAAGCCTCTGAAAACTGCAGCAGGAGAACGCAGCGGCTCGCCTGATCGGTTGATACTTCAGCCGATCAGGTGAAGTCATTTTCTATAAATAGCTGCCTAGGTTTTCCAGAAACGAGAGCTATGTATTTTTCTGTCTTTTTTCCCTATTGTGACGTCTGGAATTTTATTGTTATATGTAAGTATTCTGATCTTTATGAAACTTAGATAGTATCTTAATAGCATTGCTCATACATCATTTCAATTGCCTGATTATGATTTTAACGGTCATTTCCATTTAGATTACTTTTTAGCTATAATGTGTGAGTAGTTCCCAAATCTGGGATTTTGGTGGAAACCCCTTCGTGGGTTCTCCCTAATGCGTCCATAGGACTAGGATTCTAATAGAGAGTGGGAATCTATTGGTTACGCAGGGTGTTTCATTGTCATCGGCGGGAAAAAGACCGCCTTTGACTGTTGGGCCAAGGTGAATAAACTTGGCGGTTGACTCCCTAGCCATAGCTCACGCCTTAGCATAGACATCGAATCCTAGCGCACGGGAGCGGCACGATGAGATGTTGGGAGTTATCGTTGCGAGCTTAGTGCTTCCGGAGTCGGTCAGTGTTAATGGGCATGGGAATGCCCACTGACTGAACCTGGGTAGTCCGGCGTATCATCCTGGGCACCGACCGGAATATCAGGCCCGTGGGATGCTGGTATCACTCTTAGAGGCAATGTCTCACCACTAAACCCTATTTTCGATCGTGTTCCTATCCGTAGGGCCTAATAGCAAAAACACATGATATGGTGGAAACCGAAGTCCCATGTTTCCCTTCATATTGTTTATCCCCCGTATTTAGATTCTATGACAAACCATCTATCGATTCGGGCTAGCTCACCCCTAGGGTGAATTGGTTCCTTTTAGAAAACAGCACAACCACGCCTCCCTGTGTTCGACCCCCAAGCCACACTACAACACCGTGCGCTTGCGGTATAAATATTTTAAATCTGGTATCCCCCAATCCTGTTGCACACTTGCATGATCACAAACCGGGGGACATCAACAATCGCGTCACATCATCATCCAGCCTTTAGATCAAGTTGTGAACCAGACTTCCACACGATCGTTTGATTGGTATCATATGACCGTGTGAACTTTTTTGATATGTTCTCTTTAGTGGGTCTTCATGCAGCCATTTGGATTGTAACACACGGCCATGTGGCTTATAATTTCCTCCTTTTGAGCTTCAAACACTTCCAGAAAAATTCAAAAAAAAATTCCTGAAAAATATTAAACACTTTGCTAAGTCTTGGAAAGAGTATTTTTAAGCACAAAAATTGATTACCTCATAATAAAAGACGTTTTCTTAAAATGGACTTAATTGCGCTTATTTATCCACATATTGTGCACAACTTCCCATGCTTTAAGGGTTTTTATAAACAATTTTCATCCATAATCACAACCCCAACTAGCATTTGGATAGTACCTAGCAAATCATCCGAACATTCACAAAATCATATCATTATTATTCTATTGATATTGAATTGATACAGTGAAATTACTTTCCATTAAATATTTAATAGTTTTCCATGATAATTCATAAAATAGAACTATCCCATGATGTTATATTAATTATTACTCATAATCAACATAATTCAATCCAATGCTAAATGAATACCTTTATGTTAAGCATTTTTCATGGTATTACTCTCCAAATTCCCAATTATATGGTTTATGAATCACTTGCCTCATCTAAAAGAAATAGAATTGAATCCAATCGATGCATGCTTTATTTACATATTTGCACGTCTTCTTTTCTTTTCTTTGGATTTTAAATGATTTTTTTAACGAGTTTTAGGCCAATGCTCCTAGACCGGATGGTCTTTGGGCATTAGGTCAAAAGGGACCCCTCGGTCTTAATGGCTCAAATCATTCAAATCTTTTTTATATATTTTTGTGCACTCGCCCATATTTTATCTTTTGTCGTGAACTCTCGGTGCTTCCCGAGGTGTAAGAGCTTGGCTAATCAATAAAATTGGGGGAATGATGCACTTTATTTACACTATGTTGAGAATCAAACTCTATGGTGGAGGCCATAGATCATAAATATAGATTAAGATGGATACAAAGGGTCTTTTAGTGGATACCAAAGGTCCTAATACCAAAGGTCGCAATGCCTATTCATAACACTTCCTCTTATCCATCCATCATTGTAAACTCGACATATGAATACTTTAGGATTAATAGTGCTTATGAGTATCACAAGAGGTGGATACTTCTGGATCCTGGTTTAGAGACTACAAGTCTCTTTAACTTTCCATGTTTTGTAGACATCACTAAGGGTGGATACTTCTGGATCCAAAGCTAATGTGGTTTCCTCGTTAAAACCTTTGGCTATGGAAAACCCAGTGGTAAAACCATGGCTAAGGAAAAAGAGTACAACTTTATATTTAACTCCCCCTGATCTGTACAAGCTTTAGGCTTTCAAATCTCCTAGGCACCTATAAATTAACACATCTACAACGTTTCGAGAAAAAAATAAAATACAAGCATCGCTCATCTATACAAGTATCGCTCATAGATGGCAGCTACTAAATCCAAGGGAGCTCCTCTGAAGATGTGTGATCTGTCTCATCTCTTCGATGTATACTTCTCAAGGTTGAGCTAGGGAAGTGGCATGGTCTACAGACTTGGTAGATAGATCTACGTCTTTGGTCTCTGACCCAGTCGTCACTGTGTCTGTGAGTTACTTCAGGGAGTAGCTATGCATATTCTTAATTTGCTTCTTAGATGATGAGCTTCTCGAAATGGTAGGATGATGTTTCCTTAATCGCATGCTTTGCAGATTTTCAATATGTGGCATGTCCTTCGAGGTGGTCATCGCGATGATTTATTACCTGCATCTGCAAATACATTTAACATGGAGGATGATCCTTTATAGTAGAGACCCTTAGATGTAGCGTAGAAGATGCATAGCTCCGGTCTAGGGACGCGCTATAGGCGCTGCATTGTATCTGGCTAAACAGATTTACTGTTGATGCTATATAGAGAAGCGTGTAGTTGGCCAAATAATCAAAAACACTCAAGTAAGGCACTTCAGGACTTAGGATATCCTTCCCCTCTTCCAGCGAACGAAAGGGGTCTTTATGTAAATCCATACAACCAATTGGTGTATTTTGTGGATTACAATTGTCCATGTATCTTCATCAACTTCGGGTGTATGAAGTTAAATGTCACATGATTGTCATATTCTGGATGTTATTTTCATCTACTGGATGATATTTTTATTTGCTGGATAATATTTTCATCTTCTGGATGAGAGTTTCTTCTTCTGGATGATGTGTTCATCTTCTGTATGAGAGTTTCATCTTCTTGATGATGTGTTCATCTTCTGGATGATAGTTTCATCTTCTGGATGATAGTTTCATCTTCTAGATGATGTGTTCATTCTGGATGATAAGTCTATAAGCCAAGATTTTTGCATAGTTCTTTCATATCATATTTGATAGTTAGGCTTAAACAGATATTTCGGTTTTCTCTTCAGGAGATCCGATGAGATTTGAGTCATTTGAAAATATAATCCCAAATCATTTTCTTTGCGTTTTTAAAGATGCAAAGACAACCTTTAGTAGGAGTCCTTATATTGATATGGAACTTTATTGGTTGAATTTTATATATTTCATAGAATAGACGTCTCAAAGTCTATTCAGATAAGTAAGGAAATTAGGAATAAATCCATAAGGGTATGTTGTCATAACATCCATAGCAGCAAAAAACCCAAAATTTTATTTTGCCAATCGCATGATTTTCAGAAACACAATCAGGGAACTTGATGCATTAGTTGTATTTGTAAGTGAGTCAAACTCATCTTACTTGATTACTTCCTCGTTTCAGCGAAATGAACCTCAAAGCTATATCATATTTCTTATAGTATACGATTTTATTTATTTATATTTGTGTTTATTCAATACTCATTATGCCCATAGGTTTGATATCTTTTGATATCAGGACTTCTGGTCCAAACACTTCACGTTTCAAAAGCGAGTCCAGCTCAGCTTATTATTGCAGTGTTCCACATTTTTGGCCAATCTCTACATTTTCTTCAAGCAAAGGAATGTGGAACGATATTCATAATTATCACATTTAGTGGCAAATTGAAACATGAATAGGTTGTCAACAAGTGTGTTTTTTATCCAAACACCTCCCCATGTACGTACATTATACAGTAATACTTCAATTTATTCCAGATTCATTTCTTCTAGAGGTTCAGGAAAAGGAGAGGATATGGAGATGAGCTCACTTTCCTGTGGTGGTATTGTTTAAAGGTCTCCATGAGTTTTCCTCTCTTTGGAGCCTCGTAGTATGTCATCTAATTCATTGGGGACATCACTTCTGCTACAAGTGTATTGCATCCATTATTTTGGTATGCTAATCCTAGCGGGATTTTTAGCAGTATGGATGTGTGATTTTGACAATAGTCGGTTTGTCAGTTAATATGTTCGAAAACCGTTTAGCTGTTTCATTAGTGTGGATCTTCAAGTTCACATCACTATTCATGATATTTGAAATGGTCAACTAAGCTTCAAGCTCAGGGATGATTGTAATATCCATGTTGAACCTAATACTGCGACTTTAAAGAGATCTGAATGTGAAGAATCTTCAGGATCTAATCTTCAATATCGATTCTCTATATGAGACCCATCAAGGCCAATCTTTGAGATGTGCTCTAAATGCTTACCCTGTTTTCAGTGCTCGGAATCTATTTATCTACGGTATTTAAGCCCGATAAATAGATATATGACGGGAGTGCTCGAAATCTATTTATCTAGGGTAATTAAGCCTAATAAATAGATCTAAGATGGGAGTTCTCGGAATCTATTTATTTGGTGTAATTAAGACTGCTAAATAGATCTAAGACGGAATTATGATGGTTTATAGTTGGTGCTATGGGGATGTGGACACATCATGGCACAATCTATAAGATGTACTCTAAACGCTTTCCTCTCTAGGATTTCTCGGAAAAAGTTTATATGGGGGTGATTGGGCCCATGCAATCAACAACAATTGAATTTTTAACGGATGAATAATCATTTAAATCATTTTAATGATTCATTCATATAACCCTTTTTTTGGGTTTGAACACAAACTTCAGGGTGTTTAACCTTATTTCAGTTGAAAATAGTATTAGATTTCCTAGTGTTCCCGCCATTTAGTAATGTATCATATATGTTATGAAAAAGCTGGACTTTGGTTAGATAATAGGTTTGATTATGACCATTTTTAGAAGATATATTGATGAGTACACTAAGGTACATCATCAGCCCTATGTCGAGAGTGGATAAGTCCACTTTTATCCCTCAAATACTCTCAAGAGACCCAAAGTTCTTATTATTTTAATGATGATAGTAAATATATCATCTTAAATTCTTTTGAGGAAGTGAAGAGAGTCAATGTCCATATGTAGTGGATATGGTCTCGTAATCATTTTTTCGTTAAATGGAATAATAAAAATGCACCCTTATGAAGAAATTTCGTGTTCTTCAGATTTATATGATGGGTTAATGATGTCTTGCATCATCAATCCAGGGTGGCATATAATATCGTTACAAAGTTAAAATTGGACGATTCTGGATACTTCAGGTGTTCCAAATAATTCCTCTTTTAGAATTTATGTCGGACTGTTGAAAGTCAATTGGAATGCTTATGTATGGTCTTTAGGCCATCATATTATTGATTCATTCATTAAGGATTTTGTTTTGACGAATATCCAGTGAAACTTTGTTACTTTCTTTTTCAGAGAGTAATGAGCATCCTCATATAGAGTATTCGGGCTTAAGAAGCCTGAATCGCAAGTCAGACGTCCTAAAATATTTTTTTATTGGACTATTATTAGGATGAAATGCTTTTGAAAGCAGACATCTACAATTATGTTTGAAAAATACTCACTTAGAATTATGTTATGCCAACATATTAAATTTGTTTTCAAAAGTCTAAGTTTTCTTGGGGAATAGCTAAGTATACAATAACTAGATCAACTTTCGTCTTTAGACAAGATTTGTATATATTTTGATATGGAATAAATTAATAACCTTTCATATTGCAAATAGCAGTATGGGTCTTAACAGAACTTATGGGTCTAATCTGGGTATTCCATTGCTTATTCCACGTTGAGGATATCTTAGCTTCCCTTTCTCTTTTATATCAGAACATAGTTGGTCCTGGACTTCCCCTGTTTTTTGTCTTCCATATTGTTATTTATAATGAAGAATGAATATTAGTCTTACTAAGGAGACATATACAAGAGAGTGAACTTGTTGCTATACTTCCACTTTTCATATTTATATGGGCCTTTTGAAAGTCCGTTTTAATGATCAAGTAAGGTCTTCGGGCCATTATTTTCTTGAGTCATTCCAGTTTTATGTATGTAAAAGAAATATGTTTAAGGGGAATAAATACGTGGGTGTGAAAATATTTATCACTTATCTATTAAGCCACGACTACATGCATATGCTTATATTCAATGCAAGATTTAGAAATCATTTCTCATAAAATGAGATTACTCTAAAAGAGTTTAGCGGTGTTGTGACAGACTTCCGGTGTCCAAATTGGTCTATATAGACCAAAGATTTGTGAGATCTATTTACCGCGAAGTGCGCATCTTTAAGAAGATGGCACAAAATTTTTATTTTAAGTTGAACAAAAGGGTGTTGACATTTAAATTTGAATTTCAGGTTCAATTAACATATATATATATATATGATTTTTAAACTTTTGAAAATTATAATCATGTGTCATAATCACAATTTATTAATGTGAGTATAAATGCATGAATTATATACAAAAATATTTCATGTAAATTATAGAGCATTTATGTAGCTAATTCATTTGAAGAATATAAAATAATTATATACATGAAATTAACCTAAGTAATGTATTCAGTATTCAGGTAATATTAAAAATCAATTGTACATTAATCTTTTGTTCATACGATGCCTTAAATTATATGACCCACCAATGAAAATTTTGTGGGACTTTTAACCTAAAATGAAAGTTTTCGTAAGCTATGTTGTGGAAACGGAGGCTTCGGGCCGCCCACGATATGCACCGGGTCAATCGGGTCATATTCAAGAAAAAAATTAAACTTGAACGTGCCCGAAAACATCTTTTATTGATATCCCCAAGCAGTTTAAACCCCCTAAAAGAATGTATTATGATTTCTATCCCTTCTCATTTTATTTCCTGATTTTTCTGGAATTTTCCAAAAAATTCTAGAATTTTTGGGATTTTTTGGATTTTCTAAAAATTTTGGGAATTTATGGGCATTTTTCTTAATTTAATATATATATAAATATATTTTAAAACATAAACATAAATATATATATTTATTTATTTATATCAGAAAAAAATTTAAAAAACATTAGGACCGGAGGCTCGTGGGCTGGCCACGGGCTTCAGGCCAGTCAGCCAAAACATTAAAAATTAATTTTTCAATTTTTTAAAAAATTGTAAATTATATTAATGCATGTGGGATTTAGGCCAGCTAGCCCAAAAAAGAGACTTAATTTTTTTTGAGAATGTGCCAAGGCCCATCTGGGGAGGGGCTGCCCCCCAAACCCTAACCATAGGGTTGGGGGTAGGCGGCTGGCAGTGCAGGCCCTTGCTGCCGCCAGCGATGGAATTTCTACGGTGCCCTCGGCTACAGCCCCTCCACGGCTGATGCCGGGGAGCGGCCACGGGTTGGCTGTGGTTCGGTGGCCACGTCGGCTGTTGCCGCGACTGGCCGCGACCAGTGTCGTGGCCGTGGTCGCGGCTGGCTGCCACGGCTGCAGGCTGTGGCTGGTCGGCGTCTAGCCGACCGACATAATTTTTTATAAATGTTCCAGCATTTTCAGTCCGATCGTTTTTCGGTCGGATCTGACCAGATCCGAGGGCTTCAGGCCGGATCCGAAAAGCTTGGGGTTTTGGTGGTGCCGATTCATGGCAATATCTTTGCTGACCGTGGCTCGGCACTAGAATTATGATGGCTTCAGGCCGTGCGTGGCTTCAGGCCAATGGGCAGATCATGGCTTTAGGTCAAATCCGATGGAGATTTTTAAATTTTAATGTGAATTTCAAAGGCAACTAAAAAGTTTTTGCACAATTGATCAAATATTATGTCTAAAAAGTTTTTAGATCTCTAAATTAGGTCTCTAGATTTGTGAAAAATATGTTTATAGATCTATATGCATAAAAGAAAATTATATTTTGTGATCTAAAAACAAAAATAGATCTAGGAAATCATGATCAAGAATAATTAAAAAAATTGGAATTTTTGCATAAATCTAGAAATACCTCTAGATCGCGTGTACTATGAAGCTTTTTTCGTGCATCGATTTATCTATCGAGATGTCGCAAAAAATTCGTCAGAGCTTCACCGTAATTTTTCCTTCTCTACGAGCGTAATCGTGCTGATAACGTGTTAAGAATCAAACTATATGGTGGATGTCATAGATCATATATATAGATTAAGATAGATACCAATGGTCGTTTACAATCATGGTGGATACCAAAGGTCCTAATACCAAAGGTCACAAGGCCTATTGATAACACACTCTTTTTTTATTTTTTTATTGCATGCTCAAGTAGATAATCAACACCATTTCCCAATCAATGGAGTGTGTGAGTTCAAAAGACCAAATTCATTTGGAAATGGATTCTTAACCAATAAAATGTCTTTACAAAGACATTTACATTGCCAATGGATGTTTTATATTAATCATAGTAATATGAGACATACACCATTATGAAAATGAACCATATTCATGAAGAACATGTCGAACTATTGTATCATGCTTAAAATCGTCATGTATTTATACATTCCAAGATCAATTTTGAAGATTATGATATTCATGGTTACTTAAAGAATGTTCTTCACTTTGAAACCCAAGGGATTAACAACATACAATTTGGATAAGGTGGAGATTTCATTTTCATTCTCGTTTATAAGAGAGAGTATGAGTTTTATTCACAACAATATACTATTTGGATAAGGTGGAGATTTCATTTTCATTATCTTTTTATAAGAGAGAGTATGAGTTTTATTCACATTTATTATGTATTTCAAAATGAAAAGAAAGAAAAAATTTATGTATATGTTTTGAATGAATAGATTCATATATCCCTCCATCCAACTAATAATGAACATTCTCCTGAAGGTTTTGAAGGTAGTTAGATGAAAAAGGAAGCTATGAAAGAAAATTTAAGTAAAAACAAATAAAAGATAAAATCTATACATATGTACATATAAAGTGGTAGAGTTAGAAAGAATTCACCAGATTAAACTCCACCAAAAGGTGGGTTTTCAAGCTCCTCGGTGCAATCGTCTTTCTTCCATGTCTCGTAAAAATGTTTAAGCCTTTGCCCATTTAGTTTAAACTCACTCACATTGTCACGCTCCGCTTCCCATAAACGGAAGGCGAGGCATGAAAAGTCCGCTCAGACATGAAGCTGTGAGGCTCCGGTCTGTAAAGCGTCTGGTATAACCAAGTATAGGTCCTTGCAAATGCGAAACAAAACAAAATAATAAAAGAAGAGAGATAATAAAGTTCCAATCTCAGAATGTCCATAAATAAAAGTCCAACATCACAGAAAAGCCACCAGGATAAAAAGAGTCTAAAAGGCCCAAGCATGGCCAACAGAAATAAACGTACAGAAAATGAAAGGCGCTACGCACCGACAACCTAACAGGTACTAAGCAGAAAGCAACACAGAAAGAAGTCTCTACGACTGGTCGCCGGTGTCTTTGTACTCCACGTCAACAGTGGACCCAGGCTCAAAGTCAGAAAACACCTCGTCCTCAGCAACGGGCTCTGGCTCAGCAACTAACATGCGACACCCAAAAGAGACGAGGGCGCATGTCAGCAAGTCTACAAGAGACTTGTGCAAGGAAACTAAAAAGGAAGGAAACAACCAAGCAGTTCTAAAATATGCAATGACATGGCAGTTTAAGTTATGGATGCAACAAGTAATAGATTGCAACAAGTATGACATGGCAAGGGTAGCAAAGCTACTAAAACATTCACATGGATTTTACAAGTCAAGTAAACACGTCGTGCACACAGTTTACGCCTTTTGGCTGGAGTGGCTATACGGGCCAACTCCTAAGCTCAAGTGAACGCTTAACCCTACCCCTCCACGTGTAATCGGGCATTGGCTTTTGACCAACACATGTAGCCCGCTTCTGGATCACGAGCCAGGAAGTGTATTTGGCATAGGGTTGTGCCTGCAACGCAGGTGCTAGCCTCAATAAGGAAGTATAGTAGCGTGTGCTACGAATGCAACATTCAAGCATGAAATGACATGTAAGATGCATGGCAAGGCAAGAGTACAAGTAAGGTGCGTACAGATATGTAATTTAAACGTGATAGGCATGGCAGAGTACAAATAAAATGCATACAGATATGGAAATTAAACGTGACAGGCAAAATGTATGAATGACTTGGCAGGGTGTCAGATCTAGCTTCGTTGTCAAGCTAGATCTTGAAATTGCGTCTAGGCGAGTATCATTTCGTCGCCAACTCTCTTTTACGCTAAAACAAGGGATAGCCTAAAACATGGCCAAAAACACAAGTTGGCAAGTTTCACTTGCCTGCAATAAGTCGTTCTGCAAACACCGTCCAACTAGACCAATCTACCTATGTGCTCGGATTCACCAACCTACAGTCCTAGTTTAAATTATCTTCATTAGTGGTTTATTAAGCAATTAAGTTACTGATTTTAATCTTGATTAGCATGCATTGGTTGGGGCTCCTAAGTGATCATAAAATTACCCTTACACGCCGCGAGAGCTACACTGGCGTCGGGTAGCGACGCCAGGGGTTGGAATAAAGAAAGCGCTCCTAATCCAGATTCCAAAATAGATTCCTATGATCGTCAAACTTAGAACAGCAACGATATCAGCTAGAAGATTCCAAACAGTGAGAAAATTGATCGGTAGACGATCTACGGCTCACGAGAAGCCGTAACAACGAACGGGGACGACGGGGTTGGCGTACACAACAACTACGACGTTGAGCGTCGTAGGGGTATCGTGATGTCGAGGAACACCTCCAGGCGAGGTGGGGGGCTGTTGAAAAGATCCAACAGCTAAAGAGAGCGACGGGAGGTGAACCGACGCGTCGAGACGTCGTTAAAAAATGAAACAGCGATAACTCGTAGTTTCGGGGCTTGGACGGTTGAGGGGACGGCAGTTGGCGGTAGCGTGTCCAAGGGGAGGTCGACGGGGGTCCGGGGACTGCCGTGTGTCGCTGCCACACGACGAAAGTCATTGCCGCGTCGCTAGCGGCCTGTAGTAGTCTGACAGCACTTGACGGCGCCGTATGCTGCCGTGCCTGGGCAGAAACCGATGGAACACGCCAGGGGAGAGGTCTGGAAGCGCCGGAGGGGGTCCTGCCATCGCGTGACTGGGTGGGTCGGTGCCTGGAGGCACCGCTGTCGCCGGGCGCTGCTGTGCATGGCCTGCAGCAGCACAGGCACTGCTGCTCACGCCGGGAGCATGTCGGCGGTCACCGGAGTCAAGCCAAAGGGAAAACTAATGGGAGGGGGTCACCGGACAACGTGGGTACGGGCTGGAGGTCGGAGAAGTAGGGTGATGGTGCTCAGAAGAAGTTTACGTGAAGAGGAGAAGTCGCGTGAGAAACAGAAAACGAGGGGACAACGACTCTTGGGTTTGGTTGGAAAAAGAAGCCCTAGGTCTCTTTTAAATAGGGGTGGCTGCAATTTGATAACCCATGGTTCAATAGGCTCACGTGATGGGGTCTAGGATCTAGGTCCTCTTTTATGTGGGTTAGCTAGGGTAGAATTAGATATTTACAAAATATCCAATAGAACTCTCTCCCTAACCGGATGTGTGCCTGCGTGAGCAAGAGTTGTGCACGTGCATGACTAGGGTTCAGCCAAAGGAAACTAGGCTAGGATATAGGAAAAAGAATTATAATAAGAGGGTTAAAACATTAATGAGATGATATAATAGATTGTGCAAAATTGTGGAAGTGGGTCAAACGGAGCCCAAAAATTGTGAAATAAAAACTGGTGCGACCGTGCTGATGAGAGAAACGGAACTAAGAAGACTGATCACCAGTTCGACGACAATAAACGAAACTAAAAATAAAAAGACTTCACGACAAAAGTGAAAATCGCGACGCCTCATCAAACAAAGTCAAATTATGGGAGAACGACCTGTGAAATGACGTTTCAAAATAATTCCATAATTTAGTACTCTTCGAGAGGGTCACAACTGCATATCACACCATGCGTTTGAATGAAGGATCAAGCTAAGAAAAATACGCAAACTTAAAGGAAAATACGCGTACAAAGGATACGGGGTCCAAAGGCAACAGTAATCCCAAGTTGGGCACACGTCGGGGTTGGCTTGCTAAGGATGCAACCAAGGTGCTACGGCCATATCGACTTAACAACATGACTCACATACAAAGCAACAAAACCAATCAGGTACCCAAATTTGCTATACGCACAGCAGTATAACGAATAGTAAGTACCGGCCGTTACATCCTATCCACTTTAGGATAAAGTCTGTCCTCAGACTTTCTAACTATAAGTATATTTCTAGCCAGACTAGTAGCTATCCCAATTACATCACCCTATAATTCAACCAGGTATAGTCATTACAAGTGCTTATAAATGCACTAGGTAGTCAAACACAAACTCTACTAACATGTATATATTCACGCACATTATACACTTATACATATCTTAGTCAGTCATATTCATACACGTATTTCAATCATTCATATAGTCACGTCCATCCTTATATAACTATTAAACACTTATTATAAACCATGGTACACATACTCACCAACAAATAAATAGTTCACACCAGCAAATACAATCGTAGTACTTCATGCATAGATAACTACCTATGCACAAAACAAACATGGGTATACTACTCCCTAATATTTCCTAGTATACGTCCAACACCAAACACATCAACACATATAATCACACCATACTATTATTAAATCGGTTTTACTATATCTAATATACATTCACCATTACTGTAATTTCACAAATATATATTCATTCAACTGCACGCTGTTACTTCACCATATATTCACATCACATACAGTCCTAAAACTATATTCAAGACTCATCACACATACCATAGTCACCAATACCTATAACTAAGCACATACTTACCCATGCATGGTGCACACCCACACACGCTAACATTTCATTCATATATACCAAATCATACCACTATATATCCAGCACATCTACACACCTAGTTTAGCTAGCACACATACGTTCACACAAGCAAGTCCTTAGTAAATAACTATACCACAAGACCAACACCAATAACTATATACTGGTATAGCGACCCACAATCATGTGCGTAACACAACCAGGCACAAACAATCCTATCACTATACATACATCATCCATCGCTATATTCATGGTACTACACACAAACCACAGACATATGTAACAATATACTTAGAGTATACCCACTCAAGCTTGAGTGAGACTCAAAACACATATCAGAACACTCTATATACGTAACACAGTATCTATACATATACCAATACCACTCCAATGTATACATATCTACCAACATAACCATATACATACCATAATGTCAATCACACTTAATATTTAGTCAGGTAACACCCACATAGTTCAATCACTTTATATAATATTACAGACATCAGCACACGTATAATTATAATACCCTCCCTAATATATACATTCACCGTATAGTCACACACAAGTAACATATATATTCACACCATATCCATCTACCCATAATTAGTATACCAACACATCTACTTATCCATACCTAATTAAGATATGCAATAATCGTGTATACCTCTTGGTATACATGCACACAACATCCCGTAAAAGCAAACAAATACCAATCAAAATTACAATCCTACTACCATACGTATATCACATATATACTCATACAGCAAATACATAACTACTTACGTCTAAGCACAATACATATCTACGTACGAGCACACACTCACATGTACTAACATATAGGTCATATAAAAGGCCTACTCACTTAACTATAAGTACACTTATTATCATTATACCTAACATTCACCTGACTTACTAATATATATATATATATATATATATATATATATATATATATATATATATATATATATATATAGACATATCAAGCATTCACAAGTATCTTCAAACTACATACACTACTAGTCTATACTCCAATACAATTTCCAATATATATACAGACATTCCTAAAGTGTTATAGCTACCCACACATATATAACTAATATCATCCATACAACTTCATATACATCATGAATAACACTGAGTATGTATATATCACACAATAGGCAAACATTAATATACTACAGGGGAGTACACTCATACGTGAGTGATATGCCGGGGTTCACATACACGGGTCCACACACTCTACTTATACATGCACTACAACGACATCGCAATAAAATCAATGGGCTCGCTACTATACTAAGGTTGACACAGGCAACGACGAGCACTACAATAGAAGGAAACTGAAACCAAAAGTGTAAGAACAAGATCGAAAAGAGCGACTTCAGATTAAGGTGAGGATAAGGAAGTAGCTTGGCTAAGTGAATCAGGGGTATAATTGTGAATGTTTAGGTGGAAATAGAAAGATGTAATGATACTCTTATAAGATAAAGGAAAATAGTGTGTAAAAGATATAAGTTAAAATACGAAGAGTACAAAACCGGTCGTACCTCAAAAGTTGGAGTCCTCTTATGCATAGAAAAATATTGGTGGTCGATAAAATGAGTTGTTCGAAATAAGTTTGAGTCGTATATACATAATAAGAAAAATGGTTTATTAGCTTATTGAAAATCATTATAAGGAAGGATAAAACATTCACACGAACATTAAGGACGTATGTTAGAAAATATTATAGGTCAGTAATTTAATATAATTTCGACAAAAATTTTGAAATTCAAATAATGAAATTAGATTAACTGAAATGTAGAAATTTAAGCTTATGTTAAATGCTTTTAAAGTTTTTAAACTGGGGAGAAATTTAAAATAAATAATATTGAAACTACTTTTAGAGGAACCCGGATTTGCCAAAAGAAACGGTTTTATACAAAGATTTTAAAGTACGAGTACGACGTACATAGAGCTGATATATAAAAAAATAATTGAAGATCTATTTAGTTTGGAAAAATATTTTAAAGTATGTATGGTAAGCGGTTAAAATGAATCTCATAGTTTAGAAAAGATGGTATATCGAATTTTCAAAATAGTAATAAAGTTTTTAAACCGAAATGCGAAAGTATATGTCAGAAAATAGTTACGAGATAGTAATTAAACTTACAACCAATGGACTTCAAAATCTACGAAGGAAAATTTTTTTTACTCATCGTAAAGTGAGGAATTAAATATATAAGAAGAGGGTTTAAAAACAAGATTTATACTGAGCAAAACTTTTAATCAAGGGAAACCGAAAACACCTTTGAAAGAATCAAGCCTGGTAACGGGGGACATTCGTAAGATCAACGATTATCGTAATGTGGTGTTCATGTGAATCGAGAGCAAGGAATGTGGTTGTATAATGAATGCGCCTAAATTACGATTCAAGAAAACTACGGTGGAATTTTACGGTCAGTAACACAGAAGTGTAGTGATCAGGAAAATGATAGAATCAGAGGGTTCTAATTATCCGGTTGACTACAGGTCAAGAGAAACTTAACACTAAGGCTTTCTAATGAGCTAGAATATATTAGAGACCTCAGGGAAAGATCTTAAGAGAATCAAGATCATGTTCTGTTGGGCCCGAAATCGATGAACCCAAGCGAACGACTAAAGAAATTCTAGAAGTCTATCATGGTCAGAGCTAGGCAGGAACCACTAAGGTAACTCCTAAGACGATTATATCAATTTCTAGCATGGAGTCTAGCTATCAATCAGGGACCTCTAACTATCCAGCACTGACATCTAAGTAAGCCTTACTATAGTCCTGATCTAATGGATTTCCCTACTAAGCTGAGAAAGATGCTCGGCAACACATCTTCCAGCCACCTAAGAAAGGGAAAACGCTCTTATTAGACTCAGATCTTATGACTTGGATGTTTTAATTTATTTAATGTACATTCTATTATTATTATCGTTGTTCCGATTAATTCGCAGTTGCAAGAGGGACCTACATGGCCACCAATAAAACCTATCACGACCCGCTTCCCATAAACGGAAGGCGAGGAGTGAAAAGTCTGCCCAGACATGAAGCTGTGAGGCTCCAGTCTGTAAAGCGTCTGGTATAATCAAGTATAGGTCCTTGCAAATGCGAAACAGAACAAAATAATAAAAGAAGAGAGATAATAAAGTTCCAATCTCAGAATATCCACAAATAAAAGTCCAACATCACAGAAAAGCCACCAGGCTAAAAAGAGTCTAAAAGGCCCAAGCATGGCCAAAAGAAATAAACGTACAGAAAAGGAAAGGTGCTACGCACTGACAACCTAACAGGTACTAAGCAGAAAGCAACACAGAAAGAAGTCTCTACGACTGGTCGCCGGTGTCCTCGTACTCCACGTCAACAGTGGACCCGGGCTCAAATTCAGCAAACACCTCGTCCTCAGCAACGGGCTCTGGCTCAGCAACTAACATGCGACACCCAAAAGAGACGAGGGCGCATGACAGCAAGTCTACAAGAGACTTTTGAAAGGAAACTAAAAAGGAAGGAAACAACCTAGCAGTTCTAAAATAAGCGATGACATGGCAGTTTAAGTTATGGATGCAACAAGTAATAGAGCGCAACAAGTATGACATGGTAAGGGTAGCAAAGCTACTAAAACATTCACATGGATTTTATAAGTCAAGTAAACACGTCGTGCACATAATTTACGCCTTTTGGCTGGAGTGGCTATACGGGCCAACTCCTAAGCTCAAGTGATCGCTTAACCCTACCCCTCCACGTGTAATCGAGCATTGGATTTTGACCAACACATGTAGCCCGTTTCTGGATCACAAGCCAGGAAGTGTATTTGGCATAGGGTTGTGCCTGCAATACAGGTGCCTAGCCTCAACAAGGAAGTAAGTAGCGTGTTCTACGAATGCAACATTCAAGCATGGAATGACATGTAGGATGCATGGCATGGCAAGAGTACAAGTAAGGTGCTACATATATGTAATTTAAATGTGACAGGTATGGCAGAGTACAAATAAAATGCATACAGATATGGAAATTTAACGTGACAGGCAAAATGTATGAATGACATGGCAGGGTGTCAGATCTTGCTTCGTTGTCAAGCTAGATCTTGAAATTGCGTCTAGGCACGTACCATTTTGTCGCGTAGTCTCTTTTACGCTAAAACAAGGGATAGCCTAAAAACATGGCCTAAAACATAAGTTGGCAAGTTTCACTTGCCTGCAATCAGTCATTCTGCAAACACCGTCCAACCAGTCCAATCTACCTATGTGCTCGGATTCACCAACCTACAGTTCCAGTTTAAATTATCTTCATTAGTGGTTTATTAAGAATTAAATTACGGATTTTAATCTTGATTAGCATGCATTGGTTGGGGGTCCTAAGTGATCAGAAAATTACCCTTACACGCCGCAAGAGCTACACTGGCGTCAGGTAGCGACGCCAGGGGTTGGAATAAAGAAAGCGCTCCTAATCCAGATTCCAAAATAGATTCCTACGATCTTCAAACTTAGAACAGCGACGATATCAGTGAGAAGATTCCAAACAGCGAGCAAAGTGATCGGTAGACGTTCTACGGCTCACGGGAAGCCGTAACAACGAACGGGGACGATGGGGTTGGTGTACACGACGACTACGACGTTGAACATCGTAGGGGGATCGTGATGTCGAGGAACACCTCCAGGTGAGGTGGGGGCTATCAAAAAGACCCAACAGCGAGAGAGAGCGACGAGGAGGCAAACCGACGCGTCGAGACGTTGTTAAAACATGAAACAGTGATAACTCGTTGTTTCAGGGCTTGGACGGTTGAGGGGACGACCGTTGGCAGTAGCGTGTCCAAGGGGAGGTCGACGGTGGTCCGGGGACTGCCGTGTGTTGCTGCCACATGACAGAAGTCGCTGCCGCGTCGCTAGCGGCCTGTATCCATCGGACAGCACTCGACAGCGCCGTGTGCTGCTGTGCCTAGGCAGAAACCGATTGAGCACGCCAGGGGAGAGGTCGAGAAGCACCGAAGGGGGTCCTACCATCATGTGGCTGGGTGGGTCGGTGCCTGGAGGCGCCGCTGTCACCGGGCGCCGCTGTGCATGACCTGCAGCAGCACAGGCGCTGCTGCTCGTGTCGGGAGCATGCTGACGGTCACCAGAGTCAGGTCGGAGGGAAAACTAATGGGAGGGGGTCACCGAACAACATGGGTACGGGCTGGAAGTCAGAGAAGTAGGGTGACGGTGCTCAGAAGAAGTTTGCATGAAGAGGAGAAGTCGCGTGAGAAACAAAAAACGAGGGGACGGCTGCTCTTAGGTTTGCTGGGAAAAAGAAGCCCTATGTCTCTTTTAAATAGGGGTGGCTATAATTTGATAACCCATGGTTCAATAGGCTCACGTGATGGGGTCTAGGATCTAGGTCCTCTTTTATGTGGGTTAGCTAGGGTAGAATTAGATATTTACAAAATACCCAATAGAACTCTCTCCCTAACCGGATGTGTGCATGCGTGAGCAAGAGTTATGCGCGTGCGTGACTAGGGTTTAGCAAAAGGAAACTAGGGCTAGGATATAGGAAAAAGAATTATAATAAGAGGGTAAAACATTAATGAGATGATATAATAGATTGTGCAAAATTGTGGAAGTGGGTCAAACAGAGCCCAAAAATTGTGAGATAAAAACTGGTGCGACCGTGCTGACAAGAGAAACGAAACTAAGAAGACTGATCACTGGTTCGACTACAAGAAACGAAAATAAAAATAAAAAAACCTCACGACAAAAGTGAAAATCGTGACGCCTCATCAAACAAGGCCAAATTATGGGAGAACGACCCGTGCAATGACGATCCAAAATAACTCCACAATTTAGTACTCTTCGAGAGGGTCACAATGGCATATCACACCATGCCTTTGAATGAAGGATCAGGCTAATAAAAATACACGAACTTAAAGGAAAATACGCGTACAAAGGATACGGGGTCCAAAGGCGACAGTAATCCCAAGTTGGGCACACGTCGGGGTTGGCTTGCTAAGGATGCAACCAAGGTGCTACGGCCCTATCGACTCAACAACACGACTCACATACAAAGAAACAAAACCAATCAGGTACCCGAAATTGCCATACGCATAGCCGTATAACGAATAGTGAGTACCGGCCGTTCCCACATTCCTCATGTTGATGAGCGTCACTGCGCCATAGGGAAAAAGTTCTTTCACAACGAATGATCTCGTCCATCTCGAACGCAATTTGCCGGGAAATAGATGAAGTCTTGAATTGTATATAAGAACTTGTTGTCCCGGCAAGAACTCTTTCTTTTGAATCATTCGATCCTGCGCTATCTTCATTCTCTCCTTAGCTATTTTTGCATTATCATACGTGTCCCTCCGCAATTCCTCTATTTTCACCAATTGAATCCTGCGAGAGGTAAATGAGGATTCATTATCAAAATTAAGTTTTATAATAGCCCAATATGAACGATGTTCCAATTCAACCAGTAAATGAAAAAATTTTCCATAAATTAGTCGGTTTAGAGACATCCTTAAAATCATTTCGTATGTCGTACGGTAAGCCCATAGAGCTTCAGATAAGCGCAAGGTCCAATCCTTTCTTGAAGGATTTACCATCTTTTGGATGATTCCTTTAATCTCACGATATGCAAGCTCCGCTTGGCTGTTTGTTTGGGGGTGATAAGGTGTAGCTACCTTGTGACTCACCCCAAATCTCTTCATTAAATTGGCAAACAAGTGATTGCAAAAATGTGTTCCCCCATCACTTATAATGGCCTTCGGTACTCCAACTCTCGAAAAAAATATTGTCCTTAAGGAATTTAAGCACAATTGGAGTATCGTTCAACCTGCAAGAAATTGCCTCCACCCATTTAGATATATAATCCACAGAAAGTAAATTATACATATATCCAAAATATGCGGAAAAAGTCCATGAAATCGGTACCCCAACAATAAAATATTTCTATTTCCAATAAGGGGTTAAGGTGCATATTGTTTTTCTAGTTATTCTTTCTAATTGTTTGCATGACATGCATGATTTACAAAAATTGAATGTATCCTTAAACATGATAGACCAATAAAACTGCATTGTAAAATTTTGGCAACCGTTTTATTTGCAGAAAAATAACCACCACACACCCCATCATGACAAAATCTCTTCACACTATTTATTTCATGGTCTGGAATGCATCTCCTAACAATTTGGTCACTACAATATTTGTAAAAGTAAGGATTATCAAAAAAGAAGAATTTTATGTCATGCTTGAATCTTTTAAAATCTCGAAATAACCAATGTTCAGGAGTCTTACCAGTCACCAAATAATTGACAATATCGACATCCCAAGGTAATATGGTGACACTATATACATATTCATCACGAAATGAATCCTCCAAAGGATTTTCAGCTTAATAAAGGCTGCCTGTCAAACATGAAAGGTGGTCGGCTACTGAATTCTCCACACCCTTTTTATCCTTGATCTGGATGTTAAACTCCTGCATCAATAAAATCCAATGTATCAGTCTTGGTTTATCATCCTTCTTTGTAAGCAAATATTTCAAAGCAGAATGGTCAGCAAAAATAATGATAAGAGAGCCCAAGATATAGCATCTGAAATTCTGCAAAGCAACCACTATGGCAAGCAACTCCTTCTCTTTAGTTGTGTAATTCCGCTGAGCTTCATTCATGGATTTGCTATCTCAATAGATCACTACTAGATTCGTCCCCTTCGTTTGCCCTAAAATAGCGCCAACTGCAAAGTTACTGGCGTCACACATTATCTCAATGTGCAATGACCAATCCGGTACCTGCAAAATAGGAGCGGATGTAAGCATTTTATTGAATATATCAAAAGAATCTTGACATTCGGATGTCCATACAAAATCAACATTATTGGATAACAATTGGCACAAAGGACGAGATATCACACTACAATCCTTAATGAACCTTCTATGAAAACCAGCATGTCCCAATTATGATCGTATATCTTTTACACACCTTGGGGTTGGCAATTTTTCTATTACCTCAACTTTGGCTCTATCAACTTGCATACCTTCTTTAGAAACAATGTGGCCAATGACCAAACCTGAGTTGGTCATAAAGTGGCATTTCTCCCAATTAAGCAACAAATTCTTTTCAATGCACCTGTGAAGTACTAGAGCCAAGTTAGTCAATCATTCATTAAAAGAATTTCCATACACTGAAAAATCGTCCATAAAAACCTCCACTATCTTTTCAACCATTTTATCAAAAATATGTATCATACACTGTTGAAAAGTAGTAGGAGCACTGCACAAACCAAACGGCATTCTTCTGAAAGCAAATGTACAAAAGGGACATGTAAATGTGGTTTTTCTTGATCCTCTGGTGCAATTTCTATTTGATAATAACCTGAATAGCCATCAAGGAATCAATAAAAATCATGTCCGGCTACCCTCTCTAAAATTTAATCAAGAAATGGTAGATGAAAATGATCTTTTCTTGTTTATGAATTCAACTTTCTATAATCTATGCACATTATCTATATTGTTGTAGTTCTTATATGAATGAGTTCATCATTTTCATTTTTAACCACAGTGAGGCCAGATTTCTTTAGAACAACTTGAATGGGACTCGCCCGTCTACTATCGGAAATGGGGTAAATTATTCATGTATCCAACAATTTTAAAATTTCACCTTTAACCGCTTCTTTTAGAACTGGGTTTAACCTATGTTGCATTTCTCTGGTGGGTTTGGTGTCATTTTTAAGATAAATATGATGCTTGCAAACATTTGGGCTTATACCCGTAATATCACAAATGGACCAACCAATAGATCCTCTATATGACTTCAAGACATAAATCAATTTACCTTCTTGTTCTAGAGAGAGTTTAGATGATATTACCACAGGAAATATGTTCTCCTCTCCTAGAAAAGCGTACTTCAGAAAATCCACCAATGGGTTAAGTTCAAGCTTTGGCACCTCATTTTCAATTGGTGATTGAGATGGCATGGCAGAAGATAATGTCTACGTGATAGGTGCAAATGGTTCACTTGAGCTAGCTTCATTCTCATGCACAAAAGAGATATCATCAATATTGACAATGAATGAATCAATAAAATCCATAGCATGAGCAAATTCCAAATCAAAGTGTTCATCAACAAGTGTATCAACCAAATGTACGTCCTCCATTTCATCTTCCCCTTAGTAACTTGCATGAGTTGAGGATATTTAGATCAAGTGTCATGTTACCAAACGAAATTCTAAGTTGACCATCCCTACAATTTATCAATGCATTTCATGTAGCAAGGAATGGCCTTCCTAAATTGATAGGGGTTGCATGGTAAATTTCGTGTCATTAGACATCTAATAAAGTCCGTGGGGAAATAAAATTTGTCCACTTGGACAAGAAAAACTTCTATACATCCCTTTGGAATTTTAATAAACATATCCGCTAATTGTAAAATAACTGATGTGGGTTTCAATTCTCCAAGTCGAAGTTGCATGAAAATAGGATACGGTATAATATTTACACTTGACCCTAAATCAAGTAATGCCCTTTCAATTTTTTGTAGTGCCAATAGTACATGGTATAATTGGGGATCTGGATCCTCAAAATTTTTAGGCATGTTTTGGTGAATTATGGCACTAACTTGTTCGGTGTGGAATGCGTTATTTTTTTAACATTCAATTTTCTTTTTATTGTGCAAAGATCTTTCAAAAACTTAGCATACGTGGGGATTTGGTTAATAGCATCAAGCAATGGAATATTAGTTTGACATCTTTGAAAGATTTCTCTAATTTCGGATTGATACTTATCTTTCTTTGACGCTTGAGGCCTTTGTGGAAATGGAAGGGGAGGCACATAAGATTCGGGCTCCTCATCTTGCATAATCAAGTTTCTCTTGCCTTTGCTTGAATCCTCCTCTTTCTCATGATTCTCCACTCTTTGTTCACTCACTTGAGATGGAATGTCAGGCTTCTCAATTTGTCTCCCACTGCTAAGAGTGGTCATCGCTTGACACGGCTTCATATTAATCCCCGATGATGACGAATTAGCGACATTAAGGTTTGGCAACGGTTGAGCCAGAAACTTTTCTTTGTCAAATGTCTCCGTCAACTTTGCTATGCTTTTATTCACTTGTTGATTTTGACTCTGCTAAAATTGTTGGAATTGCAAGAAATGTTGACTCAGTTGTTGAAGTGTCTGATTCAATTGTTGTAGTTGTGTGTCATTGACAATGGTCTTCCTTTCTTCTTTAAGTTCCACCTTGATAATTGTTGTTATTGAATGGTGTTGCTTTATAAGGTGGTGGACCTTTTTGTTGGTGTTGTGGCCTTTAAGAACCCCATCCAAGATTTGGATGATTCTTCCAACTTGCATTGTAGGTATTAGGATTATATCCATGGTAATTGTTGACTTGGCTCACTTCAGTAGGATTTCTCAACACATCCTTTGAAACCGGGAGCGTACGAAAAACATCCATGCTATGTCACATATGATCGCATAAGGCACAATTTTGCTCCACCTCCACCGCTTTAACCCCTCTCAATTCAACAGTTTGCAGCTTCCTAGTGATCAAAACCTCCAATTTTGCCACCAAGGAATCCTGGTTTCAATGTAAAAGGTCCTCCTCGAGATGGTTAGGCCTCTCTTATACTCGGATGTCGTATCCCATATTTGAGCATTTTCAGCCACCGACTCCACATATTCCCACGCCTCATCCGATTCTTTATCAAAGAATCCTTCGTTGCACATCATCTCAACAAATTGTGTGATGGCATGTTTCTATACGTACGTATTTCGTACGTATTTCTATATTCGTCTTATAACCTCCATAACTCGTATTACTTCTTTTTAAATTAAAAAATTTTAATTAATAGATTATTTTAAAACCAATCCATTATTATTATATGAGTGTATATATATTCGATTTTTGAATTCAAATTTTCGAATACTTCCATATAGACTCTAGGAGACTTCTACCATATTTTAATGACAATAAATCTCTAATCTTAATTGCAATTATACCTTGTTCTTTCCTTTCTTTACCTTTGCAATTAGCACCTAACAAATAAATTAAAAAGAGAATCAACCCTACCCTCCCTCTCACGCAGCCACCTTACCCAACAAAATGAAACCCTAAAACTCAATCTCACAACCGTAAACCCATGCACTACATCTATCCCTCTTCCTCTCTTCAACTTGGCAGCCCCACAAAGGCCCTCACACCATGGCTCTCTCTTCCTCTCGTTGATCTTCACGACAAGCTCACAACCTTAACCCTCAGCCGTCACAACTGATCAGACGCAACTTTTCCCTTCTTATATCAAACACTAGCTCACGTCCCTACCTCCCTCCTCCTACTAAAGGAAACCCAAGCCTCCAACCCTAAGAAACTCATAGTCGCCACCAGCCTCCCTCACCTTTCTCACATCATCTTACTCCTTCTACCAACCCCAAGGCAAGCAAAACCCACGGCCCTCTATATCACCCTTCCCAAGCCACCAACCTCACAGTCCCCTTCACCTAACTTGTAGTCGCAACCCTTCACTTGGGCCGCCACATGTGCATGACCAGCCTCCACCCTCACAGCCCTGCCAACACACAGTTCCGCCGGCGTCGCCACCACACTTTCCTCCTCCCCTCGACTCGTCACCAACCTGCAACCTCCAACAAACCCAACCCTCGGTAGCAACAACCACCATCTCGATGCCATCGAAATCTCCGACGACCCCACTCTCTCTCTCTCTCTCCCTGACCTCAACTCTCCTAACCTCACGGCCATCAACCACTGTTGGCTAGCGACCCCTACCACTACCTGCACCACTGCAAACCCACAGCAACCACTCTGATCTCCTCCCTCAAACCCCTGACAACACCCTCCTCCTTCCCTATCTCCGACCCCAACCTTCCCTCAACTGCCAACACCACGACCCCTGTTATCACCTTCCACCGCACCCTCAGTCTTCCGAAAACCCCAGCTGCCGACTGCTCCTCCTCCACTCTGCCACCGTCTAGCCTTGCCGATGACCTCGCCTGCAGCGACAGCCTGCACGCCGTCCAATCCCCCATGCCCAGTCGACACCGCTGCTTACAACATCCGCATGTCGCCAACGACTGCAGTAGCCCCAACACGCCGTTCACTCTCACCGTCATGCGATACCACCGAGCTACCGGACCTCCACCACCGCAACCGTCCCAGCCGCGCCTCCACCCATTCATGCAAGCAACACAAACAAGGAAGAACGTGAACTGTGAGTTATTTTTCATGAACAATGTTATATATAAGAATGTATGGTGGTATATATACATATATTATATAAAGTTTATATATATTTATATATGTTAGTATATTTATGAATGTTACTACCAACAGTGACTGTACATATGAACAGCAGATCATATTATATATATATATATATGTATATATATATATATATATATATCTATATCTATATATGTATATATATACATACATACATATATATAAAATGGTATTACATATATATATATGTATATATATATAGGAAAATTTTCAAATGAGAACATTTCGCACCGTGCGAAAATGTTTTTAGTTTTTTTTTGAAATTTTTTTTTTCAAAAATTCTTTTTCCCACCCTCATTATATGTTGTTATACCCCCCTCAAAAAATAATCATTGAGAAATAATGTCATTTGGCCTTCGATCAAGGCATTTCATCAAATTCGCACGTTTTGAGACCGTTAAATTTGTAACGGGTGGATGGGTGCTCTAATGCCCAACGGGTTCACCCATTATTTTCCCTGGGGTATATATTTGTATGGATTAAACATCAAAAAAAGAATTTTTGAAAAAAAAAATTTCAAAAAAAAAAAAAATGTTTTCGCACCGTGCGAAAACCCCTTTTTTCGCAACCGAAGATCACCCTATATATATATACACATATATATATATATATATATATATATACATATATATATATATATACATATATATGCCTCTAGCCTACTTGGGTTGGTATTTGTTGGGGGATTATTTATCCTGGGGCTACACCTCCCCTCTCGGACTTACCCGGGGGCCGTTGGGGGCACGGCGGTTTCCCCCCAGTTTACATAGTCTCGGCCCGGCTCTCGCCTTACCCTCCTATGCCGAAGGCTGGGGGAGGGGGTTGGGGATTTTTCTGGGTTGTCACAATATATATATATATATATATATATTGGAAGGTTAGCGTGTCACTTTATTGATCAAAATATACATTACAACAATAGCGCATCTAAGACTGTGGCATCAATAGAGAGAGGATAGGGCACAAGCGCCGTCACTCTCAACTATCAATCCCCCATCTTAAATGACGCCATTCAAAGCCAAAATATATACAAATCAGAACACAACAAGCAGACTCAACCCAAGTCCCTGAATTCCCAGTTGTCGAAAGCCCTAGCTTCATGTAGCGAGGACGGCTCAAGATCATGCAGCAATACTCTGATATCATCCGCAATCTCATCAAATAGAACGGTCTTGCTTCTCATTTCTCCATCAAAAATGCGTCGATTCCTTTCCTTCCAAATATGCCAAACTGAGGCAGCAAGGGTAGTCTTTGCTAGGATGTCAAGTGCACTTTTACCCCCAAATCTGCAAAGGTAGGACTTCCCTAATTCATTAAGCCTTGGCCCAAAAGGGGCACGTAAATTGAGCTTCAGAGAAGATCTGTGCAGAATATAGTTTGAAGGGTTGTCACAATATATATATATATATATATATATATAATATTGTTTTATTAGTTAAAATCTTTAGCTTGATATTACGAATCCATGATGCAGATAAAACGTGCCTCTTGTCCCGATTATCTGGACACCCAAAATCACATCGACCAGGCAAGTATTTATCAGCTACAAATTTAAAGATATAATCAAAGGTTGTTGAAACTGTTAATAATAACAAATCATGTTGATTAATAACTTTTGAAGCAATCAATTGACCTTATGATATGTTTCGTTTATACTGCTTTCACCCCCAATGTTGTTAATTATGATGTCCATGGTATAAAAATGTTTCTGTCATTGTTACATGTTGTACCATTAATTGTGTCACTTATCTACGGATTAATGAAATGTGATATTGGGCCCTCGGGGCGTTTACAGAATATTTGGCCCTTGGGGCATACATTGAACTATACGGACACACAACGACAATTTTGGGTAGGGTAGTCTATTGTAGTATAGGCCGAAATGCTGTATTTCACCCCATAAATTTGACCGTCGCTTGGATGGGGACGGTAAGTACAGAGCCATGAGTAGCTGCCATTGGTTTGGGTGTAATTGTAGTTTCTTCAGCCCTCGGACATTGGGCTTGTCACTAGATTAAGTAATTGATTGGCACTCTCTTTACTTTCTATTATTGCTATCATAAATTGTTTAAACCGTTATCTACGCTCTTATCATGCTCATTTGCCATACTCACTACACTTTTCTATGTACACTACGCTTTGCCATGCGCACTACACTTTTTTCTGTACACTACACTTTGATATGCTCACTACACATTGTCATTCTCCTTAGTATGTTCACTACACCTGGTTATGATTGCTTACGTTGCTCCTACATTTAATACTATGAATATAATGTGTTTCTCATTTTCAGAATTTTGCAAACTATATATATATTATATTATCTTGTCGAGGGTCCATTTGTATAACGTTTTAAAACTTGCCAAGCGACCCTCTCTGATGTATATTTCCTTGTTTATTATCTTGTAAAATTTACCTTATGTTCTGAGACAAATTTTGAAGAGGAGCACACCTTGAGGCTGAGCTAGTTTACCCGGAGTACCCGAACGCTGAGATCCCCTTCTAAGGAACGACGTGCTTTTCGCAGCATCGTTATAATTTAATATTTGTGTTGTATTTTATTCAGGCGTATTTCCTTTTTGTGTAAATGTTTGTAATGGCCATGTTAGGCCTTATTTGTGTGCATGTAATATGGGCGTTGGAGTTGTAATAATGATTATCTGTGTTGTTTTGAGTATGTATGCAAGAACCTGCGAGGTTTCACACAGACACTTATTATGTTTAAGTCAAGGAGGAAAGAAAAACGAAAGTACCTCCTCCTTGCTTACACATGCAAAACCGCTCGTGTCCTCACTCCTAAGTATAATGGAAAGCGAGTCGTGACAGGTTTTAGTGGTGGCTCATGTAGGTCCTCTCCTCCTGAATTCTGCGAATACTTCAGAACAATAAGGATATATTTATTAGCTAGACTGTCTAGATAAATCTTGTATGCAAATGTTTACTCCATTTCTTTTTCTGCATGACAGGGAGACCCAACACTCGCAACGGGAATGGAACGACAGAAATGGCATCCCCGAGATCAACGAATTCATGTGTGTCATGAGAGGGATATTGGACATTCAGCGACAATTGATTCAGCAAGGACAACAGTCTGCATAACCTGTACCGCCTCCTTCTCGAACTGAACCTCGAGCCAAGTAGTTTTGGGAGCTGAACCAGAAGAGTTTCTCTAGAAAAGAAGCCCACTAGAAGC
Organism: Scilla litardierei; assembly: GCA_030789695.1. Taxonomy (NCBI): domain Eukaryota; kingdom Viridiplantae; phylum Streptophyta; class Magnoliopsida; order Asparagales; family Asparagaceae; genus Scilla; species Scilla litardierei. Next base: position 142,891,396 of record CM061133.1, on the reverse strand, counting down.
GGAAGAATGGGCCCGAAGCACCGAGGATGACTCGAGCCTTTCTCGCATTGACTAGGCGGGCTGGGTGGAAGTAACAAAGAAATAGCTGACTGGTAATGCTTGTAACTAGTGGGATACTGAGGAAGCACGTCTGGTTAAGCCTATTAACTGGACCATCTTCCAAGAGAGATTCGTTGCTCAGTGCTTCCCCAGATCGGCAAAGATGGAGCTCCAGCAACATTTCGTCAACCAGGAATAAGGCAACCGTACTGTTGACGAATATGAAGCAGAGTTCTCCATGCTTAGTCGATTCACTCCACATCCAGTGGAGGATCCCGAAGACCGTGCATATCAGTTTCTTCAGGGTCTGGACCTGGACATTCAAGCTTCGATGTCTTCGATGAATCCGACTACTCATAAGAAAGTGTTGGATGCTGCTAGGAAGCATGAGCTCATTATGAAGCGCAAGAAGGCACTTCAAACTGGAGGAAATAAGCATCCTACAGAACCAACCAGGAATGAGCTCCGACCAACTCTGATGACCAACTTCAAGAGGGATGCAACTCCAGTTAACTCCAGATCTACTTTGGTGTGTCACCACTGTAACCGAATGAAACTTGTCAAGAAGGATTGTCGTGTGCTGTTGAATCAGTGTTTATTGTGCGGGGCGCCTGAACATAGTGCAAGGAACTGCCCTCGTCGCACTAACAACCCAGCGACTCAAGCTATAGTGGAACCAGGATCAACCCAACAGGGACCACCTCTGGCTCCTCGATGTCAAGTTCCTCAACAGGCCAAATCTGAACACAGTCGGCACCAAACTTACTCTATGATTGCCGAGGAAGTTAGGGATGACGAGCTAGCGACGAATGGTGACGTCTTAACTATTGGATACAATATGTAGTTGGATACAACAATCGATGACTTTGTGTTTGATGATAACAAACATGTGTGAACGATTTGATGTGTGTGCTAAGTGTTTTAGGAGAGGCAAGCACGTAAATCTTCAAAGAGAGACTTGGTCAAAGTGATGGAGAAAATTGCAATTCATTTGCAATTTGGACTTGGTCAAATATGGAGAGATATGGATGGATCAGATTCATCAAAAATGATTGAATCAAATCAATTTGGGATTGGTACAAATCCTATACAAATTCCAAGTCCAATCCAAATCCAATTTGAATTACAATAGAGATCAAATCAAATCCCATTATACATCCACTACAAACTTCAATTCCAAATATTATGGGATTTGATTTGAGCCTCATTGATCTCCTCTACTCCTATATAACCTACCATCTCAATAGAGCTCTTCTATGCAGCAATACATCAACCAGAGCAAAAAGAGGGCGGTTACAATAAAAAAGAAAACCAAGCTTAATCCCTCCTTGCCGCAAGCATCAAAGTAACCCATCTCCTTCTTCCTCTAGCCATAACCTTCATCCTACAAATATCAAGCCACAAACTTTGACTTCAATGCCTAAGGAATCTCCAAGCCGAAATTGTTGACTTTACAAACTAGGGTGTACACTAAGTTCCCCAAGGCCAGTTCAAAATTTTTAAAGCCCTCACAAGTTTAAAAGTCGCAAGGACCCCCTAGCCACAAGTTGCAAGGTTGCAAGCTCTTACAAATCATCAAGAGGTAGCCGCAATATTTCCTCAAGTAGCAGAAAAAGCAAACAAAGGGGTTTGACCAATCAAAATGAATTCCAAAAAGGGGAAGAGCCGAACTTAATCTTACTTGTTTTAATTCCTCACTTATTCTGTTATTGATTGAAGGAATTTGTTTTTTAAATCACCATTCATCTCATTTTTTCATGCACTTGATTTTTTATCTCCACTCATCTCATTTTTGCTTTCAGGAACCTATTGAAAGATTAGTTAGCAAAGAAAAAAGGGACAAGCAAGAAGAGATGTGGCTGCAAGCAAGCGCAAGGACGCATGCCGACCCTCCAATCTCCGAGCCGTGATCTGTCTGTTGCCGAGACATCTATTTTGATATCGTGACACTGATGCATGTTTGGAGGGCTCTTCTAACGTGAAGAAAGGAGTTGTTGAAGTTGATTTGCGCACACCCCTTTACACATCTCAAAGATACTAAAGTTTCTATACACACAGTCCAATTTGAGACGTAATTGTGCAACTTTATTTGGATGCCATAATTTGGGAACCAGACATCAGATCAAAGACTACATCTTGTCAGATCAGATCTGACCAACACTGATCAACAGAGAGGACGACACAGACACGAATTGAGCTGTTCTAAACTCTATATTTATTTTACATTCGTGTTTTAGTGTGTTGATCTATGTAGTTACTTATTTGTTCGTTATTGGGGTCTTGTCTAGTTGGGGCTAAACAAGAAGATCTTAACGAGTTGGGGCTTGTCAAGAGAGAGCATGTACTATATTGAGAGTGTTTAGCACTTTGGAGAGTGCGATACGAACTAGGTAAGAGTTGAGTTGGGGCTCGTAGCTCATTTTAGTTGTACCCAGTAACATATTAAAGCTAGTAATTGCTTTGGGGCTGAAGTGGATCGTTGGGGCGACCAAACCATTGTAAATTTGATTTGGACTTTGTGATTGCTTTTATTTACTTTGCATCTAGCTATCTGTGCTGAATAACTGCCTTTGTTTTCATGTGTGTACACAAATATTTTTATTAGCCTATTCATCCCCCCCTAGGCTTAGATCCAGATCCAATAAGTGGTATAAGAGCGGGTTAGAGGATCTTGGCTAGATTAACCATGAATATCTCTGATTCAGCATTTGCAAAAGGTCAATCTATTACCCGACCCCTTAAGTTTAATGGAGTAAACTTTGCCTATTGGAAAGTGAGAATGAAAATTTATCAAGTGTCTGTTGATTATAATGTGTGGGACATTGTTGAAAAAGGATATGAACCCCTCACTATTAAAATTGAAGTCACTTAAATTCTAAAACCAAAAGATAAATTATATGTTGCTGATAAAAAACTTTATTCATTGAATGGTAAAGCTATGAATTCACTTATTTGCTCTTTGGATAAAGCTGAGTTTAATCGTATATCTCAATGTTTAACGGCATAGGAAATATGTCATAAAGGGGAGGTTATGCATGAGGGAACTTCATAGGTGAAGGAATCCAGACTAGCCTTGCTTAGCACAGAATATTAAAGCTTCTACATGCTTCCATCAGAGTCCATCAAGGAGATGTTTGCAAGGTTCACAATCATCATATAGAAGTCCAGCTACTAGGAAAGCCATACTCAAGTCTGGAGCAGATAAGGAAGATCTTGAGAGCACTGCCAAGCTCATTCCATCCTAAAGTCACAGGCATTGAAGAAGCTAAAGATCTATCAAAGATGAGAGTGGACAACTTGATAGGTAACTTAATGTCCTATGAGCTTGAACTGCATAGCATCGAAGCAAGAGAGAAACCAGCGGTCAATGCTTCCAAACAACTAGATATTCAAGTTAAGGAAAATGACGATGACGATCTTAATGAGGAGCAAGCACTGATGGTCAGAGGTTTCATAAGATACATCAAAACTCCTCAAGGAAGAGCTGAAATGGCGCAAAGGTTTAATCGCTCTAACAAATTTAATCCTGCTAAAAATTCCTCTGAACAGAATACTACTAATAAAATGGAATGTTTTAAATGCAGTAAGAAGGGACACTTCATGAGGAATTGCCCACAAGAAAAGAATAACGTCGCTAAAAAGAAAGGAAAATCTCTAGCGATAACGTGGGATGCTGATAGCGAAGATGAAACTCAGGAGGAGACTGCCCACTCCTCCCTCTGCTTAATGGGAAAGCACGACGAGATAAAATCTTGCACTAAAGTTGAACTTTTGAATATTTGTAAGGGAATGCAAGATGAAATTGATGAGCTAGAATCTACTTTAGATTGCTATCGGAATGGTACTTTTGAATTGCAACAAGAAAATTGTGGCATGTCTAAAGAAATTGATATTCTGAAAGAAAAACTTGTTGCATGTAATTCTACCATTGATGTGCTGAAAAAAGAAAAAGCTATCTTGCATGAAAAAGGTAATTGCCTTAATTGTCCTATGCTTTTAAAATAAAATAGCATGCATAAAGAAAAATTGGTTACACTAGAAACTGAAATAAAGAGCTTATTGAAAAGATGTGCATGCTAAAAATGAGCTTACAGGAAAAATGATTGAGTTTGAAAAGAAAGCTAAAAACATGAAAAAGAATGAAGAGGACAATAAGAAAGCTTTCATTAATAAATGCACTTTGCTTGTGTACTAAAATAATTATAAAGTCTCGAACTAAGGATTGACCATTAAGAAATTTGGTGTGGGGAAACAATCTTTGGATATAATTCTTAGAAACCAAATATATGGCAGTAATAGGCGTGGACTTGGATATGATTTGAAATGTGTTGAAAAGTCAAAATATCGAAAAGTTCACATTGAGACAACAAAATCTAGAAATGTTCTTGCAAAGTTCTTTACAAATGGTTGAGTTGGTCATACCTCTTATTATTGCAAATATATGAACAAGAACATTACATTCAAGAAAATATGGGTTCCTAAAAATTAATGACTAACGTGAGTGGACCTTGTTGGATTCCAAGGTCACACATAACATCTTCCATGTAGGTAAGAAGGAGTAGCGAGGATCTATGGATTAGACGTCACATTTTATTTAAAAGTTCCTTAGCCAAACGACATCGCGAAGGTATGTTTTCTTGATTGAGCTTAATGTATACCTTCATAGCATTTTTGTGCGCTTGATTTGTTTTTGTTTGCGCTATACTTTGCTTGTTAGGAGGCTTTGGTTCTTGATAAACACAAAACAAAAAAATGAAAAATACAAAAAGCTATAAAAATGGTGCTTAATGTGTATCTTTCTTTTGAATCATTAAATTGGTATTAATGAATGAGATTCATATCCATGTAGAAATTGATGTATTATTATTATAGCTATATGTGCATGTTTGATTTTCAAAATAACCATGACATGTTCAATGATTAGAATAATTCGATTTCTACACCTACACTTTCACTTCCACAAGTATTAAATGTTGTTGTACATTTGGAGATACCTTTTATGAAATATTAGAAAGTGAATGTAAGATGAAAATAACTGAAAATCTACGGGATATGATGTGCCTTGCCTTGGATAAAAAATAGAGCTCAAAAGAATTGAATTGAAAAAAAAATTATATGTGTAAAAATGAAAAAGAAAGAAAAGAGCTCCGTATGAAAAATAGATACGATCCATGGCAACGATACAACCCACGAGTATCCAACATAAGCTTTAAGAGTAAACTTTAGCATTGGTGTTATACTCGTCAAGCAATGCCACCCCACTTCTAAGAGCCCTCATAGGCTATGTTTTAGGTGTGGTAACTTGAACTCGTTCTTAATAAGATGATAAAAATCAATCCTAGATGATATCATGTTAAATGGAAAATTGGATTGGTTTTGGTTGAATTTCTTGATAAATCTCCTTATGTGCTTCAATGTTTAATCATCACACTTACACGATGGTGTAGAAGTCTATGTTATAACTTTCATTGAATTTGAAGTGCTTATTCTACGAATGTCTACATGCACGTGTTTGTCGTAATTTATAATACTCTCTTTTTGCATGTGGTATGAAATTGACTTCTTGTACACTTTTGATGATAACAAAAGGGGGAGAATATTGAGAAGATTTGGTTGAATGATGTGCTTAATGCTTAATGTGCCTAATGAATAATGTGAATATTGTGAATATTGTGCTTAAAGAATATGTGTTCAAGGGGGAGAATAAATAAAGGGGGAGCATGAATATAGGGGGATCATGCTTATATGTTAAACATCATTGTTAAATTGGAACATCATTGTTATATTGTTTCATACTTCTTTCATCGTCACACTTCACACACACATGTCACGATGAAATTATTTGAATCATTATTGCTCAAATCTTATATTGGTTTGTCATCATCAAAAAGGGGAGATTGTTCGATATAACGTGTAGTTGGATACAACGATCGATGACTTCGTGTTTGATGATAACAAACGTGTGTGAATGATTTGATGTGTGTGCTAAGTGTTTTGAGGAGTGGAAGCACGTAAATCTTCAAAGAGAGACTTGGTCAAAGTGATGGATAAAATTGCAATTCATATGTAAAGAATACTTAGTCAAAGTGATGGAGCAGTTGCAATTCATTTGCAATTTGGACTTGGTCAAATATGAAGAGATATGGAGAGATCTCATTCATCAAAAGCAATTGAATCACATCAATTTGTGATTGGTACAAATCCTATACAAATTCCAAGTCCAATCCAAATCCAATTTGAATTGCAATAGAGATCAAATCAAATCCCATTACACATCCAATACAAACTTCAATTCCTAATATAATGGGATTTGATTTGAGCCTTATTGATCTCCTTTATTCCTATATAAACTACCATCTCAAGAGAGCTCTTCCATGCAGCCAATACATCAACCAGAGCAAAAAGAGAGCGGCTACAATAAAAAAGAAATCTCCATGCCACAAGCATCAAAGCACCCCATCTCCTTCTTCCTCTAGCCGTAACCTTAATCCTACAAATATCAAGCCACAAACTTTGACTTCAATGCCTAAGGAATCTCCATGCCGAAATTGTTGACTTCACAAACTAGGGTGTACACTTGATTCCCCAAGGCCAATACGAAATTCGCATGCCCTCACAAGTTCAAAATTCGCAAGGACCCCCTAGCCACAAGTTCCAAGGTTGCAAGCTCTTACAAATCATCCAGAGGTAGCCACAATATTTCCTCAAGTAGCAGAAAAAGCAAACAAAGGGGACTGACCAATCAAAATGAATTCCAAAAAGGGGAAGAGCCAAACTTAGTCTTACTTGTTTTAATTCCTCACTTTTTCTGTTATTGGTTGAAGGCATTTGTTTTTTTAAATCACCACTCATCTCGTTTTTGCATGCACTTGATTTTTTTTATCTTCACTCATCTCATTTTTGCTTGCAAGGACCTATTGAAAGATTAGTTAAAGAAAAGAAAAAGGGGACAAGTAAGAAGAGATGCGGCTGCAAGCAATCGCAAGGAAGCATGTCGACCCTCCAATCTCCAAGCCATGATATGTCTGCTGCCGAGACATCTATTTTGATATTGTGACACTGATGCATGTTTTCAGGGCTCTTCTTACATGAAGAAAGGAGCTGTTGAAGTTGCTTTACACACACCCTTTTGTACATCTCAAAGATACTAAAGTTGATATACATACAGTCCAGTTAGAGACGTATTTGTGCAACTATATTTGGAGGCCATAATTTGGGAACCAGACATTAGACCTGAGACTACATCTTGTCAAATCAGATCGATAGAGACGACAACACAGACACGAATTGAACTTTTCTAAACTCTATATTTATTTTACTTTCTTGTTTGGTGTGTTAATCTTCGTAGTTACTTATTCATTCGTTATTGGGGTCTTGTCTAGTTGGGGCTAGACAAGAGGGTCTTGACGATTTGGGGCTTGTCAAGCGAGAGCATTTACTAGATTGATAATGTTTAGCACTTTGGGGAGTGCGGTACGAACTAGGTGAGAGTTGAGTTGGGGCTCGTAGCTCATTGTAGTTGTACCCAGTAACATATTAATGCTAGTAATTGCTTTGGGGCTGGAGTAGGTCATTAGGGCGACCGAACCAGGATAAATTTGATGTGCTTTTATTTACTCTGCATCTGGCTATCTGTGCTGAATAACTGCCTATGTTTTCGTGTGTGTACACGAATATTTTTATTAGCCTATTCACCCCACCCCCCACCCTGCAGGCTTAGATCCAGATCCAACATGAACTCTGTCATATCATCGCAGTTAATGGTTTATACCATAAATACGTCTATCTTTGCTTGTCACATCCAAAGTGTTGTTTTGATTGTAGTTGTTTCAATCTTAGATCCTTTCAATTATGAAGTTTTCGTTCATTTATGTGTATTTTGCCTTCTTGATGTTGTGATATGACTTTCATGATTCGTCTATCTGGCATTTCCTCAATCATTACCTAACATAAGAAATTCCGAGGACGAAGTTTTAATAAGGTAGGTAGGATGTAACGACATGTTTCTATACGTACGTATTTCATACGTATTTCTATATTTGTCTTATAACCTCACATAACTCGTAGTACTTCTTTTTAAAATAAAAAAAAATTTAACTAACTAATTATTTTAAAACCAATCAATTATTATTATTTGTGTATATATATATTCGATTTTTGAATTCAAATTTTTGAATACCTTCCATATAGACTCTATGACTATTTTAATGACTATAAATCTCTAATCTTAATTGCAATTATACCTTTTTCTTGTTGGACGCAACGATCTAGGAACTTTAGTTTGATGATGACAAACGTGTGTGCACTATTTAACATGTGTGCTAAGTGTGTTTCAGGAATGGCAAAGCGATAAATTCTCAAAGTGATGATAAGGTCAACGTTGGAGGAATTGCTAATCATATGGCAAATTGGAAGAGAGAGGAAGTGGTGTTTGCATAGCAATTGGAATGGGTCAAAGACAAATCTTATTCAATCTTTAATTGGAGATCATACCAAATCCTATATCAATTTACTCTCCTATCTCTTAGGGATTCTCTCCTAAACCCTAGCCTCTCCTATATAAACCATCCCTCCAAAGAGAAAAAAAGAACTTGCGACAAACAAAGAAGCTCACGGCCAAAATTCTTAACCCTCTCCAAAATTTCCCCTTGCAATTAAAAGCACAGCCGCAACTTGTTGAAGAGGCAATCAAGAAACAACAACACCACCAAGCATCTGCACGAGGTAAACCTGTTGCTGCAAATACACATAACGCAAGACACATGAAAAGGCCAAGCAGAGAGGCCGATTTTTGTGTAGCTCTTCATTTTTAAAAACAAAATCTCATAGGGATCCCAAAGCTTGCTGCTGAAATCCTCAAAGAAAAGGGGATAGCCGTTTTTGTTGACCAAACCTTGAAGCATCCAATCCACAACTTTCTCTTCCTCAAGTTCATGTCGTAATTCTCCAAGGAGGAATAAGCTTGTTGCCGCAATATCTATTTGGAGAAGCTAGTCGCAACTTGAGTTGCAAAGAAAGAGGAGACTACGACATCTACGTCGGACGATTTCTGGCCCGTGCTTATTGACGAAGACATCACTGCTGCACAATCTGAGCTTTCTAAACTCAATACATTATTATTTTGTGTAGCAATTGTGATAGATCTTCGTAGGGGAAACTTTACCATCTTTCGGGAATTATTTTGGGACTTGTTTGGTTGGGGCTAGACAAGTGGGACCCAGCTAGTTTGGGACTAGCTGGTAGAAAGCGGTACTAGGATTAATAATGAGAGGAAACACTGTGTGTGGGTTACTGAGAGCTTGGCGAGTGTAGAGACGTAGAGGGTGCTCTGAGCGTGCTCTAACTTGTGGTTTTGTACCTATTGCACTATTCAATACCAGTATCTGCTTTGGGGCTGGAGTAGGTCGTTGGGACGACCGAACCAGGGTATATCTGTGCGTACTCTGTGATTGTCTATCTTTTACTCTGGTTGTGCTGCTATAACTGCGTATGTTTGTTCGTGGGTTGCACGAATTATTTTTATTAGCCTATTCACCCCCCTCTAGGCTAGGATACAGATCCAACAATTGGTATCAGAGCAGGTTTTAGGATCTAGCCTAGGTTTGACCATGAATAACCATATGGATAATGCTTTTACCGAGGGTCAGTCTGTTTCCCGTCCCCCTAGATTTAATGGAGGTGATTATGCATATTGGAAAAATTGAATGAAAATTTACCTCATTTCTGTAGATTACAAGGCTTGGCAAATAATTGAAAAAGGATATAAACTGCCTAAAATTAAAGTAGATAATGTTGAGATTGAAAAACCAAATGACAAATGGGATGATAATGATTGAAAATCTTATTCTTTAAATGCTAAAGCCATGAATGCTCTCATTTGTGCACTTGATAAATCTGAATATAATAGAATCTTACATTGTTTAACTGCGCAGGAAATATGGCATACTTTGGAGGTGACGCACGAGGGAACGTTACAGGTGAATGAGTCTAGACTTGCACTTCTTAGCACGGAGTACGAGGGATTTTGCATGAAACCATCAGAGACCATATCAGAGATGTTTGCGAGATTCACCAACATCGTCTACAAATCTAGCTCGCTCGGTAAGCCATATTCTAGCCTTGAGCAGGTGAGAAAGATATTAAGAACACTGCCAAGCTCTTTCAGGCCTAAAGTCACTGCCATCCAAGAAGCAAAAGATCTGTCACAGATGAGGGTGGAGGACTTGATAGGTAATCTAATGTCCCACGAGCTTGAATTGCAAAACATGTATGAAAGGGAGAAACTTGAGGAGAAGGAGAAAGCTATAAAGCCACTTGCTCTGAAAGCTGATGAAAGTGAAGATGATGATGAGGACATAGCGCTAATGGTCAGAAATTTCAGAAAGTATGTCCAGACCAAGCAAGGAAGAGAAGAAATGGCACCCAGGTTTAATCCCTCTAACATTTCTCAGTCTTCTAAGCAAACTTATGATCAGAATGCTATTAATAGAATGACTTGTTTTAAATACAAGAAAAGAGGACATCGAATGACGGATTGCCCACATGAGACAGCTCAGATTGCTAAAGAAAAAGGAAAATCCAAGGTGATAACTTGGGATATGGACAACGAAGCTGAGAGTGAGGAGGATGATCATGTTGCCATCTCATGCATGGCATTGATGGGAATACACGATGAGGTAATTTCTGGTAGTAAAGCTGAACTCCTTACTCTTTGTAAAGAAATGCAAGATAAAATAGTAGAGCTTGAATCCACTATAGATGATTATCAAAATGAGAACTTTGAAATGCAAAAATCTGAATATGATATGTCTAAAGAGATTGAAAAACTGAAAGTTGAAATTGTTGCTCGTGACTCTACTATTGACATTTTGAAAAAGGAAAAGTCCAGTTTTAATGATGAAGCACCTTGTCTCTCTTGCCCTTCCTTGATGAATAATATTAGCATGCTTAAACTTGATTTGATTAAGCTCGAAACTGAAAAAGACTATGTGATTAGAGAGCTTAATGATAAATTCTGCATGTTGGATAATGACTTTAAAAGAAAAATGATTGAATTTGAAAAGAAGGAAGAGGAAAACAAGAGAGCTTTTATAAGTAAATGCACATTGCTTGTGGAAGAAAATAAATTGTTAAAATGTAAAGTTTCTAATCTTGAATTGGCCATTTAGAAATTCTCTATGGGAAAACAATCGTTGGTTACCATTTTAGAGAATCAATTATATGGCAATAATAAAAGAGGACTTGGATTTGGTTTGAAAAACGTTGAAAAGCCAAAATTCAAGAAATTCCACAATGTACCCTCTATTGCAAAGAACTTACATGCAAAGTGATTTACTTGTGATAGTGTAGGCCACACTTCATATTATTGTAAATTTAGGAACACAAATATCAAGTTTAAACAAGTGTGGGTTCCTAAAACAATAATGGCTAACACTAGTGGACCTTGTTGGATTCCAAGGTCACACTTAACACCTCTCATGTAGGTAAGGTGGAGATTTGGCGAGGAGAAAATTTTTCAATGTCTTATTCTTTTATCTCCTTCGTCAAATAGGGACGAGAAGGTATAATTTTTATCCATCTTTGCATTTCATTGCATACCTTCACAGTTGTTTGTTGTGCTTGTTTTTATTTTGTTTTGTGTGCTTGCTTGCATGATTTTTAATGTTTTTATTTCTGGAAAAAAAATTTTGAAAAACCAAAAATAAAAAAAATGTGCTTAAAAGAATACCCTTTATGATTTATCTTAGGTGGTATTGTATGAATGATCAAATATATCCATTGTAGAAGTTAATTCATTATTGTTGTAGCTACATGAACATGATGTTATTCTTTTTAGTAGCCATGACATGTCTCATAAGTTTTAAACTTGACTTCTACACATACATTTGCACTTTCACGATATTTGACTTCTTAGTACTTTTGGAGATTCTTTTGAAGAGTAATGGAAAGTGAATGTAGGAATGATTAAATTCCGAATTTTCTAAGGGGTATGATGTGTCTAGCCATGAATAAAAATTGAGCACAAAAGAATTGCAAATGAAAAAAAAATATGAAAATTGCTCCGTATGAAAAATGGATACACTTCATGGCTAATACACAACCCATGAGTATCCAACTTATGCTACATGGGTAATCATTAGTGTTGGTGAAAATAACTCGTCAAGCAATGCCACCCCATATTTAAAAGTCCTTTTAGGCCATGTTTTGGGGTTTGGTAACTTGAACTCATCTTTGATGAGGTGGGAAAAATCAATCCTAGTGATATTCATGAAAATTGGAAAATGTGGATTGATTTAGTTGATTTTCTGAAATTGAATCTCCTCTTGTACTTAATTGTATATATCACTACACTTACACAAAGGTGGAGAAGTCGTGTTATGAAATTCTATGAGCTTGAATTGTCTATTCCTTGGAAAACTCATGCAAATTGCGCGCTACATTTAATAATGGTTTATTTTTGCATGATATATTTTTGGGACTTCATTAGCCCACTTTTGATGATAACAAAGGGGGAGAAAGAAAAATAAAGATTTGGTGTGTCAGTATTATATGTTGAAGGGAGAGCTTGAAAAATACATATAGAGGGGGAGCATGAGAGAAGGGGGAGTATGCTTATATTTGCTATACTTATTGTGCATGCTTTGTAATGCTTGTATGTCTCATTCCATATCATCCATACATCAAATTGCATTACACCCTTCAACACACTTCACACACTCATATTCAATGTACAAATCTTTCATTGGGTTGTCATCATCAAAAGGGGGAGATTGTTGGACGCAACGATCTAGGAACTTTAGTTTGATGATGACAAACATGTGCGCACTATTTAACGTGTGTGCTAAGCGTGTTTTAGGAATGACAAAGTGATAAATTCTAAAAGTGATGACAAGGTCAATCGTTGGAGGAATTGCTAATCATATGGCAAATTGGAAGAGAGAGGAAGTGGTGTTTGCATAGTAATTGGAATGGGTCAAAGACAAATATTATTCAATCTTTAATTGGAGATCATACCAAATCCTATATCAATTTACTCTCCTATCTCTTAGGGATTCTCTCCTAAACTGTCACGACCCGCTTCCCTAAAATGGAGGCGAGACGTGAAAAGGTCCGCACGAGAGTGGAGCTGCGAAGCCCCAAACCCGATAAGCGTCCACAATACATAAACAGGTCCCTGTAACCACAACAGAATAACAATAATAACACAAGGAAAGACTGAAATAAAATTCCACATCTCGCAAATTGTCCAACATCAAAAATAAGTCCAACATCCAGAAAAGCCACCAGGCTAAAAGAAAAGAGTCTAAAGGCCCAGAACAAGGCCAATAAAAGCAACGACATAACAAAGTATAGGTGCTACGCACCGATAACAAAACAACTGTCAACAACAGTAAAACACAACGAAGACACTTGGACTGGTCCCCAGTGTCCACGTACTCCCCGTCAAACACAAGCTCGGGCTCGGCGTCAGCAAACACCTCGTCCTCAACAAGGTACTCAGGCTCAGGATCTAACATGTGTCACCCAAAAGAGTAAAGGGGCACATGTCAGCAAGTCTAAAAGACTTGGGCAAGGAAACTGAAAGTAAGGCAACTAGCAACCTAGCAGTTTAGTATGCATGACATGGCAGTTATAACATGAGTGCACAATTTAAAACATGGCAAGACGATTTGTACAAGAGAACAATCATCGGGACAAGACAAGACAAGACAAGAGTAGCCACGCTACTATCAATCTCAATCAATTCACATTGTTGTAGGTGTTTATGCCCTTCGCTGAATGGCATAGCATATCAGACCGATCGGCACTAAACACATTTCACGTTTCACGGTTGTTTGTAGATGTTTACGCCCTTCGCTGAATGGCATAGCATATCAGACCAATCGGCACTAAACACTACCCACCCCAAAGAGTTTACGCCTTACAACTGCAGTTGTTGATCAAACAGACTCCCAGTTGAATGGCCGCTTAACCCTCACCCCCTATACCCACACGTAATGGAGCCTGGGGTCCCCGCACAATGAACTCAGCTAGTGAGCCTGGGGTTGCCCCGCACAATGAGCTCGCATTCCTAAATATTTGGCGTAGGGGTGCACCTAGCCGGAAACAAGCAATTCGGGCATTGGCTATCAACCAACACATGGCCCGCTTCTGGAACACGAGCCAGGAACACAAGCATTCGTAGCAAAGCTACGCAATCACAAAAGCACTTAGAGAATGCAATGACATGACAATTAATTCGCGTACCGTTAATGAAAAGTAAACATGACATGGTATTTGTGCAACATGCTAAATGTCGAAATTAGCTTCGTTGTCAAGCTAATTCCCCAATTTGCGCCTAGGCGAGTATCATTTCGTCGCCTAGTCTCTTTTACGCCTACAACAAGAAAATGGCCTAAAACATGGCCTCAACCCTAAGTGGCAAGTTTCACTTGCCTAGCACCGGGGATGACGACCACTTCGTCACACGGATGCCAATCTACGGGGAAGTCGCTGTTTTTCGGGAACAATCAACAAACAACATGAAATATTATTAGGGTTTCATAAAAATATAAATAGGTTATGAAAACAACGGTAGATCGATTTCTTACCAAGAGGAGACGGAAGAAACACTCCGGAGAACCCTAGGTTCAGATCTGGAAAAGATTGGAGAAGTTTGGGGAAACTAGGGTTTTGGGGGATTTGGGGATTTGATGGATTTGGGTGAGATTTTGGGGAAGATGAGAGGTAGATAGGGTGAATGGATGGTTTGGATGATGGATTTAGGGCTTGGAATGAAGGATTTAAGCTTGGAAGAAGATGGGGGTTCAAGGGGGAAGATTTTAGGGTTTTGGGTCATGTTGGAGGAAGAAGAAACGTTTGGGAGGGGTATAAATAGGTTGGGCTGGCGGCTGCCCAGAAATTAGGGTTTTAACACTGGTTAGTCGGTCAAAGAGCAACCACTGACCGACTAGTTTGGCAACTAGTCGGTCGGTCGACCAACGCAGAACGACTAAGTGCAAACAGTTACTCCTGAACGAAAATAGGATTTAGAGTTAGTCGGTCCATGAACAAATACTGACCAACTAGTTTAGCATCTAGTCGGTCGATGAATGTTCTTAGACCGACTAAGAGTAAACAGTAACTGATACAAAAATAATATGATGAGTTAGTCGGTTCAAGAAGCATTGCTGACCGACTAGTTTGCAACAAGATGGGGGCTCAAGGGGGAAGATTTTAGGGTTTTGGGTCGTGTTGGAGGAAGAAGAAACGTTTGGGAGGGGTATAAATAGGTTGGGCTGGTGGCTGCCCAGAAATTAGGGTTTTAACACTGGTTAGTCGGTCAAAGAGCAACCACTGACCGACTAGTTTGGCAACTAGTCGGTCGGTCGACCAACGCAGACCGACTAAGTGCAAACAGTAACTCCTGAACGAAAATAGGATTTAGAGTTAGTCGGTCCATGAACAAATACTGACCGACTAGTTTAGCATCTAGTCGGTCGATGAATGTTCTTAGACCGACTAAGAGTAAACAGTAACTGATACAAAAATAATATGATGAGTTAGTCGGTTCAAGAAGCATTGCTGACCGACTAGTTTGCAACCTAGTCGGTCAACCAACGTTCTTAGACCGACTAACGATAAACAGTAACTCCTGAGAAATTTAGAAAGCTAACTAGTCGGTCCAAGAAGGATTGCCGACCGACTGGATCGTCATCTAGTCGGTCGGTGCCCCTTCTTATACCGGATAATGAGCACCAAAAGTTCCGATACGGAGCGCGGGGCCCCGGGATCCATTCCTAAGACTTCTAGGCTTGATCTAATAGTTAGATACGACCGTTATGAAGTCCGTCACGAATGACTTACTTCAAAATCGACAATCCTAAGGAAGAAGCGAGAAAATACGACGAATCGATCGAAAATGAAAGCTACGGAGACGAAAACCACCCAAGAGGAGAAAATCCACCCAAAACATATATTATATTATTAAATCCAGATACATGAAAAGCAGTCGTTACATCCTCCCCAACTTAAGAAAAATTCCGTCCTCGGAATTTCCAAATACTCACGAGTCCGGAAACAAAAGTGGGAAACGCTCTCGCATCTCATCCTCATTCTCCCAAGTAGACTCTCCAGGTGAGCCGTGTCGCCACATAACCCTCACAAGATTGACAATCTTGTTCTGAAGCGATTTCTGACGCCTGTCCAGAATCTGCACTGGATGCTGGTCATACGTCATATCGGGGCGAACGGTAATCTCCAAAAAATCCACCGCATGAGACGGATCGCTAATGTATCGTCGAAGCTGCGACACATGGAAAACATTGTGAACTCCTTCCAAAGATGGCGGCAAGGCCAAGCGATAAGCTACCTCGCCAACCCTCTCCAAAACGTCAAATGGTCCAATGTATCGCGGGCTCAACTTCCCACGCTTCCCGAAACGAATCACACCACGATTCGTGGAAATCTTCAAGAACACATGGTCGCCCGGCTGAAACTCCAAAGGACGACGTCTAGCATCTGCCCAATGCTTAAAACGGTCCTGAGCAATTCTCAACCTCTCCCGAATATTCCTGACGATATCCACGGCCTCCACGATCATCTCAGGTCCTAACAACTCCCGATCACCAACGTCATCCCAACTCAATGGCGATCGACATTTCCTCCCATAAAGAGCGGCGAAAGGCGCCATGCCAATACTCGCCTGGAAGCTGTTGTTGTAGGAAAACTCCACCAAATGTAGATGGTCCTCCCACGAACCCTTGAAATCCAACATGCACGCCCTCAGCATGTCTTCCAAAATCTGAATCGTCCTCTCGGACTGGCCATCCGTCTGCGGATGGTACGCCGTGCTGAAACTCAGACGCGTACCCAAACTCTTCTGCAAACTCTGCCAGAACTGAGATGTGAACCTCGTGTCTCTGTCAGACACGATACTCACGGGGACTCCGTGAAGTCGCACAACCTCCTGCACGATTCACGTTACATCACTATCGAACAAGGAAAAAGGAAATAAAAACGGAGAGTAAAAGAATTTTACCTCCATGTATCTCCTCGCTAGCGCCTCAGTGGACTGTCCCACTCGGAACGGAATAAAGTGCGCAGATTTGGTCAATCGATCTACGATCACCCAAATTGCGTCATTCTGCTTCGGACTCCGAGGTAGTCCAGTCACGAAATCCATAGTGATGTGTTGCCATTTCCACTCCGGAATCGGAATCGGTTGTAGCAACCCGGCCGTACGCTGATGCTCCGCCTTCACTTGCTGGCAAACCAAGCACTTGGCTACACTCCGAGCCATGCTTCTCTTCATACCATGCCACCAATAATTCAGACGAAGATCCTGGTACATCTTGGTGCCACCAGGATGCACAGAATACGGCGAACTGTGTGCCTCCACCATCAGCTCCTCTCTGATATCCCCAGCTGGCACACACAACCTGGCTCCGAACCTCAGCGAGCCATCCTCATGAATCAAAAAGTCAGTCCGCAGACCGGCTTCCACCTGCTCCCGAATCCTCACCAGCTTCGGATCCTCAGCCTGGCCAGCCTTAATCCGACCCACGATCGTCGACTGTACCTGCATGTACATCAACGACGAAGCCTCTCCAGGAAGAACAATCTCCACGCCAGACTCACAAAAATCCTGCTGCAATCTCCACTGCGAGGTCAAAATCATCACCGCTGGAAGCCTACTCAAAGCATCCGGAACCACATTCACCTTGCCAGGGTGAAACTGCAAATCAATCTCATAATCCGCCATAAGCTCCAACCATCGACGCTGACGCATGTTGAGCTCCTTCTGAGTGAAAATATACTTCAAGCTTTTGTGATCGGTGAAAATCTTCACTTTCTCACTCAGCAGGAAGTGCCTCCAAATCTTAAGAGCAAACACAACGGCAGCCAACTCCAAATCATGCGTCGGGTAATTCTTCTCATGAACCTTAAGCTGACGAGACGCATACGCCACAACATGCCCGTGCTGATGCAACACACAACTGAGACCCTTGCCAGGAGCATCGCAAAAGATCTCAAATCCACCGCTGCGATCAGGCACAACAAGAATAGGGGCAGTCGTCAACCTCTCCTTCAGAATACCAAAAGCACTCTCACAATCACCTGACCAAACATAAGCAACATCCTTCCGCGTCAACCTGGTCATCGGCTCAGCAACACGAGAAAAGTCCTTAATGAATCGCCGATAATAACTAGCAAGCCCAAGGAAACTCCGAATCTCAGATGCAGACGACGGAACAGGCCACTCCCTGATGGCCCGAATCTTCTCGGGATCCACTGAAATACCATCTCCAGTCACCACATGCCCGAGAAAAGCAACTCTATCCAGCCAAAACTCGCACTTCGAAAACTTAGCATACAAACGACGCTTCCTTAAAATCTCCAACACCGTCCTTAAGTGCGAGGCATGCTCTTCCTCCGACTTCGAATAGATCAGAATGTCGTCAATAAAGATAACGACAAACTTATCCAAAAATTCGTACAAAATCAGGTTCATCAGATTCATGAAAACTGCGGGCGCGTTAGTTACACCGAAAGGCATAACCACGAACTCATAGTGTCCATACTTCGTCCTGAACGCTGTCTTCGGAACATCATCCTTCTTCACCTTCAACTGATGGTAACCACTCCTCAAATCCAATTTAGAAAACACCCTCGAACCTCCAAGCTGATCAAAAATATCATCAATGCGAGGCAACTGGTATTTATTCTTGATGGTCACCGCATTCAACTCCCGATAGTCCACGCACATGCGACGCGAACCATCCTTCTTCTTAACCAGCAACACCGGTGCTCCCCACGGAGACACGCTAGGATTAATATAACCCTTCTGCAAAAGCTCATCCAACTGCTTCCGCAACTCTTCCAATTCTGCAGGTGCCATACGATACGGCGCCTTCGAAATCGGCTGCGTACCTGGGACAAGATCGATAGAAAATTCCAAAGCTCGATCAGGCGGCAAACCAGACATCTCCTCGGGGAAGACGTCGCCAAAATCTCGCACCACAGCTGGCCACTCCAGCTCCATCTGCATAGCCACAGCCTCCACCGGCCTGGCCCGAAATCTGACAGGACCAAGCAAACTGCTACCACGACTGAACTCAAATACTGGATGTCCGGGAATCTCGAACACCACCTTCTTCTTCCGACAGTCGATCGTAGCATAGAAGCTCACAAGCCAGTCCATCCCAAGAACCGCATCATAGTTGATGATGTCGTGGACAATGAAATCAGCGAAAAGCTCATGTCCACAGACCACCAACGAGCAAGAATTGCAACCACGATGCACCGAGACCACGCCATTCCCTGTAACGATATTCCAACTCTTCGGAAGAGGGGACGTCGACAAGGAATGCCTCTCCACGAAGCTCCGAGAAATAATGCACATCGACGCACCAGAGTCAAAGAGGACTCGTGCAGGAAATGTGCAAACCAAAACCACACCTAATCAAGCAATTAACAATCAAACCCTATTCTAGCAAACAACCATGTTCAAGCAAACAACACAATCTAACAATAAAAACCAGCTAGGAAAGTAACAGCTAGATTGAGGATTACCTGCGATAACCTCATCCACAGCCTCGCTCTCCGCAGCGGTCATCAGAAAAGCCTGCCTCCTCGGCGGAACAGCCTGCCGAAAAGCCTGCCCCTGCGGAACAAGAGCTGCTCCACGACCAGCAGGAACAGACGCTCGCTGCTGCAACGGCTGAGCTGCAACAGGAGCCCTCCGCAGCGGACCAGCATGCCGACAATCCTTCGCGACATGGGAAGCATCTCCGCAAACCAGACACTGGCCCAAAAACTTCCGACACTGATCCTTGACGTGGCCAGGCTTGCCGCAGAAATGGCAAAGCTTCAGAATAGGCCCTCCCGGCCTCTTAAACTGAGCAGACTGATTAGGCCTGAATCCAGGTCTAACCACAGCTCTCGCCTGTTCCACAGGCCTCTTCCCAGCACCAACAACAGACCCTCTCCTCTGATTCACAAGCAGCTCCTGCCTCTTGGTAGCGACCAGAACATTCTGATAAGACTCCCGGTCAGAAGAGGTCACAAAACTCTGGAGCTCCGAAGCAAGCCCCTGCAGGAACCTCTGAGCTCTCTCCTCAGCGTCCTGCACCATCTTTGGTGCAAACCGACTCAGCCTCATGAACTCCTGGTGATACATGTCCACCGACGAGTTCCCCTGCTTCAAATCGATAAAACGCTGCAGCATCTCCTCCCTGGCAGCCTTCGGAAAGAACTCACCCTCAAATCTGGCTTTGAAGGTAGCCCAAACGATCGGCTCCACCAACATCTTCTCTTCCGCATCCCACCAATTCCGAGCATTATCCTTGAGTTGCCTCTTCGCCAAATCAACCCATCCAGCCGGGGTGATCTTGGCCATCTTCAGATTGTCCTCGATGTTCCGAATCCACTCATCGGCAGCCAGAGGACCCTCAGAACCATCAAAATATGCGGGACCCAGCTCCCGAAATTGCTTCGCTCCTGGCTCAGAGCGAGGGGCATCCGGAAGAGCCCGGGCAGCTCGAGCAAGTGGAGCATTCTGGACTTGCAGAAGCACGCCCTGCTGCACTTGCATCATCTGGAGCATCATCCGCATCATCTCACCGCTGGTGGGTTCCCGCTCAGGCTCCTCATCATGAGGGAGCGCACCACTGCCCCCACCACGGGTGAAACGCCTCCCTGCCATCTAATGACACAGAGAACGAATCCAATTAGACTCACAGCTTATGACATCGGACGTCGAACTTAATTTATTGGACATTCTAATATTATTATCGCTATTCCAAAAATCGCAGTTACAGAAGGACCTGCATGGGCCACCACTAAAACCTGTCACGACCCACTTCCCTAAAATGGAGGCGAGACGTGAAAAGGTCCGCACGAGAGTGGAGCTGCGAAGCCCCAAACCCGATAAGCGTCCACAATACATAAACAGGTCCCTGTAACCACAACAGAATAACAATAATAACACAAGGAAAGACTGAAATAAAATTCCACATCTCGCAAATTGTCCAACATCAAAAATAAGTCCAACATCCAGAAAAGCCACCAGGCTAAAAGAAAAGAGTCTAAAGGCACAGAACAAGGCCAATAAAAGCAACGACATAACAAAGTATAGGTCCTACCCACCGATAACAAAACAACTGTCAACAACAGTAAAACACAACGAAGACACTAGGACTGGTCCCCAGTGTCCACGTACTCCCCGTCAAACACAAGCTCGGGCTCGGCGTCAGCAAACACCTCGTCCTCAACAAGGTACTCAGGCTCAGGATCTAACATGTGTCACCCAAAAGAGTAAAGGGGCACATGTCAGCAAGTCTAAAAGACTTGGGCAAGGAAACTGAAAGTAAGGCAACTAGCAACCTAGCAGTTTAGTATGCATGACATGGCAGTTATAACATGAGTGCACAATTTAAAACATGGCAAGACGATTTGTACAAGAGAACAATCATCGGGACAAGACAAGACAAGACAAGAGTAGCCACGCTACTATCAATCTCAATCAATTCACATTGTTGTAGGTGTTTATGCCCTTCACTGAATGGCATAGCATATCAGACCGATCGGCACTAAACACATTTCACGTTTCACGGTTGTTTGTAGATGTTTACGCCCTTCGCTGAATGGCATAGCATATCAGACCGATCGGCACTAAACACTACCCCACCCCAAAGAGTTTACGCCTTACAACTACAGTTGTTGATCAAACAGACTCCCAGTTGAATGGCCGCTTAACCCTCACCCCCTATACCCACACGTAATGGAGCCTGGGGTCCCCGCACAATGAACTCAGCTAGTGAGCCTGGGGTTGCCCCGCACAATGAGCTCGCATTCCTAAATATTTGGCGTAGGGGTGCACCTAGCCGGAAACAAGCAATTCGGGCATTGGCTATCAACCAACACATGGCCCGCTTCTGGAACACGAGCCAGGAACACAAGCATTCGTAGCAAAGCTACGCAATCACAAAAGCACTTAGAGAATGCAATGACATGACAATTAATTCGCGTACCGTTAATGAAAAGTAAACATGACATGGTATTTGTGCAACATGCTAAATGTCGGAATTAGCTTCGTTGTCAAGCTAATTCCCCAATTTGCGCCTAGGCGAGTATCATTTCGTCGCCTAGTCTCTTTTACGCCTACAACAAGAAAATGGCCTAAAACATGGCCTCAACCCTAAGTGGCAAGTTTCACTTGCCTAGCACCGGGGATGACGACCACTTCGTCACACGGATGCCAATCTACGGGGAAGTCGCTGTTTTTGGGGAACAATCAACAAACAACATGAAATATTATTAGGGTTTCATAAAAATATAAATAGGTTATGAAAACAACGGTAGATCGATTTCTTACCAAGAGGAGACGGAAGAAACACTCCGGAGAACCCTAGGTTCAGATCTGGAAAAGATTGGAGAAGTTTGGGGAAACTAGGGTTTTGGGGGATTTGGGGATTTGATGGATTTGGGTGAGATTTTGGGGAAGATGAGAGGTAGATAGGGTGAATGGATGGTTTGGATGATGGATTTAGGGCTTGGAATGAAGGATTTAAGCTTGGACGAAGATGGGGGCTCAAGGGGGAAGATTTTAGGGTTTTGGGTCGTGTTGGAGGAAGAAGAAATGTTTGGGAGGGGTATAAATAGGTTGGGCTGGCGGCTGCCCAGAAATTAGGGTTTTAACACTGGTTAGTCGGTCAAAGAGCAACCACTGACCGACTAGTTTGGCAACTAGTCGGTCGGTCGACCAACGCAGACCGACTAAGTGCAAACAGTAACTCCTGAACGAAATAGGATTTAGAGTTAGTCGGTCCATGAACAAATACTGACCGACTAGTTTAGCATCTAGTCGGTCGATGAATGTTCTTAGACCGACTAAGAGTAAACAGTAACTGATACAAAAATAATATGATGAGTTAGTCGGTTCAAGAAGCATTGCTGACCGACTAGTTTGCAACCTAGTCGGTCAACCAACGTTCTTAGACCGACTAACGATAAACAGTAACTCCTGAGAAATTTAGAAAGCTAACTAGTCGGTCCAAGAAGGATTGTCGACCGACTGGATCGTCATCTAGTCGGTCGATGCCCCTTCTTATACCGGCTAATGAGCACCAAAAGTTCCGATACGGAGCGCGGAGCCCCGGGATCGATTCCTAAGACTTCTAGGCTTGATCTAATAGTTAGATACGACCGTTATGAAGTCCGTCACGAATGACTTACTTCGAAATCGACAATCCTAAGGAAGAAGCGAGAAAATACGACGAATCGATCGAAAATGAAAGCTACGGAGACGAAAACCACACAAGAGGAGAAAATCCACCCAAAACATATATTATATTATTAAATCCAGATACATGAAAAGCAGTCGTTACATAAACCCTAGCCTCTCCTATATAAACCATCCCTCCAAAGAGAAAAAAAGAACATGCGACAAACAAAGAAGCTCACGGCCAAAATTCTTAACCCTGTCCAAAATTTCCCCTTCCAATTAAAAGCACAGCCGCAACTTGTTGAAGAGGCAATCAAGAAACAACACCACCACCAAGCATCTGCACGAGGTGAACCTGTTGCTGCAAATACACATGACGCAAGACACATGAAAAGGCCAAGCAGAGAGGCCGATTTTTGTGTAGCTCTTCATTTTTTTAAAAAAAATCGTATATGGATCCCAAAGCTTGCTGCCGAAATCCTCAAAGAAAAGGGGATAGCCATTTTTGTTGACCAAGCCTTGAAGCATCCAATCCGCAACTTTCTCTTCCTCAAGTTCATGCCGTAATTCTCCAAGGAGGAATAAGCTTGTTGCTGCAATATCTATTTGGAGAAGCTAGTCGCAACTTGAGTTGCGAAGAGAGAGGAGACTACGACATCTACGTCAGACGATTTCTGGCCCGTGCTTATTGACGAAGACATCGCTGCTGCACAATCTGAGCTTTCTAAACTCAATACTTTATTATTTTGTGTAGCAATTATGATAGATCTTCGTAGGGAAAACTTTACCATCTTTCGGGAATTATTTTAGGACTTGTCTGGTTGGGGCTAGAAAAGTGGGACCCAGCTAGTTTGGGACTAGCTGGTAGAAAGCGGTACTAGGATTAATAGTGAGAGGAAACACTGTGTGTGGTGTACTGAGATCCCGGTGAGTGTAGATACGTAGAGGGTGCTCTGAGCATGCTCTAACTTGTGGTTTTGTACCTATTGCGCTATTCAATACCAGTATCTGCTTTGGGGGCTGGAGTAGGTCGTTGGTACGATCGAACCAGGGTATATCTGTGTGTACTCTGTAATTGTCTATCTTTTACTCTGGTTGGGCTGCTATAACTGCGTGTGTTTGTTCGTGGGTTGCACGAATTATTTTTATTAGCCTATTCACCTCCTCCCCCCCTCTAGGATAGGATCCAGATCAAATAGTTCTTTCCTTTCTTTCCCTTTGCAATTAGCACCTACCAAATAAATCAAAAAGAGAATCAACCCTACCCTCCCTCTCACGTAGCCACCTTACCCTACAAAATGAAACCCTAAAACTCAATCTCACAGCCGTAAACCCTCGCGCTACTTCTATCCATCTTCCTCTCTTCAACTTGGCAGCCCCACAAAGGCCCTCACACCAAGGCTCTCTCTTCCTCTCGTTGATCTTCACGACAAGCTCACAACCTTAACCCTCAGCCGTCACAACTGATTAGCTGCAACTTTTCCCTTCTTATATCAAGCCCTAACTCACATCCCTACCTCCCTCCTCCTACTAAAGGAAACCCAAGTCTCCAACCCTAAGAAACTCACAGCCGCCACCAACCTCCCTCACCTTTCTCACATCATCTTACTCCTTCTTCCAACCCCAATGTAAGCGAGACCCATGCCACTCTATATCACCCTCCCCCAAGCCACCAACCTTACCGTCCCATTCACCTCACCTGTAGCCTCAACCCTTCACTTGGGCCGCCGCCTGCGCACGACCAACCACCACCCCCGCTGCCCTGCCAACCCACAGATCTGTCGGCGTTGCCACCAAACTTTCCTCCTTCCCTCGACTCGTCGCCAACCCGCAACCTCCAACAAACCCAAACCCCAGCAGCAACAACCACCACCCCGACCCCATCGAAACCTCCAACGACCCCACTCTCTCTCCCCGACCTCCGCTCTCCCAACCTCACGACCATCAACCACTACCGGCCAGCGACCCCCGACACCTACCCGCACCACTGCAAACACACGACAACCACTCCGATCTCCTCCCTCAAACCCCCAACAACGCCCTACTCCTTCCAAATCTTCGACCCCAACCTTCCCTCCACCACCAACACCACCACTGCTGCCATCACCTTTGACCACCCCCTTAGCCTTTCGAAAAACCCAGCCTCCGACTGCTCCTTCACTCCGCCACCGTCTATCCTCGTCGACGACCTCGCCTGCTACGACAGCCTACACGTCGTCCAGTCCTGCACTCCCAGTCGATGCTCTCGCTTGCCACAGTCGTACGCCACTAACGACTGCAGCAGCCCTGACCACGTCGTCCACCCTCACCTTCCCACGATGCCACCGTGCTGCCAGACCTCTGCCACCGTAACCATCCCAGCTGCGACTCCACCAATTCATGCAAGCAACGCAAACAAGGAAGCACGTGAACTGTGAGTTATTTTTCATGAACAGTGTTATATATGTGAAAGTACAGTAGGTATATATCTATTATACATTTGACAGTGATTTTTGAATCCTAGGGCTGACTAGGACAAGCTAACTAGGACAAAGGGGTTGATAGAAAGACGGCTAAGATTGAATCTTGATGAATCAACGGATGAGATGAGTTTTGAAAAAAAATTGGAGGGAAAACTTTTGTAATGAGGGGGAATTTCTTGGAAAAAACCAAAATCCATTAAAAACATTATTATTTTTAAACACCCGTAACTAAGCACGAAAAACAAAGTCTATTTGAATTTTTTTTGGGCCTGCCACCCGTCACTTGCCAGTAAATGTTGGAGCGATCCGCGTGCTCATCAATTGAAAAATTCTCAACCCTCCAATTTTTACATCAAATGGTCTGCAAGGACAATGCCCCAAAAGTTTTCCCAGTTGAAATGACGAAGAGAAGGATGAGTTGTCCCCTCAAAAGTTAAATACCCCAAGTTTCAAAATTATACCAGTTGGCTATAAAAAGCCTTTGGGGGAACAACTCAGCCATTCCTCCTCTCTCTCTCTCACTCTCTCTCTCAGATCCTAATGGGTTCTCTTCATTATTTTAAAAAGAGATTGCAGAGGAAGGGTCTCTCTGTCCGCCAGCTTCTCCTCTGAAGGCCGTGTCTTCTAAATCGAATACGCCATCACCGCTGCTGCCCGGTACCACTCAGGCTCTCCCCGTGGCAATCTACATCACAGCATCATTGGCAGATATCGGTGGCGTGGTCAACAGCGTGGTAGTGGAGAAAGAAGATGACTCTTTGTTGGGCTTAGTGGTTATGGCAGAGGGGAACCTGTTGCGGGTGCAGCCGGCAAGAGAGTTGTGATGGGTCGGCACTGTGTGGTTGTGCTCTTCTCCATCTGTTTCCTGGCCGGGAACTCCTTTTTTGTGATGCATCTGTAGTAGCCTCTATGCGTGTATTTTTTAAATTAAATAAAAAAGGAAAATGAATAAATAACAAGAGAAATAAGTATGCAGTCAATATGTATCGGGGGAATGGGGGAGCCTTTAATAGGCTTTTGGTCATCTTTTCTCCAATTCAATTGTCGTTAGAGAATCTAATGTCTCTACGGTTGGTGACCTGCTACTGCGTTTTCCTACATTTTCTACATGATTTTAGATGATCAGATCATAGCAAATCTTCTATACATAGAAAAACAAACTAAGGATGGAGCAACTATACATGCCTTTTCCTGGAGCACGCGGGGCTTGCTATTTCTGATCGAGGGGCGACAACTTCGGCACCTCCAACACCCTCAAGGTGTGCTCCACGACGATCGACTCTGACGAGTCGGAGGAGATCATGGGCGGTTCTTGCAAGTGGGGCTGATCTGGATGGCAATAGGCGAAAAATAGTGTGCAGAGGTCTTCTAAGCCCCCGAAGCTGATTCACAATTCTTGGCAATTATTTGCTTCACTAATAATTTCCCCTAGCATATTATCTCATCTAACACTTCCTAAGTCTGACCCCTCTTTAATGACATTGCTTGCCCTTCCATCTACTAATGCTACCAGTCATAAGTGCTTTACTGATTCTGCTGCTCTTCATTGCTCTGGCGGTAGACGTCTCTATTTTATTAGGCGTTGTCTTTAACTTCCTGTTGTTGTTGCTGGTGTGCTCTCGGAGGTGTTGGAACTTTTTGCGATGAGTTTGATGTCGTCGTTGGGATTCGGACTGGCAGTCCTCTTCGGTGCATACATAGGCATCAGTCACCTTATCCTGGAGATCATTGTTAAATTCTGGACCCATGTGTGGCCCTCCCTGCAATCATGCATGCAGCATTAGTCACAATACACACTTCATGTGCCATGTATCAAGCAAGTGATGGCATGCAAATTTGGAGAACATTGACATGGGTACTGAATGACGGTAAGAGCCGTATCAATATATCCATACGTATACGAGTGGTAAGTATACGATACACCGCTACGAAGTAGTGAAGACGTCAATTATATATGACGCCAACCAATTGTGCAAGGGAGGGAAAACTTCGAAGAAAGAAACAAACGAAAAGAGATTATCTCCAATCCAATTTAAATTTCCCCTAATTTTGGTCTAAAATGGGCATCACCATGTCTTTAGATAAGCAGTGCCTAAAAGAAGAGAAAATGTCCAGACAATGTTGAATTCACCTACAACATCTTAAGTGGTAAATATGAATCTGTACCGTTGATATATTGATACCGTTGATATCTGCATGCGCTGATCTGTACCATTGTAACATGCATTACAGTAGCTTGGGGTTTCCTGGTTCGAGCACTCCATTAAGTAATTACCTGGCAATGTCAGCAGCAGGAAGCTTCTCTTTTGTTAGTTTTCTTGGGGAAATTTGTTTTATGACCCTAATGTAATACGAGGGAAGAGACGTTTTTCTTGGGGACATTTGTTTTATGCCCCTAATGTAATACGGGGGAAGAGAACGCTGATAATGCAGTGCCGGCTTCCATTGTTTTTGTGCGGATGCAAGGGCGGGGCGTGGTGGTGTGACGTTTGTCTTGCCTTTCATTTTGTATACCGTATAGAAACAGCTGTGCATGAAAAGCAGTCTGTAAAGAAACATCAATAAGCAGTCACTGAGTAAAATTTTTGCCCAGTGCTAACACCTTATTCGTCAATACTGATATTTTGTTTTGTTTATGTGTATGAGGAGTAGTAGATTATTACTGTGTTAGTTTGAGATTGTTATGTATATGGGAGTAAGGGGGGATCATTTTGTTGTGAAATAAGTTTCTTTTGCCCTATGTTGATGATTTTAGTTATTTTTGTTTATTTGTATTCTAACATTCTTCAATAATTCTTCATCTTTTCACTTTCTGGTGGTGACCGTTGAGGGGTCAAAAGTTTATGGTAGTGATTGTATCATAGCTATTTACATAAGATGTTGGTTATATTAATCATATGTTGTAGGCTGGTGGTCCATTTGAGGACATGTTGCACATCATGCCACTGCAATCACCCTTGGGACATTTGGTGGGCTCACCAACAAGGGCCAACCCCTCAAAAATGAGTTACTGGTCCACATAGCCAGAGTTAGGGGACTTAACTAAATTTTGAGGAACTTACATTTTAAGGGGAACTTAATTGCACTTTAATTATTACATATCATGTAAAGTTAGGGGATCTAAGATTTTGAGTTGGAATTTGTTGTTCTGACTCAAGGGTGCCCTCGCCAAATTTATTGTTCTACGCCGAATTTGTTGTTCCACACAAATTTGACTGTGTAAATAGCGTTTGGGAACAAAGATTTCGTGAGTGAAAATCTTAAATGAATCGTGCTCGCGGGCACGGGTTATGACTAGTACATATATTATATAAAGTTTATATATATTAATATATGTTAGTATATTTATGTATGTTAGAACCAACAGTGAATGTACATATGACAGCAGATCATATTATATATATATATAGTCATAACCCGTGACCATAGGTCATGGGGCATTCATAATATTTCCGCGAAAAAAACAATGCTTTCAAAATCTTTCCCCAAAAAAATTTGCAGACTCATTCAAAATACCATATCCCCAAATTCAAAACTATTGCAAATCCCTCGAAAAAAATTTACAGCCACCATCAAAATATCCCCGAACAAAAAATTTTAAGCTCATTCAAATAAAATTTAGTTACCCAAAAATTTTAATTTCCCAAAAAAAATTGGGTACATCTAGATTTAGTTCCCCCTAAAATTTAAAATTTTAGTTTGTCCAAAAATTTAGTTCTTCCAAAATTTTATATTTTAATTCCCCAGAATGTTAGTTCCACGCCAAAATTTAATTCTCCCAAAATTTTAAATTTTAGTTCACCACAAAATTTTAGTTCTCTATATAACGTCTTCGCATTTCCTGGTCTGGAGCAAGGAGTTAATATCAGCGCAATATGCATTAATACAACAGATACACATGTTGCTGGCAAAGCAAAAATATTTCGTAAGATCCCCCGCTACTTCTATTGAGCTTATTCTGTGTCAACACATGTTGACATCATGTTAATCAAGGCATAAGTTTCAAAATGTTGTGAAATATTTTGCCTAAAAGCAGTTATTTTTTCCCAATTCTTTGTTACTTTTGATGGAGATTGAACAACCTGCAAGTTAAAGGATACTTTAATACGACAACTTGCTGTGTAGAGATTTGTTTGACAGTAGGGTTCTCTTTATAACTAAAAATGAGGAACTCAGAACCTTATCTTAGATCATTGTACTTGTGTTATTTACTTCAAGCATCAAAAATACTTACCATATCCAAAGGTAGAGCATGAATATTAATAAAAACATCAGAAAAATTTATAATTCATAATTACAAAATCATATCTACAATTATCCATACAAATCCAAACTCAATTGAGAATCAAATCTCAATCGATCTCCAACGAAGGGAACTTCTGCAATAGGAAGCTCTACATCTCATCTCATGGTTTCTCCTTAAATTCCACCTGCTGCATGAGTGACTACGTCAAATAATTCACCTCCTTAGTTTTGGACGATGACAATGCATCCTCTAATTTGTTATCCTTTAGTTTCGATGATCCATGATCCCTTGCCTCGACATCCTCCTCCTCGCTTCTTCCTTTAGGCACGACATTATTGAGGTTATCACAAATGGCGTTGTGCTTCACATCGACAAAAGATAGAAGTATCGGCCCAACAATTTAGATTCAAGAACCATACAAAGAGTTCATTAACAAAAATCCAGACCATATAATAATCGAAAAAACATTTAAAAAACCAGCAAGAAAACAAACAACACATAGATATAATTGAATTTTTTGTGTTCTCAATTCCATAAAGATCTACCCTGATTTCACATTATACTCAACTCAAAGACCTGTCAGTGTATAATTGGAAAGAAACAAAACATGTGTTTCGCAATACCCACACTCCACGTAGAAGCCTTCCCATTTCCAAAATTTGAGGGCAAAAAGTGAACAACGTTGAAGTACAGCTTGTAATTAAATTAAACAATATCAAAAACAAAAGCATGATTACAGTGCTGCCTGTATTGCAAGCTAGAACAGAATAATATTCATGGTTCCCTGTAGTACTGCACGTATTGCATCACATTCGGCTTGCTTGACAATTACTGATGTGCTTGTTGACTTTCTTATTGACTGCTCAGCCTATGTCATCAAGAACATCTGAGTTTCAGTAGTAGATTTTTTTCCATCAGAACTGGCATGAATCTTGGGCTCTGTATCCAATTTTGATATATCCTTCTTATTCTTGCTGTTTAGGCATGAATCTTGGGCTCTTTAACCATGACATTAGATGTTTACCTGATAATATTATGCTTGCCTGATAATATTACAGAAGGTACATTATCACCATCTTCAAAAAAATGCTTGCAGTCTGTGGATACAAAGAGGCACCAGTCGTAACCATAACATTGGATGTCTACAGTGTAAAAAGAAATCTTATAGTTTGTAAAAAAGTAATGCCATCTAACGAATATAAGGCATAACTTCTAAGTTCTTTCAGGTGTAAATTTTTCTAAGCAAACCTGGTTACTTTTGGATTACGATCAACCTGGTTGTAAACCTCTATCTCCTTCAAAAGCTCCCTTTTTTCTTGTAGAAGATGAGTCTCAGCTGATGATTTCGTAGAATTTATGGCCTTCAACCTTTTTATTACTTCCTCTGGAACCGAAGTCCCAATTTCAAGCTCCTTACCTCATGTTCGTTGAGTAGCATGGTACATAAAACATGATCAATTTTGTGATTATTGAAGACAACCACACTATACAATAATTAAGCCAAACACAGAAATCTAGTTGTTAATCGATACCAACACTAAGAATTATATAATTTCTCAAATGCTGCTAGCCAAGAATTTCTTAATTAAGTGAAGATGTACATTAGTATGTTCAATAAATCACATGAGAAATTGGGATGTAATTATCAAATTCATGGTTTCCTTACCAATTGCTCTACAGCTTGCTTCACATCAGCTAATGCCTTCAAAGCTGCTTCTTTATCTTGATCTTTTTTAAAAGTTACAACCAGGGCAAGCCTCATATTCTTTCCTCTAAACCAAACACTAAAATTAAATTAGATAACAATAATCTCAAAAGTATATTAAAATAATTATAAAAGAAACATTTAAAATACAATAAACATATTATTTTAATAACATCGAAAGAAATGTACCGTAAAGATTGTGTCTCAAATTTAATGATAATGCACATTTCAAATAACCTTTAGTCGAACGTCAGGGGACTAAATGATCCTTGCACTCTGTCCCACTTAAAATTGCCTGGAGAGCCAGGGGTGAATGCACTTAAGCTGTCACCTCCAAAATTATCATCTTCCCAAATGACCAATCCTTGCAATCGATTAACTTCTTTCTGCATATATTAGAACATAAGAGTATAAGATCTGAAGTGACAGCTAGAAGAAACCATATTGCGAGCTCAACCATGCCAAGAAAGGAGAAAGAAATGCTCAAAGAGCCAATGGAAATGATTTTTAGGAGGTTAGATGATTTACATAGAATAGTAGTTTATTGAGTTAGAAGATTCCATGTCTATTCTCATTCTATTCCATTGCACTTACAAAGGAATCACAATGAGTTCTAGAATGTGACATAGTGGTCAGTATGGTCTGAATTGCACTAAGATTCTTTCTGGTTCTTGGCAGCAACACTGTAGGGTGGGTCATAAAAAATGGTGTTGCAGGTGGTCACAATGGAGTCAGACATACTGAAGTTTCTTTGCTTTGAGATGGGTAATCCCACTATCAACACGTTTCTTAGCTTTGTTGTAATATTTGTCCCTTGTGGAATTTGGTTATTTTAACTATTCACTTCATTTGGCTGATTACATTTGCCTCTTATTTAAGGGATTCATAATGGCTGGTCATGATAATAGAAAATTAAGGGGCCATTTTCATGAAGCCTGCATTTCTAGATATTCGATCTTATATTAGATAGTTCAAAAGATGATAGCGGATCATGCAATTTTCTACAGTACCAAAATCTAATGTTGGAGTACATGTGCAACTACCTTGCTGAGTTAACTATAGTAGATTACATCTGTATAAGATTCTTGCCATCAGTTGTTGCAGCCTATGCTATTTTCATTTCAAGATTCACCATTAATTCGAGTACTCATCATTGGGTAAGAACTGACCTCTATGAATTTTGCTTACCCATCACTGGATTCTTATTATCTTACCTTTATGTTTGCTCTTGTCCGTATTATATGTTTCAGAGTGAAATGTTGCAAAGTGAGATAGATTATAATCTGTAGAGCTAAGGGATTATAATTGTACCATACATAACCTGCAGTTGAATCGGAAAAGATCACGTTCAACTGACATTAGTGTATAAGCAAGATAGGGTAATTCATTATGTTGGTTTCACTAATATATATTCTCTGGTGACGGGATAAGTATAGGCTTTTTATTCAATTGTGCCTTGATACTTTTTACAGTTCAAGCGTGTCTCAGCGTTGCTTCCTCCATTAGAAATTCCATCAATCGACATTGCTGAATTGTTAGTGTTGTGTATATGCCTACCCAACAATAACAGAAGCTGATTAACATGTCTGGGCTATGTGTTCTGATCTTTTTAATGGCTCAGTGGCTCTTGGGAGATCGGAGCTTGTGAATATTGAAAACATTTTCCTTCTTACTGTCATTGTGAAGTTGCATGGATTACTTCTTTTGCTTGAGCTGAGAACCGATTTTGGATATGGCTCCATTAACATTCAAAGAGATGATATGATCGACTACACAATCCCAAACAGTCAATTGTATGTCTTTGTATTTTTTGAAGCTGAGTTCTTTTGCCACGGAACAGGGTTCAGAAGTGTATATATCTAGTAAGTTGTTCTCATAAAAAGTGTACATATAACTAAGTATGCATGTCAACTGTAAATTGGCTATGGTACTATTGACTCTAAGTTGTACAGTGATGAAAGTGGGCACACTTTTCTAGCCATGGAATTTAATTACATGTTCTATAGCAAAGGATTTTGGTTGCTTTGAAGTTCTATATGGATATACTCAAATATTTCCAGTAATTGCAATGAGAATCCATGATAGTCATGCCAATGAAAGAATGAACATGATGCAAATTTATCCAGCAATTGCAATGAGAGTCCAGGATAGTCATGCCAATGAAAGAATGAACATGATGCAGTCTAGATTTATCAAATATATAGACATCACAAAGTGTGATGCTATTTTTATCAAGAATGAACAGAAAGCTATAATAACAAAAAAATATTTCAAAGTTCACTCACATTTCAAAGATATTTGACGTCAGCAAGCCAAGTGAGGAGAACCCAAAAGCAGTCATTCTTTCAAACATCCTCCAGCAATCATCAGTTCTTCAAGCTAATGCAATGGTAAAAATCTCAACTTTTTGGTTTTTTTTGAAAGCTTCTTAATTCCATAGGCAACTTAAAGAACAAATGTAATTCCTCAAATGATAATAAAAATAATTCCTCAAATAATAGATTTAAGCCATGTCTTGCCATGATATTTAATTCCATATGCAACTTAAAGAACAAATGTAAACACAACGACATGAGTTGACTATTCACAGAATTCAAAAACCAGACAGTTACCTTCACTTTGGTCTTTAAATCCTCTAACAATGCATGCAAGAGTCCGTGGCCTTCTTGTTGCTGATGCTTTAGCCCCACCTTTTAATTCACCATTGCGATGTTTCAGACTGAAGGAATATTATTAGTAACTGGAAAAAGGTATGAGTTTATGTAAACAAATTCACTTGTGAAGAAACTCCACCGAAACTTGTATGCAGACATAATAGCCTTTTTTAAAAAAATTGCAAACAGATATTTGGAAGAAACTACTTATAATATTTACATATGCAAAGTTAAAAATAAGAAGTGACTTGCACGGTTATATGCACTTGCTAGCACATGGTACAGGCTATATGACACATCGTTCAGGGGCCTATAAGAATTAAGCTTAATAGCAATGCAAAACAATCAGACACCCATCCTTAATATACCATTTCTTAAGAATACACTAATCAACCCCAAGATTCAAGTTACCACCATAAGAGTATAACACTCAGCCCTATTAACCAACTATACTTCAGTCCCCAAAAATTCCCAAACCTACCACTTGTTAAAGCCACTTCCCTTCGTTTTGTGTCTTGTAAGAATTAAGCTTAATATACCCTTTTATGGCTAGTGGACCCAATAAAGCAACTCAAGAACAAAATTGAGAAGATGCTAATGATTGAAAAACAAAAACATGTTCTCTCCTTTTCAAATCAGCTTCCCAAGAAGCAAGCTCCTTCTCCTTCGTCTTTGAGTCATGCTCATACCAAGTAAACAATCAATCATTGTAACAAATGAAATTAAAAATAAATTTACGATGTGAACCGCATACAGTCACCGATCCCAGAGGTATATCAATAGTAGCATCATTCTTGTTGCCGAAACCAAATGGTGAAGACGACGGTCCAGGAAACCGAGGTTTCAAACCCAACGACTTCTGCAAACATGAGTCTGTGTAAAATACAATGCAAAATTAGAAATCTCGGTAGCAATTCAATTAAACTTCATCAGTTAGTCGCATGATCCAGATCTAATTAAAGGCTTTCTAGGAGGGTACCAAGATTTTGGTCCATGCGTCGACACACCCCTGATGTTTGCAATTTCTCTCATTACAAATTACCTGTTTCACCAAAGATGGCATGAAAGCTGTAAAAATATCAACATCCTATTGATATGGCATGAAAGCTGTAAAAATATGAACAACCTGTTGAAATATGGAGCATTGATTAGCACAGAAAAGAAATCACAAAACAACAGTTGGATCAGCTTGTAATTACCAGCATAAAGGGTGGTATACAAACCTCTTGATAGATTTTCTGACAATCTATAACTGAGAGCCCATGGCATGAAATATCAAGGCCTATACCAGTAATTCTCTTGCACCATTTTAGTAGATCCCTACTTATCAACCATAGATGTTAATAATAATAAATGACATGTATACTTATAAGGCAAGAAACAACTGGACATTAATACCTTATGGATAGCCTGTTGATGGTACCATGTAATAACATTCCAACCCCTTTGATAACTCTAGCTTGGCCAGAAGCCAAAAGGTTGAATCTTTGAAAGGTGTCTAGATAAATAAACTAAATCTATCAGTGAAGTATTAAAAAATATAAACAGAAAAACATGCAACAACAGAAATATATGATGAAAGAAAGGGTGAAATTCAAAATATGAAACATAACATGTTTAATGATTTTTACATACAATGCATAAAACATGGTATCAAGAGCAATAGCATGTTTCAGTGATTATGCTAATTTAATTTAGAAATAATCTCAAAGGGATGTAATGCAATGTGAACACATGTATTTTTAGCATCAATTAGAGTACTGAGTAATGTCAGTATACACAGCTCCTGAGAGTCCGACCAGTCGACAACAATTTATATTCAATCATTTTCTCTTGACACCAATGTATCCAAGTAAACAAATCTTAATTAAATTTGCAACTCCAGCAATCCTAGAACATCAAACTAGATAGGTTTTATTTTCTTTGGTTAAAGCTAAAACTATTTGATTATAACAAAATTAATGCCAGCAATTAGTGGAATACGAAAGAGATCAAGTATGAACGTCATAATTTAGTCTTACTAAGGCTAATATAGGGAAACACCTGAGCTGATAGAGGCAATTGCCACAGTTAGCTGACATTTGCCAACAAACATCTTTCTATTAATTAACCATATATGTTTAGCAAGATTTTTATTTAATGAGATCATAGTAGCATGTAAGCTGCACATTTCGCATTGAGGAACATATCAAATCAACATTAATGCTAGCATTTTATGTAATGTGACAGTTTAATTGAACACTAGTTTCAGTTACATACAGGAACATTACATCAATTTAATTCACATTTAGCAGTTAGAAGTATATAGATAGTGAATGACAACATTAATGTAAGCATGTTGGCCAGCAGCGTGTTTAAATAGAGGAAGTGATGCAATTGAGGAGATCACATGCTTTGCAAGGGATCAACATGGTATGGTTTAGGTTTTTTTGTTAAAGGTAGAGACAACCATAATCTCGATAATATACAATGGAAAAAGTGCATTCTTTTTGGAATAATTCTTTATAGACATCTTAGAGTCTTACTTTCCAATATATCAACAGTGATTGCAGCCCGACCATTACTTTCCTACATAAGGCACTGAAATTACTTTCCTACAATGTGCACTGTTCTTTCTCTGAGAACCATAGTGCAATTAATTTGGTGCAATATATACATCACTTCAAGTGTTCATGCATTCATTTTCATCATTAATGTGAGTATATATTGTGTAAGCTTATGACACCATCCAAATTCAATTCACAAATGTGCACAATGCATGAATATTAGATTAAACCAGCACCAAATACAATGATTATTTCTGCAGATGGTAGCTACATTGGTACTTAACAGATGTATCAAGGTTAAATTCAAAGATTTTCCCTGCATAATTCATTCTTCCTATTCAATATCCGATATTTTTTCATGTAAAACTTATATGGTACACTTAACCTGGCCATAATACAATAAGGTCCTAACATAACCTCATTTAATTAATCATTATCATTATTTTGATAATTTGACCTCAAAAGATAGCATCATGAAGACTCTTCACTGAAACTACCCCTTCAAATCTATAATAGTCTTTGACTCTATTTTATGAAAAGTTTTTGAAAATTTTTGTTGGTTGCATGAAAAAAAGGTCAAAAAAAGATTATTGGTGTAGGATGAAGAGTGGAGGATGAATGTACCAAACCCAAACACAAATGCAGACCTTGAAATGTCACTCCATATCACCAAATCAACTAAGATTTTAAAAAAAGCAAATTAATTTTACAACTTCCATAAGATAAATTGAATCAAAATTTTAACCAATGCTCTGCATTCTGGTTGGGGTCTCTGATCCAATCTCAACCACCTCCTCTTCAACTTCAACTACACCAAAAAGAAACCCAGATTTCATGAAAACTCAATCAAAAAAGCAAATAATAATAATTCTTACTTGTTTGTGGCATCACATGATCAAGAGCAGGATCAATCTTCTTGAGATCTACTACCATTTCGATCTCCGGCGAGATGGTAACCTCACTTCTCCGGCTTCAATCTCGATCTCAATGTCATCATCTTCCTAATCCTAATCCTCTTGATCTCATCCTCGAAGAACTCGCCAGCTCCGATTTTGCCTTCCTCAGCTGGACTGGGCTCCTATCGGGAGCCCCATTGCTCACGGGCTCGGGTGGCTTCCAATTCCTCTTCTTCTTCCTCTCAACGGATCCAACGATGTCAGAGACCTTCTTCTTCACTGCCTGCTGATCGGAGGTGACGGAGAGAGATTCCCCTAATCAAGATTCTTCTTCAACTAAATCAAGCTTCTAAGAAAAACTACCTTCTTCTTCACCTAAATCAAGCTTCTCGGAGCCGGAGATGCCGAGAGAGAGAGAGAGAGAGAGAGAGAGAGAGAGAGAGGGAGAGAGGGGGGATCACAGGTTTTGGGGTTGAGGTGGGAGAAAGGGGGAGAGAGGGGATGTTTTGAGGTTTCCCTCCAAAGTTTTCCCACCGCGTTGAGTTTCCCCCAAAATTTAACGTCTGAGATTTCAAAGTTTTGAGTTTTAAAATTTTTAACTTTTCAACCAAAATTCCCCCCAAAATACAAACACTTGTCCTAGTCATCATTTATCTTTTGTCCCAGTCAGCATTTTGTGGCCACTTAGGACAAACTTTGTCCTAGTAGGATAAAAATTCAAAAAAGGTCCTGTTTTATAGAATAGATGATTAATGTAGAGCAGGTGGCACCTGATCCAATGGATCAGGTGCAAGACACAAAAAGGTGGGACCCAACGAGTACAAGCCCCCACATGGGCTTGTACTTCCCACCTTTTTTGTGTCTTAGCACCTGATCCATTGGATCAGGTGCCACCTTTTCTACATTAAATCTGATATATATATATATATATATATATATATATATATATATATATATATATATAAATATATATATAATACCGAATGGCTCTTGGGCACGATCCTGGCGATCTCAGGCGACCTAAGTTTCAAGGCGGCGGCCCTCACGGTGGCGGGCCTTCTGGGGATGGCTCGGGTGTCTTGCGAGAGGGAACTTCTCGATCAGAGGCAGTTCCTTCGGCTTCAGATCTAGGTTATGGCGTTCTCAATAACCTCAATGGCGACGGAGTGATTAACGGATGTGACCTATTGAAGGATGTATCTGCCAATCATAGAGCTGATTTGGACTCTAATGCCACAGACATTCAAGCGGACGGTGGTTGGGAAATTGTTGATCGGCGTAAGAAGTTTGGAACGAGCGGCAATAGACTGGGTGGCACAGGAAAATCAAACCCCAAAGCTGGTAGGGGTTTTGGGCACAGGCCACCTCCTCAAAGGGTTGTTGCTAACCAACAACCAAGGTTGGATCGGCCAAGAGCACAGCATGTGTTTGACATAAGGCCTCTTAGGCCTAAGGTGGATATTAGAATTGACACCAAGGGTGCGAAGCAATCTTAGGCTGACGTTTGCTCCAACATTAGGAAGTATGATCTTGATACAGGCATGTCGTTCGTGGCTCCCCTCACTCAGGATGATGGCTCTCTCATGGCATTGGTGGCGAAATCAGCTTTGGATAGAGGCGCTGAACAGTGGAAGTACACTCTAGTTGGATACGTGTTGGGAGATGTCCCGTACTATGGTCAGATGCGTTCCTGGGTGGAGAGACTATGGAAAATTAAGTAGGGCCTGAAAATCTATAGTCGAGAAAATGGGTTCTTCTGTTTCAAATTCGAAGATGAAGGGGAGTGCGAGAGCATTTTGCATGGCGGGCCATGGATGTTTGATGGGAGGCTAGTGGTGCTACAGCACTGCAGTTCTGCTCTCAAGCTTGAACATGATATCCTGTCATCAGTCCCTGTTTGGATCCAACTCCATGGTGTCCCACTAGGTATGTGGACTCTTGAGATATTTAACTCAATTGCTTCGGTAATCGGAAATCCTATTTGCCTGGACAAACTAACTGCTAAGAAGGAACGGCTCTCGTACGCAAGATCCCTTATTGAAATCCATGCCAAGGATGCTATTCCTCAAAGTGTCTTGTTTGGTACAGAAGATGGCCCTACAATATCTATTGATGTGAAGATTGAGGGCGAGCCCCCAAGATGTTCAAAATGCATTTGTTTCGGACATTCAAACATCCAGTGCCCTGATGCAATTGAGCCCCCTTCAATCCAACCAGTGGCAGCAGTTCTCCCTGAGGACGCACTTACAACCGTAGAACATAATGTTACTGAGGGGGCTGCTCAGGCTTTGGCTGGGGGCGAGGTGGAAGTAAGGGACATGGGGGTTGAGATTATACAGCATGGGGATAAAGATGAATCGGGTGATAAGGTTATTGAAGCAACAACCAAATACAAGAGCATTGCTTCCCTCTCAGAACTGGGAGAGGGTATAATGGGAGAGGGCCAAGAAATCACAGGAAGCTTGGAGCAGGAGGTTGCCCAAGCACAAGAGGGTTGCGAGGAACTCCCGGTTGCAGGCGCAGACAAGATTCATGCAGCTTCAGTCACTTCAGAGGGGGGGCATTGACTACGACCGTAGATCAACCATGCGACCATCCGAAGACCAATGGGAATTTGCAGGATGGGATAGCCACTTCATCAGGCCAACCAAAGAAGGGATGTGGTTGTTTTCAGAGGCCACTTCCTTCTTTTTTTGAAGATGTTGCAGAGGATGGAATGGACAAATTACCTGAGGTTATTGCCATAGACAACCCAGAGTGGAATGCGTTGGCAGAGCAACTCCATGCTGTGAACACTAAAACTACAAAAAAGAAGTCGGACATTAACCCTACAGCCCCGAGGAAAAGTTCACGAATTCTGGAGTCCGGCCAGGGGAGGAAAGTCACCATTGATCAATGACCATAATATTTTGGAATACAAGGGGCCTTAATAGCATGGGGAGGAGGAGAGATTTGCGGTACTTTATCAACAAAATGGTACCGACTGCTATTATACTGGTAGAGACCAAGCTCAGGTCTTCTGCTTAAATTGATAAGTTTGTGCTTCCTAAGGATTGGTTATCCTTCAATAACTTTGATCTTTCTAATGGTGGATGTATTATTATGGGGTTGGACCCATCGGTTTGGAGTGATAGCCTACTTTCCTTATCGGAGCAGCATATTCCCATTAACTGTAACAATAAAGGGGGATTTTCTTGTGTTATCACAGGAATTTATGGGTGCAACACCATTGTGGAGAGGGCTGATTTATGGAAAAGTATGGAGGCTGATAGTTGCCTGGTGAGTTCTACACCATGGCTGGTGGGGGGAGACTTTAACAGTGTATTATATACTCGCCATAAAATTGGCGGTAGAAAGCTGGATGAAAGCATGGTTCTGGACTTTAATGACTGTGTCAGTAGGTGCTTGCTTCAAGAGCTGAAAAGCACGGGGAATAGATTAAGCTGGTGCAATAATAGACTTGGGGATGGTCAGATTTCTGCTCAACTTGATCGAGTTTTTGGTAACCCAGCGTGGATTGATAAGCTTCCAGATTCTTATGTTCTTTATTTGGAGTCATCGACTAGTGATCACTCCCCTATGGCGGTCCATCTACATAATCAGGTACCAAGCCATCCTAAGCCATTCAAATCTTTTAACTACTGGTTTTCTTGCCCAGGTTATAAGGATATTATTTCTGCTAATTGGTCTGTCAATGAAGAGGGAACACCTATGTATCGACTTATGAAAAAATTGAAAAATCTAAAGCCGGCTATTAGAACTTGGGCTAAAGACTATCATGCAGATAAGCTTATAGATAAATGCAGGTGGCAGCTTGCTGAAACCCGATGTAACCCTCACATCCACCTTGACTGCTTACTTCAGGAGAGTGAATCTCGACAGACCAAAGAATTATTTAATGCTCTGAAGTTTGAGGAAGACATGTTCAGACAAAAGAGTAGGCAAGAGTGGCTAACCCTTGGGGATAAAAATACAAAGTTTTTCTACAACGCCATGTAGGCCAGATCTTCTCGCAACAATTTGAACCACCTTGTTGATATGTTGGGGAAGCAAAATTCCGTGAATAGAGATTTGAGGGTGGATGCGCCTATTTTCTACCAGGATTTATATAATCAGCACAATTATCCGAGTACATTTACAAATCTG
Source organism: Scilla litardierei (assembly GCA_030789695.1). Classification (NCBI taxonomy): domain Eukaryota; kingdom Viridiplantae; phylum Streptophyta; class Magnoliopsida; order Asparagales; family Asparagaceae; genus Scilla; species Scilla litardierei. Next base: position 142,849,496 of record CM061133.1, on the reverse strand, counting down.
GTCGCTAAGCGTATCTTGACTGATGAAACTGCTTCTTGGCTTATTAGAAGAGTCACCAGCAAGGAAATAAAGGCAGCGGTATTTCAAATTGGACCAGATAAGTCGCCTGGGCCGGATGGCTATAATGGGTTCTTGTACCAGTAGAATTGGGATATTATTGGGCAGGATGTTACAACTGCAATAAAATCATTTTTCGGATCTGGTGCCCTTCTCAGGCAGGTAAACCATACGTTTCTAACTCTAGTTCCTAAAAGTTTGAACGCAACAGGATTAGGCGACTATAGGCCTATCGCTTACTGTAACGTTCTATACAAGTTCATCAGCAAGATCATTTGTAACAGGCTTAAGGGGGTGGTCCATGAACTTATATCCCATAATCAGGCTGCTTTCCTGAAGGGACGTCTCCTGTCTGACAGCACACTTATTGCCCATGAGCAGATCAGAGATTTTAATAATCCTATGGGGAGTAGAGCTTGTCTGAAGCTGGATCTTCGAAAGGCTTTCGACAGTGTCAATTGGGACTTTATCTTCTACTTCATGCATCAGCTCAGGTTCCGTAATACATTCATTGGCTGGATTAGAGAATGCATCACTACCCCCACCTTTTCTGTTATGGTGAATGGGGCTCCCTGTGGATATTTTGGCAGTAGCATAGGGCTTCGGCAAGGTGATCCCCTCTCCCCTTACCTATTTGTTATTGTTATGGAGACGTTCTCTATCCTTGTTGACAGGGCCATCATGTCCCGGAAAATTCAACTAATGAGGTGCACTGGTTCTATCTCTCACTTATTATTTGACCTGTTGGTATTCTGTCGTGCGAATAGGCCTACCTTTTTGGGCATCAAAAATCTTTTGCATGAGTTCTCCTACTTCACTGGGCTTCAGGTCAACTGGGACAAGAGCACATGATTATTTAGTAAGGGGGCAACTCATAAAGATCTACTGGCGTATCTTTTGGGTATTAGGTCGGTATCCACCATAACTACATATCTGGGTTTACCTCTCTCTCTGAAGTACCCCACATCCACTAATTACAAGAGACTCGTAGATAAATGCAAGAAGAGGATGTGTGGCTGGTCCTCCTCTATGCTCTCTATATCTGGGAGAATTGAGCTAGTCAAGTCAGTCATCCATGGCATGGTTGCATTCTGGATGAAAGTGTTTCACATTCCCAGAAGTGTCTTGATGACTATCACGACTATCTGTAGGAAATTCATTTTTGGAAACTCAAAGTCTTGGGCGTGAGATGATATATGCAAACCGAAAGCTGAAGGTGGAGTGGGTCTAAGATTATTGGAGGAGCTAAATGAAGCTGCAGCGGTTAGGCAAATCTGGAGATATCTATCAGCGGATAGCATCTGGGCCAGTCACATGCGGAAGATTTATGGTCACCAAGCAAGCTTCTTTATAGCCGAGGCTACTGTAACACAATCGGGATCCTGGAAACGGCTGATTATAGGCCAGACGGCAGCTTTGCAATATATCAGGCGCCTGGTCCGTGATGGTGCTTCAGCCTGATTCTGGGTTGACCCTTGGCTGGAGGTCGGACCGCTCAAAGCCCTCTACACTATACCGCCGGGAGCTGAAGACATGAGGGTATCGGACTACTGGATTCCGGGACTCGACTGGAGTGGCTCTTCTGCACTTGATCATGTGCGACATCTTCTGCGGAATGAGTCTCTCAAACCTGGTTTGGACGATTGGAAATGGGTGCCAGGTGATTCCTTCAGTTTCAAACAAGCGTGGGTTGGAGTACGAAGGAAAATCCCTGCTTTCTATCTTCACAAATTAATTTGGTATCCTAACCATGTGCCGAAATTCTCGATATCTCTTCTCAAAGCATTAAGGGGGAAATTACTCACCAAAGATAAGATCGATAGGTGGGGGTGACTACTTTTCTTCACCTTCTTGTGTGTTATGCGTTGACAATGAGGTAGAAAACGTTGACCACTTATTCTTTAAATGCCACTACTCGAAATACTTATTGCACAGGGCTATGCTGAAATTAAAGGTGCCATTACACATCACCCCATCTCTATCTGAGGTGGGGAAATACCTCCTGTCCAACTTTGAGATTGTCACGCCCCGCTTCCCAAAAGATTGAGCAGCGAGGCATGGCCAGCCCGCATGGACTAGAGCCGTTGAGGCTCTGGGTCCAATAAGCGTCCATGGCAAGTTATTATGCGGAGGGGAGGTCCGATCAAATGATTTGGCATGAAACAATAGAAATAACAGTAAAAGATATTATTCAAACGCAAAAGGTAACCAACAAAGAGTTTAACATAAAGACTAAAACTGTACGTACCAGAGGCAACTAAAGAGTAAAGAGTCTGCGGGGGATCCTCAGGTTGTGGCAGCCCTGTCAAGTCTAAGACATGTGCAAAACACATGTCAGCAACGAAATAATGAGACCATAAGTTAATGCAGTTATACAATTCTAGCAGTTCTGAATGGAATTTAAAAGACAACTACACAGGCAGTCCTAGAAAACAGGAAACAAGTAATGGTTATTCTAATAGATCTGCTAGGGGTGTCCATCTAGTCAGATCGTCTAAGAGTTGTTCATGTAATTCTATCAATCTGCCAGGGGTGTCCATCTGGTCAGATTGTCCAAGTCTAGAAAAGGTCAAACGACCGGAATGCATCCCTGTGAAGCAAACAGGAGTGCACCAACTGCGTTACAAAGATAAAGCCTAAGGACTCAAGCTGCGTAGGCGGAGGGGAGCTACCCCCCCAGGCCCAGCTAGACTCTTTTGTCCTACCCCACCCGCGAGTCGTTTGTGTTATGGACACGAGCCAACAAACGCTCCATCTAGACACGAGACAAGACAAGGATCACGAATGATACGGCGTATCATACCGGAGCGCACCAGTCACGGGTGAGCCAAAGCTGGGGAGCACCAGTTCTCAATGGTCACCCACGTCGTCGATCCGAAACAAATCATTAATCATGAATGATACTACGTATCATACCAGAGCGCACCAGTCACAAGTGAGCCAAAGCTGGGGAGCACCAGTTCTCAATGGTCACCCCCGTCATCGATTAATTATACGAAAGCGAGACATTCCTGGACGAGCCAGCAACGCTCCACAAGAGTAGTGCCAACCTCCGTATAGGAGAGGCCCACGCCTGTGATCTTCTACAAAGATCCACATAATTATAATGTCTGGCTTATTAATTAGCATGTGAGGTTCAAGTTGCATTTTAAAGGTGGGTTCGAGCGGAAATTAACATGTGATCATTTTCAAGTATTTTGCAGAAATAAAACTAGCAGTTCTAACATCAATTCTAGAAAAGTATAAAAGCAGTAACTAAAGTCTCATTCCTTGCCTGAAAGATTCCGGCAAAGATGTAGTCCAGCAGGGTCTAGGTCAACCAACGGATCAACGGAACCTGTACGATAATCTATCATCACAATCATGCACTCTAACATCCACAGACAACGACATAAGATAAGCCAGATTAACGGGGCCCGCTTTAGGTCACCAGACCTATGGTATGCTGCCTAGTTCGATCGATCATTCCATCTATCCTATGTGCACAGCAGAGTCAGTCCATTGATCGATCGAGGCGATTTCTACTGAGTTCGTTCTATGTGAGTTACTTCATGCAAGTTGGCCCTAATTACTAGAGCAACAAGGCTAACGTGTTAACTAAAAATTGTATAAACAATATATCCACCCTACGGATTATCAAGTTAACAACATTATAAAACGTTACTAGCATGCAAACACCAATTTCATTAAGTCCGTTACGATATTTATAGTCTAACATCAAAAATATCCAACTTAGTGATACGTTATAATTAACATCCTGAAACAAGTTTCTACTCATCATTAAGCATGCCAACTTCAGATTATTAGATCCAAAAGTTGCTCATAAGGTTAATGATACTAGCTGGTTATCTGATTGTAAGTAGAATATTAGCAACGTTATTACCCTAGCAACGGGAACTAACAGAAACTCGGAATTTACGCGTTTGAGTTATCAACTTATCATTAACATGCCATCAACAAATGATTTGGTCCACCATCTGTTCATTAGCAATGTCCATCGATTATATGCAGACTGAAATCGGGTATTAACGAACATTTACTAACCGACACGGGGAGATGATCAATGCCATCGGGTTGCCGCGTGACGGACAGCAGCTAGGGGGGTTGCAGGACGTTGCGGTGACCCGAGAGGATGGCATCGACAATTCGGGCTGCCGTTCGTTGCGAAGAACTGGCCGCAGCCGTTGACCGGCCCATGGTGACGCTGCTGGCGGTTTTTCGACAGTGAAGGGCCGGAGTCGCGTCGGAGGGAGGCCCAGGGATCATCGGCGATGAGAGGGGGCCGCTGCGACGATGGTGGCGCTGCCGTGACCCGAGCTGTGCTGTGGCACCGCGATGCGTTGCCGGACGTCGTCTGGGCGACCACACGGTGGGGTGCTATTAACAGGGGAGTGGCCGGAGCTTGCGTTGCCGTCGTCGGGACACAGGGGAGTGGGGTCGGAGTAGATGGCCGTGAGGAGGCAAGAGGGTACTGGAGTCGGGGGAGGGGTGAGCTGCCGGAGATGACGCGGCGGTGTTGAGGCGCGGGGACGGGCAGCCACGACGGCGAGGGGTTCGGTCAGAGAACGGGAATCATGGTAGGTGCGGCGCTGCGAAGAAGATGCTCGCGGGGGAGATGATGTGAGATGACAACGGCTTGGAGAAGTTGTGTACAAAAAATGAATAGGAGGGGGGGCGCCGTAGATTATTGAGGCTGGGAGAAAAACAAGAGAACCCTAGGTTTTTTTATTTAAAAAAGTGAGGGGGCGGGTTGTCACACGTGAGGGGTGGATCCTCTAGGGTTTTGGCACAAGGTATTAGCTTGCTATAGGTATTCTACTCTTTCTCTATTGTTTATTATTAGTATTAAAAATCTCAAGGCTGTGTGGGGTTTTAAAGTTGGGTCTAATCAAATGGGGGGGGAGTAGGGCTTAGTTCACGTGATAGGGAGTCTAGGGTCTGCTATAGGCTAACTAGAATAGGGTTGCCATATGACAGTAAATGGCTCAAGGGTGACTAGGATTATTATTATTAGGAAAATAATTTGTTTCCCCTCCTTCTCTCCACCAGGGTACTTGCGGCCAAGAAAATTAAAATGGGTTGGGTCAACATATTATGGATGATTAATATTAATAAGGATTACATTAGGAAATAGGAGCCATTAAACTTGGGGTTACGTCAATATTAGATTGGGCAAAAGTGAAATTGGGTCAAACGGTGCCCGAAAATTGTGAAATAAATACTGGGGTGACCGGAACGATGAGAGAAGGAAGACGGGGAAGACGGATCACAATTTCGACGACGAGAAACGAAATTAAAAATAGAAGGGCCTTACGACAAAAGTGAAAATCGTGACGTCTCTTCTAACAAGGTCAAATCGTGGAAGAACGGCCCGTGAAATGTCATTCCAAAAGAATTCCACAATTTAATATTCTCCGAGAGAGTCACACCGACACATCACACCATAGGGTTCGGATACAGACAGAGTCTAAAATAAATACGTGCACGGACAAGACTACGTGCACGTAAAGCGTATAAGGCTACGGGGTCCAAAGGCGACCTTAATTCTAAGTTAGGCACACGTCGGGGTCGGATTGCTAAGGATGCAACCAAGGTGCTACGGCCCTATCGACTCAACGACACGACTCACATACCAAGCACAAAACCAATCAGGTACTCGAAATTGCTATACGCACAGCCGTATGACAAATAGCGAGTACCGGCCATTACATCCTACCCACCTTAGAATAAAGTCCGTCCTCGGACTTTCTTAATTTCAGGCATGGCTAGACTCCTCTAGTTAACTATAGTAACTACCCTGATCATTCCTAGCACAGTACTTCAACCAACACGTAACCTAATATATCTATCTATATACATGCACAGTAATAATATACATCAATTATTTCCCAACCATTATATCTTGTACTTGTAGCTAGGTTAATATTATTCACGCATACATTCCTAACTTATGGAAGTGCCTCCGCACATTCATACCTATGCACAATCCTATTCCAACATTCAAAAATCACCCCATCATATACAACCATTGTATTATACATATAGCACACATATACTAACCAGGGTATTTAAATTCATCACGAATTTAAAACCGAAGATACATATATCTACTCAATATAACCTACAAAAGGTATATCCCCTAGTATACATTCAACACATCAATCATAACAATAATACTTAGCTATATTATAACTTTTCGCCACAACACCAAATGACAAACAATTTCTTATTACAAGCAATACATAATCACACCATCATGTTAAATCTATTCCTACAAGCATAATTCATCCAGCCTAATAACTATGCATATAGCACATTTCACTCCTAGTTTAACCAACACATACCCATTCAAACATGTAAACCCTTCATTCATAACTATAGAATAAACATGTATCTATATATGGTGTGGCCACGCACGTCCAGGTGCGTAGCGTAACCCAGCACAACCACCTATATAACTACATTCACCATATCCTATCATGCACGGATATATGTAACACTATACTCACATCCACAAACCACAACCACATTATAAAATACTTATGGAGCATACTCATTCGCTCTCGATTGAGACTCCAAGATACATACCCAACAATATACAATCTATGTACTCATACACACACTCATATATATCTATATGACACGACTCGTCATATGTAGCCTTAGTAAATAGCTAGACATCACCATACAATCATTCACACATCAGAACATGTAATTCATACTTATCCCATATATACGTATACACAATCACGCAACACATTATTATCATAGTATCTATAAGCATGTCCACTCGTACTCGAGGGAACACTAAGACTTATATGTATTCACAGGCATTATATATTCACACCTATTATCTTACGTAAGTATCTATACTTATTCATGTACTATATACACATAATTATTTCATTCATCGAAGTACGCATATTCCATTATTCATCCATAAGCTCACATATACCTAAGTAATAATACTAAGCATGCCCGACAATGATATATATTCACACGAGCCGGGTAATCCTCCTCATGGATCTATGGGGAAGGCAGAACAAACACAAGGCTCTAATGTGAAGACACTTCCAATATTTGACATCTAGGGTGGTTAAACAACCTCCAACTAACCAGCCCTAATTGGCTAGTCCCAATCATTTAAATACCAATAAAATTTTCAACTCGAAAGCCCGTTCACGAGAACCTGTTATAATGATCCTGTTGTTCTCCGCTTCAATTGGTTCTTGGCTCAGCTGCCTCTAGGAATCTCTAAAGTGAAACTACCAACCAAATCTAGATTTTCGAACGTCAGACTTACTTACGATTTCCTTTTCAATCCGAACAACCAAGGCAATCTACTAACTCTTTTCCCATATTTCCTGATCATTGAGCACTCGTAAAACCAGACATGCTCACTTGACTTGATCCAGAATTTCCATTGACACTTAAACTGCTAGTCACTGTTGACTATAATCCATCCACATGATTCTGGAGAAGTCATCGCCCTTCACCATTTCGTAAACTGTAACTGGAATCCAGTGATCAGTACGCACTCGATGCGTATCCGAATGGTCGACTTTGAAACTCCCATGACATTCCCAAGATCCTTAATTCCTTTAAATCACTGTGTCCAAACAGATCATGTTGTCGATCTTATACAATCCATCATAAAATCAACCTCGTCATCACATTATCACTCTGAATCTCTTCTGTTCATCTCTAATGATCATACTATTTACTTCAACCACGTTGCTATCCTCGAACTAGTTTTTTTCCTTCTTTTGTTTCTTTTTTTTTAAACCCAGGTTATACTGTTGCTACTCGGCTTATATATATATGCTCATAATATCTGTTGCCTAACAGTTCGCTTGATCGATGTAGGTTTACGCATTTAGTCGTTAAGACAAGACTCCTAATCACCACGCTTCTATCATGAGCAGCATACTAAGAGTCGACCTCATTCCCTCGATTCAATGTTCTCGCTTCCATGGTTCCTTGTCAAGTCGAGAATCCAACCTTATAACTATCCGATGTGTAATAAATACATCACTTAAAACTTCATCTTATTCCTGTATTCTTACTCAAATCCAAACTAGAGGGGGCAAGGAACTAGTCTAAACCTAACTAACTTATGTCAGACTCGAATATTGTTGGTTGTTTGAATAGTTACTGCAACACTATTGTTTCGATAAATCATTCGATGATGACCTGCATGGGCCACCAAAAAAACTGTCACGCCCCGCTTCCCAAAAGATTGAGCAGCGAGGCATGGCCAGCCCGCATGGACTAGAGCCGTTGAGGCTCGGGGTCCAATAAGCGTCCATGGCAAGTTATTATGCGGAGGGGAGGTCCGATCAAATGATTTAGCATGAAACAATAGAAATAACAGTAAAAGATATTATTCCAACGCAAAAGGTAACCAACAAAGAGTTTAACATAAAGACTAAAACTGTACGTACCGGAGGCAACTAAAGAGTAAAGAGTCTGCGGGGAATCCTCAGGTTGTGGCAGCCCTGTCAAGTCTGAGACATGTGCAAAACACATGTCAGTAACGAACTAATGAGACCATAAGTTAATGCAGTTATACAATTCTAGCAGTTCTGAATGGAATTTAAAAGACAACTACACAGGCAGTCCTAGAAAACAGGAAACAAGTAATGGTTATTCTAATAGATCTGCTAGGGGTGTCCATCTAGTCAGATCGTCTAAGAGTTGTTCATGTAATTATATCAATCTGCCAGGGGTGTCCATCTAGTCAGATTGTCCAAGTCTAGAAAAGGTCAAACGATCGGAATGCATCCCTGCGAAGCAAACAGGAGTGCACCAACTGCTTTACAAAGATAAAGCCTAAGGACTCAAGCTGCGTAGGTGGAGGGGAGCTACCCCCCAGGCCCAGCTAGACTCTTTTGTCCTACCCCACCCGCGAGTCGTTTGTGTTATGGACACGAGCCAACAAATGCTCCATCTAGACACGAGACAAGACAAGGATCACGAATGATACGGCGTATCATACCGGAGCGCACCAGTCACGGGTGAGCCAAAGCTGGGGAGCACCAGTTCTCAATGGTCACCCACGTCGTCGATCCGAAACAAATCATTAATCATGAATGATACTACGTATCATACCAGAGCGCACCAGTCACGAGTGAGCCAAAGCTGGGGAGCACCAGTTCTCAATGGTCACCCCCGTCATCGATTAATTATACGAAAGCGAGACATTCCTGGACGAGCCAGCAACGCTCCACAAGAGTAGTGCCAACCTCCGTATAGGAGAGGCCCACGCCTGTGATCTTCTACAAAGATCCACATAATTATAATGTCTGGCTTATTAATTAGCATGTGAGGTTCAAGTTGCATTTTAAAGGTGGGTTCGAGCGGAAAGTAACATGTGATCATTTTCAAGTATTTTGCAGAAATAAAACTAGCAGTTCTAACATCAATTCTAGAAAAGTATAAAAGCAGTAACTAATGTCTCATTCCTTGCCTGAAAGATTCCGACAAAGATGTAGTCCAGCAGGGTATGGGTCAACCAACGGATCAATGGAACCTGGACGATAATCTATCATCACAATCATGCACTCTAACATCCACAGACAACGACATAAGATAAGCCAGATTAACGGGGCCCGCTTTGGGTCACCAGACCTATGGTATGCTGCCTAGTTCGATCGATCATTCCATCTATCCTATGTGCACAGCAGAGTCAGTCCATTGATCGATCGAGGCGATTTCTACTGAGTTCGTTCTATGTTAGTTACTTCATGCAAGTTGGCCCTAATTACTAGAGCAACAAGGCTAACGTGTTAACTAAAAATTGTATAAACAATATATCCACCCTACGGATTATCAAGTTAACAACATTATAAAACGTTACTAGCATGCAAACACCAATTTCATTAAGTCCGTTATGACATTTATAGTCTAACATCAAAAATATCCAACTTAGTGATACGTTATAATTAACATCTTGAAACAAGTTTCTACTCATCATTAAGCATGACAACTTCAGATTATTAGATCCAAAAGTTGCTCATAAGGTTAATGATACTAGCTGGTTATCTGATTGTAAGTAGAATATTAGCAACGTTATTACCCTAGCAACGGGAACTAACAGAAACTCGGAATTTACGCATTTGAGTTATCAACTTATTATTAACATGCCATCAACAAATGATTTGGTCCACCATCTGTTCATTAGCAATGTCCATCGATTATATACAGACTGAAATCGGGTATTAACAAACATTTACTAACCGACACGGGGAGATGATCAATGCCATCGGGTTACCGCGTGACGGACAGCGGCTAGGGGGGTTGCAGGACGTTGCGGTGACCCGAGAGGATGGCATCGACAATCCGAGCTGCCGTTCGTTGCGAAGAACTGGCCGCAGCCGTTGACCGGCCCATGGTGACGCTGCTGGCGGTTTTCCGACAGTGAAGGGCCGGAGTCGCGTCGGAGGGAGGCCCAGGGATCATCGGCGATGAGAGGGGGCCACTGCGACGATGGTGGCGCTGCCGTGACCCGAGCTGTGCTGTGGCACCGCGATGCGTTGCCGGACGTCGCCTGGGCGACCACACGGTGGGGTGCTATTAACAGGGGAGTGACCGGAGCTTGCGTTGCCGTCGTCGGGACACAGGGGAGTGGGGTCGGAGTAGATGGCCGTGAGGGGGCAAGAGGGTACCGGATTCGGCGGAGGGGTGAGCTGCCGGAGATGACGCAGCGGCGCTGAGGCGCGGGAACGGGCAGCCACGGCGGCGAGGGGTTCGGTCGGAGATCGGGAATCATGGTAGGTGCGGCGTTGCGAAGAAGATGCTCGCGGGGGAGATGATGTGAGATGACGGCGGCTTGGAGAAGTTGTGTACGAAAAATGAATAGGAGGGGGGCGCCGTAGATTATTGAGGCTGGGAGAAAAACAAGAGAACCCTAGGTTTTTTTTATTTAAAAAGGTGAGGGGGCAGGTTGTCACACGTGAGGGGTGGATCCTCTAGGGTTTTGGCACAAGGTATTAGCTTGCTATAGGTATCCTACTCGTTCTCTATTGTTTATTATTAGTATTAAAAATCTCAAGGCTGTGTGGGGTTTTAAAGTTGGGTCTAATCAAATAGGGGAGTAGGGCTTAGTTCACGTGATAGGGAGTCTAGGGTCTGCTATAGGCTAACTAGAATAGGGTTGCCATATGACAGTAAATGGCTCAAGGGTGACTAGGATTATTATTATTAGGAAAATAATTTGTTTCCCCTCCTTCTCTCCACCAGGGTACATGCGGCCAAGAAAAGTAAAATGGGTTGGGTCAACATATTATGGATGATTAATATTAATAAGGATTACATTAGGAAATAGGAGCCATTAAACTTGGGGTTACGTCAATATTAGATTGGGCAAAAGTGAAATTGGGTCAAACGGTGCCCGAAAATTGTGAAATAAATACTGGGGTGACCGGAACGATGAGAGAAGGAAGACGGGGAAGACGGATCACAATTTCGACGACGAGAAACGAAATTAAAAATAGAAAGGCCTTACGACAAAAGTGAAAATCGTGACGTCTCTTCTAACAAGGTCAAATCGTGGAAGAACGACCCGTGAAATGTCGTTCCAAAAGAATTCCACAATTTAATATTCTCCGAGAGAGTCACACCGACACATCACACCATAGGGTTCGGATACAGACAGAGTCTAAAATAAATACGTGCACGGACAAGACTACGTGCACGTAAAGCGTATAAGGCTACGGGGTCCAAAGGCGACCTTAATTCTAAGTTAGGCACACGTCGGGGTCGGCTTGCTAAGGATGCAACCAAGGTGCTACGGCCCTATCGACTCAACGACACGACTCACATACCAAGCACAAAACCAATCAGGTACTCGAAATTGCTATACGCACAGCCGTATGACAAATAGCGAGTACCGGCCATTACAGAGATTAAGGGAAGGATGAGTTTGCTATCTAGACTTTGCCTGGCTGCCCTTGTTTGGCACATCTGGAGAGAGAGGAATAGAAGGATTTTTAAAGGAGAAAGGCGAGGGCCGACCATCCTGTTTGAAGAGATTGCTGCAAACATTAGAGTGGCTATGTATAATCAAGACCCGGCTTCAGCAGAAGAGATATAAGTATTTAGAAATTGGGAGATTAGAGATAATGGTTGAGATTCATGTTATCTTTTTTTTCTATTCATCTAGCTGTGTATTGTAAGGGCTTTAGATTGGGGTGGAGGTTCTAGTAGTAGGGAGTGACGGCGCATGTGCCCTCTCCTCCCTCTAGTTAGTACCACTATCCCACTATATCCCTCTTGTATTGACCTAGTCTTCTTTATAATTATATTGCTAACTTTTCAAAAAAAAATATTTAATACCATTTTATATAAACAATGTATATATATGTATATTTAATATTGTTTTATTAGTTAAAATCTTTAGCTTGATATTACGAATCCATGACGCAGATAAACCACGCCTCTTGTCCCGATCATCTAGACACCCAAAATTGCATCGACCAGGCAAGTATTTATCATCTACAAATTTAAAGATGTAATCATGTTATGAATGAGGGAGGCTTTTGGCCTCCCCTCATCTTTATCCCCCCATTACTCCCCATTATCCCTACTAATAGGGACCTTTGGTATCCCATGGCCTTTGGGCTTCTATGATTATGAATAAATAGAGAACCATGACTTTGTGCCATGGTTACTCATTTTTCTGATTATTCAACACGTTATCAGCACGTTTGTCTCTACTTCTAGAGCTTCTCCTAAACATCCCCTCAAATCCCCCTTACCACGCTAAGGAATCTATTGTTGCAGCGATCCGTTGCGGCAAAGCTCTTGCGACATCGATTTCCAGAGCAATGATTATTTTATCTACAGATTACAATTTTTCTTCCCTAGATCAACGATCTAGAGGTATAATTTCTTATCCTGTAGATACATAATATGCAAATATTATATACTTTTTGGCTCAAAATCTAGAACATACACAATCTTATCTTAGATTTTGGATTTTTGTTATTATTATCATAATATAACAAATTTTTTTTATAGAACACTCCTCATCCCCTCCCCGAAGGGTGGCCTCCTCTCTCGAGCCCCCCCCCCGATGGGGGCTCCTCCATTGCACAGACTCCCCTCCCCAGACGGGGGGATCCTCCGTTGCCGTTGCGCAGACCACCCCCCCACGACGGGGGGCTTCACCGATCGCGCCCCCCAACGGGGGGCTCCTCCTTTGCGCAGACCCCCCATCGGGGTGAGGGGGGGTCCGCCGATCGTGCACGCCCCACCCCACCCCCCCCCCCCCCCGACGGTGGGGCTCCTCCTTTGCACAGACCCCCCCCCGCTCCATCGATCGCGCACCCCCCCCGACGGGGGCTAAGCCGACCCCCCCCCCCGACGGGTGGGGTGGATCCTCTGTGCACCTAACCCCCCCAACTGGGGGCCGGCTCCTCTGTCGCACCGAACGCCACTCCCGGACGGGGGGCTCCTCCCCTGTCGCGCCGACCCCCCCCCGACGGGGGGTTCCTCTATCGTCGACTACCCTCCCCCAATTGGGGGCATCCACGATCTGTAAGATGATGAGGTGGGGGCTTTTAACCTCCTTAACAAAAACACTAAATTTTATATTAGGTTTAGGGTACATTTAAGGGTGCTTTTGTCCATCTGGTCATTTTTAACTGAATTTAATCCCATGGGCCTGCAGCCCAAAACTGCATTATAAATAAGTTATTTTGGATGTTTTTTTGGCCTGAAGCCCATCCATAAGCCCAAATAGACTTTAACATTATTTTAAAATTGATTTTTAAATCAGTTTTTCACTTATATTTCCTTAAAATTAAGAGAAAATTCCATAAATAAACTGGAAAATTCTGTAAAAATTAGGAGAAATCAAATTATAACTTTTGATAACCTTTTGGTTGCTTAATTTAATACTTTTTATTATTTCATATTATGTTAATTTCAACAAATGCATATTAATTTGATTAATTAGATTTTTTTATTTAATAATTATGGACGGTCCTGAGATTGCTTTGCCGTTAGTTATCTAACCTAACGGTGCATGATATGTCTCCACGCAGCCCAAATAATTATTAAATATTATATATTTCTCCAATGAAATGTGTTTGATGAATTTTGAAATGTCTGTGATGTTGAAAAATTATTATTTGCCAGTAGCATATATAAAACTGTGTGGATGTTTAAATAAGACAAAATGTGTTTTTTGGGATCGGCCAATTTTGATATCCTATTATTAACTTCCTTAACTTTGTGATTTTCTTTTATGAGAGAAATTGTAGTGAGGTTTTAATGTATCAATGTCATAGACTGGTGTTACTACCTATGTATAAGGAGGTGAAGCTTACATAAATCTGGGACCCCGATGGGTTTCCAAATTGTATTTTTCTTTATTCTGCTTTATGGACTGTAATACGGACTTTGGACATTGTATGTTTTTGGGTATCTGGCCGATCCCCGCATTTTTTCTTATTTATTTCTTTATATTGAGCATGATTTTAAATCGCTTATTATTAATTCATGCTTATTTAATTGCATAGATACAAATGGCAAAATTGGCTAGCGTCGATTTCGAGGTTCTTGACACAGCAGGAAAGAACTATCTTAGCTGACAAGTGAACCTGAAGTTTCACTTGCGTTCTATGGCCCTCCTTCACTCAATTTTGGCCCCCGCAACGGCCGTTACAACTGCTAGCAATGCCAAAGAAGTGGCACAACCATCTAGCATTTCTCCTACCGTAGTCTCCGACATGGATAAGGCGAAAGCCATTACTTATATCAGGAGACACATAGATCGGACCTTAAAGGCCGAATACTTGACGGTAGAAGACCCTCTTGAGTTATGGACAGCACTTGAGGCACGTTATAGGCATCAGATAGATGTCATACTACCACGTGCCAGTTATGAGTGGGAAAACCTCCGTTTTCAGGACTATAAGTCCGTTGCTGAGTACAACTCAGCACTTCATAATATCACCTCACGCCTGAAGTTGTGTAGTGAAGAAGTCTCGGAGCATCGCATGTTGGAAAAGACATTTACCTCGTTTCACGAGAAAAGATGACATCCTTATGCAACAGTACTGTGAACGCAACTTCATAAAGTTCTCTGATTTGCTCTATTGCCTTCTTCGGGCAGAGCAGAATAGAGACTTACTACTTGCCACTCATAATCTGCACCCTGCCGGTGCTGCCCCGCTCCCTGAAGCCCACCATGTTATTCCCCAGAAGTGAAAAAACAAGGAAAAGGCTAGAACTAACAAAGGGAAAGCTGCAATGAAGCCAGCAAGAGTACCACACCAGAACAACAACAACCAAAGGAAGAAAAACTTCACATGGAAGCGTAAAAACACTAGTCCAGTGTCAATTCCTAAGAAGAACTGGGAGGATAAATGCCATAGATGTGGCATGACTGGACATTGGTCCAGAAACTGTCGCACTCCTCGCCACCTTCAGGGTCTGTATCAGGCGAGCCAGAAGTCTCCGCCTGAAACAAACTTGGCAGCTATTCAACCGCCAACCAAGTTCACTGCAAAAGACTTCGAGAATGACGATCTGCTCGATTGAGCCCTATCTTTATATCTATGCATTTAAATCTATGTAGCTTCATCTGTAGTTTGCTTTGAAAGCACTTTTATTTGAATGACAGTTTTTCATTTACTTAAATAAACTTTCATTTTGCTTATATATAGATGAAGTATGAGTGCCTAGTGGACAGTGCCTCAACGCACACTATCCTTCGTGATCCATGCTATTTTTATAGCTTAAACAAATATGACTGTCCTGTTATCACAATTTCAGGACTGTCCAACATAATCAAAGGATCTGGGAAAGCAATCATATTGCTCCCAAATAACACAAGACTTAAAATACAAAATGCACTATTCTCTCCAAAATCCAATAGAAATCTCATAAGTTTCAAAGATATTCGTTTTAACGGATATCACTTAGAAACTAGAGATGAAGAAAACATTGAATATATGTATGTGACTCGATAAGAAGATGGCTAGAAGACCATCTACGAATGGTTTAAGGGACTCCCGTCGGGTCTCTACCACACGTATATTCAACCAATAGAAGCCAATATGACTAAGAACCAGAAGTGCCTTTCATTTCCAGAGTTTCAACTCTGGCACAGTAGACTTGGTCACCCTGGATCTGCTATGATGTGTTGCATCATCTCTGAATCCCGTGGACATAATTTGAAGAACCAGAGAATTCTTCAAAAGGGTGAATTTCAATGTCCAACTTGTTTTCTGGGAAAACTTATAACAAGACCCTCCCTCCTGAAAGTGGGATTAGAGTCTCCTGGCTTCCTACAGAGAATTCATGGCGACATTTGCGGGCCTATTCACCCTGCAAGTGGCCCATTTCGGTACTTCATGGTACTGATTGATGCATCCACAAAATGGTCTTATGTGTGCCTATTGTCCACCCGCAACCTAGCTTTTCCAAAGCTATTGGCATAAACAATTAAATTGCGGGCTCATTTGCCCGATAGCCATATCAAGAAACTATGTCTTGATAATGCGGGCGAATTCACTTCACAAGTCTTCGATGACTATTGCCGGGCAACGGGTATCGAAGTTGAACATCATGTAGCTCATGTTCACACCCAAAATTGATTAGCAGAGTCTCTTATAAAAAGACTCCAATGGATTGCACGTCCATTGCTCATGCAATCCCAGTTACAAGTGGAGGCTTGGGGGCATGCTATACTGCATGCCGCATCGCTCATTAGGATAAGGCCCTCGGTGGCCAAACATTATCCCCGATGCAGCTAGCATATGGCGCACCACTAGATATCTCCCATTTCAGAGTATTTGGTTGTGCAGTGTATGTCCTAATAGCACCACCTCAGAGAACCAAAATGGGTCCTCAGCGTCGTCTAGGTATCTATATTGGGTTTGATTTGCCCTATATTATTAGATACCTAGAACCTCTCATGTGGGACGCATTTAAGGCACGTCTTGATGACTGTGAATTCGATGAGAAAACATTTCCAAAACTAGGCACACATTCTAAGAAGCATGATGCTTCTGAGACCAATTTTTGGGACAAGAAGTCTTTGTCCCTTTATAATCCGCGTACTAATCTGTATAAAGA
Organism: Scilla litardierei; assembly: GCA_030789695.1. Classification (NCBI taxonomy): domain Eukaryota; kingdom Viridiplantae; phylum Streptophyta; class Magnoliopsida; order Asparagales; family Asparagaceae; genus Scilla; species Scilla litardierei. The sequence goes on along the minus strand of CM061133.1, from coordinate 142,832,351 downwards.
TTTGATCCTGAAGATCCTTCACATTCAGAACACGGTACATCTACTACCGGATAAATTTACGGACAACCAGAAGAGTGTTCGTTCATACGTCCCAGCTGTCAACACGCCAGCTAGGATTGACATCCCCAAAGATGGATGTAATCCACCGGCAGCAGAATTGGCTATGCCTCAATTGAAAAGAGGACGCCCGCCAGGTTCAAAAGATATAGTTCCTTGAAAGAGGAAGATTCCTGGAGATAATAAGATGATCCCTCCACAGGATGCTGAGCTCAGACCAACGGCCTATCCTCTCCTTATTTCCCCTTCAGAGGAAACAATAGGAGAAACATCATTAAATTACGTACGTACTGTAGAGGTACTGAACAGACATAGCACAGTCGTCGTCGTCGATTTTGCGTTTGCTATTGTCGTTCACGTCTCTGAATACGACGATGACGTCGAACCACGATCTCTAGCAGAATGTAACCGCAAAGATTATTGGCCAAAATGGGACGAGGCAATAAGAGTAAAGTTAGACTCACTCTTGAAACACAAAGTCTTTGGACCAGTAGTCCAAACACTTGTAGCTGTTCAACCTGTGGGATATAAGTGGGTCTTCATCAGAAAAAGAAATGAATAAAACATGATCGTACGTTACAAGGCACGCCTTGTAGCACAGGGATTTTCCCAAAGGCCGGTGATTGATTATGAAGATACTTATTCCCTAGTCATGGATGCGATCACTTTCCGATTCTTGCTTAGCCTATCATCTCGGGAAAGCATAGAAATGCAGCTCATGGACGTTGTGACTGCATATCTATATGGCGATATAGATAAAGAAATCTATATGAGACTTCCAGATGGATTTAATTTACCCCCAGAAATGAAAGAGAGACCTCGAGACGTCTTCCCAGTAAGGCTTCAAAGATCATTATATGGTCTTAAGCAATCGGGAAAAATGTGGTATAACAGACTAAGTGTTTTCCTTGCTCATCAAGGATTTACAAACAACAAAGTCTGCCCGTGTATTTTTATCAGGAGAATGGGAACGGGATTTGTCATCGTCGCAGTATATGTGGACGACTTAAATCTCATAGAATCTCCTACAGAGATCAATGAGATATCTGAAAGCCTAAATCATACCTTCGAAAAAAAGACCTAGGCAAAACGAGGTATTGTCTTGGCTTATAGATTGAACACCTACGAGGTGGAATCCTGTTACACCAACCAAATTATACAAGGAAACTTTTAAACAAGTTTCGAATGTAAAAATGTCATCCTTTAAGTACTCATATGGTCGTGAGATCACTGGATATTCATAAGGACCCCTTCCGGCCACTGGAAGAGGGTGAGGAGATACTGGGTCCAGAAGTACCCTGCCTCAGTGTCATTGGAGCACTTCTATATCTCGCAAACTGCACGCATCCCGATATAGCGTTCGCATTTAATCTACTTGCCAGACACAGTGATGTGCCTACAAAGCGCCACTGGAACGGAGTAAAGCATCTTCTACGCTACCTCCAGGGCTCTATAGATCTGGGACTATTCTACCAGAGAGGTTCATCCTCCCAGTTACTTGGTTATGCTGATGCATGTTACCTCTCTGATCCCCACACAGCAAAATCACAAACTGGCTTTGTGTTTACCTACAGAGGGACGGCTGTCTCATGGAATCGGTAAAGCAAACCACTACATAAACATCATCCAACCGTGCTGAACTTATTGCGATCAACGAAGCAAGCAAAGAGTGTTTTTGGCTCTGCTCTGTCGTCCAACATATTCTTGATGCCACTGGCCTAAAGACTGGTGGTCTTGAGCCCACTACCTTGTTTGAAGATAACACTGCATGCATAGCTCAACTCAAAAAGCGCTACATCAAAGGAGACAGAACGAAACACATTTCTCCCAAATTCTTCTGGACGCACGATCTACAGAAGAATGATGAGGTCAACATTCAGCAGATCCAGTCCTACAACAACTTAGCTGATCTGTTTACTAAATCTTTACCGAGATGTATTTTTGTAAAACTTGTAAAAGGAATCGATATGAGACAGCTGAAAGACCTACAAGCCTGAAGCTTATTCGGATGAGGGGTGTAACCTGTGGGTTGCAATCTTTTTCCTTAAGCTGTTGGTTTTTCCCACTGGGTTTTCCACAGCTAAGGTTTTAACGAGGCAAACACGATTACTCCGATTCAGAAGTATCCACCCCCTTAGTATTTACACTAAGACAAAAGTAATAGATGGATAATGGGGGTATTATGAATGAGGGAGGCTTTTGGCCTCCCCTCATCTTTATCCCCACATTACTCCCCATTATCCCTACTAATGGGGACCTTTAGTATCCAATAGCCTTTGGGCTTCTATGATTATGAACAAATAGAGAACCATGGCTTTGTGCCATGGTTACTCATTTTCTGATTATTCAACAAATCAAAGGTTGTTGAAACTGTTAATAATAACAAATCATGTTGATTAATAACTTTTGAAGAAATTCAATTGACCTTATGATATGTTTCATTTATACGTTTGCTTTCACCCCCAATGCTGTTGATTATGATGTCCACAGTATAAAAATGTTTCTGTCATTATAGTGTGTCGTACCATTAATTGTGCCACTTATCTATGGATTGATGAACAGTGATATTGGGTCCTCGGGGCATTTATGTAATATTGGGCCCTTGGGGGCATATATTGAACTATACGGACACATAATGCCACTTTTGGGTGGGTTAGTTCATTGTAGTAAAGGTCGGAATGTTGGATTTCATCCCTACAGATAAATTTGACCGTCGCTCGGATGGGGACGATAAGTACAGAGCCACAGGTAGATTCCGTTGGTTTCGGTGTAATTGTAGTTTCTTTTGCCCTCGGACATTGGGCTTGTCACTGGATTAAGTAATTGATTGGCACTCTCTTTACTTTCTATTATTGCTATCATAAATTGAGTAAACCGTCAGCTACGCTCTTACCATGCTCATTTGGCATGCTCACTACACTTTTCTCTGTACACTACGCTTTGTCATGCGCACTACACTTTGCCATGCTCACTACACATTTCCATTTTCCTTACCATGTTCACTACACATGGTCATGATTTCTTACGTTGCTTCTACATTTAATACTGTGAACATAATGTGTTTCTCATTTTCATAATTTTGCAATATATATATATATTATATTATCTTGTCGAGTGTCCATTTTTATAACGTTTTAAAACTTACCGATCGACCCTCGCTAATGTATATTTCCTTGTTTATTATCTTGTGAAATATACATCAGGTTCTAAGACAGATTTTGCAGAGGAGTACACCTTGAGGCTGAGCTAGTTTGCCAGGAGTACCCGAACGCTGAGATACCCTACTGAGGAACGACGTGCTTTTTGCAGCCCCGCTATAATTTAATATTAGTGTTGTATTTTATTCAGGTGTATTTACTTTTTGTGTAAATGTTTGTAATGGCCATGCTAGGCCTTATTTGTGTACATGTAATCTGGGCATTGGAGTTGTAATAATGATTATCTGTGTTGTTTTGAGTATGCATGCAAGACCCTGCGAGGTTTCACACAGACACTTATTGTGTTTAAGTTAAGGAGGAAAGAAAAACAAAAATACTCCTCCTTGCTTACACATGCAGACCCGCCATGTCCTCGCTCCCAAGTATAATAGGAAGTGGGGCATACAAATTGATTCAATTTAGATTGTAGCTCATCATAAAAGAATCCAATAATTCTACTCATATCAATTCCATTGTGTGGGCATGCAAGAAACTACTCATTGAAACGCTCCTAAGCTTGGTAAAAGGTTTCATTCCCTTTTTTGCGTGAAATTCATTATTTGCCTCCTCAAGCCTTGAGTATTGTGCAATGGAAAAAATATTAGAAATTCTGCTTGTAATTCTAACCACGAAGATATAGATTGAGGTGGTAAAGTATTCAACCAATTTTTAGCTTTTTCATTTAAAGAGAATGGAAACAAGTTAAGATATATTGTATCGGCACTTGTTTTTCCATCAAAGCATGTAACACACAGTTTTTCAAATTCCTTAATATGTGTATAAGGATTTTCTCGCTCTAAGCCATGAAATGAAGGCAAGAGTTGAATAACCCCTGGTTTGAAGTTAAAAGAATTAGCATCCACATGTAAAATAAAACATGAAGCTGAACTAGACCTCGTTGGCCTCCAATCATCTTTCAATGTTCATCTACCATGTTGTGAACCATTATCTGTATGATTTCCATTATAACCATCCCTGTTATATTTTGAAATTCAGCCATATCAATCACTTTAGATAATCGATGTGTTTTAAGAGTTCTAATCCACATGCAAAAATTCAAATACGAGATAATTCTCTTTCCAACACTACACTACTTTTTTTAAGATTTCGAATATTTTTTTACCAAAAATGAAAACAAATTGTATTCACAAGAAGATAGTACTCTCTGAAACAATATTGTCCAACAACGTCAATCACATTACAAATATTCACTGTTGTCCCCGGTAATGGTGCCAAATTGCTTGTGCTAATCCCAAGTGTAGGATATCGCTAATTCAATATATCCCAATGAGTCAGGGTCGAATCCACAAAAACAACTATTAGAATACGTGTAATATGATGGCAAGAGTTAGAACAAGATCAATTGGAATGAAACCCACCTTATGAAGGTGAAGGTTGTTGTTTCAATGGAATTGCAGTTATCACAATCAAGCAGATTCAACACAAGTGATCAAAGTGGGGGTTAAGTGTGGGTTGTGACATCAATGGAATTATTGCTAACCTATACTTGGTCCTCAATCAAGGTGCTTAAAAGCTAATTCAATTCTCTAAAATTAATTAGATCAATCATCCACCCTCTTGGATTAAATAATTGATAAATCAATTCAAGAGTTTTGATCTAGAATATCATCCATTAGATTTTACAAAGATAGGTATTGAATCCCCTCTCTCGAGCATAAAATTAAACACCATTTGTTATCAATTCCTTCTCTCGAAGCAAATTCATAGCACTCGATATGAAAATCTATAGATGATGATGATTCTAGAAATTATGAGTAATGAAGAACTCAATTCTCAATTAGCAACATTCCATGTCAAATCACAACCACACACCAATGAATTAGCCACTCATGTGTACACAATCAACAAAAACATCATAGAAATTCATCATCAATGGCTCAAACAAAATTTAGAGAAGTAAAATTGAAGTAGAGTTTAGAGTTATATCACCAATTCGAATTAAAACAATCAAAATCTTAGAAGACATCTACGCAGCTGCTACAGTAAAAAATGAAGAAGAAATCGCGCGCCCTAGCTCCAGAGTGAAGAAGAAAAGGGAAAAATTGATCTCTAACTGAAATCTGTTACAAAATCACGCATCTCTCACTCTCTCTCATATACAATCATCCTCCTTCAATCTCCACCCTTGATTCAAAATTAAAGCACTCCCACGTTTCAGCTGATCGACGGATCAAAACAAAATCTCGCACTGTCAAGCTGAGTCAGCAATTAGAATCGACAGATCAATCACACAGTCATGTGGCCTTGAGTGAGTCGCAATTGACATTGTCTTGTTGAATTTTTACACGACCATTTTGTTGTAGTGCATATGTTGGGGACAAGTTGGTTGGATCGACGTGGTCACGTCGGTCGAATGACGCGGCCATGTAAAACCTCTACATTACTGTTTTTCTATTCATTAACTGAGCTCCTGATACGACCGATTGGTTTTAATGAAACGACCTCCTCGTTTTCTTCTCATAGTCTTCAAATTCTTTTATTACGCGATCGTTTGATTGAGAATACACGACTGCATCACATCATTTTCAGGCCTTTAGATCGAGTTGTGAACCAGACTTCCACACGGTCGTTTGGTTGGTATCGCACAACCTTATGAACTGCTTTGACTGGTTCTCTTTTGTTGGTCTTCACGCCGCCATTTAGATTGTAACACACGGCCGTGTGGCTTATAATTTCCTCCTTTTGAGCTTCAACCACTTTCTGAAAAATTCCAAAAAATTCCTGAAAAATATTAAATACTTTGCTAAGTCTTGGAAAGACTATTTTAAGCACAAAAATTTATTAGCTCATAATAAAAGATGTTATTCTTAAAATGGACTTAATTGAGCTCGATTATCTACATATTGTGCACAACGTCCTATGATTTAAGGGGTTTTATATACAATTTTCATCCACAATCAGTATAGATCCAAATCAACACACACATACCTCTCGATATTTTCCTTCTCATAATTTGGAATGAATTTAATTTAGTCATTTTGCATTTCAGTTAGGTTAGTTGTAATTTAATTACAACCTGAGAATTTTTCGTATTATTAATTGACAAAAGAATGTATTTATTTAAAAAAACATTAAAACAAATTAACATGTGATGTGAATGGTGTAAAAATAGGGGATACGGGTAAATGTCCCTGAGAATGAACTCAGGTATCATCCCTGCATTCAAATCAATACAGGCCGTGAGATCTACTCCAACGCACCAAAGGGAAATCGTAAACTTCGGTTTATTTACGAGCGCAACCATCTGAATTCTGATGCTTGGAACTACGCCCGCATTAATTACTGGCCATTTCCGTTCTCAGCCTCCATCAGTCACTCGTGACGCGAGAGAGAGAGAAAATTCATCGGAAAAAAATTTCCCCTCCCTCCGCTTCTCTCCTCCATCAACCCACTCATCCCTTTGCCTCTCTCCATCTGCCTCTCTCCTCCATCAACTCGCTCTTCCCCTATCTCCGCCATCAACCCGCTCTCCTCCATCTCCCCCGCTCTCCTCCATCTCTCCTCCATCTCAAGCACCATCTCCATCCACCCCGCGACAACCAGAAGACGGAGAAGACGGAGAAGGAGGAGAGAATCCAGCGACATCTCCAGTGCCATCTCCAGCGCCATCTCCATCAACCCCGTGGCAACCAGAAGATGGAGAAGAAGAATCCAGAAGACGGAGAAGACCGACTGTTGCTAATTTCTTCAACGAGGTTTCTTTTTTTTCAAATTCTTCATTTTAACATAGGGTTCTTTACAGGTTGAACTTACTATGAATTTTATCGCAAACCATTTATCCATTTGTGAATTGGAAATATGATGAATAAATACCTGTGTTGGAACTAGGAGGCGACCATTTCCTTATCATGTTGAACTTCTGTGGATTTGTTATGGTGATCTTACATGATTTAAAAGTCTCATCCTTTCCCTCTTTGATTGATAATGTTTAATTTGCCCTAAGAATTTCCCTCTTATATCCTGCTGTGATTTAGTGTGGTTGGCAATTTATTGAGTTCCATCTTTCAAGAATCAATATTGTGTAAAGTCCATTGTTGGTTTCGGTATCTCTTTGCATTGTAGATCAAGAAATTCAAATGGTTTAGTGCATTGGTATCTCCATGAATGATGTTCTTGTGGAAGGTAGGGATGGCAAATTTCCAGAATTCATTTTATGTTATTTGATTTTTTTTCCTTCTTAACTAATGAATTCTTTCTTCTTAATTACTGAAATTTTTTAACTGAACTTGCATTTACTATGTTAGAGCCTCATGTATATTAGTATTCCAGTTCCTACAGGATGAGGTCATGTGAGTCTATCAATAAAAAATCATGTTAGTCTGAATTTTCATGTAATTAGAGTTAAAATTTTCATGAAAGCAATCCACAGTTAAAATTTTCATGTACAATCATTGGCAACACAAATGCTGTAATTGGAGTGAATATTTCCAGTGAATCTTTGATTCAATATAGCATTGTGATTCATGTATCCATTCATTCATGTAGCATTTTTAATTCCTTCCTTTTCAGTCTTCCATCTTTTGCGTCTGAATTACCAGGTGTTCTAAAACATGTGGATGTTAAGTGAAAATTATGCACATAGGAATGTAACATCATGCAAGACATGGCAAAGATAGCATTATATGAAATGTTTTTCCTTTGCAAGCATCATATCAAAAACTACCTTGCAATTTTCAACTTGACCACGGGCTGAATATGCATGAAGAACACTAGTAAATGTTACAATATCTGGTAGGCATTGTGCTCTTTTCCCCCATACTGAGATAAAAATAACCACAGACTTTTGAAATTGACCAAGCTTAATGAGGCAATGGATGACTATATTTAAAGTACTCTGTAATTGGAGTTGAAATTTTCATGTACAATCATTGTGATTCATCTATCCATTCATTCATGTAGCATGCTAATGTAGCTTTTGTGAAATTCTTTGATTCATTATCAATGACCTTTGGTTCTAATTATGTTTTCATGTAATTTGTTGCTAGACATGGCAAAATTTTATGTTGTCAAGAAAGGACGACAATGCGGGGTGTTTGGAAGTTGGGAAGGTTGCAAGGCACAAGTACATGGATTTCATAATGCCAAGTTCAAGGGGTTCCAAACTTACGAAGATGCTATGAAGTATTGGAATGAGGAAAGCACTTCTGTTCGGCCAAATCGTGGGTGTCGAGAGATATTAGAAAGCTCAGAGAACAGTCAAAGCCGCTTCCGTGAGATGGTACAGGTGAGAGAAGCTGCGGAACATCATGTGCTGTGAAATGATCCGATTGCAAGTAGAAGAGATGGGAATAATGAAGGAAATGCTACTGTATCTAGAAGAGTTGGAGTGTTCAATGGCAATGGCGTATGTGTTTGTTGCTTATATATCCGCAATCATAATCAATGTTGTGACGGTGCTTAGTCTTGGATTTATTGTAAGAGCTTATTTTCGTGGAGAATAGGTCATTATGTGTAATGTTAAATTGTATGATACATCGGCATGTCAAGTACTTTCTTTAATATGTTTATTTTGTAGTTCGTATGATACAGATTGAAGGTTAGCTGACATGCCACTGTTTTAGTTTGGGTCTGTGATTATAAATATAAGCATTGCTTTTTGTCAATTTGCTTGGGTGCCTTTCTTTTCCAGGATGTGTGGCAAGTGATGTCAATTTGCTTGGATACCTGGCAAGTGAGGTTGAAGATGAAGCTTGGATTCAAGGATGTGTAACAGCATGTATGATGAAAAATTGGTTCCTGTCAAGTCTTGCTGATGCAATCTTGGTTGTATGATTTGCTCACTTGAGGATCTCTAGTGTATGATTTGCTCACTTGAGGTTCCTGCCAATTTTTGAAGAGTTTGTCTTTGAATAAACTTCCTGCTGTGTGGGCTGCATCTTCATGGACCAAATTCTCTGTTGAGGACTAAATAAAGTTGGTGATAGAGAGGAGCATGTTGGTTTTCCCTCTGTAATATGTTTCAGTGGTGGAATGTGACACCCCTAACTTTTGTTTGAGCATGCTGGTTTGGTTTCAGTTGTCAGCACACAAGTTGCAAACACCATGTTATGTGAAGATTAGTGCAAGTTTAGCAATAGATTGAAGGGTTTGTTGTCTTTTTCTCCCCATCATACAGAGCAAGAGCTGTATAGTGGGATGAAACATTGCAGAATCTGGCACATTCAGCTGAATACCAAGGATCTTTTAAAAAATCTGGCACATTGCAGAATCTGGATGTAACAAAAAAAAATCAAGTTGAAGACATGGATCCTGCTGTAACAAAAAAAATCAAGTTCAAAGCAACACAACACAAGTTGAAGACATGGATCCTGCTGTAAAAAAAAATGTGCAACCTGAATGCTAAAATTGCCCCACTCAGCTGAACACAAGTTGAATACAAGTTCAAAGCAATACAAGTTGAATACAAGCTGAACACACTCAGCCAATATACAAAAAAAACATTGCATCCTGGCTGCTAGCAGTCCATATTGTAAGAGCTGATTGTCTGCAACAGGATAGAGCCAGCGAAGAAGCCGAGTACAGGAACATGAGCATATTGATCACTATGAAGTATCTGCACAAATTTTTCAGAAACCAAAATCAGTTTCCAGTGTTCCTTGTTATTTCATTTATTTCAAAATGAATGTCAACCTAAGAGTAACAACCTAAGAGTTATTCAAAATCAGTTTCAGAAATCAGTTTTAGAAACCAAATTTTTCAGAATAACAACAAAATTTTTGCATGCCGCAGTTATCATCATATTTTTCAGAATAACAACCAAATTTTTCAGAATCAGCATTTCGATCTCCAATACACATGGAATCCAATCGAAGCAAGTGCTTGGCTCATCATCATCAAAAACAAAAAAAATCACTTTAAAAGAAAAAGACAAACAAGGGCATGTGTGCTGCTTGCTTCTATCTCCCTCTCACTCATATGCTTGCCAAATGGATGGCCCTTATCTTATTTACTCTTCAGCAAATTCCCTCCTTTTAAAATAACAAAAATCACTGCATGGAACACTTGATATTATACTATAAGGATACTGCAAGATTTGTAAACTACATGCACACATAATACTGCAAGATTGACAGAATACTATTTCTTGGCCTCTAGCATATACACTGTAAGGATGGAATAATAAACCACATGCACACATACCAGATTTTGCAACACATGTTGAAGCTACTTCATACAATAGTGCAACTGTAGGTCACAAGAAGTACAAGGCAGCACACCTTTTTCGATTAGAATGGCTCAATCTTCTTCTCCTAAATGCATTGACAAACCTGTACTATAACATCAGCCCTCTAAAAACCCAAGAAAAAAATAGGATAAAGTGTTTTGAAATACCTTTATCATAACAAAGCCTTGTTCATTCCTGTTGCGAAGATTTTTCCTACAGAAGATCATGCATTGAATTTAACAGACATTTACAATAGTATATACAACATTTAGAATGGTGCAAAAATACCTTATTTCCACAAGTTCTCATGTCATGAACTTTTTCCCCACAAACACTACAAGTTCTTTTTCTTGATTGAGTTCGCTCATGTGATGCTTGTATTCCTGATTGAATCCTTGACGCTTCTCATGGTCGGCCTTTAGTCTTTGCTTTTACAGGATCATGGATGATAACATCCCTTAATACCATTTCTTGTGTGACAGGGGCATTGGACCCCACTTGAGTGCTTGGATCCTCATTGTCATTTTGTGCCAGATCATTCGACCTATGTTGCTCCCAAAAACTGTTTGCACACCCAACAGCGACATCATAACAACGTGGATCTCTTGTAACCTCCTCCATAATTTTATCAAATGATGCCCGAAGGCTCTATGCTTGAAGTGGAGTAATCTGATTTGGATGCACATCATTGACTGTGCTAGTCGAAAAGGACCCAAGACTCACAATGCTATGTCTTGCATTAAGTGTCCACCTTGGCAAAATATATATCTCAGGGATGGCTAGCATATCAAACTTTTGCTTCATGATGTATAGAATTTGTGTGCAGAGCATCCCTTCATTTTCAAACCTTGCACAAGTACATGTGAACTTTCCCGTAGATATATTGCACTGTACGGAATGAATGTAACTCTTTCCATCAATCCTCATTGTTACATTATAAGTAGTCGTATCCCCTTCGGTGCGCACCCTTTCATGCCGACAATATAATATATCTTTCAACCACCTTTGAAAGATGATGAACATGTTTCGAGTGTAAACCTTTGCGGCATGAATTTCTAACTCATGCATGCCACGAAAATCAGGTTTGTTCCGCAAACAAAACATATCTTCTTTTTCCTCCTTCTTCCGTTGAAATTGTACGGCTTTATCATATTGATCAAAAACTCATATAACGGAGTCATAGAATTCACATATCCATCAAAATATGAGTTCATGCTTTCACTCCTTTGACTTTGACGACATGCCTACACACAAGAAGGAATGAATACGATATGATCAGTTTATTTTGATCAAATAATTTTACTTCTACAAGCATCGAATTAAAATTTTCATACCTACAAAGAAAGTTCTTTAAGTATGGCTTAATCCAATGGTGTGCTTTGTTATGCATCGTCTGTAGCCACTTCCACGCTTTCATTTCATTCTTCTGTTTATCTATTAAAGGATCTGTAAATTCTTTTTGGTACTTTTCCTTCAAGATCACCCAACAACTCTCGGATTCTTCAACAGTTTGACTTTTTTTAGCCCATCTTGTATGGTCTTCATCAAATTCAGGGTTATAAGACGAACGTAAAGACCTTAGATGCTCATTTTCATGAAGGCTGATGTACCATATGCAATACCTGTGATGTGTATTTGGAAACACTCTTTTGATTGCATTGCATATTGCTGGGTCTTGATCAGTGATGATAGCTGCTGGTGCTTTATCCCACATACAAGTTAACCAATTTTCAAATAACCATACAAATGTGTCTTCCTTCTCATCAGTAAGGAGAGCACATCCGAATAAAGTGGACTACCTGTGATGATTTACTCCAGTAAAAGGTGCAAAAGGCAACATGAAACTATTTGTCTTATATGTGACATCAAACAAGACAACATCTCCAAACTGGAGATATGATGTCCTAGCCCGTCCATCAGCCCAAAATATACTTCTACAGACATTGTCATCATCATACTCAATAGCATAATAAAACTGATAGTCTGTAGCTTGCCTTGTAAGAAACCTTTTAAGCACACTCATGCACTCATGCCCAATGTTGTTCTTCCTGTTAACCCTCAAATGATCTATACATTGCTGTGAAGTAATATTTACATTACTACTACTTGTGGCATTCAGTATCCGTGCAATCTTTGACGGTCCAACACCACACCCACTAAACTGATTAACTAAGCTCTTATAAGTTACATCCAGATGTGATTTATTATGTGACCTTAATAATTGGATCTTTGACGAGTTTCTTAGCATATCATGATTATGTTGTCATCAAAGTTTTTGATGACCCATACTCCATTAGAGCTTCTACAAAGATACATTCGAGCCATATAACCTTCTCTCTCATTTTTCCGCCGCTTGATTTCCCTCCCGATCTCCCTCTTATCATTATAGCTTTTATATCCTTCTTTGTTGCAAACATACAGCCTCTTCATGATAATACCATCTTTTCCTTTCATTGTAGATGCCTTACGAATAGAAAATCCCTTTTTTCTGCATATACATTATAAAAATCCCAAGCTTCTTCTGATGTTGGAAATTGCATACCAATATGTGGTATGCCTTCTTCAATTTCAGTGACACTTTCAGTTTCCATTTCAGCTTCATTTGATTGATTTGGAATCTGCTCAGCCGGTACAACGAGTGCACTCTCGTCCATTTTCTAATATAGAAGCATACTACAGTTCAGTGAGGCACAAGCATGGTCATTTCAATCATAAGGTTAATATGACCAAATTGAGGTTGAATTAATAATTGATAACAACTATTTATGTTCTTAAAATAATAAATTTGAACTATAGTGCAATGGTTGTTTGAGAAAAATATTTTGTTCGCATATTCAAAATAATTAGATTTCAGTAATTAAGTATTTACCAAGATTGTAAATTGATTAACAGTTCACTAAATAAGGCTAGGTGGGCCAAACGGCCTACTTGAGATTCGGATAGCAGCATACCACGCTCCATGATCATCAAATTAATCAAGATTGGTCGTAAGTACGATTATGATTCATAGAAAATATGAATACGCCATTTGGACATCGAGTGCAGTAGAGTAAAGATTGCACAAAAAGGCCATTGCTTAACAGAAAATCATGTGAGTGAACATAGAAAAGATACATGCTAAAGTGATAATGATATGTGATACTAATATGGTGCATAAATAAGATTATACCATGTAATTAAGAGCTTGGAATCGGCATGTCGACGGACACATGCCCTATGCTGAGATTAAAGAACATTGTTTTACATGATATAAGTATATCATTACGAAGCATGCATTTCCTACTCTGTGAATAATATCTGAAAACCAATATACCATACAATTCTAAACTGTGACAAGAATTACGTCTCTGGAAATACATCGAAACTAGGGAGCTAGAGTGAATTAGGAAACATTGGCTTGATAATTTTTAGGGGTGGAGACGTGGACCCTAATCTGCATTTGGTTAATACCTTTGCAGAGTTGACAAAGTTGACACTTTTCGAGCTGTGGGAGTTATGACAATAACATCTAGAAAAATTAATTAAGAGGAAGAAAAATTAAATAACCAAAATTTCATTCTGGAAATTTACATTGAAGCAGCAAGAGGATAGCCGTCGTTGATGGAAGCGCAGATAGGGTTTTGATGTTGGATCTGCCGCTGGAAGCACAGCTGAAGCTCGTCGTTGATGGAGGAGAGGCGTCGATGGGCAGGGTTGCCGCGAGGATGATGGAGGAGAGAGGGGAAGAGTGGGGTTGATTGACGAGATAGGGCTGTTATTCTCCTGTGATGGAGGAGAGAGGGAAGGAGAGGGGTTGATGCAGCGGGTTAGGGCGAGGAAGATGGAGGAGAGGGGTTGATGCAGCGGGTTAGGGCGAGGAAGATGGAGGAGAGAGGGGAGGAGAGGGGTTGATGCAGCGGGTTAGGGCGAGGGGTTGGATACGCAGGGCAATTGTGCGAGGGATGATGGCGGAGAGAATGAAGCTGATGGCCTATGCTTTTCTCTCGTGATTGAACCTGATGGCTGATGGCAACGAACGACCGCTCAGTTAATGCATGCGCATATTCCAAAGCGCTGAAATCAGATGGTTTTCTTCGTAAATAACCCGAACTTTCTGATTTAAATCCCCTTCGTTGGATTAGATCTCACGGCCAGTATTGATGCGGGCGTAGTTTCCCAGCAACAGAATTCAGATGGTTGCGCTCGTAAATAAACCGAAGTTTACGATTTCCCTTTGGTGCGTTGGATTAGATCTCACAGCATGTATTGATTTGAGCGCAGGGATGATACCTGAGTTCATTCTCAGGGACATTTACCCGATTTTATAATCACATACACAATGAGACAAAATCTCATGTAATAATTAATGAATATTGTAATATATCCTTATCTAATTACTAAAAGAATGCATAATTAATTCATAATTTGAATATCCAAATAAATGTATAAAATTGAAGTTACAAATTCAGATATTATAATAACCTGTAAGGATTTTACATGATTATTAAGGAATCATTTTAGATTATATGTTATCTAATGATTATTTTTTCCAACAAAATGACCATATATGTAAGGACCAATCCTTTGAGAAGTGAATGTAGAGAGTACAATGGCCTTCTCAAAAGAAATTCACTTTGCTTTGACAATTCTATCTTTCTTCTTTTTTGTTTCTTCTAAGAGCACCTCCAACGGGAGGCAGAAATTGATATCCTTGGCCAAAGTAGGGAGCGGATGACAAAATTGTCAGCTCCAACTGCTCCCTACTTTTGAAACCCAAAATAGGGAATTCAAGGGAGCTCGCCAGATGTGGCGAGCTCCCTAACGGCTCCTCAATTTTTTTAATATTTTATTCAAATAAAACCCAACAGATAGCAGCTTTGATTTTTTTAATAATTTTTTTTAATTTCAATTTTTTTAGCAACGGCTACTTCTTCAACGTTTGTCTATAAATATTTTGATATTATTGGCATTTTTTCTACACTCTTTTTAATCAACATATTTTTTTGCTTTCTTTTAAATTATGGATTCTCAAAAAATTTCTTACTTCACCAATCTTCTCAATGAAGATGTTGAAATTTTTTCTAGCCAAGCTACACCTTCTCAAATTTCTACCCAAATTGATTCTTCAGTAAAAAAAGTTTCGATGGCCCGTAATTTTTCTGTTGAAGAAGATAGTCTTCTCGTTTCTGCATGGCTTAACATCAGTATTGATGCTATACAAGGTAACAATCAAAAATCTGTGAAATATTGGCAAAGAATTTGTGAGTACTTTCATGAATACAAAACTTTCGAGTCTGAACGCAACGCCAACTCATTGATGCATCGGTGGTCAGGAATTCAAATCTCGGTGAATAAATTTTGTGGATACTATGCTCAAATTGATGGAAGACATCAAATTGGTGTCACCGAGCAAGACAATGTATTAATAATATCATTGAAATATCTTTATCTTTATATTTTTGTATTAATATTATTATGTGTAAGTTTTATCTTTTGAAAATTTGTTTATATTTTTTAGATTATTCAAGCAAAAAATTTATACCAATAATGTCAAGGTCAAACATTCCAATTATTACATTGCTGGAATGAATTGTAGATCCATCCAAAATGAATGTCTAAAGGCACGAAGAAGAAATCAAAATCTACAAAGAGTTCTAGTCCAGCCACTTCTTCTCCTTCCACATCATCTTCTATAAATTTAAAAGATGATGATTTGGTAAATGCAATAAATGTCAACTTTGATCGACCAATAGGTAGAAAGGCATCAATGGCCCTGCTGAAAAAAGACAAAGAAAAAAATCAAGTGACACCTACCGCTTTACTATGTAGGGAAATGTTTGAAGAAAAAAGAAATGGATCACAAAAATGGAGCTTTATGAAAGAACATTTGCTCAAGAGCAAGAAAAGATTGATCGAGAAAAAGGGATGAGCGCGAACAACAAAGACTTATTCTTGATCAACAAAAATTTCGGCTAGAAGAGCAAAAAGAAGAAGAGAGAATAATGTCAATTGATACTAGTACCTTGCCTGCATTTAAAGTAAAATATTATGAAAGCCTCCAAATGCAGATCATTAAGAGAAGATTCGATACGTCTAAATAATGTAGTACAATCAAGTAAGACAATCATCTACTATTACAATCAAGTAATGTACGTATCTAGTAGTTTTATAGTATCTAGTTCGCTCCATGTTGTTCCCACAAATGTTGTAAAAGATCCATTTGAAGTTGTGAATGGATTTGTTTGTCTCTATTTGTCAATGAGTTTGAATAAAATCATTTATTTCGCTTGTCCGCTCATGTGACACAGATGATTTAGTCTCTTCAACCACATCATAGTTGAAGTCAGATTGTCCAATATTTCCCTCGTCTTCAATAATCATATTATGCATTATTATACATGACTTCATAATATCATTGAGTGTTTCTTGATCCCAAAAACGATCTGGTCAACGCACAATTGCAAAATGTGATTGAAGCACCCCAAATGCTTGCTCCACATCTTTCCTTGCAGACTCTTGACAGGCCGAAAAATGTTTCTTCTTATTTCCTTGAGGAGCTGCTATTGTTTTTACAAATGTTGACCATGATGGATATATCCCATCAGCCAAATAGTATCCCATTGTATAATCATGACCATTAATTGAATAATTAATAAGCAGATCACGCCCTTCTGTAAGGTCATTAAACACTGTAGATCGATCAAGCACATTGATATCATTAAGAGATCCGGGTAAACCAAAAAAGGCATGCCATATCTAAATATCATAAGAAGCAATGGCTTCCAAAATGATGGTTGGCTCATGAATGTGATCAGAATACATATCTTGCCATACAATCGGACAATTCTTCCACTTCCAATGCATACAATCAATACTTCCAAGCATTTCAGGAAATCCACGAGCAGTATTAAGCTGCAAATATCTAGCAATATCATCAGTATTTGTGTAACGGGCGCTTTCCGACCGTTTGTATTTCCTGTGTGTACATACGTTTTTCGTACGCGTATTTTATTTGAGTCTTTCTTAGTTTCGGTATATACTGTATGATATGTCATTGTGACCGTATGGAAGTGTAGAATTTTATAGTAATTTTTGGGAACGTCATTTCATGGCTCGTTTTCTCGTAAAACAATTTTGAATAGAAGGGCGTTTTGGTCTTTTGGCACCAATACCCAGTTCCACATTTTACGATAATTTCTGGTAGGTGTAGCACATGATCGGAACCCTTAACCCCGTACTTCTCGTCTCCACGATCGTCTCGGTATTTTCAGATTATTTTTCCGATGCCAGTGGTGGAAGATATCCCCTAATCAATTTTCCTTCCTTAATTAGCCTTTGACCTTTTCAAATTTTGAATTAATTAGAATCCTAATCACATCCCTCAAATCTCTCCAGCGTAACATGGGGATATGATACAGCCACTATTTTCACCCTTCTTTATCTCAAACTCGACTCCTTCTATCCCTATCTCTCTCTCCCAATTAACCAAAATCCCAAAGCCAAATAGCAAAAACCCTTCCTCTTCATAACCCAAACATGGCTGAAATTTACAGCTCACGCAAACCCATCCTTGGCTACCCCTTGCTTCTTCTCCAGCCATCCACGGCCGCCCCCAGCCCCGTAGGTCAGCCAGCACCCTCTCCTCCTCCTTCTCCTCCATCTCCACCTCTCCAAGAGCCCCAAAAACCCATGAAAACAAGCTTGGCCGAAAATCACCAAATCTGTGCACAGCGCCGGAAAAACTGCCGGCCACCCCTCTCTGGTGACCCCCTCTGGCCGACTCTACCTCCCTCGGGTCCGCCTCGACCTCCCCTAGTCGCTGCACCCATCCTGCCTTCTTCCTCCCTCCTCAAACCCCCTTAAAACCCCATTGAAACACCAAGGAACTGCTGTTTTTCCAGATCTAGTGCCCGCCGGAAAACCCCGACGCCTGCCACCTCTGGCGACCTTCGGCCACCCACTCCACCACCCTCGGGCTCCTATCGAACCCCCTGATCATCTCCAACTCCCCTTACCCTCTTCCCTCATCTCTACCTCCTCGAAACATCTCTCGAACTCGACTTAATGACAGTTTTACAGATCTGCGCCACCGCCGGAAAAACTCGCGCCCACCAGCCATCCAGCCACTTGTGACAACCACCTACTGCCGTTGGACTCCTATCGAAATCCCCTACCAACTGCAATTTCCCTCATGCTCATATCCCACCTGTAGCTCCTGGAAAATCCGTCGAAACCAAGCTCAGCTGCTGTATTTTTACAGATCTGTGCGCTGAACTTCGACGCCGACGCACGACCACCTCTGACCACCTCCAGCGACAAATCCACCATCGATGGATTCATCTTGAATTCCTTTAGCCTCTACAACTTTCCGCTATCACTGTTCATAGCTGGATTTCCACTGAGACGCGCGACAACGAACGTTGCACGAATCTGTCCTCCCCGGCTTCTCACGACCACCCACCACCGTACGCTCACGCCGTCAGCCACCCACCGGGCCAGGCATCTTTCACTGGTCCTACTTCATCTACCGACAGCCCCCTTGGACTCTCAGAGTTCACGTGCATTGTGGCACGCACGTGTTTTTTTAACCGACGTCGCCGTTATCGTGAAGATCCGTTGCGCTACTCCCACGGGAGGAGGATCGATGTTAGCTTGCTGATTTCCTGCCACCACCCCGCTGTCCAGAGGTGCCTCACTGTGCTATCCATGGCCGAGGAGTTCCAGACGACGCCGAAGTTTCGCCGTTCAGACCTGACTTCCACTTGTTGGACGACGTCACGAGGTTGGTTTCCCAAATGAGTAGTAAAACCCACACCGTAGTTCATCAAAACCTTATCTAAAATTGATCAACATGAACTAAAGTTAATTTTAGCATCTGTAAAACGTTGCCCACCGTAGGAAAGATAGACGAATGGACTATTTTTCTGTGCACATATCGTAGACGTCGATCTAGCCTGAACAAACATCAAAACCGTGACTTTTGACTAATAGGTTAGTCCCGCAAATTTAGAAACAAACCATAATAGGTTGACTAAAAAGCTCGATCTGACATCACCGTGATACTGTTTCAGACGGAACATCGCCGATGCAACGTTTCAACGGGACGCTCCGGATAGACGACGCACTCGCCACCGCAGGCAAGTGTACTCACTTGTACTTTCGGCCGTGTCTAGGCCATAGACTCTTATAATTGTTAAATGTGAACAAAGTGAACCGGACGTGAAATGATAGCGTCCGGGACCCCCTTGACGGCTTAGACTTGACGACGAAGTCTAAGCGCAACAAAAACAATTGATCCATGTACCTTCTTATCCTGAGCACTTGGGTCGTGGTAGGGTTGAGCGTGCACACGGGGAGAGGGTTTGATTCCCCTCAAACCGTAAGGCGTGAACCCTTCGAGTCACACATGTCTTGTCGTGTCTTGTCTTGTCGTGTCTTGTCTCGTCGTGTCTTGACCCGCTTAGGTTAGTTCTGTAGTCGATAGCACACGCTACGGCTACAGCGTGTCGGTTTACTTTTCCTGCACCGTTTTACTTTCCTTAACTGCCATGTTATAACCCCAGCATGTTAATCAACCAGTAAACTGTTGCTTTAAATTAAAATACACTTGCAGTAGAGTCTAACATTTCTGTGTAGACTTTACCTGACGTACAGTTCCTTTTCTCTTGGGTGATGTACGTCAGGTGTTGAGCCGGAGTTCGTGGACGAGGCAGACTTACCGGAGTATGTGGAGCCCAAGGACGTCGACCCGGAGGATGTACCTGACGAGGACCAGACTTTGACGTTTCCCACCGTTGCGGACTTCCAGTGGTTACTACTTTTTAGTCTGGGTGAGTAGCACCACTTTACTCTCTGCCTAGGTTGGGTGCTTCGCACTATTAGTTTCCTTTTCTGCAGTTTGTTGCCATGCTTAGGCTCCCTTTTTTAGACTTGTCATATGCTGGATATTATCCTTATCATAAAATGAATGCATCCGTTTCTTTCTGTACTTTTGTTGTTTCGGATTATATATATGCAAGAACCAGAAAATTTTAAAATGGTACCCCTACAGACGCTTATTGGGTCCGAGCTTCACAGCTCCGGCCCAAGCGGGCCTTAGTCACGCTTCGCCTCCGTAGTTTTGGGAAGCTGGGCGTTACAGGTTTTAGTGGTGGTCCATGGAGGTCATGCAAAAGTTCGGAATAATGAGAGTGCCGCATTCATTTAATATCCATGTACAAGTCTAAATTACGTTTCCCCAGTCTTAGATGATAGGAAGACTTAGATAGACATCCAGGTTTGATAGTCTGACGCCTTGGTTAAGATTTATTCATCCTCGTCTTATGATACCTCAGTAGCCCTCACTTGACTCTGACTGTGTTAGATTTCTAGAGCCCTTCTTTTAATCGTTCGCTCGGGTCCATCGACTTCGGGCCCAGTAGAACATAACCTTGATTCTCTTAGGAACCTTTACCTAAGATCTCTCTATTATAGCCTAGCTCATTAGGAAGTCTTAGTGCCGAGTTCTCCTGAACTTTAGACGGCCCGATAATTAGAATCCCTGACTTCTAGCATCTTTCTGATCATTACCCTTCCGTGCCATTGACCGTAGGATTCCACCGTGGCTTTTCATGGTTCATCTCCTAGTCATATTTATGTTTGGATCATTCGATTCTTTTCCTTGCCCCTGAATCATGTGATCCGTTCGTCGTTAGTCGCCAATCGTTGAATCTTTTCCATTCAGCCTCCCGATCCTTCTAAAGAATTTTCAATATTATATTTTTTTCGAATTCCTCCCCCAGTTTCAATTCTTTGAAAAAAAAAGCATGAACTTAGATTTCCTACCTTTCGGTTAAGTTGAATGCATTCTTTGAATTTCGAAATTTCTCATCAAAATCTTTAATTACCATCTTATAATGTTTCTAACCTATATCTTTCGAATTTCAGTTTATATATACATATATATATATAACTTTATTTCCATTTTGATAATTTAATATATTATCCCTTTCTTTCTATACTATTAAATTTATTTAATCACTTATCATACAATACTTTTAGGATATTTTTGGAGCTATAAAAAGAGACTTCAATTTTTAGTATATCTGTTTTCTAATCATCATATCTGTATTTCAAAAATCTGCTATAAATCTATTTACATATGTAAAACAATCACTACCTCACCCTACTCATTATTTTCTTAGTCTAACACTTTTCCGTATTTTAAAATTTTACCGTCTGCCCACTTTTTCTACATATTTTTATAAGTATTAAAGTATATGATACCATACTTTACACATAATTTTTCTTTCATCCATTTAATTATTTTGAGCAATATTTTTGTCCCACCCAACCAGCTACCTCTTTATCTCGCCCTAATTGGACTCGTTCTTTCCGATCTTATTTCGGTACACTTTTTGGTTTCGGCTTCCTTTTTGTTGTGTAGACATTAGTGCTTATAGTTGCATATGTCATCTCTAGTTTAGTCGTGGGCCATTGGTTTTATGATGTTGTCGTGGTGCATGTATATAGGTAGAGTGTGTGGACCTGTATGAGAGTGTTACCTTTAGGATCTTACAGAATGTCCCTTGTGTCATGTGGCATACCCAGTGTGGTCAGTGATATGCACATGGATTGGTCTGAATGATGGTATTCATATAGGTATGGATAGTGTTATAGCAGGAAATTCCTTAGACTTAGTCTTTCGTACTATTGAATAGCTTATCTTGGCTGCATGTGATTGTATTAAAACTTTTGTTTTCTTTTAAACCAAATCTTTAAAGTTTTTGAAACTAGCTCACAAGATCACAAATCATTTATCCTCCCTCATCCATTACCACAACTCCACACGTTTTTCCAAATGTTTTAAAAATATGTCATTGGCCTTAAGTTTTCCTCTCTCTTCTCTTCTTTCTCCCTTAGAAATGTTATGTTTATTGTTGTTATATTATTGGGACTAACTATTATTGTTATAGGATCTTGTGTGCGGGTAGGTATAGTGTGTGATGAGATATGTAATAGTGATGATTAATTGATTTTGGGACACAATGATATGAGATTATATTTCCTTGGATGAAAAGAATGAGGTGTCCAAGACTTATTTATAATACCGATGTGTGAAGGACCCAATGGAGAACTCTGATTGGATGAAATTATGTATAGGGAGATGAGTACTTAATCGATCTGAAACTTGGACGAGTGATAGATAAGAGTAGCTAGGACGGGATAGTATGATTCAGAGTGATCATGAGATGAGTAGAACATTTAAAGCATCAAGTTCGATTATTAAGTTGACGTGAGAAGACATTGGAAGTAATACGACATGTTGAGATGAATGAGATGTTATGAAGATGGATTTTAGTATTATTAGGAGGTAAGATGTTAAGGGTAAGGATAGATGTAGTTTTTGGTTCATTGATTTTGGAGAATAGATTTATGAGTTAATGTGACGGATGATATATTGGGGACATGATGATTGTTGAATTGTGGACGGTAATGTGGATCTATAGTCAGATGCTAGGGCGTGATTCTAGTTGTAGCATTATCCAGTGAAGAGACGCGTTGTGATGGATTATTGAGGAACGTCGTTTGAAGTTATAGGATTAGCGATCTCTATGTGTAGATATAAGAGTTGCGGGTATAAGATTAGATAGATAGTATTATTATTAGTATAAGTGATTCCGAGGCGGAATCATTTCTAAGGTGGGTAGAATGTAACGGCCGCTTTCCGACCGTTCGTATTTCCTGCGTGTATGTACGTTTTTCGTACGCATATTTTATTTGAGTCTTTCTTGGTTTAGGTATATACGGTATGATATGCCGTTGTGACCGTATGAAAGTGTAGAATTTTATAGTAATTTTTGGGAACGTCATTTCACGGCTCGTTTTCTCGCAAAACAATTTTGAATGGAAGGGCGTTTTGGTCTTTTGGCACCTATACCCAGTTCCCGATTTTACGATAATTTTTGGTAGGTGTAGCACGCAATCGGACCCTGTAGCCCTGTACTTCTCGTCTCCACGATAGTCTCGGTATTTTCGGATTATTTTTCCGATGCCCGTGGTGGAAGATATCCCCTAATCAATTTTCCTTCCTGAATTAGCCTTTGACCTTTTCAAATTTTGAATTTATTAGAATCCTAATCACATCCCTCAAATCTCTCCAACGTATCATGGGGATATGATACAGCCACTATTGTCACCCTCCTTTATCTCAAACTCCACTCCTTCTATCCCTATCTTTCTCTCCCAATTAACCAAAATCCCAAAGCCAAATAGCAAAAACCCTTCCTCTTCATAACCCAAACATGGCTGAAATTTACAGCTCACGCAAACCCATCCTTGGCTGCCCCTTGCTTCTTCTCCGGCCATCCACGGCCGCCCCCAGCCCCGTAGGTCAGCCACTACCCTCTTCTCCTCCTTCTCCTCCATCTCCACCTCTCCAAGAGCCCCAAAAACCAATGAAAACAAGCTTGGCCGAAAATCACCAATTCTGTGCACACCTCCGGAAAAACCGTCGGCCACCCCTCTCCGGCGACCCCCTCCAGCTGACTTCACCTCCCTCAGGTCCCCCTCGACCACCCCTAGTCGCTGCACCCATCCTTCCTTCTTCCTCCCTCCTCAAAACCCCGCAAACCCCCATTGAAACACCAAGGAGCTGCCGTTTTTCCAGATCTGGCGCCCGCCGGAAAACCCCGACGCCCGCAACCTCCAGTAGCCTTCGTCCACCCACTCCACCACCGTCGGACTCCTATCGAACCCCCCGATCATCTCCAACTCCCCTTACCCTCTTCCCTCATCTCTACCTCCTCGAAACATCTCTCGAACTCGACTTAACGACATTTTAACATATCTGCGCCACCGCCGGGAAAACTCGTGCCCACCGGCCATCCGGCCACCTACGATGACCACCCTACTGCTGTTGGACTCCTATCGAAACCTCCTACCAACTGCAATTTCTCTAATGCTCATATCCCACTAGTAGCTTCTGGAAAATCTGTCGAAACCAAGCCCAACTGCTTTTTTTACAGATCTGTGCGCTGAACTTCGACGCCTGCACACGACCACCTCCGACCACCTCCGGCGACAACTCCACCACTGATGGCTATGTCTTGAAGTCCTTTAGACTCTGCAACTTTTCGTTGTCACTGTTCATAGCTGGACTTCCGCTGAGACGCGCGACAACGAACGTTGCGTGAATCTGTCCTCCCCGGCTTCTCACGACCACCCACCGCCGTACGCTCACACCGTCAGCCACCCACCATCCGGACATCTTCCACTGGTCCTACTTCATCTATCGACAGCTCCCTTGGACTCTCAGATTTCACGTGCATTGCCGCACGCACGTGTTTTTTTAGCCGACGTCACCGTTATCGTGAAGATCTGTTGTGCTACTCGCAACAGGAGGAGGATCACTGTTAGCTCGCTGATTTCGTGCCACCACCCTGCTGTCCAGAGGTGTCTCGCTACGCTACCCATGGCCGAGGAGTTCTAGACGACGCCGAAGTTTCACCGTTCAGACCCGACTTCCGCTTGTTGGACGACGTCACGATGTTGGTTTCCCTATAGGAGTAGTAAAACCCACACCGCAGTTCATCAATACCTAATCTAAAATTGATCAAAATGAACTAAAGTTAATTTCAACATCCGTAAAACGTTGCCCATCGTAGGAAAGATCGACGAACGGCCTATTTTTCTGTGCACATAGGGTAGACGTCGATCTAGACTAAACAAACATCAAAAACGTGACTTTTGACTGATAGGTTAGTCCCGCCAAATTTAGAAACAAACCATAATAGGTTGACCAAAAAGCTCGATCTGACATCGCCATGATACTGTTTCAGACGGACCATCGCCGACGCGACGTTTCGACGGGACGCTTCGGACAGACGACGCACTCGCCACCGCAGGCAAGTGTACTCATTTGTAATTTTGGCCGTGTCTAGGCCATAGACTCTTAGAATTGTTAAATGTGAACAAAGAGAACCGGACGTGAAATGATAGCGTCCGGGACCCCCTTGAAGGCTTAGACTTGACGACGAAGTCTAAGCACAACAAAAACAATTGACACCTTAGGGTTTTCCTCTGTGTGTGTGTGTGCATGTGGACCCCCTAAAATAACAATTCCTTGCGTGTCATGTCGTGCCCTGTTACACAAAAAGCCTCCGGGCATTTCGGATGCTCTCCACGCGAGAGTGATCCCTGTTACACAAAAAGCCTCCGGGCGTTTCGGATGCTCTCCATGCGAGAGTGATCCATGTTACACAAAAAGCCTCCGGGAGTTTCGGATGCTCTCCACGCGAGAGTGATCCCTGTTATACAAAAAGCCTCCGGGCGTTTCGGATGCTCTCCCAGCGAGAGTGATCCATGTACCTTCTTGTCCTGAGCACTTGGGTTGGGATAGGGTTGAGCATGCGCATGGGGAGAGGGTTTGATCCCTCTCGAATCGTAAGGCGTGAACCCTTCGAGTCACACGTGTCTTGTCGTGTCTTGTCTTGTCGTGTCTTGTCTCGTCGTGTCTTGACCCGCTTAGGTTAGTTCTGTAGTCGATAGCACACGCTACGGCTACAGCGTGTCGGTTTACTTTTCCTGCACCGTTTTACTTTCCTTAACTGCCATGTTATAACCCCAGCATGTTAATCAACCAGTAAACTGTTGCTTTAAATTAAAATACACTTGCAGTAGAGTCTAACATTTCTGTGTAGACTTTACCTGACGTACAGTTCCTTTTCTCTTGGGTGATGTACGTCAGGTGTTGAGCCGGAGTTCGTGGACGAGGCAGACTTACCGGAGTATGTGGAGCCCAAGGACGTCGACCCGGAGGATGTACCTGACGAGGACCAGACTTTGACGTTTCCCACCGTTGCAGACTTCCAGTGGTTACTACTTTTTAGTCTGGGTGAGTAGCACCACTTTACTCTCTGCCTAGGTTGGGTGCTTCGCACTATTAGTTTCCTTTTCTGCAGTTTGTTGCC
Organism: Scilla litardierei; assembly: GCA_030789695.1. Classification (NCBI taxonomy): domain Eukaryota; kingdom Viridiplantae; phylum Streptophyta; class Magnoliopsida; order Asparagales; family Asparagaceae; genus Scilla; species Scilla litardierei. Next base: position 142,805,982 of record CM061133.1, on the reverse strand, counting down.
ATGCTTAGGCTCCCTTTTTTAGACTTGTCATATGCTGGATATTATCCTTATCATAAAATGAATGCATCCGTTTCTTTCTGTACTTTTGTTGTTTCGGATTATATATATGCAAGAACCAGAAAATTTTAAAATGGTACCCCTACAGACGCTTATTGGGTCCGAGCTTCACAGCTCCGGCCCAAGCGGGCCTTAGTCACGCTTCGCCTCCGTAGTTTTGGGAAGATGGGCGATACAATTTGGTGACCTCAAATATGTATCCCCAAATACTGCAATAATTGCTTTGAAAAATTCTCAGGCTTTCAATCGCAGTGCTTTCACCAATTCGCCCATATTCATCCCCAGAATCTGCTGCTACCCCGTAAGCAAGCATCCTAAAAGCAGCACAAATTTTTTAAACTAATGTTGGAAATGTAGCTACTTAATTATTAAACTAATTAATTATTAAACTAATGTTGGAAATGTAGCTAATTAATTATTAAACTAATCTTTTAAAAAATTTAAATTTTAAAAAGAAAATATTAAATTAATGAATGTTAGCTAAAGTAGAGAGTGTGGTTGGAGTGTGATGGAAAAAAGTGGCTCCCTAAAATAGCTCTTTAGCTAAAATAGCTAAATTTTAGCTAAAATTTAGGGTGCCCCTTGGAGATGCTCTAACACAACACATGTTCACTTGATTACCAAGCAATAAAGAGCAGTAGCATTTAAAATGGACAAAGCTAATTTTTAATAAAACTAATTATTTAGAAAATTAATAATATGACCATTATTCTAGAAATTTTGAAATGTGTGTTAAATAAAGTTTCTTATGTTTAATTTTGATTTAGTATTTACAAGTATATAGCCATATATAAGTTGACTTGGTAAACCCCAATAATTACCAAAATCAATATTATATACTTGTAAATATATTATACTGCTGTGTTTTTAATCTCTCCAAAAGCCCAATACATGTGGTGTAGATAATATATATATTGTAATTAGGTACAATCCCAATCACAACATACATAACTATCGACATGTTTTTCCTCATAATTGGACTAAATCTAATTTAGTCATTTTGCTTTTAAGTAAGATTAGTTGTAATTTACACACTAAGAATTTGTCCTATTGCTAATTGACAAAAGAATGGATTTATTTAAATCAAACCTTAAAACCATTCAAGTTGTGGTGTGAATTTAGTGTTAAAAATAAAATATATTTCTACTTAAGTTTTTTAAATTTTTTCCTAGAAGGAAATCTTAAAATTTTACAAATAAAATCATAATTTTATTATCACAAACTCAATCAATGAATATTGTAATAATATCCTTATTTGATTACTAACACTGGTGGAAAAAGGGTCTTCAGCCACGGAAATTTGGCCACTGACAAATCTGTGGCTGATAATAGGACATTAGCCACGGATTTGTCTGTGGCCTTTCCATGGCTGGGGAAAAAAATTGTCCCTCGGAGTATTGCCCACGGACATTGTCGTGGGCGTGGGTTGACCTTCAGCCACGGAACTGTCAGCGGCCAATAACTATCAACCATGGAAAAGTGGTGAAGAAATATGTCGTGACTGTTACGTATTAGCCAGGGATATTTCCGTGGCCAATAATCGTAACGGCCACAGATTAGTCTGTGCTAAAAATCTGTTGCCAGTAAGAAAAATACCGAAATTGGTGGAGCCCACGCCCACAATTTGGGTAAAACTTTCCAATTTTCATCCGTAGAGAGAGAGAGCGCGCGGGAAGACGAAGGAGCTGACGACGATGACGACGAAGGAGCCAACACCGACACCGACGCCAGTTGCCATGCAAAGTACGCTTTTTGCCCTAATTTCGCTAGAATAGGCGGAGGGGGCGTCGGAGGGGGCATCAGCCACCGTCGTTGCCCCAGCTTCACTCACCTCCTTCTGAACTGACGGAGGAGAGCGGGAGCTGGGGCGACGGCGGTTGCCGACGCCCCCTCCGACCCCTATCTCCAACTCCCCCAAGCCCGGACCCCAACCCCCCTCTGACCCATCCCTCACTGGCGACCCCCCTCGAGAAACGTGTTAATTTTTAGGGTTAGGGGTAGGGATATGGTTAGGGTTAGGGCTACGGTTATGGTTAGGGTTAGGGTTCGGGTTCGGGTTTGGTTCGGGTTTGGGTTTGGTTAGGGTTTATGTTTGTGTTTGTGTTTGTGTTTGGGTGTGGGTTGAGTCTAGGGTAGGGGTTGGGGCTAGGTTTAAGGTATGGGAAGGGGTTTATTTGGGTGAGGGTTTAAGGTAGGGGTTCGGTTTAGGTGTTGGGGGTAGGATAGGGTTTAAAAATATGGTTTTTGGCTAGGGTTTGGTTAGTGTTAGGGTTGGAGTCAGGGCTAGGGTTAGGGTTGGAGTCAGGGTTGAGGTTAGGGTTGAGGTTAGGGTAAATGGTTAGGTGTCGGATTGGGGTTGGGAGAATGTTTAGGGTTGTGGTTATAAGGGTTATGGTTTGGGTTATGGTTAGGGAATGGTTAGGGTTCGGGTAGGGTTGGGGTTGGAGTTGGGTCTAGGGGTGGGGGATGGGTTGGTGCTAGGGCTGGGGGAGGGGTAGGGGTAGGGGTCAGGGTGAAGGTGAGGGTGTACTATGGGAATTGCATCATGATGCAATTTTAATATCCATCACTATATAGAATTAATTTGGTAAAATCTGAATTGCAAAAGGAGAATACTCGTAAGAGGATAGTGGCTTGGACTTAGTTAAATCAAATCTGACACTACACTCTAGGTATACTCGTTAGACGACGACTGTGTCATAAAATTTATTTTAGTTATATTGTCGATATCAAGGAAAAAATAGAATGTATATTAATTTTAGGTTAATGAGAACCTAGTCATGTTTAAAACATACACTCTTGGTATAAATTTTATTTTAGTTATATTATTGATATCAATGAAAAATAGAATTTATTTTAATTTAGATTAGTGAGAACCTAGCCATGGTAAAACATACACAATCGGCATCACACCGTTTCGTGCTGATATACCCGATTTGACGATCACATGCAAAGGTATTGTAGCAGCAGAGTGCACAAGACGAAGAAACACAATAAACAAAGTCATTTCATCTACCGCTCAGACTAGGTAACAAATGGCGTCAACATTAAAATCAAATTGTTGAACTTTTTTCAGTAATAAGCTAAAAAATATGTAACTGTATAAAGATGTTCATTACGATGATTTTGTTTGGAATCAATAAAGAATGTGAATTACTCCATGTTTTACTTCCCATATATTTCATATCAATTACACAAATATTAACAGCACGTAAGCATCAATTTTTTTAATAAATATTATGAAGTGCAGATGAAGAGAGTTTGGAACACGATTTTTACACCTGGTACAGGGACATCCCAGACCTCCCGGACATTTGGTTCAGGTACGCATATTTTTTGGTTTAAGTATGGTTGTATAACGTGCACAATTTAATTTGTTGGGAAACTAAATGGTAAAATGCTTCGTACATTTTCAGGCAGTGCAGGTCATGGCATCCCTTCGGCACTTACCACTCCGCCCTCTGGGTCAGGTATGCAATTGTTGTAGTACTGATGTATAATGTGCACAATTTAGATTTTTGTAAAACGAATTGGTAAAATGCTTCATACATTTTCAGGTGGTGCACGACATGGCTTACCGGTGGCACATACACCCCCGCCATCTGGGACAGGTATGCTTATAGTAGTTTTAGTATGTGTCTAAATATGGACCATTTAAGTGTTTGTATAACTAATTGCATAACATTCTTTATATATTTTCATGCACTGCAGGACATATACCCTCTTCCCCACATACCTCACTGCCGACACGTACATGTACGCATATTTTTATTTTATACGTTTAGTCCAATTTGTTAAACTAATTGAATTTGCAATTGTCTTATTGCGTATGGACACAGGTGGGCTAGATGATATACATATTGAGACTCCTGACACAGCCGGGTCACATGTCGCCTCTACTTCTCAGACTGCCACTCCACATGTCGAACCTGAGCCGGTGGTGTTCATTCCATATGACCCGGAGATAGAGCGTGCCGCCTTACCGACTGCCTGTAGGCATGAAGAGGCAAATAGGAGGCAGCCAGATGTGGTTTATGTGTGGCTCAGGTTCAGGCGACCTTGACACATGTCGGATAGGATATGCGGAATTTGATGGAGGAGAGAGCATTTTACGTTCATGGGTGGGCATTAATCCAGCAGAGTTGGAGGTTATCAGGTGCATGCGAGCGGCACTGGTAATAATTTCCTGTAACTATTCCTTTTATTATATGTGCTAGGTGATTATATGTATGCGTCTGTCTTATTCATTAGGTTTATTATTCGTAACACAAGCATGATAAAGAACATTCCTACCAAGTTTTAGGGTTATAAGTGATATTTGGATTTAGATTATAAGTCGCTGAGTATGAATTCGTTTATCTCCCTATATAAGTTCTCAAGAGGGCAATGCAAATGTGGTTTTAGATTAAATTGAAATATACGCAGAGTTTAGACTATATGGTTTACGGTTATAGGCGAGATTTATATATATGTAGATATCATATAGATGATATAAATGTGTGTGGGGAGGGGGAGGGGTTTAGTAAAGATAGATAATGTCATATATATCTTAATCTTAATTATTCCAAACACATCAAAGTTTGGATATAATTAAGTTGTAGACTTGTATCGTACATGAAGTCCATGGGGGAGATAAACGAATTCATACTCAAACAGCGACTATCCTTCAAATGCAGAACTGATGTTCTCTGTAGTGTAGTGCTGATCCAACAAAGTAATCAGCAAATCTAGAATACAACAAAAATCTAGATCTAAATCGATAGACGTTCATGAATTAAGTAAGATATATTGGTTAAAGACTACAAAGAGTTACAAATAAGAACTGGGATTATTGGGTATGATATTAGTCATGACAGTTGTACGTAGCAAAAAGCTGTGACAACAACTACTGCTACCAACCCCAACCCCCTCAGTGTAGAGTAGGATTGCTGTTGTATGTGCAGTAGCAATAGCCATAGGTCGAAAACATCTAGTAGTTGCAGGATGTGTGTAGGGAGAGGCGGGGTATTTTACCAATTAGTTTACAGGATTAAGCTTTTTCTTCACTGATCAGTTTGAGCCTCCTCACATGGGCTTCCTCAAAGATGTGGTTCTAGTTGCTGGTGGAACCGTCTTGAATAATGTTGACATGTCGATGGACGCATCAAACATCATGGTGTTCTCCCTAGGATCCACCTTCATTGTTTACAACAAAGAGCCTCAACCTGTGTGCAACTCAGCAGATCTTGAGGAGGTTGGACTGAAGAGATACGACGAGGTTGTGGCCTTGGAATCAAAGAAGGGTTTTAAATTTATTGGCCACATACTGTTATTGGACCACATTGTCGCCTACAGTTCTCCAAGGTCACAAAGTAGGGAGTGCTTTCTTTCTCTACAAAGAAAGAGAAATTAAAAGAAAGAAATCGTCGGTTAAAAAATAGTCACTTGAAACACTGTCACTTGAAACACGGCCATCGGATCTGTTATACATATTCAAGGTGACTGTGTTCTCCAATTCTTCCTTGAAACTATCGGATCTGCCTTCTTTAATTCTTTCCCATTATACAACATAGTCTAATAATGTTTAACAGATATGTGTTCTCTAATTCTTCCCCATTATACACGTTTCAAAAGCTAGGTATACTTGGCGATCTCCCATTATACACGTTAAGGAGATCGCCAAGTATACATAGCTTCTAGAATGTGTATAATGGGGAAGAATTAGAGAACACAGATATGTTTAACATTATTAGATTATATTGTATAGTGGGAAAGAATTAGAGAAGGCAGATCCGACGATTTCAAATATGAATTAGAGAACACAGTCACTTTGAATATGTATAACAGATCCGATGACAGTTTTTCAAGTGACAGTGTTTCAAGTGACCAACAATTTCTTTCTTTTAATTTCTCTTTCTTTGTAGAGAAAGAAAGCACTCCCTACTTTGTGACCTTGGCAAACTGCAGGCGATAATGTGGTCAAATAATAGAATGTGGCCAATAACTTTAAAACCCGGCTTTGATTCGAAGGCCACAACCTCGGCGCATCTCTTCAGTCCAACCTCCTCAAGATCTGTTGAGTTGCACGTAGGTTGAGGCTCTTCGTTGTAAACAATGTAGGCAGATCCTAGGGAGAACACATTGACGTTTGATGCATCCATCGCCATGTTAACACTCTTCAAGACAGTTCCACCAGCAACTAGAACCACCTCTTCGAGGGAGCCCCTGTGAGGAGGCTCGAACTGATCGGTGAAGAAAAAGCTTAATCATGCAAACTAATTGGTAAAATACCCCGCCTCTCCCTGCACACATCCTCCATTACTAGATGTTTTCGACCCCATGGCTATTGCTGCTGCACCTCAACCGCAATCCTACTCTACACTGAGGGGGTTAGGGTTGGTAGTTGCAGTTGTTGCCGTAGCTTTTTGCTACACAACTATCATGACTAATATCATATCCAACAATCCCAGTTCTAATTTGTAACTCTGTGTAGTCTTTAACCAATATATCTTACTTAATGCATGCACGTTTATCTAATTTAGATCTAGATTTTTGTTGTATTCTAGATTTGCTGATTACTTTGTTGGATCAGCACTGCACTACGGAGAATATCAGTTTTGCATTTGAAGGATAGTCGCTATTTAAGTATGAATTCATTTATCTGTCCATGGACTTCAAGTATGATACCATTCTACAACTTAATTATATCCAAACTTTGATTTGTTTAGATTAATTAAGAATAAGATATATATATATATATATATATATGACATTATCTATCTTTACTCACCCCGTCCCCTACCACCCACCCACCCACACACACACACACACACACCCACACACACACACACACACACACACACACACACATATAGCATATCACCTATAACACTTTGTGTCTGGGTCTGCGTATAGTTATCGATCACTAGAAAGTACCCGTGCACATAAGGCATATTGATCAAAGTCAAAACACACATTGATACTTATCAAGATGGGCTACGCTTTAGGGCTAGGGTTAGTGTTAGTGTTAAGGTTAGAATGAGTCGCAGAGTGGAGTTTCCCCTATCATTTATGTAATTTCCCTAGTGTCCTATACGTAGGATGCATATAGTAATGTGTGTGTATGGTAATTTTGTTGTGTGCGTAGTAATTTCCTACGTATATGGTTATATTGTTGTATTGGATGTTGTTACTGTTTATTGGTGTGCTTAGTGATGGCATTCTAAAGAGATTATTTTAATGAGATTATTGTTGTTGTTGTTGTTGTTGTTGTTATCATTGCTATTATTGATTGGGCCTTTAGCTAATTTTAGTAGCTAAAGTTAGGTGTTGGGATTTAATTGTTGGGCTTGGATTATTATTAGAGGAGAGAAGATAGAATGAGAATGGCAAACTTGTAAATAAATCGGGTTCCCCAATTATTTCATTTCTTTCTCCTCTTCTACAAACTTCTTTACTTTTCTCCTAATTCTATTTCTTTTTCCCATTGTCCTTTTCTTCCCCCCAAAGCCAGTCGACCTCCTCCACAAGCTAGCCGAACTTCCCTTGCTTGCTGTCGTTTTGATCTCAGGCCAAAGAAAAAAAAGAAAGGCGAAAAAGAATGAAGAGAGGAAAGAAAGAGAAGAGAGGAGAGGGAGGGAGAATCCAAGAAGAGGAGTTGGGGAAGAAGAGATGTGGGTTTCATGGAACTTGTAGATGAATCCATGGTGGATTCTTCAAAAAATTGATGGAGGGCTTTTACTAGCCAAGGAGGTAGGAATCCATCTCCTTATAGCATATTACTCTATTTCATCCCTACAAGTTAAATTCATAATTTTCCTTATGATTATGCAATTTTCATACGATGAATTTAAACACCCTGCTACAAAGATGTCACCTTGCTATGTTATTTAATGAATTCATGCCATGACATGCTTTGTTACTAGTAATTGTTGATACTAAATATGAGAGAATGCCTCTTCATGTTGCTTTATATTGAATTAATGAGTATGTTTCTTATGCCAACCATGTGTTTGTAGAAATGCTTATATGAAGTCAAGTTGTTACGTTGCTATTTGAATTATTTGTTGTGTTTATTATGCCATCCAAGTGGATAGAATGAGCTAAAGCTTGGTTGATGATACTAGTTCTTTACTTTGGTGTTGTTGAGATTTGAGACAGAATTATATGCTATTTGTTTGGCTTATATCTCATAAATTAATATTGAGAATGATCTGAAAATTTTATGGCTAAAGGATGGGACCCTTAACTCCAACTTTCATGTTGAATGCCTTGTCTAATATGGATTAGAAATAGGGGTAAGAATTCATCTATTTCAGCATGTATGTTTTTCCTCAACCTGGACATCTTTCACGGAAACAACGATCAGTCCCTCAATTCTTAACGAAATGGTATGTTCTTAGTCTCGTTAGAAAGAATACTTCAAATACTACAATTTTGTATCTTTCCATTTTTTTTCTAAATCTGCCAGCAATTTGGAATAATCTGGTCCTCAATTTAGTGCAGTTTCTGTTTAAAATTCCAGTACATGCACGTTTTGGTATAAAATCTGCATTAAATAGAAAACTCATCCAAACTGCATGAAAATGGACATGTGAACTCATGACACCTATATGTACAACTTTCATTTACATTACATTGTTATGTCCTATACAAATATATGGAGTAAATTGCCATTAAACCTGGCTGTTATGGAAATTCTCAGCAAGCAGAAATGCAAGGTGTTGGATTTGGCCCTATCTATTAGTTTCTATGCCTTTCTTGTTTCTAATCATGATTGTAGGGCTCTTTTGTAAATGATAACAAATTTCTATTCATTAGTGTTAATCAATCTAATGCCCTACAATAGATAGCACGAAATATTAGTTAGCATGTAAATTAGAATGGCACTAGTACATATTTGTGTGGGATTCTCATTCTCCTTTCATATTATTTTTATCCCATTTTCTTAAATTGCCATGTTAAATGTCATCTTGTGGTAATTTACAATAATTATGTTATGCTATGGCTTAATTGATAATTGTGGGAATTATGATTGCATATGAAGGGATGCCCTCCTTGTAGTAGTTCATATGTTGCTATATCACGCCCTTGTATGCTTCGATTACATAAGTGAAGTCATTTTTCCACATTGCTATATTTTGGCCATGGGGCCTAGTATGTTATTGCTTATGGGAATGGAAGGGTACTGTTGACACTTATGTTATGTGGTTGTGGAAATGGAATGGGTTATCTTGATGGAAAGTGTTATGTTTCATGAAAAGTGAGAGTGAGGAATGTTTCAGTCCTCCTAAAAGAGGGTGATGATTCAGGTTGAATATTGCATTATTAACCCATCATCTAGCACCATTTTGTGTGTATATGACGCTTAATTGGTCTCTAATATGATTTGAATACCCTTAATTATTAGAGAAAACTCATATTCTATGTGTAAAACAGCAATATATTGAGTATTTCTATGATTTTAGTATTTTTCTTGGTTAGATCTCGATCTCACGATTCCAACAACTATTTATTTGTATTTTTCTGAGGTCTGTACTAATTTCTATGTATTTTTGAATGCAAAATACCATTTAATTGGAGAAATATTGCCGAAATACGCTCGAAATACGACATATATACGCCGCCCGCTCTCGCATCACCACATGGCAGCATCCCATCGTTTCCCGCTCAATCCAACGATCCATAGGAAGCAACGACGCGGAACAATCTCCACCGTTGATCGACAATCAAACGGCCCAGAACAAGCCACTGTGGATTCAGATACGAACGAAAAGCGGGTCGACGTGGCTCACTCGTGACCGTCTGATTCAACATCCAACGGCCCAGCTATCTCTCCGAGTTGAACTCGGATTCGAAGCGGATGCGGGCGCGCGCGAGCGACGATCCGAACCCGATGGACACATGTCGCTTCCATAGCGGATCCCGCTTCGATCGTGCGGTCGACATTTGCAGCGGTGATTGAAGCGGGTATGGTTAGATTTCTAAGCGGGTGTCGAAGCCGTTAAGCCTCTAAAATCCGTAATGCCTCTAAAATCCGTAATGCCTGGATATAAGCGTATTTTAGGGTTTTTGGCCGTATTCTGGGGTATTGGGGGCTCTAGGAGCCGTATTTTGGCGTGAAATTTGGAGGCCCTGGAAACAGAGGCCAAAGCTATCATCTGAAGGATATTTGGGGCTAATTGAAGAGTTTTGGTGATATAATTCCTAACTTTACTCTTGTATTTTGCGTATTTAGCGCGTATTTTGAGTATTTGAGCATGTATTTGTCTATGAATATAGTTCCTTTTCTCTCCATGCGTGGCTGGTACCTATTTCTGTTGGTCTTGATGTAGTTGGGGCTTTGTATTCTCTGGTTTGATGTCATTACGCCCTATTTTGCATGTACAATCGCATATTTTATTAGTTTCGTATTATTCAAGTATATTCGTTGTTGATGTACTTGGATCGAATCTGATCTTTGCGAATTATTCGTGGCATGATCCTTGAGGACATCACCGTGACCCTTGCGGGAACACAAGCTTATGTTCTTTATGAAACTAATAATTTATACGATACATATGGCGATATTTTATGCTCTTTATTGCAATATTTTTCGACGTTCTCAAACCCTTGCAGGGTGAAACGTCGTGCTATTTAGGTTAAGCAATTGATTCTGATGTTTTAGATCTTGATTCACACACATACCATAAGGATGACGTACCGTGAGGATACGTCTATGTGTGCATACCCGGAGGGACTTGAGAGGGCGATGATCCGCAAGGCTCATCTATGAATCTTGATTGCGAACGTTCTGAACCAATTGATTAACCAAGACATCAATTACCATTGATTTCAAACCCCTAACAAAATCACGACCGACACATCCTCTCCACTTTAGTACCCCAATATCGAATTCACCGTAACTATCGTAGGATTTTCTTTTATTTTAAACTCTTAATACCATATCTTTATACCTGATAGGTTGTTGGTTATTATCGCTTTAGTACTCTTTATAAACCGAAGTTCGTGGTTTTGTGGGTCAGTTGTCCTATGGATACGATACCTGGACTCACCATGATTATTACTTGATCGATCTCCTACACTTGGGAGTAGCGCTCACACATTTTGAGACGTGTCAAGTTTTTGGCGTCGTTGCCAGGGATAACAGTACTTGTGATCTATGATTTCAGTTCGTAGGGAGGAACATTAGATGAGAGCATTCCACCTTATAGTTTAGGATTTTTAGTAGTTTTTTGTTTTGTTTTCTCTTTAAAAAAATTCAAAAAATGGAATACATGAATTTCTATTGTAAAAACAATTGGTATGATGCAGAGTACGATGTTGCACACAAGCATAGGATTGTGAAGCTCAAGATCGTTAATTTTAATCAGACAGATTGTGAAACTTTCTTTTAGGCCTGGAGGAGGTTCACAGACATAGTATCGAGCTATCTGCAGCATGGATACAAAAAGAAAGAGCTTATTGAGTCCTTCCTATTTGGACAATGACAAAAGCTGCAGGAATTTTTAGGAGACATGACGCCGACAGAGGCGTGGGAATACATGGAGTCCTTACATGAGAATGATCAGCCTATTAACGAGACTTCAGAGCGTGATTTAACGGATCCTTCATGTCTTGATCAAAGAGAGCAAAGCGTAGACGTACCATTGCAACCCTTGAGAGAGGAAGTTTATTTGCTCATTCAGACACAGGAGGCTACATCCCATCAATTCCAAGAAAACTTCCTTGCTCGGAGTCGGTAAATTCAACAATCCATTGAAAATCTTACTCTGATTGCCACTTGCTTAGAAGAAAGTAATTCTTTTGAAATTCAATTTCAAGAATCTAATATGAGTTCATCTTCTATTGCAGGTATATCGATCGAGCCATGTCACGATGAAAGCACAAATCAGAACATTAACATGGCTGGAAGCGTGTGCAAAAGAGAGGACGACCTAGCAATTTTGGATGAACAGGAGGAGGAGACGACTAGGGACAAGTGTTTAGTAATTATCGCTACGGAGCCTGAACCACTATTTCCCCTAGTTTTTTCCCAAAATAATTTATCCCTCTCCCCAATGACTGAGCTTCATACCAAGAGCAGTGTACATTTTTCAGAGAGTAGTCATCAACATGCTTTACTTTATTTTACTTACTTTGATGACTACATTTGGAATATTTTTATTGAAAAGAATTTAAGACTAAATTGGATTGACGTGACTCATCTCTTGCAGGGTACAGTTAACTACTTTATAGAGATACTGGGATCCAGTTTAGCTAGTGGAGGAAGACTACTCGTCGAGGAGCGCAAGAAGCAGATAAAACAACCTCCTCCACATTAAAGATTCGTGATCTGCCATTTGACCACGGTGTGTGTTTTCCATTAGTATAGATTTTATATGCTTTTTAGGATGCTTGCTTTTGAATAAACTCGTACCCCTTACGACATTGAGGACAATGTCCATCTTTAGTTGGGGTAGTGAATGAGCCCTTATGATTTTTTAAAAATAAAGCGAGAGAAAAGAATAAATCACCAATTCTCATCATTTGACCACGGGTTGGGGGAATTCCGAAGTATCGAGTAGGCCTATGGGATGGACTGGTTGCGTTGTCTTTGTGGTTTTGTGTAGTGGGTACACTTGCACTCCTGACGGGCTAGCACGGCGGGGAGTCTAGAGTGGTACCCGAGCCTCCTGACGGGCTAGCACGACGGGGAGTCCTCTTTGCTCTCCCACATAGTTGGGAGAGGTCCAGTCCCATATGTCGTATTCGATATTAGGATTCCAAAAGCTAACATTGTGTGGAATTGATTGACTGACTTTCTTTTATATATTAGCCATACTTGTTGTGGTTTGATGTTACTATCATCACCCCTCCCCTTATACCGCCTGCTATGGTTCTATTCTTTTTCCTACATGTGCTTCCTTTTGTTACGTAAGCCATGTTAGATGTGACACCTTTGCTTGTATCACTTTGCACTCAGTAGTAGCATTAGTGTGTGTTGCATTTAGGGGGGAGTATGGAATTCCTACTGGGTCACGCTTTGACGTGTTTCCACCCATGGTTTTCAGGTTGCAGTGGTTGTAGTTGGATTGGAGTGTGGGAGTAGAGGTTGAAGCTGGAGTTGGTTCTGGTTTGGAGTGGAGGGTTTTAGTTGAGTTGGGGGCGGCGAGGGGTGAGAGGTGCGCTCATGTACTTTTGGGGCTTCTTTTGGGTGAGCGTTCTTTTGTCCTATATGGAATAGTGTTTATGGACATGAGATATATATGATGGTTCTCTTTTTGACAGTTCAGTGTTTTTGGATTCAGTGTTTTAACTGAGACTTGTGATGTTCTGTGCATTAGTTGGATGTTATTTGGAGCACGACAGGTACTTTTCCCAGCAGCACGCAGTGGACCTGCTTGCAGTTGTATTTTGTATTTCCCTTCGTAACACTTGGTTCTTCGGGGGTATCCCGACGAGCGGGGCGTTACAATTTATTAGCATTTAAATTAAGTAGACTAACACACAACATTGAGGGAATTGCATTTAACTCTATTAGGGTGACATAATGGAACAACAAAGCTTGCTCTAAATATGGGTATTTCTAAGTTGTTTAAAAATGGGTATTAGTTAACTTGCATTTTATTGGACGCATTTGCAAGTTTGCATTTTATTGGTCTAACATTAATCTCAACTAAAAATTCCAACTTTCACACTACTTAATGGTAAAACTCCTACAATATTCCCAAAATAAAATTCATCTCACAAGTACTGAGTCCTATCTCTTGGAAGTGGATGAAATCCTCTCCTCTTTCTCCTTCTGTAAACTTTAGGAATTTAGGGTTGGGGTTTTGTCTCCTCCTCCAATCATTTTGGACCCTAGGGTCAGGATTTGAGAGAGCGTGAGAGGAATGGATCGAGGGAGGGATGGAACAATGGAGGGAGTGAACTGGGCAGACTTCTGCCCAGTTTTCTGGGCATACTCTGCCCATAAACTGGGCAGAATTCTGCCCAGTTTTCTGGGTAGAATCTGCTCAGCGTGCGTGCATGACCATCGCTTTCGACCGGGTCACAGGTGCACTCAATTGCAAGCTTGGTTTTGGGTAAACTCAAATTTTGAAGTGTTACTTGTCAAACTTAAATTTTATAAGTATTTATTTTTATCCTCGTTTATTATTTTATTTGTTTTACAGTGTAACATAATATTTTTTGGTAGGGTCAACATGGCGAGGGCAGGATTGGCGATGGAGGTCCATCAGGACCTGAGGGTGGCGATGGCGATGGCGAGGGGAGAGGGATTGGGGGCGATGGATAGCAGCGATGACGATGGCAGTGATGGCGATATATACCGGGCTTGGTGGCAATGGCGACGATGGAGGCATTCGATGATGGCAATGGAGAGGCAATCGATAGTGATGGTGCAGTCATGGGGATGCGGCGATGGCATTGGCGTTGTAGGGTGTTAGGATTTTATTTTTAATGTTGGCATAAACATAATTGTAAACTGCGGCTGTTGGCTATGTACGTATAATATATTTTATTTGATACATTGTTATCATTAAATGTTTGCATTTCCTTTTTAATATTTGTTTGCTTTATTTTGTTTTGTATACAGGTACATATTTGTTATAAAATATTGTATATTATATAACGAAAATACTGCAATTTTTTTAAAAAAACAATTTATACTATCAGCCACGGACAAATCAGTGGCTGATAGCATGATATGGCCACAGAAAAGTGCGTGGCCATTACTATTGGCCATGGATTATGTGCACGAAATTGACGACAAACACTCTAGAGGGGGTGAATAGAGTAATGGCAATAAATTGTGCAATTAAAATTTAACTTGCAAGTGCCGAATAATAAATGCAAGAGGAATTAATCAACACAATCAAACCAAATGCAAACACAAGATATTACCCTGGTTCCCCAAACTTGGGTACGTTCAGCCACACCAATATTCACTATATTTCCCACAAAGAGAAGTGAATACAATCCCACAAAGAGATACCTCACACAGAGGATTTTATCCTACTCAAGAACCCAACCAACTCTATACAAGGGTCAAACTCCCACACAGAGAATTTCTAACTCCTACTCAGAGAAGTAGGATTAGCCCTACACAAGGACATCAAACTCACACTAAGAGAGTTACTCCCACAAAGAGAGTTATTCCCACTAAGAGAATATCTAATTCCCACTAAGAGAATTACTCCCACAAGGAGAGTGTCTAATTCCCACTAAGAGAATTAGGGTATCAAAGAAACACAAAGTAAAATAAATACTCTTACATATGCCTTGAGTTGTACTTACTCATAAATGAATGCAAGGTATGGAAGAGGATCTCCAAGTGATGAGATTTGCATAAAAGCACTTGGATGATTTCCCTTGAGCTTAACTTCAATGCATAAAGGAGATTTAGAGCTCTAAGAGGGAAAAGAGAGAGTTTGAGAGTGGCTTATTTAATCTCTAAAGATTTTCAGTGGCATCAAGAAGTTCTAATGAACTCAGCCCTCTCATATATATAGGAACCCTATAGGAACTCTCAAAAGCCAAGAAAACAGCCAAAAACAAAAAGCTGCAACGGCTAGATTTTGGGCAAAAACGTCACCGACAGTCGACTGATGAACAAATGTTAGTCGATTGTCCAACGGCTAAATAAATCCCAATGGCTATAATTGGAGCCTCGACAGTCGACTGATGAAGAAGATATAGTCGACTGTAAACATGACAGACGCTTGTAAATCCTTCAACATGTGACTGCTGCAAGGGATGGAATAAAATAAAGAGCTGCACTCTTTCGCACTGTATGCAGACAGGCAACTGATGGCCAGTATACAGGCGACTGTAAATACTGAACCAGTCGACTGGCTAGCAAAATGGGATGAAGCCGAGATAATGTGAGTTGTGCACAATCGACTGATGAATAAATCACAGGCGACTGTTGGAAGACAATCGACTGTAAATTTACTGTCAATAGACTGTTTCCAAAAGCTAAAGTATGAGTCAATCAAAGGTTGACTTGAGCAGTGCACCACAGTCGACTGTAGAAGGCTCGACAGGCGACTAGAAATTACCCAGTCGACTATAAAACCTTTATTATCTGACTGTTGGAGAGCCAGAGACTCCAATTGAGTCTTTGGGCAAGATGAGCCTATTGGGTTGGATTCTATGATAATCCTTAGGCTCACTAAGATGGTTAAATGCATATGCATTAATGAGTAGACCATCTATCAAAGCATTACATTAAACCTAGACTCAAAAACAGAAAAGCAATAAATGAAATAATACATGGATTACAATGCTTTTCTTAGAGTTTATGGATTCAATCTAGATGCCTTGATGTTCCCCATCATCTCCAAGCTTTGGCACCCCTTAAGTCCAAGCTTTGGTCCTTCTCCACTTGATGTCCATCCTTGCACCAAGTGTTTAGTCTTCAAAAATGATATTCTTGAAATGCAACTAAGAGACTAAAACAAGAGAGTCATTAGCACCAACATAACATTGTGATCATCATCAAAATAACATTGGTATGAAACACCAATACTCAACACTCTCCCACTTTTTGATGATGACACACATTATGTAAATATAAAGAAAATAAAGCACCATGCTAATGAGCTCCCCTTACTTATATGCACCAATTGTAAAATAAGATACACAATTGTAAATACTCATTATACCAAATAAAATAATAAGAAACTATGGAGACATATAATGGGCATGGATTACATAAACCAATTGCAATAAGAATATAACATGCACACAAGAATGGTTTATATAATCCCACATATCTCTCCACATAGATCTCTCTCTCTCCCCAATAGATATCTCTCTCTCCCAAAATGCATATGTATGAAATAAAAGATTTACATAATGCATATATCTCTCCCCCTTGACATCGTCAAAAAGGTGGACATCAATAATATCCCCCTTGTCATCTTAATCAAAGATGTGACAATATGCAAGAGTAAAGAAATGTGTGAACCAAATTGTAAAAATTTAGTGGGTATCAATCACTATCCCATGCTCCCCCTAGATCATAGAAATGGTCAAATTTTTGACTTCTAGGATTTAATACCAATTGTAAAGTAGGAGATAAACAATCTCTAACGATTGAGATAATACGAATTGTAGAAAAGGAATCTTGAAAGATAATCCTCTTTTTGTTAAACATAAATTGGAGCCATGTGCCTAAATAGTATCAAAGTAATAGATATGGAAAAATCAAGCTTCAACGATACACAATGATATTGCCAAAACAAATTATAACATGAAACATGTTGGCAATATCCAAGGGATTGAGTTTGAGACCAAACTAATCAATTGAGACACCAATTGTGAAGCAATGATCCCAAAGACACCCCTAAATGAGATTCAAAATATGTTTTCAAAATAATTTTAAACATACAACGTATTAACTCCCTCATTGTCATACATATGGATCAATGAAGGCATGCATGACAATGTATTCCCCAGGATCCCATTTTCATGAAAAATAAATTTGAAAACATTTTCAAAATCATGAAACACACACAAACAATGGGTATGCTAAAAATAAACATTTAAGCATAATACACATGCAATATGCATATGTGTGAGGAACCTAAACAGTAGAGAACCAAACCCAAAAGGAGTTTGATTTCCTAATGTAATCACATGAGGTGATCACTGATGGAAAATGAATTCCAACCCCAAGTGGGTTTGATGATGAGCACACCAAATGAGGTTAGTGTACTAACTACACTATAATTAAGTGTGCAGATTATACGATGAATGAAAAGCTGTATACATAATCCGAAGAAACACAATCTACACTCACTTAGCAAAAGACAAGGACAACACTTCTAGCTCGATGATGAAGCTCACGCTCAAATGGAATAGAAGCTCAAGAGAAGCTCGCATTCACATCATCATCTGATCAAGCTTCGGGAAAACGTGTCCTAAGTATACAGTGTGTGAGTTGCGTCTTTCTTAGGATTATGTTAAAGCCAAAAGTATAAATAACACACAAACACACACACAAATGATTTCAAAGTTAAATGTTTTAAATACTTTTAAAATAATTTTCAAAACTATTGAAAGCTTTTGCTAGTCACTTCGCATCTTAGTAGTTAATCTCCATTACACCAAGGAGCTAACTACATGTCATACTAGCCAAGTTTCAGAAGAAACTTCTCTGAAAGTCGACTACCAAAGAGTGAGAGTCGACTACCAGCTGAGAATTGTTTTTCTCTTGAAATGCTCTGGCATCGACTACCACTCCTAGGGAGTCGACTACTAGCTGTCGAATTTCAACGTTTTGACCTGATTTTAATTATCTCTCCAACGTATTGCTTCCATGATTTTCAGGGCAAAAGTCAAACTAATTTGAAATTCGAATCCTCTCATTTTACCTATAAATAGATGATCATTTTTTTGAAATAGATATACAATACTGGAATTCAGAATTCTTTTCTGGTGCAAAAGTTCTAAAAGATCTCAATTTCCAGCTCTCATTTCTTTTAGCCAAATCTGCGTTTATATTTCTAATCTCGTTTCTTTAAGCTATTATTATTTTTTAGATCAATTTTTTATTTGGCTATTGTTTTTCAAAATCCTTGTTCTCTATTCTTTGATTCTATTTGAAAGGATTTTTGAAAACATTGACTTAGATCACAAAGACTTAATTCATATCTTTATGTGATCTAAGATCATATTCTATTAAACCACGAATGCACATTGTTATCTATTACTCTTGGATGTAGAATTTGGGTGTAAACCAAAACTCCACTAAATATTGTGGTGAGTTAGATATTGATTTTCATTTTGAGTCTGGCCCTTTATTGTAAGGGTGTTGGAAATCCTAGACAAGTCTAGGTATTGCTGTGTTGCAATCGGAAATCCTGGTCAAGGCTAGGTGTGTGGAAAAATTCTAACGAGTGGAGTTAGGTGCTTGTATTAGCCAAGGCAAATAGTGGAAATCTCGTACCAGATTGGTTGGGGACTGGACGTACCCAAGGTTGTGGGGAACCGGGATAAAAATCCGTGTGTTTCCGTTTGCATTTTCTGTGAATGCATGTTTCTATTTTTGACATCTTGTTGAGCATTATATCTCTTGTAACTCATTCATATATAGTGCAAGATCAATATTTTTGTATCCGCTCTGTAAAGAATCCTTCATGTATTTCTGTGTAATCTTATATCTTTATTACGTATTCTTTCAAATTGAGCTGTGCATAAAATCTCTCTGGGAGTCGACTACTGTTCATAGGGAGTCGACTACCAGAAGTGTTTTCTCTCTGATTTGTTGTTAAGATTACCTAAGTTGATTAAGAGCCAAGCGTAGATCACTCTACTTGGTTTCTTAGGCAACATTAGAAGGCTTGGAATTGTGCTAACCAATTAGAACGAAAAAATTTATTTTTATACAACATTATTCAACCTCCCTTCTAGTGTTGTTTGCCATCCACAGGATCCAGCACTTGGTATCAGAACAAGGCTATAAAGGTGATGCCATCAACATCATTTCACTCTGAAGGACTCTACACCATGCGACCACCTCTGTTCAACGGAATGAGTTACGCTAGCTGGAAGATCCGGATGAAGACTCACTTGGAGTCACTGGACATCGAAGCAAGGACCGTCACTAAAGTTCCATACATCGCACCTACCGAATTTGAGTTCGGAAAATGGTCAGCCGATGACAAGAAGAGAGCAAATCTCAATGCAAAGGCGATGAATGCACTACTTTGCGCCGTAACAGATAATGAATTCAATCGAGTTTCTCAATGCGAGACATCACATCAAATATGGCACACCCTTCAGGTAAGTCATGAGGGAACTGAAAAGGTAAAAGAATCCCGTATAAATGTCTTACACTCCAAATTTGAATCTTTCAAAATGGAAGAAGGAGAGAGTATCACCGATGTAAATACTCGTTTTACTAACATTACAAATGAGCTCACAGTATTAGGAAAGAAACTTTCTGAATACGAGCAGGTGATGAAGATATTGAGATCTCTCCGACCCGAATGGAAAGGAAAGGCAACCGCGATTCGAGAAGCACACAACGTAAAAGATCTTACCATCGAAGAGCTAATGGGAAATCTTATGTCATATAAGATTGAACTTGAAGAAGACAAGAAGATCGAATAAAAACCAAAGAAAAAGAATCTTGCTTTTAAAGCTCAAGAAGAAGATTCCAACTACACAGACAAAGAGGATCATATTGCCTTCATCTCAAAGAACTTTAAAGAGTTCATCACAAGTATGATAAACGCTCTTTTAGACCCACTAACGGTATTATCTGTTTTGGTTGCAATAAACCTGGGCATGTCAAAAGAGACTGAACTTGGAAAAGAACAACCATGATTCCAAAGAACGTGGAAAGAACCGAGAAAGCTACGAGAGAAGAAACAATGGAAGAAACAGGTTTCGATGACCAAAGAAGGAAGCCTACGCAGCCTTCGACAAAAGCAAAGTTTCTTCATCCGATGAATCCTCAGAAGACGACAAAGACGGAAGAAGAGAACAGCACTTATGTGTTTTATGGCTTCCACATCATCTAAGGTAAGCACCAAGAATAATTCATTTAATGATAGTGATTCATCATCAAGTGATGATGAAGATATGGATTATAGGGGAGTATATAAGGAGCTGTGCAAATGCATGAAAAGCTCATTAAAGAACATAGAAGAACACTTAGATTAATTAAGAACGAGACTAAAGAAAAGGAAGAGATTAATAGAGAAAATATTGCATTAAAAGAAAAGAATGAATCTCTGCAAAAAGACATTCTTTCCATGAATGAAAAAGTTGAAAAATTGAATAATCTTCTCGTATTTGTCAAAGACAGATACGACGCTACGATGAAAATTGTTGAAAACTTCAACAAAGGAAAAGGAAAACTAGATAGTTTAATTGAAAATCAAAAATCTTCATCTAGCAAAACAGGACTTGGATATGTTTCAAATCATACCAAGAAACGTGTTAAGCATACTAGGATGCATCATTTTAATAAAAAGTTTTTGAGCATCTCGATACCAAAGAACTTGTCCGAGCAGAGACAAATAAGGTATGCCACAAACTTTGTCCAAAAAATTCATTTAAACAAAAATTGCAAATATGTTTTCCATGAAGGAACTAAACCATATTGGATTTGGCTTCCTAAAGACTAACCCTCTGGACTCAAAAGCAAAGAGTACCATAAACGCTTATCTTTTCAAGTACTCTAAAGGGAACGAAGAGAAGAAACAAGAACAGCGTTAAAAAGCTTTTGCGACAAAAATCGCTTCGCAAGTTTAAATGATTGATATGATTAATGAGAGTTAAATTCTTTTAAAATTCTTTTATATATGGTTCTAAATGTTTGTTTTATATTTATAAAATATTTTTCTTTCAGAAACGCACTCAGCTTTGGACCAAACCCCCTCGGGATGAGAAAACGACTCAACCCAGCAGGGAGTCGACTACCTACATGAGGGAGTCGACTACCAGAGCACTGTGCGGAAATCTGGGTTATTTTTTTACCCTTTCCTTCTTACTGGTTTTGGGTTCCATTGAGTTTAATGGGTTCAAAGACAAGAGGCAACTTAAACCCAATAAGGAGATATGATCTCAACCCTTGATCTCTTGATCTAATGGCCACCCTTCATCTCTCTTTCACCCCTTGAGGTAAAATCCCTCTCTCTCTCAAACCCTAGGGGGAGCTGACTACCTGATACGTCTATTTTGCGAAGGCCCATCAACATAGGCCCAAAAGCACAGCCCACCGAACGAAGCCCGAAAGATACGAGCCCGGAGGCCCGACCGCCGATCGGAAGCCCACCTGCACGGTCAGGCCCACCCGGCAAAGCCCCGTAAGGAGCCCCCCAAATATCGATCCGACCCGGCCCCGATAACGCACGAGTCACTCACCCACTCCTGCGATAACCGTCCCCCCGATCCCGTTACCACTTAATGGCTGTTATGGGGAGGTGCGGGCATGGCGCAGGGAGCGGCGACGGGGGGCGGATTGAGGGGGCATGACGGAGGGCAGACGAGCGACGTGGGTCGGGGGCAATCACGGTGGGAGGTCTATAAAAGGGTTAGGAGGACGACTGGACACCGGACCCGCATCTCAGGTATCTAAAACCTAAGGTACTCCATCAACGACCTTGTTCCCCCATTTCATCTCCTTCCTCCCCCGCTCGCGCCGTGAGACGCCGTTCCGATCTCCTCTCGAGTCGAACCGTCTCCGCCGGGCCTCCTCTTTCAGATCATTGTCTGACTTAGGCATCGGAGGGGATTTGGCCGGAACCAAGGTCCGGCCCCCTGACGAGCGTTCTCGTCTACGCAGGAGGACATCAGACCCACGGGCCAAGGCTTCCCCTCCGCCCCTCGCCGACCACGTGACCAGCTGGACGATCGAGGCTACCCCTCGTCGTCCGACCGCCGAGGCCGAGCACGTCCGACCGAGGCCGAGCGTCTCCACCCGGGCCGAGGCTTCCCCTCGCCCTACCAACGACCGAGGACCCCGATTCGGCCCAGCCGACGCGCTTCTCGCCGTCTGCAGCTCTGACTCGTGCCTCGTCTGCACCGACTCGACACACCCAAGGGACCCAAGCGGGACCCTTGACCACGTTGACCGGGTTGTCCGTGGTCAACGCTTTTGTAGTGAGAAAACACTCTGAAACATCTGCCGCCGTCTGTGGGAACGAACTGTCCCACGAAGAAACAAACCACACCTGCAATGGCACAAGCCAGCAACGGAAGGAAACGCATGCCCCCCATCCCGGAGGAGAGGAATGGCGCATCCAACGGCAACCTCGACGGCACGCCTGTCAACAATCGCCCCACCCCCACAACTGAAGAGATTGGTGGATCGGAACTGGCCACACAGGGACAACTCCGTGCCCTGGCCCAGGAGACCAACGCGAACATCCAGATGCTGGTCGCGGCAGTACAGCAGCTCGTCAGCACTGCGCCAGCTAATGGAGGCGCATTGGGCGACGACCATCGTTGGGCGGGGGGTCCCCCGCTCTTACGATCCGCTGTGGTCGACGACCACGGGAACCAAAGACCGAACGCGGAGCGTCGGTTCACGTTGTCCGGCTCCCGCCAGGCGAGATCACGCGCCTCCTCCCCTCATCGTGAAAGGAGCCGAAGAGAAACTGAAGGCACGGGGGACGAATCGGTGACCGCGTCGTCTCGACGACCACAGTCACCCCACCGCAGGAGAAGCAATCGACACCACTCGAGAGACCGATCGCGGCGGAGTGGGAGCTCCCGCCGGAGGAGCCGGGAACGCCGGGTCAGCCCGACCCCCAGTGTGGCGAGGGCCGTGGAGCCAGCCCCGCCGGCGCCTGTGCCCCCTCCACCACTGAACGAACCGGAGGCTGACGGGTGTTGAACCCCCGGAGGCATCCACGGAGACCGGTGCCCCTATCACGGAGGATAACCGACACGCGGGTCCCCTCTCAATTCAAGATCCCGGCGCTGGGGAAGTACGACGGGATAGGGGACCCGGGAAACCACGTGATGGACTACGAGGGGGACATGTCCTTCCAAGGAGCCGACGACGACCTGCTCTGCCGAGGCTTCTATTCTACTCTCATGGGAGCGGCTAGGACCTGGTACCGTAGCCTACCCAGCCGATCCATCGACAGCTTCGAGGAACTCACCCAGCTGTTCTGCAAACAGTTCATGGCAGGGAGACATGTAAAGCCTGATGCTGAACATCTGTTTAACATAGTGCAGGGCCCAGCCGAGCCGCTCCGACAGTTCATGCGCCGCTTCAACGCGGAAAGGCTGAACGTGAACAGCCCTCCCGACCTGGTTGTCCAAATGGCCCTTAAGAAAGGGCTGCGCCATAGAGGCCTTAAGAAATCTCTGCACAACGATCCCCCGAAGGACCTCCCAGGGATCATGGCGAGGGTCGAGCGCTTCATGTTGACCGAGGAGACCTTGGCCATTGAGGCAGGAAAGGCCCCTCGGGGGACCAAGCGCGACGACAGCGAGCGAGGCAGCCCCGAGGGGTACCGGACCGAGAAGAGGCCGAGAAACAGGCAGCGGGGAGAGGGTACAAGGGACGCCACCCCAGACGCCGTCCTCGCTCAAGTACAGAAGGAAGAGCGCGCCGATCGCCCCCCACCGAAGGCAAAAAGAGGTGGGAAGAATGGGGAGAAGTACTGCAAGTACCACAAGGACAATGGCCACGACACTGAAGACTGTTGGCACTTAAAGAAGGACATTGAGAAGCTGATGAGCCGGGGGCACGCCAGGAGTTTAGCCGACGAGCCGGCCCACGGAGAAGGGACCTCCATGCAGCCGGACAAGGGGAAGAAGATCAACACCGTCCAAGGACCCCTCCGCATCATAGAGTGAGCGGGCGAGGTCCCCCCCAGTCGTAGCCCAGTCCGAGGGAATTATCTAGGTTTACATCCCTCTGTCTGGCTTTATTTCCTTTTCCCTTCCTCCAAATGTACTAGTCCGACCGGACCCTTAAGAGTACAATAGCATTCCCTTTTGTCTTTTCTCAATTTTCGACGAAATCAACATTTCACTAAGGGTGCAAAAGAATGAAGACCGCCGCCTCACTGGAGGGGAAGGGGGAGCTTCATCCTCGCCGACCAACTCCTGCGCTCATAAGTCTGGGGGCAATTCCCCCAGCCAGCGCGGACACCGACCGATCCTAAGCCGAGGAGCTTTGCCCTCGTCGACCGACTCCTGAGCTCATAAGTCTGGGGGCAATCCCCCCAGCCAGCGCGGACGCCGACCGGTCCTAAGCCGAGGAGCTTTGCCCTCGCCGACCGACTCCTGCGCTCGTAAGTCTGGGGGGAATTCCCCAAGCCAGCGCGGACGCCGACCGGTCCTAAGCCGAGGAGCTTTGCCCTCGCCGACCGACTCCTGCGCTCATAAGTCTGGGGGCAATTCCCCCAGCCGGCGCGGACGCCGACCGGTCCTAAGCCGAGGAGCTTTGCCCTCACCGACCAACTCCTGCGCTCATAAGTCTGGGGGCAACTCCCCCAGCCGGCGCGGCCGCCGACTAGTCCTAAGCCGAGGAGCTTTGCCCTCGCCGACCGACTCCACCGCTCGGGAATTTGGAGGCAATTCCCCTAGCCAGCTCGGGCGTCAACCAGTCCTAGGCCGAGGACGAGGCAACAAAGCAAAATACGCGAAAAATCCGAGTAAGTCAATTTCATTTATAACAGTTAACCAAGGTACAAAAGTATGTCTTATCTACAGGGAATCGAAGCAAAGAAACCTCTCTACAAATAATCCGCTCTTGACGAACAACAAAGTTCGTCACCTACAGAAACTAGGGCGACACCGACAAAGCGAAATTTGTTGGCTAAGGACCCATAGTTGCCGGCCTCAGCGAACATCCATGCAACCAACAATTATTGGCTCCGAAGCAGGGAGTCGATAGCGAAGCCGAAGGAGATGGCAGGGGCAGGGATCCATTTCAAGTAGACTGGCCCAAAGCGAAGCGGATGCTAAAAAATTGGAGGATAAGGCCAGAGGGGACGACTTAGGGAGCCCGGGCTCGAGAGGACACATCCTCGGGCGCTTCGCCCTGCTCGGAGCGAGGGGGATCGACGAGCGGGGGAGGAGATCTTCAAGGTTCTCAGGGAGGCCTTCGATACGTATGAAGACCTCATCGCCCCCCGGATTGTCGATTTCAAGAACGACTCCGCCGCTTCCTCGGCTGACTACCGAGCGTCCTCCAACTTTCCCTGGAGATCACCCACTCGTCCTTCCAGCTCGGCAACACGAAGCTTGAGATGCCGAGACTCCATCTGAGCCTCTGTCATAGCTACCTCCGCTGCCCCGGCCCGCTCGTGGGCCCTCACAGAGGACTCCTCCAGCTCCCTCAAACGGACGGCTCGACGCTGCAACTCAACAGCGAGCGTTGAACCCTGAAAGATGAAACATGAGCCATGAAGAGAGTGAAAGGAAGGGAAGGACTGCAGAATAGCCGAACCTGTTGGAGGGCCCAGACCAAGGAGTCCGACACCTTGTCGGCGGGGATCTTCTCGAGGAGATTACGGTCCCGGGGAAGGACGGAGCCCTCAGCAACCTGCTGGGCCAAGGCTCGGTCGACAAACACCGAACTCCCGGGGGTGACATCGAGGGAAGCCATATTGCTCGCCAACAGGGTTCCGATCCCCGGTGATATAGGCGAGGACGCTGCGATGGGGGTGGTTGTCAGGGCCACCGGAAGATCCCCAGTGGTCGCCGCCGGAGGCGCGGAGCACACCGGACTGGAGGGATCCACATCTCCCTTCCTCCTTTTCCCTCCGCGAGGCTCGGCAGGCGCCGAAGGGGAACGTTTCCGCCCCGTGCCATCTCCACCCTCGGGGACGAGAGGGGAGACGCCAAGTGCCGGAGGGATCGCACCGGGCCCGTCGTTACCCCCCGCCACTTGGGCCGGAGGGACGGATACGGCCCTCGCGACCCCCCAGGGAGGAGATCGCCAGAAGAAGAGGCGGGAGGCACGGCCACCACCCTGCCCACGGGGGACTCGGCTCGGCACACCTCCTCCTCAACGGTTCGTCGAGGCACCCTTCCGGAGGTATTACCCCGGCTCCAAGCGGCTCCGCGATGGATCAGCTCATCAACATCACGAGTGAACTCGCGACCAGCCATTCCTGCAAGGGAAACCAAAATCAGGGTAAGCTACGGGGCAACCCAGGACTGAAAAAGCGACCTACCCGGAGACCACAAGACGGCCTTCAAGAGTAGGTCGTCCAACAAAGACCAGATGGATTTCGCCTCCAAGGGGAGGGTCGACAGCAGCGCGGCGGCCGCCAGATCCGCCTCAGAGAGGGCTAGCATTGAGTCAGGCCGGACCGACCCACCCCAGCCTGTCAGAATTTGGGCACCCTCCAGGAAGACCACGAAGACATAATCCGAACTCCAATCCCCCGACCAGCGAGGTAGCCCGACCAGGCATTCTTTCCTCGAGCGGGCTTGGAGTTGCAACCATGACCCAGGGCCGACCGTCTGGATCCGATAAAAGTAAAAGAGAAGGGGGAGAGACGGCTTCAGACCGCGGGTACAGTAGAGCATCACGAAGCCCGTCAATACCGCAATCGAACAGGGGGTGAACTGGCAGAGGGGCACCGTGAGATACTCCATGACCTGGATGAGGAAGGGATTGAGCGGGAAACGAAGACCCAGGCGAAACATCTCGACATAGACGCCGACCTCATTGCTCCTCGGAAGGCAGATCCGCTCGTCGATGAACGGAACTCGAACATCGTACGGGTAGCAGAGATACCTCTCCCGGATCTCCGTGGCCACTGAAGGGGGGGTCCTCGACGACGTTCGGAGGATAACTGGGGGCACATTGAGCCGCACGGCAGCCGATGCCACATCATCACCGGCGTAGTCTGGGAAGAGCTTCCCCT
This sequence comes from Scilla litardierei, assembly GCA_030789695.1. Taxonomy (NCBI): domain Eukaryota; kingdom Viridiplantae; phylum Streptophyta; class Magnoliopsida; order Asparagales; family Asparagaceae; genus Scilla; species Scilla litardierei. Next base: position 142,778,605 of record CM061133.1, on the reverse strand, counting down.
TCCCCTTATCTCGAAAGGAACGACTCCCAGAGGAGGAACCTGATCCCACAGGCCGGGGCCCGCCCCGCCTCGACTCAGGAGGGTCCCTCGCCCCTTGGCCGGAACCACCTATCCTAAGAGCAGCCATAATATGAAATTAAGAAAGGAGTTACCTTTTTTAATTTGGAGAAGACGAGGAAACGAAGGCGATGGGAGACTCCAAGTTGCGATAGAGGAAAGAGCAAGGAAGAAGTTGGGATCCACACAGCCGGGGATCTTATATACCGGACTCAGGGGCGAATTTGAAGCTCCTGACAGGAACACGAAGCAGGCCTCGGAGAACCGACGGCGTTTCGAAATTGGCGCCAAAGGAAGTCCAATCGATCCGCCTCATCATTACCTTCATTTATAACCACGCCTCGACTGACGCGCCACTCGGAACCCCAGGAGTCACATCGGTCGAACCGAACCGGCCAAGGCCGATCGGCCCCACCGATGGGGGCAATTGATACGTCTATTTTGCGAAGGCCCAACAACATAGGCCCAAAAGCACAGCACACCGAACGAAGCCCGAAAGATACGAGCCCGGAGGCCCGACCGCCGATCGAAAGCCCACCTGCGCGGTCAGGCCCACCCGGCAAAGCCCCGTAAGGAGCCCCCCAAATATCGATCCGACCCGGCCCCGATAACGCACGAGTCACTAACCCACTCCTGCGATAACCGTCCCCCCGATACCGTTACCACTTAATGGCTGTTATGGGGAGGTACGGGCATGGCGCAGGGAGCGGCGACGGGGGGGGCGGATTGAGGGGGCATGACGGAGGGCAGACGAGTGACGTGGGTCGGGGGCAATCACGGCGGGAGGTCTATAAAAGGGTTAGGAGGACGACTGGACACCGGACCCGCATCTCAGGTATCTAAAACCTAAGGTACTCCATCAACGACCTTGTTCCCCCATTTCATCTCCTTCCTCCCCCGCTCATGCCGTGAGACGCCGTTCCGATCTCCTCTCGAGTCGAACCGTCTCCGTCGGGCCTCCTCTTTCAGATCATTGTCTGACTTAGGCATCGGAGGGGATTTGGCCGGAACCAAGGTCCGGCCCCCTGACGAGCGTTCTCGTCTACGCAGGAGGACATCAGACCCACGGGCCGAGGCTTCCCCTCCGCCCCTCGCCGACCACGTGACCAGCTGGACGATCGAGGCTGCCCCACGTCGTCCGACCGCCGAGGCCGAGCATGTCCGACCGAGGCCGAGCGTCTCCACCCAGGCCGAGGCTTCCCCTCGCCCTACCAACGACCGAGGACCCCGATTCGGCCCAGCCGACGCGCTTCTCGCCGTCTGCAGCTCCGACTCGCGCCTCGTCTGCACCGACTCGACACACCCAAGGGACCCAAGCGGGACCCTTGACCACGTTGACCGGGTTGTCCGCGGTCAACGCTTTTGTAGTGAGAAAACACTCTGAAACACTACCCATCTTTCACCCTTCTTTGAAAAAAAATTTCGCTTTCTTGGGTTATTTACCTTACCTCATCATCCTCTAAAGTTTATCTCGAGGTAAAATCTCCTCTCATCATTTTTACTTCATTTACTCGTTGATATTCTTGTAAACTTAGTTTTGTAAATCAATTTTATATCTATCTAGATGCCTTTCAAGAAAACTATCTCTAAGAAGAGGAAGGTTACAAATGAATCAACTCTCTCCCAAAGATAAATTATTGAAGCCTACCTCTTTAAGAATGTTCATATGACAAATTTCTTAGCATCTCTAAAAGGCAAATCCTCCATGAGAGGTTTGTTAATTTAGATCAAGTTCTAAATTATGGAATTGTTGATATCTTAGAGTTTCAGAACCTCCTAACCCTATTTCATCTAAAAATGTCTTCATGTGCTATCCTAGCCTTGTATATCTCTGTTACACCAACATGGACTTTGATCTTGTTAAATCTAGATTTGTCACCAAAGTTCTTTACTCTAAAATCGCCATGACTGTTAAATCCCTTGGGCAAGCCTTAGGAATTTCTTACTCTGGAAAACTGTTCGATAATATCGAAATGACTAATAGGGATATCCTTGATAGAATGTACCTGCCGGGTAGATATTTTCAAACTAAACTACCTTGTAGTGACTTGCGCTACCCAGTAAGAATTCTAGCAAATATCATATCCTATAATATCATGCAGAAGTCTGGTAGCCATTCTATCCTTTCTGAGAAACAGGCCAAATGTATTTACGCAATGCTAGGCAATATCTGCGTAAATTGGTCCAAATTTATCATGGATTCCATTCTTGCCTCTGCATCATCTCTTCCTCCTTAGCTCATGGACATTATCTTACAATTCTATTTATTGGTCAAAATGTGCCTCTTAACAATGAAACTGTAATTTTGGAACCGGCTCTTGTGTTTGATGCACACACGCTCGGTAGAATGGGGCTTCATATTAATCTCAACCAAAATTTCCCTGAAGAAACTCTTGCTGCAGAACAAGGAGAATCTTCAGCCAAAAAGAAAGGTAAGAAACAAACTGTTACAGATTCTGATGAAGAAGAAGAGGAAGATGTCGAAGGAGAAGAAGAAGAATTTGAGGAGCCACCGGCCTACATTGTGGAACTTAAAGACATGCTGCTTAAGAAGATCTCAAACTTGAAGATCTCTCAAAAGGCAAGATTTGAAGCTCTCAACAAGAAGGTTGATGATCTCAAGGATCTGGTGGTAAGTAGCAATGAAATGACCGAGCTAACCCTCAAGGCAATCCTTGAGGAGATCAAGTCCTTGAAGAAGGAGAATAATGGCGGTCATTCTTAATCTTAAAAAAAATTTCACAATGGTTTTCAAATCTCGTGGTCTGTAATAACTACTCTATGTTGTGATGGTTGATACTCCTATGTTTCTTGCTTATGGATGAACATTGTGTTTGAATTTTTATTTCTTATTATATTGATCATATCATTTACTAACACTCTTCTGCAGAGTTGATCATCGAATTACTTTCACTCCAACTTCGTGTTTGTTGTTCGGATGAAATATCTGTTAAAACAAGTATGATATTTTTTTTGATTGATGACAAGGGGAGAAAGCTTTGAAATGCAAAAATGAATGCATTATCTTGTTAATGAATGTATTATATTTTTTTGCTAACGGCTTCGATGCATGGGGAGAACCGCATCAAAGCAAGAGGAGTAAGTTTATTTCTATGTTATATTTTCATGCCATCTTACTTCATTTTTCATTTGGGTATCATCATCAAAAAGGGAGAGAGTGATCGAAATTGAATTCCAACCCCAAGTGGTTTTGATGATGAGTACACCAAATGAGGTTAGTGTACTAACTACACTACAATTAAGTGTGCAGATTATACGATGAATGAAAAGCTGTATACATATTCTGAAGAAGCACAATCTACACTCACTTAGCAAAAGACAAGGACAACACTTCTAGCTCAATGATACGCTCAAATGGAATAGAAGCTCAAGAGAAGCTCGCATTCACATCATCATCTGATCAACCTTCGGGAAAACGTGTCCTAAGCCTACAGTGTGTGAGTTGCGTCTGTCTTAAGATTATGTTAAAGCCAAAAGTATAAATAACACACACACACACACACAAATGATTTCAAAGTTAAATATTTTAAATACTTTTAAAATCATTTTCAACATTATTGAGAGCTTTTGCTAGTCACTTCTCATCTTAGTATTTAATCTCCATTACACCCAGGAGCTAACTACATGTCTTACTAGTCAAGCTTCAGAAGAAACTTCTCTGGGAGTCGACTACCAAAGAGTGGGAGTCGACTACCAGTTGAGAATTGTTTTTCTCCTGAGACGCTTTGGGAGTTGACTACCACTCCTAGGAAGTCGACTACCAGCTGTCGAATTTCAACATTTTGACCTGATTTTAATTATCTCTCCAACTTATTGCTTTCATGATTTTCGGGGCAAAAGTAAAACTAAATTGAAATTTGAATCCTCTCATTTTACCTATAAATAGAGGATTGTTAGAAGAGGATTGGAGAGGATTAACCATGGCAAATAGCCATGGTACTATATTTATAAAACTCTCATGTTGAGGTGGGAGTCCAAGGGCCTCCCCACTAACTTAGTGGGGAGTAATGGAGAGTGATGAGGGGAGGGAGGCCAAAGGCCTCCCTCAACTCACAACACTCCCCCTCATCTCTCCATTACCTTGGGTTAAGCATATGAATACTTCAGGATTCAGTATGCCAATGGGGTGGATACTTCTGGATCCAGAGGCACTATGGTTGCCTCGTTAAAACCTTAGCTGTGGAAAACCCAGTGGGAAAAACCAGCAGCTTAAGGGAAAAGAGTACAACTATCGAGGGACTCCCCCTGATATGTACAAGCTTCAGGCTTGCAGATCTCCTATGTATCTATACAATCATCTCCTATTCGTCTATACATCCATCATGTTCTGAAAGAAAATACAATTATCACTCATCTACACAAGTTTCACTCATCTAGCGGCTATTGGAAGGCAGCGTCGCTCTGGAGTGTAATGCTCTTCGAAGTTGGTAGATGACTCCACTAAAGTATTCTTTGAATCAGTCTTCAGTGTGTCTGCGAGGTACTGTTGGACCTGGCTGAGCGTTTTCAATACTTGCTTCTTGGATGATGAGCTTCTCAGAAGATGTAGACATTAGAGGATGATGTGTAGATATTTAGGAGGTGGCCGGCCTATTGTGTTTTATTCATCGCGATGATCTTTAAACCTGCATATGCGATATATATTCCTTGACCCTTGGTAGTTGCGCAGAAGCAGCTTATCCTTGGTCTAGTGTTGCTCCCCAGGACAACACTGTATCTGGTTAACAACTTTACTGGAGACGTTCTATCAAAGATACGTACAGTTGGCCAGATAAAGAAGTGTAACAAGTACACTAGAGCTAGGCTCTTCGGGACCTAGGATGTCCTCCCCCTCTTCCAGCTACTGGAAGGTGTCATAAATAAGGATCCATTTTTAATAGGTTGCAAAAGGACATCATTCTGCATAAACTCCAGGTGTATGAAGAATATGAAAGGGTTCCACCACGAAGGTGTTTAATATGTAAGCCGAGACATCTTCGGCATGATTAATAATAGTTCATCTTCAGGATGATTAATGTCATCTTCAGGATGATAGTTCATCTTCAGGATGATAGTTCATCTTCAGGATGATAGTTCATCTTCAGGATGATTAATGTCATCTTCAGGATGATGGTTCATCTCCAGGATGATAGTTCATCTTCAGGATGATTAATGTCATCTTCAGGATGATAGTTCATCTTCAGGCTGATTATTGCCATCTTCAGGATGATTAATGTCATCGTCAGGATGATCGTTATACCTAGGTTTTTCATTTCCAAGGTACGCTTTAAAGCTATCTGAAATCTCAATGGTCTCTGCTGGAGATCCTATTAGCTTTAAGTCGACCATATGTAAGGCAAATATAACAAATCCTGTCAACGATCTTTCGAAAAAGATACAAGGGCAGAATATTTCTTAAGATCAACTAATGATCTTTGTAGCCTTTATGGAGAAGACGTTTCTACGTTTCTCTTTCATCTCTGGGGGTAGAGTATACCCTTCTGGAAGTTTTATTTAGATCTATATATCTATATTGCCGTATATATATGCAGTCACAACATCCATGAGCTGCATGTATTGGCTTTTTCAGAGAAGTGTAGACTTAGTATGAAAATGATCACATTTCCTTCATTTCAATTTCTTATGAAATCCAACTTATATTCCACAGGTTTTACACATTCAGGTGTATGGACCACCGGTCCAAAGATTTTGCTTTTCAAGAGTGAGTCCAGCTCTACTCTTATTGCCTCGTCCCACTTTGGCCATTCTATGCGTTTACGCTACAGAAAAGTGGGTAGACGTCATCGTCGTATTCAGCGACGTGAACGACAATAGCAAAAGCAAAACCGTCGTCGACGACTGTGCTATATCTGTCCAGTACCTCTCCAATACGTATGTAATATAATGATGTTTCTCTTGTTGTTTCTCAAAATAGAGCGTAGGTGCTGATAACGTGTTAGAAGAGGATTGGAGAGGATTAACCATGGCAAATAGCCATGGTACTATATTTATAAAACTCTCATGTTGAGGTGGGAGTCCAAGGGCCTCCCCACTAACTTAGTGGGGAGTAATGGAGAGTGATGAGGGGAGGGAGGCCAAAGGCCTCCCTCAACTCATAACAAGGATCATTTTTTTGAAATAGATATACAATACTTGAATTCAGAATTCTTTTCTAGTGCAAAAGTTCTAAAAGATCTCAATTTTCAGCTCTCATTTCTTTTAGCCAAATCTGCGTTTATATTTCTGATCTCTTTCTTTAAGCTATTATTATTTTTTTAGATCAACTTTTTATTTGGCTATTGTTTTTCAAAATCCTTGTTCTATATTCTTTGATTCTATTTGAAAGGATTTTTGAAAATATTGACTTAGATCTCAAAGCCTTAATTCTTATCTTTGTGTGATCTAAGATCATATTCTATTAAGCCACGAATGTACATTGTTATCTATTACTCTTGGCTATAGAATTTGGGCGTAAATCCAAACTCCACCAAATATTGATTTGGATATTTATTTTTCTTTTGTGTCTGGCCCTTTGTTGTAAGGGTGTTGGAAATCCTAGACAAGTCTAGGTATTGCAGTGTTGCAACCGGAAATCCTGGTGAAGGCTAGGTGTGTGGAAAAATCCTAACGAGTGGAGTTATGTGCTTGTATTTGCCAAGGCAAATAGTGGAAATCTCGTACCGGATTGGTCGGGGACTGGACATACCCAAGGTTGTGGGGAACCAGGATAAAAATCGGTGTAAGTCTAACCAAGAATGTAGTCTAAGACCACCCAAACCGACGTGTCGTGCACACACCGAGCGACGGGGCAAGTCAGGCTAGACACGAAAACAAGGGTCAGACTAGGCTAGCCATTGTGATTCGGATAAGCACACTCATAATTACAAATGACTAGGTGTAAAATCAATAGGGAACCATAATTAATATGATTGACGACGAGTTCGTCTACCGACTGCAGAGTCGGACAACTTGTTGAGACACACTCAAGGTTGTCAGACTCAGGGTAGTCGGATCCCTCTCTCACAAATGTTATTTTATAATAAACTGTTCATTATTATAGATTTAATAAATTTAGTGGGAGAATATAGTTTTATTAAAAACCGTTGAAACTATACAACGAACATATACTGACTAAAGTATCTACAAAATTGCAGAATAGATTCGGGTCTTAAATATATGGTAGAGAGGAACGTGCTCGATGGAACAAACTGTAAAGACTGGAACAAACCATAAAGACTGGTTTAGGAACATTAAGTTAGTCCTTTCTCTAGCCGGGATTGGATACGTGCTGTTCGAGGATGCTCCGGGGAAGCCCGATGACGATTCGACCTTCGAGGAAAAGGAAGCCTATAAGCTGTACCAGAGGGATGCGGAGAAGGCCAGGTGCCTCACTCTGGCTTCGATGAATAATGAACTGCAAAGGAAGCATGAACATATAGATGTTCAAAGTATGCTTCTGAATGCACAAGAGCTATACGGCAAGCGGTCTAGAGCTGCCAAGTTTGAATCCACGAGCAACCTCTGGGGCACAAACATGGAGACAGTGCATGTACAAGATTATGTTATTATGATGATCGGGTACGTAGAAGACGCCGCCCAGTTGGGTTTTGTCATGGACAATGAGATGTCCGTGGACATTATCCTTAAGTCTTTAACCCCGGACTTCAAGCCATTCATTATTGGTTTTATAATGAACAGTCTTGAAATGTATCTTCCTGGTCTCCTCAATATGCTTAAGCAGTTTGGGGAAATTGAGAAGAAACCGAGTGCATTTGTAACGACTGGTTTTTCATATATTTGTATTATCTATATTATATTTATGTTTTGGTGGATTTTCTCCTTATGTGTGGTTTTCGTCTCCGTAGCTTTCGTTTACGTTCGTTTCGTTGTGATTTTCTAGCTTCTTCCTTAGAATCGTTGATCTTGGAGTAAGTCACTCATGAAGAACTTCAAATCGCCCATATTTTAGAGTTAGAGTGATCTTAGAAGCTATAGGAATCTTTTCAAAGCTTTGCGCTTCAATTCGGCACTTTTCGTGCACTTTAGTTGGTTCAAGAAGGGGAACCAACCGACTAGATTGAGATCTAGTCGGTCGGCAACTCTTCTCAAACCGACTAGTTCATTGAATCAATAATCCAGAGGTTACTGTTTACTCTTAGTCGGTCTAAGAACAACCACCGACCGACTAGATGCGCAACTAGTCGGTCAGAACTTGCTTTCAGACCGACTAGTTCCTTTGATTAATTTTACCTAAGTTATTGTTTATCGTTAGTCGGTCTAAGAACGTCTTACGACCGACTAGGTTGCAAACTAGTCGGTCAGCCATTGTTCTTTAACCGACTAATTCATTGACCATTTTGACGACCTGAGTTACTGTTTGGTGTTAGTCGGTCACAGTTAGTCGATCGATCGACTAGTTCTTAAACTAGTCGGTCAACAACCCTTCTTTGACCGACTAATCAACCCAGAAACCCTAATTTTTGGGCGGCCGCCGGTTCATCCCTATAAATAGCCGATCGGTTTCTTCTTCTTTCTTTTTTCTCCTCTAAACCTAGTTCTTCCCCATTGATTCCCCTTCAATCCTAAACCCTTCCTCCTTCCTCTTGAGCCATTCCTTCATCCCCCGAGCTCCCCTCACGCATTCTAGCGCCGGCCACTACCCCTAGGCCGTCGGCCTTCCCCAAAACCCCATCAAACCTCATTTTCTCCAGATTTCTCCATCCATTCCAGATCTGAACCGTGGTTCCCCGGATCATTTCTTCCGTTGCCGTGCTTGCTCGGCATCGATCTTCCGCTTCCTACGGTAGTGTTCGAACCTTTAATATTTTCATCACCCACATTTGATATTGTGAAACCCTAATAGAAATGGAGATTAGACGTCGTAGGATTCGTTTATAGAACCGGATTTAGATATTGTTTCTAATGTTGTTTCTCCATAACAGTGATCCATTCTCCGTAGATAACAATTTTGTGTGACGAGCTTGTCGATCGTCAACCTTGGTGTCAGGAAAGTGAAACTTGCCACTAGTGATTTAGGATATGTCTTAGGCCATTATCTTGTTGTAGGCGTAAAAGAGACTAGGCGACGAAATGATACCCACCTAGGCGCAATTTCAGGATCTAGCTTGACAACGAGGCTAGATCCGACTTCCTTAATTGTTTGCATCTTATCTGTCACATTTTGATACTATAACTATACGCATTGCATTATAACTCGCCATGTCATCCATGCTATCCATGTTGAATGTCACATTCGTAGCACACGCTACAAAACTTGTGTTTCCTGGCTCGTGTTCCAAAAGCGGGCCACGTGTGTTGGTCGATAGCCAATGCCCGATCTACTTGTTTCCGGCTAGGCACCTGCGTTGCAGGCATAACCCTAGGCCAGGCTAGGCACCTGCTTTTTAGCGGGCACAACCTTATGCCAAATACACTTCCTGGCTCGTGATCCAGAAGCGAGCATTCCGTGTTTGGGGGTAATGCCCTGGCTCGATACACGTGGAGGGGTAGGGATAAGCGGTCACCTGAGCTTACGAGTTGGCCCGATCAGCCACTCTAGTCAGCAGACGAAATCTCTGTGCACAACTTATTTACTTGACGTGTTTACTTGACATGTTTACTTGACGTGTTCACTTGACGTGTTTACTTGACGTGAACTACTTGACTTGTACTTGTCCGTGTTTTTACTTGTAAAACCTGTTATCCATGCCATACTTGCTACTTGCTACTTGTACTTTCCTTTACTTGTCACTTCCATACTATACTTGCCATGTTATGCATCATACTAGAACTGCTAGGTTGCTAGTTTACCTTCACTTTCGTTTCCTTGCTCAAGTCTTGTTAGACTTGCTGACATGTGCCCCTTTACTCTTTTGGGTGACACATGTTAGATCCTGAGCCTGAGAGTGCTGCGGAGGACGTGGTGTTTGCTGACGCTGAGTCAGAGCCTGCATTCGTTGAGGAGTACGAGGACACTGGAGATCAGTCGTAGAGGCTGCTTGTGTTCTTTGTTTTAGACTGTTTTTGTGGTTGGTGCGTAGCACCAATACTCTGTTTATGTTTGTCTTTGCTGGCCTTGTTCTGGGCCTTTAGACTCTTTCCTTTAGTCTGGTGGCTTTTCTGGATGTTGAACTTAATTTTAATGCTTGGACATTGCTGAGATTTAGTATTTTATTTCCGTATCTCCTTATGTTATTATCTTGTTCTGCTCATGGTTACAGGGACCTGCATATGATTTATTGACGCTTATCAGGCATGTAGCTTCACAGCTCCACACTTGTGCGGACATTCTCACGTCTCGCCTCCATTTTAGGGAAGCGGGGCGTGACAGCATTGAATGTTGGCTCTTCTTCTTCAGACAAGCCGAAAGGCAAGGGTAAGAAGAGGCAGGTCCCACAACCTACCAAGGCAAAGAAGGGGAAGAAAAAGATGAAAGGGGTCCAATCAAAATCTGAGTGCTTCCACTGCCATAAGATGGACCATTGGAAGAGGAACTGCAAGATTTATCTTGCAGAAAAGAAAAAGGGGCATACTGATGCCCCTACCTCAGGTACAACAAATTAAATTCAATGAAGCATAATTATTTCCAATCACAAAGTATGAGATACTAAGACATCTGTGTAATGTATACATGTGGCTGATATGAATCAAAGGTTGGAAGAAGTTTCGAGGACGGTCGGCATCTGAGCAATCGTTGCTGCTGGGCCATGCAAAGACTTCAAAGAGACATGATGAAGAAAGGAGCTGATACTCATTTTTTATGAATAAAATGTATCATTCCTTAAAGTTGAAACAATGATTGAGTGTCTAAAACTCAAAGTTTATTTGATAAACATATTATGGTTCATCTTTATGAATTCGATGTTTTGAATAAATGTCTCGTAAATTGTGCTTTCTGTTGAAATTGAGATTTGATTGAGATTGGCTTAAATTTCTGTAAATGTGGCTTTCTGAGTTGGTTGTGAAAATTCTCGAACTATGATGCTGAGCTTCAAAAAAAATTTGATTGTTTTAGAGCTGACTTAATGTTATAGTCAATCAATAGTTAAGTATAAGTTCCAGGAGCGTATAAATTGTGTGTGAATATGCATATTAAGGTTAATTCTTAATAAACTACATTTAATTCTTAAAGAGTTAATATTAAATGTAGTTAAGGAAAAAATACAGTATAGGACGTTTGACTGAGTAAGTCAATGTCAAGATTCCTTAAACCGATCTTGACTTGACTCATTCGTCAAACCCAACCTGACACTAGTATGCTCCATCTAAAGTCACTTATCGATTGGTTATGCTCATCATATATATAGTCTAAATATGATTTAGATATATGATTGAAGTACTTAACCGGATATTTCTTAAATTTAGTGGGAGCTAGCTCATATACTTAGTTCCGTTTTTCGGACTAAGTAAAAAGGTTTCCAACTTATTTGAATCATCTATATAAAACATTGAATCAAAATCGTTTTGATTTAATCAAATATATAGAGACTTAGGGTGTCATGCATGTACTTGACATGTTGACACAGAAAATTAGAATGAGCTGAGACTGACTTATAGAAATGTTAGACCCTACATCAAGATTGTATGAGCTAATTGTTAGCAATACAAAGAAAGGAAAAATTGATCCAAATCATTTTTCAAAGGATCAACCTTGTGTGATCAAGATATGTATTAATAAATAATCCATTAAAATGCATTATAGATACTCGTTAGTAAATCCACTCTTAGGTTTGTCATATAAATGTCAAAGTGACTGATATGCTATAACGGTATGAGATACCGAGATAAATAGCCTAAGTGCAAGTGGGAGATGTAGGAGGATATATGCCCATAAAGCAATTTATCCTAAGTGTACGTCTTGTTCATAAGATAGATGGTGTCCATTATCCTAAGTATGAAATCTTTTGAATATATATATACTTAGATAATGTCCATAGACTTATAGTTAGGTCCTTACGTATCCAGATAAGATCTCGATTATGAGTAGTAAGCGACCGTATAGAAACGTAAGTCTTAAACGGTTCGTGGTCATAGATGTGTCGAGAACTGGATATCGACACATCAGATAAACCAATGTATCTTAGTCTTACCTTAGGGTAATGATGATCTCATAGTCATTCGACTTGGTAAAGTCAGAGACGAGACACAGGTGCTCATTGGAGAATGAGTTCATTGAACGACCAACTTAGAGTTATTAAATGGTTAACTTTAACTAAACTGTCTATAATAACTCTAGGGTGATGATAGGTTAGCTGGTCCTTATGACCTGAAGTCATTCGTACGAACCTGTGAGTAAACGGTGTAGCTTAGACTAAAGATCTAGCTTCGAGGCTAGGCCTGCTGAAAGATCTTAGGTTAGGTTGCACCCAAAGCTCTCGAGGCGAGTAGATGACTAAGATGGGATTTGTCACTTTCGTTAAAGGGAAGTTAGTGTCACAGGCTCAGTATGATCTTTGTGTTAATCCTCAGCCGGGGTATGTTGTAAGAAGTACAACGTGAATACAACAAAGACTGCCGTATACTGACCAATGTTGTCTAATAGGGTTGACAGTAAACCATACCCTAGGCCAACAGGGACACAGTCTTGACGAAGGGATTATAGCTAACGGTATTCATCACTGACACAGCCAAGGTAAACCCAACGATACTTTTGTCAATGGGTCGATCATATTATGATAATTCTGAAACATGGACGACACCTACTACTCGTGGTGACCGTCATCTAGGGGTTTCAAGCCCCAACCTGTAGTAAGGTCAGGCTGTAGGGTCTCAAGCTGAGTAGCATTTGTGTCTTAGTAATAGAAAGATTAATAAGAGAGATTTATTCGATGGAAAGGAATAGTTAATGTTCACAAGATAGTTGTGAGACTAAGTCGTAGATGAAAAAAAGACAATGTTGCATTTGATGCAAACAAAGATTAAACGTATCGTAAATTGGTTACGACAATATTTTATAGGAACAAAAGCATTGGAAAGGGTTACCTGGGTGACGGGATCATCCCGGTCTAAATACAGGTTTAAACCGCATCCAAATCGGAGCTCAAACGAGCCCAGAGACGCAAAAACAGTCCAAGGCAAAGTGGGTTAGACCCACTGGGCTAACAAGCCCATCCGAGAGGACAAACGGGCGCAGCCCGCTAATTGCAGTGGGCTTGGCCCGCTGCTATTGCGGGCGCAGCCGCTGGCTGCAGCGGGCGCGCCCGCTGCCCAGCGGGCCGGCGCGCCTGCCCTCCTTGCCTTGGGCGGCCCGCCCGCAACTTAAGTGAAAAATGGGGTTTTTGAACCCCCTAATGACGGGTACGAAAGTTGATTTTTTACCCAACTTTCGGCAATTGTTTGAGGGGTCAAACAAAGTCAAAATTCATCGCCGTTTGTTCCTACGCGTTCACCATTCGAAGCCCTTCGAATTGATAGTTTGTTTGGTGTCTAAAGTTTAATGGATGAGGAGAATTAATTCATTGAAGTTGGCATTTATGAAATGCTTACTAAACTTCAATTAAAGCTTAATTAGCTAAATTAATTTCTCCTAGATTTGTTTTAGTCCCACATTGCTCACAACGAAAGGAGAAATGCCGACTCCATATATAAATAGGGGTGCACTCTCTTCGTTGAAAAATGCACCAAGTCCTCGATCGACTAGCTCCGAATTTTTGAGCTAGCTTGATCTACGACTAAAACTACTCTCTCTCTCTCTCTCTCTCTCTCTCTTCTTCCTATTCTTCCGACTAGTCCTAGCAAGACTACGAAGAGGGTTTGGATTCGGATCGAGACGTCTAAGATGCGGGTCTACTCAAGTGAAACTTTCTACCTTGTGTGATCGGCTTGGAGGTGGGAGTCAGCTCAGGCAGATCGGTTCGAGGGTGCAAGGCGGCTCGGGTGGATCGAGTCAAGGCGGTTCGGCTACGATAAGCTCCAGAAGACGGTGCGGTACATCTTGCCCGCCCCAGGGTCGAGATTCCGGATATGTGGTTAAGCAATTTTTAGTGTAGATTTAATTTTGTCGCTGTAGAATAGATCCCTCTTGGGGTGGTCAGATCCACCCCAAGTTGGCATAGATCGGGCTAGGTTTTGGCTCTCTCAGAGCCTAGCTAAATTGTTTAGCTAGCTTAGTGTTTTTTATTTTCCGCTGCGCTTTATGTCCCTGTGGTCTGTCTGACTTAGGATGGACACAGATCCGAGCTCTGAGGGTCTGCCAAAAACCCCCCCACGGTTCAAAGGTCCGAGTGTCGTCGTTATCTCGAGAGATGGGGACGACCTTCGGGGTCGATCGACCGAGCGTTCACCTGAACTGGAATGCACGGTCTGAGCTACAGTACGCCGAAGGATAGCTTCGACGGGATGACGTCTCCTTCGATCTGCAAAACAAAGAACTCATCATGAGGTCAGGTCTGGGGCCCAACCAGATCCCCTCCGATGCATAAGTCAGCGTCTGACTACAAATGGCGGCTCGGTGGGGCTAGGTCCGAACTGCTGGGAGGCCATACGCTAGTCCTCCGACCGAGCTATGGAGGAGGAGAATAATATTTGGTGGAGTATGAGTGTTTGGGCTACCTTCATTGTAGATCTCGGAGCTCTCCCTTTGAGATGATGCCCCGACCCCTTCATATACGTGAGCCCCCTGTTGTAATGGGTAATGATGAGACATTATTGCCATCATTAATGGGGAAGTGCTGATTAGGAAATATCGACCCCTATAATCATGCCCATTTGATGATGGGATAAATGGCATGAAGATGGGCCATGATTGCTGGTGTGATGACTTTGATGGGCTGTAATAATTGGAGAGTGCTCCCTCGATTTGGGGAGCGATTTCCTCAACCACGTAAAACATGCGATCTTTCGGGCCTTCATCTCGGGTGGAGAGTGCGACCTACCCATAAGGTCCTTGGGCTAGAGCCCAAGGCCGTAGTGTGTCAAGTGACTAGTCGTGGTTGGCTTGGTTTTCACTGACCCAGTCAGAGGGTTGTATCAAGTGCCCCCATCTCCCGAGCTCTACCGCTGCAATGGTTGAGGTCGGATGATATAGTATGAGAGAGTGAAGTGGCATCTTTTGAATGCCTGGTTCGTCTTGCGAAATCAGCTAGGGTCAATAATTGGTCAGCCCGAGAAGTTCATCGGTTTGATGGGGATGGCGCCCAGCCTTATGATCGACTGGTTCGTTTAGCGATGAGGGGAGTGGCCCTTTGACTTATGGCCAATGAAGAGGTGGGTCGGACGACTGGGGACTGGTCACCAGCCTTACGGTTGACATGTTCATTCGATGCGAGGGGTGTAACCCTGTGACTTACGACCGATGAGGAGATGGCCCTCGTTCGTTCGATGGTGAGGGGGATGGCCCCATGACTTACGACTGACGAAGGAGAGGTTGGCTTGCTGAGGGAGTGGCATCCAGCCTTATAGTCGATAAGTGGTCGACCTGCTGGGAGAGTTGTCCCCAGTCTTACGGTCGATAGGTTGATTATCCTGGTGGGGGAGCTACCCCAATCGTATGGTCGATCAAATGATTGGCCTGTTGAGGGAGTTACCTACAGCCTTATTATCGATAAGTGGTCGGTATGTTGGGGGAGTTGCCCCCAGCTTTACGGTCAAGGGGTTCATCGACCTGCTGAAGAGATACCCCCAGTCTTACGGTCAATCGGCCTGCTGGGGGAGCTACCCCTAGCCTTACAGCAAACCGATAAGTCGGCATGCTAGGAGAGTTGCCCCAGCCTTACGACAAATAATTCAGGTTGGCCTGCTAGGGGAGTTGCCTCCAGTCTTACAGCAAACCGATGGGTCGGCCTGCTGGGGAATTAGCCCATAGCCTTATGGTAAACCATTCGGGCCGGCCTGCTGGGGGGAGTTACCCCTAGCCGTACAACCGATCCGGGTTTGGTCGGCCTACTGATGGAGTGGCCCTCAGCCTTACAGCAAGCCGATGGGTCGGCCTGCTGGAGGAGTGGCCCCAGCCTTACGGCTGATCCCAGTTGAAGCTCTGTCTCCAGCTCCTATCTGGATCCCAGCTCCATCGCCTGCTCCAGCTCCATCTTCGGTCTGGTCGGCGGAGGAGGTTCTGTGTCGCCGCCTCAGTTGCTGTACCGTTGGGGAGCTTGAAAGGCAGAGGTAGTACTGGTCCTCTCGTGTATGGTATCCTTGACCCCTCCTCATCTCGAGTTTGCCTAGGTTGGTGGTGAATTCGAGTCGTTGGAAATCATATCGGTGCAGGTCAATTGTACGGGTCAGCCTCCTCTAGGTCGATCAGCCTCGTCCATATCCAGCTCTAGCTCCAAGATCCTATCAGTAACTCCAACTTTCGTCTGGTCAACCTTGCTTCCTGTATCGACCGGCCTTGTTTGTTGAGTATTGGACTCTCCACCTTGGTATTGATGATGATCAAACACAAATCATTGTGACTAACTCATGTGTTTGCAGTTAGCTAAAAAGTCACCAATTAGATTCAAGAATATCAAAAGTGACTACAAGTGTTGATTTAAAGCATTGGCTTGAAGAACTCAAAGGCTACCTGAAACCTCAAGCCAATGGCATCAACAAATGAATGGAGATTCAATCCAAAGAGAAGATAGGAATGGTTGAGTCAAAAGCTTTGAAGACTATGATGTTGGAGATATTCAAGTCATTCAACTAAAAGACTCAAGACCATGAAGAATTATGGAGATCGTCGCCAAAGTACTTTGTTCATCTCAAGCGACATCCCAAGACTTCCTCAGAACGCGTGATCGTTGTACCTGGAGCTTCGTTGAAGCTCAAGGAGTTATTCATGAAGTTGAGGGATTCAGAATCTTCATGTTGAAGCTTAGAAGACAGTTTGTCGTGTTTACTTTTATTGTCTTCTAGCTTCGGTTTAGTAGAATGTTATGCCTTGAGTAGTACTTGCCTAGAAATCTTCATTTCTATCATATCGTATCTCTAGGATTGCCTTAGAAGCCCTTAGAAAACTTCCCGAAGCTTATCGCTTCTTTTCACGACTTTGTTTGCATCTTAGTTGGTTCAAGTAGAAGAACCAACCGACTAGATGACGATCTAGTCGGTTGGAAATTCTTCTTGAACCGACTAGACATCCTAGTTAAATTCAGCTCATTCACTGTTGATCAATTAGTCGGTCCAAGAAGGTTCACCGACCGACTAGATGACGATCTAGTCGGTTGGAGATCCTTCGTAGACCGACTAGTTATCCTAATATATTCAAGACTATTTGTTGACCAATTAGTCGGTCCAAGAAGGTTCACCGACCGACTAAATGACGATCTAGTCGGTTGGTGTATCTTCTCAGACCGACTAGTTCTCCTTAGTGAAATTTGACTTCTTTACTGTTGACTACTTAGTCTGTCCAAGAAGGCTCACCGACCGACTAGTTGTCAAACTAGTCGGTTGATGTTTTTTCTTAGACCGACTAGTTCTTCGTCTTCTGGATTTCACTATCTTTGCTGTCAACTTCTTAGTCGGTCCAAGAAGGCTCACCGACCGACTAGTTGTCAAACTAGTCGGTTGATGTTTCTTCTTAGACCGACTAGTTCTTCTTCTTCAGCATTTATCTATCCTTGTTGTCTTCTGTCTAGTCGGTCCAAGAAGGTTCACCGACCGACTAGTTGCAAAACTAATCGGTTGGAGATCCTTCTTAGACCGATTAAACAGCTTCAGAAATAGAGTCGTTAGGCATTTAATGCCATGATTTTTGTGACCGTTTTCTCTCTTCTCTATATAAGTTTGAGTGCTTCAAACCTGTAATCCAAGGCTGATATTAGATACATTTTCACATCCAAGAGAAGAGCCATTCAACTCCATTTCTAAGCTCTCTCATCTCACAAGAATCTCTCTCTTACTCTTTGAGCACTAATTCCTCAAGAGAGATTCTCACTCTTTGTGAGCTTCTCAAGCTAAGAGCTTGAATCCAAGTCACCAACTTCTCCCTAGCCATCTATTGTTGCTCATCTTGGTGGAGCTAGGGTTTGGTGATCTCATCTTCCTCAAAATCCATGCTTGCCCTATTTTGGTAAGTATTTCTTAAGGCATAGGATTTTGTGGTAAGAAGTTTTATATTTCATTCTTTATACTTCATATTTGTTGTATACTCACGGTGGTGAGAGGATTGGCTTGATCCCAAGTTGTGGGAGTCAAGATTTCAGTTTTGCTCTCGGTTTGTGAGAGTGTGCTTAGTCCCTAGTTGTGGGATTAAGGTCTTTGCGTGTTCCCGGGTTGTGGGATACAAGGACATCGATTGTAGGTCGATTGCACTTGTGGGGTTTCCGCAAGTGGGCTAAAGGAAATCTCTAGCGGTTTGCTAGAGTATCCGGAGGGGATCCGGGTGTTGCTGGATTAGGGCACCGGTAACAAGTCGGGGAGACTTGGGTGGCACCGAACCAGGGTAGATTGCATGTTAGCATTGCTTTGTTCTTTGTGTTGTTGATCATTTCTTACATTCCGCCTTTGTTGGTTAATTAGGGTTTTATTTGGCGTAAATTCCTTATAATTCTATAAAACACTATTCAACCCCCCTCTAGTGTTTGTTCCTCATAGCACAGGGTCACTATAATTGATATCAGAGCAAGGTAATAGCTATGGCAACCAATAACAACATCATACGAATCCCTTTTCCATCATATCTCCTTGGGCCCAACTATCAAATTTGGAGTGTAAAGATGAAGGCCTATATTCAATCCATCGATGAGGATTATTGGAAGCTTGTGGAGAAGCCCTTTTGCGCACCTACCACTTCCGTACATTAGTGGACAAATGAGCAAAAAGAATTGGTGAAGAAACATGATGAGGTAATGAATATCTTGCTTGATTTTTTAACTTATGATATTCTTATGCGTGTGTCCAAGGTGACAACGGAATATCAAATATGGCACATGCTGTCGGAGCAAGAAGAGTCCACCTCGGAGTTTTCTTCCTCCAATGATGAAAGAGATTCATTCATGGATTTGCTAGGATGAGAAGATGCCACTACGGGTGACTCTAGTGACGAATCAAGTGATTCAAGTGAAAGTGACAGCGACAATGAATAGGTAACAATGGTTGATCTTAAAATTGCTTTTGAACAATTATTTGATAAATATCAAAAGCTTACTCATAAATATTGTGATGCTAAAGATAAGATTGCTAGTCTCACTAACACATCTACATGTAGCACCTCTAATAATGACACCATTATAGAGACACTCGCTATTGAGAAAGCAAGTTTGCTTACTCAAAATGGCATGTTTGAGAAATGAGGTGGAGTCCCTCAAATCTCAGCTTGATCGTGTTTCCATTGTTGATATTAATGATCTTGAGATTGAAAATCTTCAATCTCAAAACACTTGTTTGGGCATTGAGAATGAGGATCTCAAATCCCAAGTGCACGAGCTCACCACACATGCATCCACCTTGAATGCTACTATTTCTTCAATTTCGAAGAAATATGAGCTCATGTCCTCCATTGTTGAGAGATTCAATAAGGAAAAGGACAATTTGGATGATTTGCTAAAGAATCAACTACCGGCAAACCATCGGGTTGGCCTTGGTTATTCTAAGGCAAGTGCATCCAATGCACGCACCTCCTATAGTGAAGTAACTTTAGATTTTGTGAGGCCATCCTCCGGTGCATCCACCAGTGGTGTCTATAACAACTTGTGTAGTTCTACTACTAAGGAAACCACCACTCCTCTTACTCCATCCTTTGTAAATAAACCCACCAAGGGTGGACATCAAAGGAAGGGACATGCTTTCATGTACACCAATACACGTAGGAATGCATCCACTCCTCACATTCTACAAATGAGAGTTTTTATGTTCCACACCCACGAGCACGTGCAAACACTCATTTGAGACACTCTCATTTACGTACTCATGCTCATGCACCTTCACATGCTTATGATCACACATCACATCCACATATGCATGCTTATTCTCATGATCATCCTCATGCATACACCCCACATATTCATCCACGTATGTATGCAACACCACATCATGGACCATATGCCCATCATCATGCTTTAGCACAACACAATGTTCCATACACATTTCCTCATGCTCTTGCTAGATCTCATGTTCCAAGGCCACATGCACCACGTAGAGATCAACCTTTTGTACATGCAACCACTAGGAAGAGGATACCCAAATCAAACACTATTTGGGGTCCGAAGAACACTAGCCATCATGCTAAGGATATGTATGTGCAATCTTATATTCATGACATTATTTTGAATGATGATTATGTTGGGAAATCACAGTCCTCTTGGACTTGGTTTCCAAAGGGTTAGTTTCCGTTGACCCTTCATTGCTTGGTACCATAAGTTTATTTTCATTTTATGGATACCAAAGCATTTGTGTTAAGAATTGATTTACTCTTTTGTTTGCATTTTGGTCTTAGATGATCATGTTTGTTAGGAACGTAAATTCATATTGAATTTGATTTCTATTGCGTGTTTATTAGTAAATCATTGTGTTTATGATTTTCATGTCTAAAATATTTAATATTTTTATGCAACACATGCTTTGGTTCATATTTATGTTTTGTTGCATGTGATGCATGTCATGCTTTTGGATTAATATACATATTTACTTTTGGTACATTTGGTACATGCATGTATATGGTTATATATTTATCTAGTAACATGATTACATGTTTCATTAATATTGTGTATGATTACATTAGGATATGGGTTACAATAATTTGAATTTAGTTTGTTAAATTTGTTGTCTAACCCATAGGATCCAAAAAGGTTTTTGGATACCAAAATTATGTTCTCTAGGTTCAATCCACTTTGGGATACCAACCCTACCAACTCCTTAATTTGCAAAGATTTTCATTCAAATGGAGTTGATGGTGCTTAAGTGATGCACCAAAGTAGGGGGAGCTTAATGTAGTAAGTATATTCTTACATTTGGTATTCATGTGTGTTGGATGCATGTAGATGTCACTTTGTGTTTGAGACTATCTCATGCATATCCTATGTTTGCATATTGTGTGTCTTGTATGTCATTCATGTCTATGTATTTCACGTGTGTCAAATTCTTGACTGATGTGCATTGTGTATTCATAACTCTTACTTATATGTTTATTCAAGGATTATTTATAACATGTGGCTTAAACATTTTCATGTTAGAATTAATGCTCATTTGCATGTTTCACACACGGGACACGCTTATATTTATGTTCCACTTCACAAGCGTGCATCCCAACTTCCTACTCATGCCACTACACATCCTCTACTTAAGAATCCCAAATCACTATCTTTTGGATTCCTAAGATTGTTTCTATGCATGGTATGAACACACATATAGAATCGTATATTAGGAATGACATATTCTCATGCGACTATATATATAAAAATCAAATTCTAATCTTTATTTGTTTTCCACTTTGCTTACTCACTCATATTGCACTTCATTGCTTGGGTACCATGCTTGTATGATTACTTTTTGTACCCATACATATATATGTGAGTTCGTCCACTACTCTCAAGTTTGCATAGTTTGTATGATTGTGTGGGAGTATGACATGTTTTGATTGCTATCATGTTATGTTCATCTATATGTCATTTCATTTCATTCGTATTATGTCTGTGCATATAGATTAGTTGATTTCTCTACCCCTTGGTGATTTATTATCAATTTGTACCTTCCTATCTTGTTGATATGCCAAAGGGAAAGAGAAATTTGGTTTTGAAAATTAATACTTTATGCTTTTCATGCACACTCTTTGTGGTATTACTTTTCATGCCTTCCTTCAATATGTGTTCTGTCGTGAATGTTTATTTTGTGCACATATGCATATTGAACGAGGAATCTTTCTTGACACACTATTGTATTAGATGTGTGTATTCATAATGATGTTGCTTGACTAAATCATATGCATAGGAATTATTAGTATATGTGTATCTAATTTCTAATGGTTGAGAATTGTTAATTCCTTATATGTATGATTTTTGTGATTATAATAACTCCTATTAATGCATGTCATGCATTTCTATTGATGAGTGTTATTTACAATTGGTAAATGATTGGTTATTGGACTACTTGATTGTGTTCCTTAACCTATTGGATCCAAAAAGTTTTTGGATACCACCAATTGTTGAATTGTCAGATCGTTGTGCAAGATGCATACTCTACACACTCCGTGGTTTACAAATGATGGATCAATTCAAAGGAAAGGATGGTGCATTGGAGATGCGCACATATAGGGAGAGCTAAATGGATGTAAGTATGTGTTTTGTACAATTGGTATTTTAATATATTGGTTTTGACTACCATGTTTACAATTGGTATTTTAATATATTCGATTTGTGTAATATTGCATACTTCTTCATTAGCTCATTCTTGTCACACCCTCATGAAGATTGTTTGTTTATGTGACTACCTTGTTCATGTATGTCATATATGTCTTATTACAACTCATGTACCATGGTAGCTATAACATTCATATAATGAATTGGTTAGTTGTTTATTGATGTTCATATCTTTGGAACACGTCATTACACATCGCATTCCTCACATGCATGCTTCTTTGTGAAGATTGTTAAATATTATGGATATGATAACTGATGTGTATGACATGCTTGTTTGTTTATTAGATTGTATTAAGTATATTGATCTTAACCTTAATGAAAAATTTTCAATTCTTTCATTTAAGATTCATTGCTGCTTTGATTCTACAACTTGTACCTAATTCTCGTAGATTACTATGTTCATGGATTTTTTAGAACATATCATGATCTGTCATACCATTCTAGTAGAATCTTTCATTTCTTCATGGCATGCTATACTTCATCATGTTATACATAATTCATGTCATGAATAAGATTAATGGTTTAGGATCTTTATGCATATTTGTTCATTGTATCACCACACATCTCATACTTTTCTTATAGTTTATATGATTATCTTTATGAGATGTGTTGATATGATTTGGGGTGATCAATGTATGTTACTTGCCATTTTAATTTCTTTATGACTGATGTTTAGCTATAATTTTATTCAAGAGATCTTTCATGCCTATAGCTAAATCTTTCATGTATGATATTTTCATAAGTGGCATAACACTCATGCATATTGGTCAGTGATCTTCAAGCTATATTTCTCACTATGTCATCTCTCATCTCATGCTCATATTCTATGCTATTTTTATGAGATGTTAGAGATAACTTGTGCTATACACGATCATATAAGCTTTATTCTGTCATAGATATTCTTCCATGAATATATCTTGATGCACTGTGACTTCTTTGATGCTACCTCCGATTATATTGTGCTTACACAAGTTTTTTTATTCTATTCGCAATTGGTATACATGCATGCGATTTTCATGATAACTTTATTCGTTTATGTCCTACCTTGCGACTTTGAACGTAGACTATCTTCATGCCTTTGCTCAAAAGATGTTTTGTCACATTATGCCTCATGTTGTATCCTTTGTGATAATTGAGCTAGGATGAGATCATGTCTCTATTTGTTCACTTGGTTTCCTTCTCAAGTGATGTCATGATCTTGACATTATTTGCCTGATTTGCATATTTTGTTAGACTACAATTGGTATCATCTTTACAATTGGTAGACTATTTATATTGGATATCATCTTTACATGCTCTTGCTTGATGCTAGTTTTGATCTTGTGATATAGTGCTTATCTTCCTTATGCTCATGGCATTCCATGTTTATCTTTGACTCCTTATGTGAGTATCTATTCTGGAATGCATGCTAGTACTATGGTTCTTTTGAACATTGTTTCAATTAGTATCCTAGTGTGCTAGAATTGTGTATGCCATACGTCTTATGGTGTTACTTCTCTATTTTGGCATAACACTTTTGCATGATATAGATATCTGTGTTTGCCCACATCGCACACTTCACTTAGATTTGGTATGCCTACAATTGGTTTCTCATGCCATTATACTTATTTTATGTTATTATTTCATAACATAACTTTGTACACATGATTAAACTCTTCCATAGTCATGTTTGGCATTCCATGCTTATCATTGCATTTTTTATGTTTGACTTAGATCTCAGTTTACTGATATTTACTTCGTCGCTCGACGATTATGATAATTTGATAGCTTTGTTTGTATGAAAGCATAGAATTGTTTTCCATGCACTCATTTTGCAAAAAAAGTTGATCTATGTCATTGTGATGATTTTGATTCCACCTTTATGTATTTAATCATGTCCATATAATATGTCATGCTCATTGCTCAAGGACAGTCTATCACATTATGCTTAATGTTATAAACTTTGTGATAATTGAGTTTGTTTGTGTACTTGACACTATTTGATCACTTGTTATTCTTTCATAAGTGATGTCATGATTTTTTGCATTGTTACTTTTCTAACACTGCTCACACTACTCTTTACAATTAGTATCTATTGTAATCTTTTATCACATATGAGTATTGCTTATCTTCTTGTGATAATTGAGTGTAGTTGAGTTGTTATTGGATATGTGCTCTTGCAATTGATATCTTTCTTTTGATATCTTGTTTTAAATTGGTAGCTTATCTAGCTTACATTAGATATACCTCTTAGTTTTCCACTCTATTCTTGCTTTTGTTGTTTCTTTTCCCCCATGCCTTTTGGATAATGCCAAGGGGGAGAGAAATAAACAAAGGATGTGCTTTATTAAATGTTGAGTGTTAAACAATAACTTGAATCATATAGACTTTATGTATGTTCGTTCATGTATATGATTCAGGGGGAGCAAACTTGAATCATATAGAATTTATGTATGTTCGTTCATGTATATGATTCAGGGGGAGCATTGGTGATTACCTTGGTTTATATTGATTACATTATATATATATATATATATATATTGGTAATCATGCTCATGTTTATGATGTGTATCACCTTTATGATTTGTATTGTGTACGCATATTATTTCTAGTCATTCATGCGATATATACACAACCTTATGTGATACACACACTATTAACTGCTGAATAATGCTATTGATTATTGATAATAACTTGATTGGCATCATTACAGGGGGAGTAAGTATATTTAATGCACTATTATTTGTTTTGTTTATATTTGGTTTGTCATCATCAAAAGGGGGGAGAATGTTGAGTATTGGACTCTCCACCTTGGTATTGATGATGATCAAACACAAATCATTGTGACTAACTCATGTGTTTACAGTTAGCTAAAAAGCACCAATTAGATTCAAGAAGATCAAAAGTGACTACAAGTGTTGATTCAAAGCATTGGCTTGAAGAACTCGAAGGCTACATGAAACCTCAAGCCAATGGCATCAACAAATGAATGGAGATTCAATCCAAAGAGAAGATAGGAATGGTTGAGTCAAAAGCTTCGAAGACTATGATGTTGGAGATATTCAAGTCATTCAACTAAAAGACTCAAGACCATGAAGAATTATGGAGATCATCGCCAAAGTACTTTGTTCATCTCAAGCGACGTCCCAAGACTTCCTCAGAACGCGTGATCGTTGTACCTGGAGCTTCGTTGAAGCTCAAGGAGTTATTCATGAAGTCGAGGGATTCAGAATCTTCATGTTGAAGCTTTGAAGACGGTTTGTCGTGTTTACTTTTATTGTCTTCTAGCTTCGGTTTAGTAGAATGTTACGCCTTGAGTAGTACTTGCCTAGAAATCTTCATTTCTATCATATTGTATCTCTAGGATTGCCTTAGAAGCCCTTAGAAAACTTTCCGAAGCTTATCGCTTCTTTTCACGGCTTCGTTTGCATCTTAGTTGGTTCAAGTAGAAGAACCAACCGACTAGATGACGATCTATTCGGTTGGAAATTCTTCTTGAACCGACTAGACATCCTAGCTAAATTCAGCCCATTCACTGTTGATCAATTAGTCGGTCCAAGAAGGTTCACCGACCGACTAAATGACGATCTAGTCGGTTGGAGATCCTTCGTAGACCGACTAGTTATCCTAATATATTCAAGACTATTTGTTGACCAATTAGTCGGTCCAAGAAGGTTCACCGACCGACTAAATGACGATCTAGTCTGTCGGTGTATCTTCTCAGACCGACTAGTTCTCCTTAGTGAAATTCGACTTCTTTACTATTGACTACTTAGTCGGTCCAAGAAGGCTCACCGACCGACTAGTTGTCAAACTAGTCGGTCGATGTTTCTTCTTAGACCGACTAGTTCTTCGTCTTCTGGATTTCACTATATTTGTTGTTAACTTCTTAGTCAGTCCAAGAAGGCTCACCGACCGACTAGTTGTCAAATTAGTCGGTTGATGTTTCTTCTTAGACCGACTAGTTCTTCTTCTTCAGTATTTATCTATCTTTGATGTCTTCTGTCTAGTTGGTCCAAGAAGGTTCACCGACCGACTAGTTGCAAAACTAATCGGTTGGAGATCCTTCTTAGACCGATTAAGCTGCTTCAGAAATAGAGCCGTTGGGCATTTAATGCCACGATTTTTATGACCGTTTTATCTCTTCTCTATATAAGTTTGAGTGCTTCAAACCTGTAATCCAAGGCTGCTATTAGAGACATTTTCACATCCAACAGAAGAGCCATTCAACTCCATTTCTAAGCTCTCTTATCTCACGAGAATCTCTCTTACTCTTTGAGCACTAATTCCTCAAGAGAGATTCTCACTCTTTGTGAGCTTCTCAAGCTAAGAGCTTGAATCCAAGTCACCAACTTCTCCTTAGCCATCTATTGCTGCTCATCTTGGTGGAGCTAGGGTTTGGTGATCTCATCTTCCTCAAAATCCATTCTTGCCCTATTTTGGTAAGTAATTCTCAAGGCATAGGATTTTGTGGTAAGAAGTTTTATATTTCATTCTTTATACTTCATATTTGTTGTATACTCATGGTGGTGAGAGGATTGACTTGATCCCAAGTTGTGGGAGTCAAGATTTCAGTTTTGCTCTCGGTTTGTGAGAGTGTGCTTAGTCCCTAGTTGTGGGATTAAGGTCTTTGCGTGTTCCCGGGTTGTGGGATACACGGACATCGATTGTAGGTCGATCGCACTTGTGGGGTTTCTGCAAGTGGGCTAAAGGAAATCTCTAGCGGTTTGCTAGAGTATCCAGAGGGGATCCGGGTGTTGCTGGATTAGGGCACCGGTAACAAGTCGGGGAGACTTGGGTGGCACCGAACCAGGGTAGATGAATGTTAGCATTGCTTTGTTCTTTGTGTTGTTGATCAATTATTACATTCTGCCTTTGTTGGTTAATTAGGGTTTTATTTGGTGTAAATTCCTTATAATTCTATAAAACACTATTCACCCCCCCTCTAGTGTTTGTTCCTCATAGCACAGGGTCACTACATTGTTTGGTTCCAGCTCCAGCTCTAGCTATGGCTACAGCCCTCTTCTGGATCCCAGCTCCAGCTCCTATCCGGATCCCTGCTGCCGTTAGTCATAATTTCGAAACTGATTGGTAGAGCTAGGTAAACTTACTAGGGGTTACTCGGTAAGGGTAGCTCTTTGAACGAAGGTACGTCCGCATACTTGGAAGGATCGACCTCATTGTGGAGGCGAGTTTCAGCTGATCCGATGAGCTCTGATCTAAATAGGTGTCTTTGATGGATTGGCAGCTCGGTTGGATGAAGATCAACTTCCTTTGGCATCTTGGCATGGTCGCCTAACTCCGAGCAAAGGAGCTCAGGTGAAGGATCCGAGTCCATAGATGAGGACCCGGTAAGGGTGCTTATCCTGCTCGGTCAGAATTCCGGCGTCACTGATGTGGTCACTGACATGGCCCTCAAGATACTATGAGACAATCTAGAGGCTAGGATGCATGGTAGGACTTTGTTGGTAGCTCTGCTTGCTGCTCGGAAGCATAGTTGGCGAGTCTCCTAGCAAGCTTAGTTGACGAGGCTTTAGCAGGGTATCTTGCATGCTTAGTCGGCAAGGCTTTGTGTCACCGCCTAAGTTTCTACATCATCGCCTTAGCTCTATAATGACTTATCCAAGCCGTTGGGTGAGCTTGGAGGGCGGAGGGGGTACGAGTCCCCATGTAAATGTCCTCCTCCTATGGCCCCCTCCATGTAACGGTCCGTATTTTTTCAATACAACTATTCACGTAGTTTCAATTTTTAAACTATTTTATAATGTTTGTCAGGAGTTTTGCGATTTCAAAAATTTCTTATAAAAATATTTTGAAGTATCAGACTAGTCATGAAGTATTTTAGTAACTTCGGGTTTCATCAAATACCTCTGAATAATTTGATAAAAATTCATTTTCAGTTATTACCGTTTTGGCTTAATGAATTTATTTTCTATACAAACAACATCAAAGCGATTTCAAACTTCTACAGTAATATTCTATGATCATTTAGGGCCTTCCACATTAATTTCGTAATTTTCTGAAGTCAAATCAATAGAGAACCCGTAAACCCGCTTCCTAAACTTTTTGGCCTAAAACTGGTATTTTCGTAGCTCAAACCCTGAAATGGATCTCGTATTCGCAATCCTCGTGACGATACGATCCCGTGCGTATGTTTTTGTAATTTTTCGGACACGTTCACTAGTAGGGGAAAAATCGTAATTTTATTTTTTTATTTTACAAAATACTTTCACTAATGGGGTTTTACTTTTTACTTTTTAACCTATCCTAATTACCTTCACCTAACCTACCTGATTAGCAGCCCCCATGATTAACATGTGGGAGGGATAGTCTACGTTTAGTCTAACCCTCCCAACCAATTCATTAATTCCCTAACCTAATTACCGCTATGAACCAATGTTTAAGATTCCCATTTATGTTTTTCAAATGCATGCATCCTCCCTCCTCCTGATAAAAACGTGAGAGGCTTCTTTCCACACTTAGTCAATAGCTGACAACAACCCTCTTTATACCTTATAATCTAATACAGACTTATTATAATAATATAATATCATTATATAAACTTTGTTCTCCTCCTCCTTTCTTTCCACAGACTTCACTTCTCTAGGCCAAGAAAGAAAGCAGAACACTATCTCCCCCCCCCCCAATTACTCTCTCTCTCTCCCAAACATAACCCCCTTCATCTGCACTGAGAACCCCGCCCCGCATCCGAGGACCCCGCGCCTCCGAAGCACCCCGACACCAAGCCCCCACGCTCTCCCACTCAGCTTACCGCCGCCGCTCCGATCAACCCCCAGTCGACCTCGCTGTGGCGCCTCCGCCCTCCTCCGAAGCACCCCGACGCTGCATCACCGCCCTCCTTCTCCCCTCCGTATTTGCCGACGACCGTGCGCCTCGTCGTAGCACCACCAGAGTTTCCCTCCGACCCAAACACGCTTGCCACCACAACAGCCCCTCCTCCTCCACCCTCGCTCTACCACACCTCCCGCCGTCGAGCAGCAGGTCGAAGA
Organism: Scilla litardierei; assembly: GCA_030789695.1. Classification (NCBI taxonomy): domain Eukaryota; kingdom Viridiplantae; phylum Streptophyta; class Magnoliopsida; order Asparagales; family Asparagaceae; genus Scilla; species Scilla litardierei. Next base: position 142,749,288 of record CM061133.1, on the reverse strand, counting down.
GGTCCGTCGCCGCTCGCCCCGCGCTCCGCCCCTCTTCTTCCGCCTGCCAGCAAACGAGGCCGCTCCGAGCGCCTCGACCCCAACTCCGCCGATCGAACCCATCCTCCGACACTCGAAGCACCCCGCTCCACCCCCTATCGTTGCTTCCACCGGAGCTCTTCGCCACCAACGTCGACGAGGCGACACCCCCGTCCCGCCGCCGTCTGCCGTCAGCCCCGCCGCCCCGACAATCTTCGCCGACGCCGTTTACCGCTCAGCCCATGCAAGCGAGAGACGACGGAGGTGAGTTGTTAAAAACGTAAATTTTATACGTAATTCGTATAAATACGAATATTTTCGTATTTTAATAATTATAAAATATGGGTTTAATGGTTTTAAATCCGTAATTAATAATATACAAGCCAGAAAAATGTGACACTGGGCCTAGAAAATCAGAAATGACATTCTGGACCCAATGGCGCTAGTTTCATCTCAATCGGACGAGTAGTTTTCCCAGAATTAATTTTTAAGCCTAAAAGTTAAATCTGTTATTTTCATTCAAAAATCCGTAACTTTATATTTTCACATGTATTAATATATGAGAAAAATATATGTTAAAGTACTCTCCGAGACGGCCATTTTGACAGTTCATTTGCAACTTTCCGATACCGATTGCACCCAAAAGAAATGTATGAATAATTACGTCACAAATTGAAAAAATAGTTTTAAAATTATTTTTGAGCTCTTAAAAATTATAAAAATTAATGTAAGCTTCAGAAAATTATTTTCTCCTACGATAATATTATTTTCATCATATCTAGCCTATAGAAAAATTTAGAACGATTTTTGACAACGTTTCAACTAGTTTAGAAAATCAGAACGATCAGATTATTTAAATAGGAAATGTAGCGTTCTTTAACCAAGCGTTCTTGTGATTGCAAGTACCAATTCTTGTGTATCAACATCCGTAGAAGCCCTAGATCCACTTTCGGCTTGCTGCGTCGATCTCAAAATCAGTAAGTCACGACTAATTCTAAAATTAGAAAATTAGTTAGTGTCCTTGTATGAACTTAGGACACCACTATAGCCTCCGAACGGCTACTTGACTTGAACCGAACTAGAAACCTAATCTAATAGGAAAGTAATCAACTATAGATTACTTTGCCAACTTTCAACTTTGGTGGTTGTTAAACACAACCATCAACTTGGGTAAATTGTGTGCTAAACAATACTTCTACATGCTCGAAGCATGGAATCGGTATTACTGTTGTTGGACGTGTCTTTATCCTCAGTTCGCTTTGGCACAGTCAGCTTTGGAATGAGTTACCACCCTCTGGTTTTCAATGAGAAAGTCAACCAGTGGACTTGGGTTGACTAACATGTGATACACCGTATGGAACATCTTGTGAAACTTGCTGTGGAATATCTTGTGGAATATCTGGTGGAACATCTCATGAAACATCTTGTGGAAAACATGTACATAGAACACTTGACACTTCACAGGGTTTTTAGGGTAACTCATAGTTTGATAGAGTATGGGAGTGACTGGAGTTCAATCTTCCCGTCCCGCTGCCTGTGTTTCGGCATACCGTCCCGCTGCCTGAGTTTCGGTAAAATACATGTACTGTGCTTGTGTTTCGGCATTCGTCTGGGTCGCGCCCAGGCAAGAGATGGACTTGATGGTCACATATTGTACTCTCCGACTTGAGTCACGTAGTATAGTTATTTTTGCACAGTCACTTTTACTTTACGCACTACAGTTAACTTTACTTTACGCGGTACATATACTTTACTTACTACACTTGTGCAGTCACAGTACTTTACCTGTCGTACTTTTAGCTACAGCAGTAGTACGTTTCACTTGCTTAGCCTGCCTTACACTTACACTATCACCGTACAGTTGTTCTCTCCTTTCAATTCAGTTTGCCTTTACTTTTCAGTTGTGTACAGTTGTTACTCAGTACTTTACTTTTCACTCTGATCTGCTTGTACATAGTTACTTTCGTCATACTTGTACACTGCTTCTTTTCTATATTTAGAATTGTTGTGACTTACCTACGGTTCCATCTCTGTGGCACCGCAAACGATGTACATATGGAGGTAGATGCTCCTGAGCTAATAGCGCCAGAATTCGACCGCAGCTTCCAGAGTTATTTTCACTTATGTACTTTTCTTCTTTCATGTATATTTGTTGGGACATTTTGTACAGTATGGATTGTAATAATTGGACACTATTTGATTATTTTTGTACACGTCTGCATCGTGGCTATATTGTTTTCACTGGTAACCTGCAGGACCTGCGCAAATATCAAAAAAGTAACTGGCCCCCGGGAGCGGGTCGTTACAGTTTTGGTGGCCCATGCAGGTCCGCGCTAACTACCTCGTGAACAATATAGCAAGATCAGGGTGTACAGTATAAAATACTCAAATTAATCTCGAGTACGAGATGTCTCGAGTGTTCACCTGTATTGGATAAACGGGTGAAGCGTCCTTATTACCATCTTCATTAGGTCTTCATTGATCCTCATAACTTCCTTTGAACTCTTAACCCTTGCTTAGGAACTCGTCTTCCATTCTTGGTTATACCCTCCCTAGTAACCTCTTTTGCTAGTAGTTATAGTGATTTTCCAAAGGTTGAACTATCTACCCACTTCATCACCTTTCCTTCAGTTGATGATGGCACACATATAAATGATAAGCTTCCTTCAATGGATCATGATCCGGTCAATGTGCTTGGCTAAGTTTGTTGGATCACCCTTGCTAGACTTGGGGTAAGTGATCCTGGCTTAGTCACTTCCCTGGCCGTGTTCCGCTGGGCCGCAAGGACGTGAATCATGAGTATGTAACGCCATCAATCTTCATCATTATCACCCTTCCTTTAGCTTGATGACCTTACGATTGACCTTCTCAGAATCTTTTTATTTCTAGTACGCTTGAACTCTAGCTACGTCTATTTTAAGAAGGGTAGCGTTCGACTTTCCGATCACCAGAAGTCCGAATTCGACACCGAAAGAGAATCGAAGGACGCGCAGAAGTATTGGAGGATGATGCTAGAGATTTTGAGACGAGCCAAACCTGACGTGCAAGTGTAGGCTGTTTGCGTCTTTTTGAGCTCGTATTTCTCTTCTAGCCCCTACTTTCATTTTGTGCCCGATTCTCCATGAGTTTCCCACCTACCATCTCCCCCGCTTTATTTCTTTTGTCCGTTTCCTCTCCTCGAGCCCCGGTCCCGCCTAACCTAGTCTACCCTACCGACGACTTTCGGTGCCCCTCCTAAAGCCCCTCTCTTCTTCACCAAGCCACCCCGTGGTTTCTTATACGCCTCGGCGCACCCACTCCTCCTCCCGGCCTCTTCTCCAAGCGAACTCGAATTCCTTCGACCTCACCCGAAGCTCTGTCAGCTCCACCCCATATCGGAGGCCCTCACCATGGATCGACAGCCAGTCGCAGCCCTCGCCGTCATGGACCCGCAGCCGCCAATGGCCCACCGACGACCTTGGGGGTTGTTGGGATTAGCTACAACTCTCGCCGCCACCCTCGCTGTTGCCGTGTGGTCGGGATATTGGGAACCTGCCGCTCTTGGCATTATTTGGAGCTCCTTTTTCTGGTTCTTCCCCCTTGAGCTGCCCCGCTTCGATTCCCTCTTAAAGCAGCTCCTTCGTGTTTGTGGGTTCGTGAGTTTTTGGTCGTTGAATTGCTTAGGGCTGATGGTAATAATTGTAGATATCGACCAATGGTGTTGGCAAGCAGTATTATTGGGATTGGGTATCGGCTTGCTTTCGGCGTTAGGTGTTGAAATTGGATGCCAGTCTTGTGCTCGGATTTGGGAAACAGCTATGTTGCTGGCTTATTGTTGGATGTTGTGGAGATTGCTGGAAATAGTGGTAGCAATGATCTTGATCCTTGAGAGTTGGCTTTATATCTGCCTTTTGGTGTCGATCTGGATAGTGGCTTGTAATTGGGTAGCAATGCAGATGATATCTTTTGTGCTCGGCTGGTTAAGTTGTAACCGCACGGATGCACTAGGTTTAGCCCTTACGTTTATGTATTCTATGGCGATGACTTATATGATTAAGATCCAGACCCAGTAGTCATCATTAACATGAGTTGAAAATTTTAGACGTTATGTTCATCTTTTTGAAGTGGTTTAAATAGCTTGCTACTGGCTTATCACCTCAGGTTCCAAGTTCGAGCAGATGTTGTCATCATAATAGCCCTCATTTTCATGTGATGATATTATCTCATGTTAATTTTGGGCTACCTGAGAAGTCAGAGTAACTATTGTGACGATACTGGTCTCAGGAATAGTTCCGAAAGCTAAACCGATGTTAATAGTATGTATTCATATATAACATCTCTTGTTTTCTTGATGCTATGATATCACATTATATTTCATGCTATTATCAACTTATTTTCCTATATTGTGATCGTTCATCGCCTTCCTTTCGATCGTTTAAATTGCGTTGGCAATGATCGGTCTCTTAATTCCGAGGACGGAATTATTTTAAGGAGGGTAGAATGTAACGGTCCGTATTTTTTCAATACAACTATTCACGTATTTTCAATATTTAAACTATTTTATAATGTTTGTCAGGAGTTTTGCGATTTCAAAAATTTCTTATAAAAATATTTTGAAGTATCAGACTAGTCATGAAGTATTTTAGTAACTTCGGGTTTCATCAAATACCTCTGAATAATTTGATAAAAATTCATTTTCAGTTATTACCGTTTTGGCTTAATGAATTTATTTTCTATACAAACAACATCAAAGCGATTTCAAACTTCTACAGTAATATTCTATGATCATTTAGGGCCTCCCACATTAATTTCGTAATTTTCTGAAGTCAAATCAATAGAGAACCCGTAAACCCGCTTCCTAAACTTTTTGGCCTAAAACTGGTATTTTCGTAGCTCAAACCCTGAAATGGATCTCGTATTCGCAATCCTCGTGACGATACGATCCCGTGAGTATGTTTTTGTAATTTTTCGGACACGTTCACTAGTAGGGGAAAAACCGTAATTTTATTTTTGTATTTTACAAAATACTTTCACTAATGGGGTTTTACTTTTTACTTTTTAACCTATCCTAATTACCTTCACCTAACCTACCTGATTAGCAGCCCCATTGATTAACATGTGGGAGGGATAGTCTACGTTTAGTCTAACCCTCCCAACCAATTCATTAATTCCCTAACCTAATTACCGCTATGAACCCACGTTTAAGATTCCCATTTATGTTTTCCAAATGCATGCATCCTCCCTCCTCCTGATAAAAACGTGGGAGGCTTCTTTCCACACTTAGTCAATAGCTGACAACAATCCTCTTTATACCTTATAATCTAATACAGACTTATTATAATAATATAATATCATTATATAAACTTTGTTCTCCTCCTCCTTTCTTTCCACAGACTTCACTTCTCTAGGCCAAGAAAGAAAGCAGAACACTATCTTCCCCCCCAATTACTCTCTCTCTCTCCCAAACATAACCCCCTTCATCTGCACTGAGAACCCCGCCCCGCATCCGAGGACCCCGCGCCTCCGAAGCACCCCGACACCAAGCCCCCACGCTCTCCCACTCAGCTTACCGCCGCCGCTCCGATCAACCCCCAGTCGACCTCGCTGTGGCGCCTCCGCCCTCCTCCGAAGCACCCCGACGCTGCATCACCGCCCTCCTTCTCCCCTCCGTATTTGCCGACGACCGTGCGCCTCGTCGTAGCACCACCAGAGTTTCCCTCCGACCCAAACACGCTTGCCACCACAACAGCCCCTCCTCCTCCACCCTCGCTCTACCACACCTCCCGCCGTCGAGCAGCAGGTCGAAGAGGTCCGTCGCCGCTCGCCCCGCGCTCCGCCCCTCTTCTTCCGCCTGCCAGCAAACGAGGCCGCTCCGAGCGCCTCGACCCCAACTCCGCCGATCGAACCCATCCTCCGACGCTCGAAGCACCCTGCTCCACCCCCTATCGTTGCTTCCACCGGAGCTCTTCGCCACCAACGTCGACGAGGCGACACCCACGTCCCGCCGCCGTCTGCCGTCAGCCCCGCCGCCCCCACAATCTTCGCCGACGCCGTTTACCGCTCAGCCCATGCAAGCGAGAGACGACGGAGGTGAGTTGTTAAAAACGTAAATTTTATACGTAATTCGTATAAATACGAATATTTTCGTATTTTAATAATTATAAAATATGGGTTTAATGGTTTTAAATCCGTAATTAATAATATACAAGCCAGAAAAATGTGAGACTGGGCCTAGAAAATCAGAAATGACATTCTGGACCCAATGGCGCTAGTTTCATCTCAATCGGACGAGTAGTTTTCCCAGAATTAATTTTTAAGCCTAAAAGTTAAATCTGTTATTTTCATTCAAAAATCCGTAACTTGATATTTTCACATGTATTAATATATAAGAAAAATATATGTTAAAGTACTCTCCGAGCCGGCCATTTTGACAGTTCATTTGCAACTTTCCGATACCGATTGCACCCAGAAGAAATGTTTGAATAATTACGTCACAAATTGAAAAAATAGTTTTAAAATTATTTTTGAGCTCTTAAAAATTATAAAAATTAATGTAAGCTTCAGAAAATTATTTTCTCCTACGATAATATTATTTTCATCATATCTAGCCTATAGAAAAATTTAGAACGATTTTTGACAACGTTTCAACTAGTTTAGAAAATCAGAACGATCAGATTATTTAAATAGGAAATGTAGCGTTCTTTAACCAAGCGTTCTTGTGATTGCAGGTACCAATTCTTGTGTATCAACATCCGTAGAAACCCTAGATCCTCTTCCGGCTTGCTGCGTCGATCTCAAAATCAATAAGTCACGACTAATTCTAAAATTAGAAAATTAGTTAGTGTCCTTGTATGAACTTAGGACACCACTATAGCCTCCGAACGGCTACTTGACTTGAACCGAACTAGAAACCTAATCTAATAGGAAAGTAATCAACTATAGATTACTTTGCCAACTTTCAACTTTGGTGGTTGTTAAACACAACCATCAACTTGGGTAAATTGTGTGCTAAACAATACTTCTACATGCTCGAAGCATGGAATCGGTATTACTGTTGTTGGACGTGTCTTTATCCTCAGTTCGCTTTGGCACAGTCAGCTTTGGAATGAGTTACCACCCTCTGGTTTTCAATGAGAAAGTCAACCAGTGGACTTGGGTTGACTAACAAGTGATACACCGTATGGAACATCTTGTGAAACTTGCTGTGGAATATCTTGTGGAATATCTGGTGAAACATCTCATGAAACATCTTGTGAAACATCCCGTATAAACATGTACATAGAACACTTGACACTTCACGGGGGTTTTTGGGGTAACTCATAGTTTGAGAGAGTATGGGAGTGACTGGAGTTCAATCTTCCCGTCCCGCTGCCTGTGTTTCGGCATACCGTCCCGCTGCCTGTGTTTCGGTAAAATACATGTACCGTGCCTGTGTTTCGGCATTCGTCTGGGTCGCGCCCAGGCAAGAGATGGAATTGATGGTCACATATTGTACTCTCCGACTTGAGTCACGTAGTACAGTTATTTTTGCACAGTCACTTTTACTTTACGCACTATAGTCAACTTTACTTTACGCAGTACATATACTTTACTTACTACACTTGTGCAGTCACAGTACTTTACCTGTCGTACTTTTAGCTACAGCAGTAGTACGTTTCACTTGCTTAGCCTGCCTTACACTTACACTATCACCGTACAGTTGTTCTCTCCTTTCAGTTCAGTTTGCCTTTACTTTTCAGTTGTGTACAGTTGTTACTCAGTACTTTACTTTTCACTCTGATCTGCTTGTACATAGTTACTTTCGTCATACTTGTACACTACTTCTTTTCTATATTTAGAATTGTTGTGACTTACCTACAGTTCCATCTCTGTGGCACCGCAGACGATGTACATATGGAGGTAGATGCTCCTGAGCTAATAGCGCCAGAATTCGACCGCAGCTTCCAGAGTTATTTTCACTTATGTACTTTTCTTCTTTCATGTATATTTGTTGGGACATTTTATACAGTATGGATTGTAATAATTGGACACTATTTGAGTATTTTTGTACACGTCTGCATCGTGGCTATATTGTTTTCACTGGTAACCTGCAAGACCTGCGCAAATATCAAAAAAGTAACGGGCCCCCGGGAGCGGGTCGTTACACTCCACGTCTCGGGTTTGACTTGAAAAATGGAAAACTCAAGCCGTTGGAAATTTCATCAAGTTGGTGCAGGTCAGTCGGATGGATCGTCTTCCTATTTGATGAAGGGGTTTGTGTAGAGGGTCCATGCTCGGTGGGAGGAAATCAGCTGGAAGGGCTCGACCAAAGGAGTGCGGATGGCGCTACTGTATGTTTAGAACCAACCATGTTTGCTCGGATGTTCAGAGGAGATCCTCGCTCGAAAGCTTCATTTGGGGCACGGCCTCCTCGTCTGGAAGCTTCGTTTGGAGGGACGATCACTTGTGGCTTCGAATGGTGCTCAGCCTTGCTCAGGTCCAACCAATTCAGCGGGTGGAGGTTGAAGAACGACCAACATCAATTCGTTTGCAAAACCTGTGAGCCCATCATGGTTGGCGGATCTGCATGAAATGTGATCGACAGCTCAACATGGACCCATTGGGCTCGACATCTCCCCGAGTTCAACATTTGCTAGCCTACAGGGTTGGCTATTCAGTATGGAGGGTAGCTCCGCTCTTGAGCTGTTCGAGGTCATGTATCTCAAACTCGCAAGAAATTGAAGGAAGGAAAGTTGTTAGGAGAGTTCTTACCATTGATAGAGGAAACTTGACTAGTATGGAGGATTATGGTTTGACCTATGTGGAAACTTTGAGCTTGGGCATAGTGTTTGAAGGCTCAGCCAATGTATTGGAGCATGTCCAGGCCAAGTCTCCGACGATCAATCGAAAAATCAATGCGGGATCTGCTCCTTCGTTGCAGCGGTGTTGATCTTATCGTCAGCAAAAACGAGGTTGTTGGCTGTTTTGGAGCTTGGCCTACAACGTTCACTTGACATGTGGCCTGAGACAGGGCAGGATAGAAGCAGCTCGGTCAGAGGGGGAGCTCGGTAGGGATGAGTCCCGACAAAGGTGTAGTTCATGTGAGCTGCTTCGAAGTGTTCTGCTTCCCATGCTCTGCCTCTTCTTCTGATCATCACTGTCATCATCTTCTCTGATCCCCTGCGTCCCCCTCAAAGAGTTGGTATAGCTCGGAAGTTTTGATCGGAAGCCCAGATCTATAGGGGTTGCCGCAACTTCTCGGACGTGAGCTTCAGCTTGAGCCTCGCTCAGTTGAGGTGACGTTGGTAGGGTCCCAGGAACTTCACGGATGCGTAGTCCATGGAAACCACCTCTCGATTTCCTTCATCTTTTTTGACCTCGTGCACACCTTGCTTTTTGTTCTAGTTGTGATTTCTGTCTCTCCTTCGAATTGCTATATTGAATGTGCTTCTTCAGTGAATCTCGATGGCCTTGTGTCGGAGTTTGGTTTTCTCGTCATATCCTGGAAGCTCGGAGCAGCCTGGGAAGATCGAGGAAAGCTCCGAGCTTGGAAGCTCGGCTATCGGAAGTCCCCGAGCTTGGAAGTTCTGGTAAGAGGAGCACCAAGATCGGCTCGGTCGGTAGGAGGTCTGCTTGTCGGAGAGGCAGGGGCAGTCATGCTAGCTCATCGAGCAGTAGGAGCGGACTAGAAGCTCGGCCAAGCCTTGAGCTCGGACCTTTTATCATGGAGACTCGAATGCATGGACGAGCTCGGATGCTCGAACCGGCTTTGAGCTCAGAGATCTAAGCTCGGCTCGCTCGGCATGCTCGAAAGGAGGAGCTCAACGGGTGCAACCTGGTTGGGAGCAGCTCAGTATTGTGGTTTTGTCGTATGCAAGAGGGTTCTTCTCAGATATCATTCTCTTCTCTTTGCGAGATGAAACCCTAGGAGCCGTAAAGGACAGGAAAAATGTCGTGGACAACCCTGGCCTCCGGAGATGCCATCGTGGTCCTCTCTGGAGATGGCGACGGTGGAACCATGTGGCGGCCGGCCATCATTGTCCACCCCTTCATCAGCCGCTGCCTCTTCTTCCTCATATTCGATAGTGCCCTTGAGAGGGCCACCATCCCCGCCGACCGCGTATGCCCAGGGCCAGATGTGACTCCGTCAGAGTTCGAGCTCCACCAGCTTGTCAACGCCGGTGTCGACGATGCGTGGAAGGCCAGCGTTGTGTCCAAATTCCACGTGGTGGATACAGAGAGAGCGAGGAGGTTCGGAGCGTGCTTCCCATTCGTGAGGGAGGTGGTGGTGTTTGGATCGTCGGAGATTAGAGCTTGCCTTAGGGTCTGTTCTTTTACACGGAAAGTTGCTGAGATTGCTCAATTTTGCACTGTTCACTGTCCTATCATTCCCTCTCTCCTCCACTTTCCCGAATTGTGTTCTTTTGCACACAAAGAACGAGCGGTTCCCAGGCTGACGTGGCGGTGAAAAATTGGAAGCAAGCAATCCCCGCAAAATGCGGGGATTACAACCGGGAAAGTTCCTTGTGGGCCCCCCTGCGTTTCTCTCTCCGCGCAGCCACCAATGGAAAAATCCATTTGATTTTTTTATTTTAAAATTTTCAAATAGAAACACATATTGATTATAATAATATTAATAGTGGACCCCACATCTCACTTTCTACCCGAACTTTCAAACCCAAAAGAACACACATACACAAGAAAGTTGCTGCGGGTCCCACAACCAACTTTCAACTCAACAATCCAACCCGTGGGCCCTACACCAAGATTCCACAACCCCTCTACTATTCACCAACTTTCTCATGTATACTTTCAAGCAAAAGAACAGGCCCTTAGTTGGGTCGACGGGAAGTGGATCTCAGCTCAGAATTCATTCTCCAATTTCAATAGTTCTGCTGTGTTGAGAGTGGTCTTGTTTGCAGGAGATCCTCCATGAACACTCACCGAAAGTCAACCCCCACCACTGGGGGCAGAGGATGGGGACGGGTAGCCGCCAGTGGTTCGTCGTCTCATCCGGCCCATTGCACGAGGAGGGGGTCGGTTAAGCTCAGGACCTGTGAATGACGATGGATCCGTCAGCAGACCGGTTGGGGACATTCTCACAGGTCCTGGGTAGTGCTCGGGCCGTGAGGAGCCTTACAGTGGTGGAGAAGAATTGGAGTCCATCGATTAGGGGTCTGATTGGGTTTGCACGTTTTGGAGAGAATAGGAGAAAAGGTCTGGTGCAAATTCACAAGCTCAACATTAGTCTTCTGCTCCACCCATAGTATCAATCTTGGATCGCGAGATAAGAGATACAATCTTCTTCTTTAGGGGGAACAGATTTTAATTACTGGAATGAGTCACTTCTGGTATGGTTGACGCGTAGGTGTTGACTCGTTTCCCATGGACGGTGCCAGATGTTTCGCAGGTTCTCTCACCACTGGATGGTAGTCTAGAGGTCCGAGTGTCGGGGTCGATCGGACGAGCATTCACTTGAACTGGAATGCACGGATCCAAGCAACAGTGCGTCGAAGGGTAGCTTTGGCGGAATAACGTCTCCTTCGAACTGCAAAACGAAGAACTTGTCAGGTGGTCGGGTCTGGGGCCCGACCAGATCCCCTCTGATTCCGAAGTCAGCGTCTGACTAAAAAGGGGGCTCGGTGGGGCTAGATCCGACCAGCTGGGAGACCATACATTAGTCCTCCGACCGAGCTATAGAGGAGGAGAATAATATTTGGTGGAGTATGAGTGTTTGGGCTACCTTCATTGTAAATCTAGAGCTCCCCCTTTGAGATGATGCCCCCCTTCATATATGTGAGCCCCCTGTTGTAATGGGCAATGATGAGACCGTGTTGCCATCATTGATGGGGACGCGCTGATTAGAAAATATTGAACCCATAATCACGCCCATTTGATGAAGGGATAAATGGCATGAAGGCTGGCATGATTGCTGAAGTGATGGCTTTGAGCGACTGCCATAATTGGTAAGTGCTCCCTCGATTTGGAGAGCGATTTCCTCAACCATGGAAAGCGATCGGTCTTTCGAGCCTTCGTCTCGGGTGGAGAGGCGCAACCTGCCCGTGAGGTCCTTGGGCTAGAGCCAGAGGATGTAGTGGGTCGAGTGACTAATCTTGGTTGGCTTGGTTTCACCTGGCCCAGTCAGAGGGTTGTATCATGTCATTTTGTATTCAGTTAGATTAGTTGTAATTTACACCCTAAGACTTTGTCTTATCGTTACTTGACAAAAAATGGATTTTAAAAAAACCATAAAACCATTCAACATGCGGTGTTAATATTGGTGTAAAAATAAATGATATTTATACAAGAGTTTTTTATCTATAATATTGGTGTTAATATTGGTGTTAATATTGGTGTTAATAAATGATTTTGTATTCTAAAATGCATTCTTTAAGTTTTAGCTATAAAATCATAATTTATAATCACATACACAATGAGACAAAATCTCAAGTAATAATCAATGAATATTGTAATAATATCCTTATCTGATTACTAAAATAATATATAATTAATTCATAATTTGAATACTAAATAAAATTACATAATTGAAGTAACAAATTCAGATAATATAATAAACAATAAGGATCTTGCATGATTATCAAGGATTCTGTTAAGATTAGGTTGTTAGGTGATGATTTTTTTTTTAACAAAATGACTAAATGTGTAAGGACCAATCCTTTGAGAAGTGATGTAAAGAGTACATGGCCTTCTGAAAATCATTTTGTTTCGCTTTGACGATTCTAGCTTACTTCTTCTTTGTCTCTTCTAACGCAACACATGTGTCACTTGATTACTGTAATAAAGATCAATAGTATTTAAAATATTCCAAAGCTAATTTTTAATAAAACTAACTATAAAAAATATGGGACCATTACTCTAGAAAGTTTGTAAAGTGTTTTAACGATAGTTTCTTATGTTTAGTTTTAATTTGGTATGTAAAAGTATGTAGCCATATATATTGTGCCTCGATAAACCCCAGTAAATACAACTTCAACATTATATATTTGTAAATATATTATAATGCATGTATTATACATACGACAAATAGCAAAAGATGTGTAGTATATATACTATGTTATTGAATTTAGGGAGTTTATATTCTTAGATTGAATTTTTGAATAACTGATGTGTTTTCAATTTCACTGTAGATATTATATAAGTATTTATGTACAAATCCAAGTCACAATACACGGATACCTATCTGCATGTTTTTTCTCATAATTCGAGTGAATCTAATTTATTCATTTTGTATTTCAGTTAGAACATTAGATGTAATTTACACCCTAAGGCTTTGTCTTAATGTTAATTGACAAATGAATGGATTTATTTAAAAAACCCTTAAACCCATTCAACATGTGGTGCAAATGTTGGTGTAAAAAATAATTGATATTTCTACTAGAGTTTTTATATAATTTTTCTAAAAGACAATCTTAATGTTTTAGAAACAAAATCATAATTTTATAATCACATACACAAATGAGACAAAATCTCAAGTAATGATCAATGAATATTGTAATAAGATCCTAATCTGATGACTAAAAGAATGCATAATTAATTCATAATTTGAATATCTAAATAAATTTATATAATTGAAGTAACAAATTCAGATAACATAATAACATATAAGGATTTTGCAAGATTATCGAGAAATCGGTTAAGATTGGGTTGTTAGGTGATGATTTTTCAAACAAAATGACCATATATAAGGACCAATCCTTTGAGAACTGAGTGTAGACAGTGCAATGGCCTTTTTAAAATTATTTTGCTTCGCTTTGACGATTCTAGCCTACTTCTTCTTTGTTTCTTCTTACGCAACACGAGTTACACTTGATTACCGAGCAATAAAGATCAATAGCGACAGGAAGCTCTTGTTCTCTGGTTCCATTCATTATCCGAGGAGCACTCCTGAGGTATGTAATTAATTATAAATTGATAGTCTCTATCTTTGTTTTCAGTTTTGTAATTAGTCTGTCTATTACAGATAAACTTGTGAAATGTTTATTTAATTAGCTAGAGCTTCGACTTCGATGTTTTTGTATGTAAATATAATCTTAATATATATATGTAAATGAAATGAACCGTTTGTAAACTCATTTAATTTGTGTTATGTTATTCAGATGTGGCCGGACTTGATAGCAAAAGCAAAAGAAGGCGGACTTGATGCCATAGAGACTTATGTTTTCTGGAATGCTCATGAACCTGTTCGACGCGAGGTCTTCTGTTCTTATTTCATTTTCAATAATACAGTTTATTTGTATTTGACAAGGAGTTGTTACTAATGCAGTATAACACCATCTATTTCGCAGTACAACTTCAACGGCAATTTGAACCTCATCGGATTTCTCAAGGAAATCAAGAATGCAGGACTGTATGCTATTCTGCGTATCGGCCCTTATGTTTGCGCAGAATGGAACTATGGGTAGTGCTACTATCTTAAGGCTAAGGTTTTATGTATATTATTGTAGATTAATGAATGATAGTGATATTGATGTGTGCTCTTTTCTTTCATGTTCAGTGGACTTCCGGCATGGTTACTAAAAACCCCGGGCATGAAATTTCGGACAAATAACCAGCCTTTCAAGGTACAACATTTCTATATATGAAAAATCATAGACCAACATATATTTTGCTAAAGATTTTGGTTTAATCGTGCAGGATGAAATGAAGACTTTTGTTACTTTAATTGCAAACATGATCAAGTCGGAAGGGTTGCTAGCATCACAAGGAGGTCCTATCATCCTCGCTCAAGTATGAATCATCTTATCGCTTAAATTACGTATATTTGAATCACGTTATTAAGACTTGATCATGTTAACAAAGATTGAGAACGAGTACGGTGACATTGAAAGTGGGATTGGCGATGGTGCGAAAGAGTACATTGGTTGGTGCTCACAACTAGCACAGTCTTTGAATGTTCGTGTGCCATGGGTCATGTGCAAAGAGCCTGATGCACCCCAACCAATGGTATCCAACATAATGATTCTTCTTTACTACAATTTTAATGCCAAAAATTTGTATGAATATTTAATCTATTTCTTATTAGATCGACACTTGCAATGGATTCTACTGTGATCAATGGGCACCAAACAATCCGACTGTTCCCAAGATGTGGACAGAAAACTGGACTGGCTGGTCAGTGTGTGCGTGTGTATGGATATCTCTATTTCTCAACTTTTAATTTTAACATACATATTGGAATGCTGATATTGGATGCATGATTAAATTACAGGTTTAAGGCTTGGGATACAGCCGAGCAACACCGACCAGCTGAAGACCTGGCTTTCTCTGTTGCTCGTTTCATCCAACTTAATGGGACATTGGTTAATTACTACATGGTTAGTGTATTAATTAATCTTGATTAATTGCAAACATATCTATCTGATTTATTTCTTTTTTCATTTCGTAACATATAATATTTGCTTTTTAGTATCACGGAGGGACAAATTTTGGACGGACCTCGGGAGGTCCATACATCACAACATCTTATGATTATGATGCTCCTCTTGATGAGTTTGGTACGTGCATGCAAATTACTTACTGATAATACGCGCTCGCACACCCTTAACAATAATATTATTTTCTCTTACAGGAAATGCCAACCAACCGAAATGGGGTCATATGAAGGAACTCCATGCGACTATGAAAATGATGGAGGATGCTATCGTCAATGGAGCTATCAAACACACCGACTTTCTAAATGAAACTGCTGTATTTAATGTTTAATTATTTTTTTAATTGATGATGTAAGCATTTAAAATTACTTACTAGTTTTCATTGATTTTAGGTGACGGAATTCTCTCATTACGGCAGTTCTAGTTGTTTCTTGAGCAACGGAAACTTAAACGATACTACGATATACTATATGAACACGCCCTATGTTGTGCCGGCGTGGTCTGTTAGCATTCTTGCAAATTGCACCGAAGAAGTTTTCAATACAGCAAAGGTTTTCTTTTTTTTCCCTACCTAAATTTTAGATAAATAAATTAAAATCCACATGATTTATAGCTTTAAGGGTGCCTTTCTTGTAGGTTGGTACTCAAACTTCTATCAATATCAAGAAGCCTAATGGAGCTCAGCAGCAGCCTAGTCTGGTATGGAAATGGAGGCCTGAAAATTTAACTGATCACTTGCAAGGAATGAATCCATCATTCACTCAACCAACACTTTTAGAGCAAGTTTCAACTACCGCAGACGTCAGTGACTATTTATGGTACATTACAAGGTATTTTTATTTTTAGAACACAATTCTTTCATTTTTAGAATATAAGTAACATTTTTATTTTATTATGATTGAAGTTAGCATCTTATAATTTCATGTTTGCAGTGTTGATCATCTCAAGAAAGGCAACATGACTCTTCGTGTTAATACAACCGGTCATGGCCTTTATGCTTTTGTTAATGGAGTTCTCGTAGGTAATTCTCCATTCTGATTTTTCCTCAATTTTAAGCATATTGTTTGTCAAATTTTTAGTTCTTGTTTTCTTCTGACCAACAGGTTCTCAATATGCAAGCTCGTCGAGTGGTCCATTTAACTTTATATTTGAGTGTCCAGTTTCTGTTAATGATGGATTGAATGTCATAGCTTTACTTAGCACAACCGTAAGCTTGCAGGTTAGTTGATGTTGGGTCAGCTCGTTGTTGTATTCACTTTTTTTGTATATATTTTCTGGGGAGTAAAATTTCTATCCATTGTAGAACTACGGTGCATATTATGAGCAAAAACCAGCAGGGATTGTGGGTGGTCCCGTTCAGTTGATTGGAGGAAATGTGACAACAGATTTATCAAACAACATGTGGTCTTATAAGGTATAACATAAAAATATACTAAGCTAACAGTGATTAATTCTTGCTTATAATTTCCATGCAATATTCTCATTTAATTACATGGGCACTCTTCAGATTGGACTGAATGGCCTAACAAGGCAAATGGACCTTGGCAGTGATAGCCAGAACATCACTTGGAATTCAGACAAAATTCCTACGCAAACACCTTTCACTTGGTACCAGGTAGAAATATTGACATAAATTCTCTTTTTGATTTGTAGCTTAATTTTATAACTAAGATTCTGGTCTTCTTGCTTTTGATGAGGCTACGCTTCAAGTTCCTTCGAGTTCGGATCCGGTGGTACTGGACCTGCAAGGTATGCAGAAGGGGGTTGCGTGGGTGAACAACAAAAACATTGGACGATTCTGGCTGAAGTTCAATGTCGCCGAAGACGACTGCACGCCTTGCGACTACAGAGGAAACTACAACAAGGATCGCTGCAAGACTGGCTGCGGGGGGCCGGCACAAAGATGGTATTGTATGATAACATTGCTAGATTGATTGGAATGTTTTCGGTTCTATCTTTTTCGGGAAATTTGATAGGTACCACGTTCCTCGAGCATATCTAAATCCTGGAGATAACAACACTGTAACGTTGTTCGAAGAAGCCGGAGGGGATCCGTCCCTCGTGAGCTTGCAATCGGTCGTCGTTGCAACCATCTGCGGCAGCGTGTTTGAAGGGAAGACATTGAACCTGAGTTGCCCCAGCAGCAATAGCACCGTCACCAAGATCGATTTTGCTAGCTTTGGCAACCCTCAGGGCGCTTGCCAATCATTCCAAAAGGGCTCCTGCGACGCTCCCGGGGTTGTTGATAAGATTCAGACGGTGGTTAACTTGGCCTTTGATGTCGTGCTTGTGATAAATAATTTGATTCAAGTGTTAATAATGTTTGTGTTCTTCTTCTTATCTTCAGGAATGTGTTGGGAAGCAAACATGCTCGATCTCCGCGGATCAGGCTGTGCTCGGCGCATGCGCTCCGGCGCCGGCCGGAGATTTTTTCCGGAAACTTGCCGTGCAGGCAGTCTGCAGTTAGTAATTGAATCAATATGTAGTCATGTTAGGATTGGATGAGCAGTAGACTTGTTTAGTGGTAGATGCGAGAATAAGACGTGTATCAGCTGGCATCTATGCAATCTGTGAAAATGAATGAAATTTGATTGCATCAACCTCCCATCTCTCTGTGTGGCGCACGTAAGGAGGGTACTTATTCTATACATCCTTCATAAAATAACTCGTTCTTCATCAATTTTCGAATGAATTTCATTAAAAAATGCCTAAATAAATTTAATTCACGACCCCAAAGGAAAAGAAATAAGATTTAAAAATGCAACAGTGCAGAACTGAAGCTCAATCAATACTCTGGTGCAGAGTGATCATGTTTTCCCATAGCTTCATCACTTACACAAAAGTTTCAACTCAGTCTATAGATAATTATATCAAAAGTATTGTAAGTATAAAATCCTCTTGGTAAGCTCAATTGTGGAGTGTTGGAAATCCTCTTGGGAAGAAGTGGGTTTTAAAATCCTCTTGGGAAGATATGGTTGTACTATTCTTCCATCAAGTGTAGTTTATAGTGGAAATCCAAGTGAAACTTGGGACTGGACGTTGGTCACGGGGTGACTGAACCAGTATAATTCTCTCTATTTGTGTTTATACTTTTTGTATTGTAATTTCTCTCTTGCATGGTCTTATTTCCAATGCATACTTTATATAGAAAGATTGTTGATTAAGATTTAACTAGATAACTCTAATTGAAATCTTAAGTAAAAAAAATTTTAGAGGAGTCTATCTATTACATAAAACACAACATTGAATTCTAGGGCTAACTAGGACAAGCTGACTAGGACAAACAAGTTGATAAAAAGACGTCTCAGAATTAATCTTAATGAGTGAATGGTTAGGATGATAGTATGTGAAAAAATTTTGGGGGAGCTTTTGGAGGATGAACTAAATTTTTAGTGTAACATAATTGATATTTGTTTAAAAGTTGTGCTCTGCCTAAAAAGTTGTGCTCAGCCTTTGAAACTTGGGACATCCTCTTTCAAAATTTTAATGGTGAGAATGTAATGCACAAAAATTTCCACATCGATTACAATATCATCAAAATTTCCCGCATAACAGTAAGTGGCATTAATCATTGCAGTCAAAAACAAATTTAATCCCCAAATCACCACCCAATTTGTCATCTTAAATAAACTGCGCACGCGTCGAAGCTGAATTTTTGTTCTTTTAAATTTTAAAGGGGGAAATAATTCTTGGGGAGAACAATGATTTTGAGGAGATATCTTAAATGAACCACCGAAGGCACCCACTAAATTTTTTTACGCTAATTTGTTGTTCCGCGTCGAATGTGTTTGTTGTTCTGCGTCGAATGCGTCCGTGCCTAATTTGTTGTTCCGCGTCGAAGGTGTTTGTTGTTCTGCGTCGAAGGCGTCTGTGCCAAATTTGGTGTTCCGCGTCAAAGACGCCCACGCCTAATGTGCATGTGCCGTTAAATATTTTTACGCTAATTTGTTGTTCTTTTAAATTTTGGCTGTGGAAATAATTTTTGGGAAACAAATATTTCGCGGAGAAAAATCTTAAATGAACCGTGCCCTGGGGTGCCCACGCCGAAGGCGCCAGTGCCGCTAAATATTTTTACGCTAATTTGTTGTTCTTTTAAATTTTGACGGTGGAAATAATTTTTTGGGAACAAAAATTTCGCGAGGGAAAATCTTAAATGAACCGTGCCTGCGGGCACGGGTTATGACTAGTAAATTCATAAAACACTATTCACAACCATCTAATGTTCTACTTGCCATCTCAAGTGATCCAACAATATCATTATGAGCAATAGTTTGTAAAACTTGACAACTCTCTTCATTGATATGCCTTCCTACCAGGGGCGGACCCACGTTGGAGGTGGGGGGGCCGGGCCCCGCCCATTTTTCAAAAATTAAATACCTATATACATGTATATGGCAGCAAACCCGAAATTGAAGGTTAAGTAAATAAAATTCATCACTAGCAACAAATTGTTCCTTTGGCTTAGTGATTGTGCGTCTCCTCCCCAATCATATGGTCATGGGTTCGATTCTTGGGGACGTTGTAGTAAGTAAACTTTTATATTTTTGGATAGAATAAGGGTTATTGTCCAATAAACTTATAGATTTTTATATAAAATAACATTAAAATTTATCCATTATTGTGAAGGGAAAAGTAGAGTAATATGTGTAAGGGGTTAAGAGCCCCCTTACCCTCATATATATATAGCTTTCAATGTTGGGCCGGATACCCAATGGGCCTCATGGGCCTACTCATAACACTTCCCCTTATCCAACCAACATTGAATAAGAGGTGGATTCTTCAGGATCCGAGTTAGGATAACTGCCTTATTAAATAAAGAACAGGTTATCCATAATTTTCCCTGTTTTAGGGATGTGTATAGGGGTGGATACTTCAGGATCCAGACTCAACGAGGTTGCCTCGTCAAAACCTTGACTATGAAAACCCATGTGGGAAAAAACCAATAGCCAAGGGAAAAGAGTACAACTCTGCAGTTGACTCCCTCTCATCTGACCAAGCTTCAGGCTTACCGATTTCCTATGAATCTATACATCAGTCTCCTATGAATCTATACATTCATAGTCCTCTCATCCTGACCCAGTTTACATTTTCTCACTCTCCTCATCCCAATCTCATATACAAGTTTCTCAAAGATACTAGTAGGCAGGGATTTGGTAAGCAAATCCGCCAAGTTATTACATGATTTGATCTTCTTTACCTCAATCTGCTTTTGCTTCTGAAGGTCATGCGTCCAGAAAAACTTGGGAGAGATATGCTTCGTCTTGTCGCCTTTAATGTAGTCGTCCTATAGCTGGGTTATACATGCTGCATTGTCTTCATGGAGTGGTGTAGGCGCAAGAATGTCGGTCATCAAGCCGATGGAGGTGAGAATGTGATGGATCACAGAACGTAGTCAGAAGCTCTCTTTACTAGCTTCATGGATCACTAGAAGTTCTGAGTGAGTGGATGAGACGTACGTCATGGTCTGCTTCACAGATCTTCAGGATATGGCAATGCCGCCATAGGTAAACATGTATCCGGTCTGAGACTTCTCTGTATGAGGATCGGACCTGTATCCTGCATCAGCATAACCAACTAAACTTGTTGTTGCCCCTTTCCTGTAGAATAGACCTAAGTCTATGGACCCTTGGAGGTAACACAGAAGTTGCTTAACTCCGGCCCAGTACTGCTATGTAGGTACTATATCTGGCTAGTAGGTTGACTGCAAATGCTATGTCAGTGTGAGTGCAATTAGCCAGGTAAAGGAGTGCACCGATAGCACTTAGATAAGGCACTTCAGGGCCTAGTACTTTCTCCCCCTCTTCCAACGGCCGGAAGGGGTCTTTATGCACATTCAATGATCTGACGACCATTGGGGTACTGAGGGGGTGGCACTTATCCATTTGAAACTTTTTCAACAAGCTCTATGTGTAAGTTGACTGATGTAATAGGATCCCATCAATAAGATGCTCTATTTGAAGACCTAAACAGAATTTTGACTTTTCGAGGTCTTTCATCTCGAAAGTTTCTGTCCAGCTTCTAGAAATCTCGGTGATCTTTTAGGAGATCCGATGAGATTCAAGTCGTCCACATAGACGGCTATAATGACAAATCTTGTTGCCTTTGATCTTATAAAGATGCAAGGACAGACTGGGTCATATGTAAATCCTTATTTTGCAAGGAAGTCGCTCAGTCTGTTATACCACATCCTTCCAGATTGTTTTAGACCATATAATGATCTTTGCAGTTTTACTGAGTAGATGTCACGTTGTCTCTCTTTTAGTGCTGCAGGCAAGGAATAACCGTCAGGCAATCTCATATAGATGTCTCAGTCTATGTTTCCATATAGGTATGTAGTCACGAAATCTATAAGCTGCATATATAAACCCTCTTGAGCTGTCAAGCTAATGAGGAATCGGAAGGTGATCACGTCCATGACCGGGGAGTATGTGGCTTCAAAGTCCACCCCTGGACGTTGGGTAAAACCCTGCACTACAAGCCTTACTTTGTAGTGAACGATCTCATTTTGTTCATTTCTTTTTCTAACAAATACCCATTTATAACCCACAAGTTTTACACCTTTTGGTGTCTGGACGATAGGTCCGAAGACCTTGCTTTTTGTGAGTGAATCCAACTTCACTCCTATTGCCGCTTTTCACTTTGGCCAATCATTTCTGCTTTGACATTTTGTCAGAGAGCGTGGTTCAATATCATCGTCGCAGTACGCGACGTTGATGACAATATTACACGCAAATGTGTTATCTATAATTGTGCTTTTTCTGTCCCAGTACTCACCAGTCTGTACATAATGTATCGAAACTTCATTTTTCCCGGTTTTTCCTCTGTTTGAGAGTTTGGGAAAGAGGGGGAGCAGGGCTTATAGTAGCATCCTGTGGTGGTATTTTTTTACCATTGCCAAGGGTCCTACTCTTTTGAGGGACTTGGTCCTTGGATCCCGGTGGTCGTCCTCTCTTTTTAAGAGGTCCAACCATCTCTGCTGCAAGCGGATTGCATCCATTTTGCGGTATGTCAATCCTAGCTGGAGTGTTAGCAGCAGGTGACGTGCGTTTATATTTCATATATTCACGCACGTTTTCTTTTGTGTTTCTCCGTGTTTTTTCACCGTCTTTTATTCGTTTTCTCGTATTTTCTCGTTTTCTTTCACTTTTCTTTGTTTATCCATGTTTGCAGGAGATTGACAGTGTAGGGGACGTTTAACGACGATATCTCAAGTCCTCGGAGCAACGGGAGGAGTCACGCGTGATTCAGGGGGTCAAACGTCAAAGAATACATCTTTCAGCCCCTCACCCGGTCGGTTGGCCATCTCCAACCGATCGGGTGATGCACGCGTGAACCACCCGGTCTCTGCCGGAGATCATGTGGAAGTCACCCGACCGGCTCACAGACCGGTTCAGCGGGGGCCTGTTCTCTGTCTTTTCGAGCAAAATTCCAACCGATCGGGTGACTCTCACCCGATCGGTTCATCTGTAGCTGATGATGAGAAGCTGAAGGCACGGGCATCCAACTGATCGCTTCACCCGATGGTGCCAAGATCCAACTGGTCACCCCAAGAACTCAACCGACCGGTTCATCTGACCGGTTCAGATTTCGATGCTCAGATGGGAGGATACGATCCTTATTCGGTTGTGGTTTGTGAGACTTGTGGGATGGCGGGGTACATGTATTATGATTGCCCATTTACGCTTGAGAGCCTCCCCCTACATCAAAGCCAAACATTTCCCCACAACCATTACCCAAACACCTCCCATCCATTTCCTCAACCTTATATCCCTCCACCAACACAAGAAGAATCAACCCTCGTGTCTCTCCTTGAAAGTGCCATGTTTAACCAAGGGCAAACATTACGAAACTTGAAGGTACCAATCATCGAGTCTACACCGAGGAGAGGGGATGAAGGAGAGGATATACCTACTTTCATGGTTGAGACTACCATGCCGTCGGCCACAATAGACACATCTCATGCCGACCCCCCATTTTTCCATCACTACCACTTGGATAACGAAGCATTTTTTAATAATGATAGCGAGGATGGGGAGATTTCTCTAGGATCTGTGGGAGAGACTTTTCCTTTTTATTTGGATACCCCATATGAGTCCTATGAGAGCACCGAGGAGACCACAGAGCTTATGTATACCGGCGAGGAGGATGTGCGTGAGGACGAGGACACCACGACCACATACGAGTGGTCCGCTCCACATCCACCTCCACTGTCATCTCTGTTGCTGCTTCTTCCTTGGTCTGTGGTCAACCATGAGGATGTCATTCAGGACATCGGGCAGATGGTGGAGCATGAGCATATCGTCGAGGAGGATGTGCATGAGGGCTTGGATACGATCGTCCACTTCATGGAGCCCGAGCCACATCTACCTCTACCGTCACGCTCCACTTCTTCTGCGGCTGAGCATCTACTTGAGCATATTGCCCCTATTCAGGGAGATTTTCATACTCACTCTCACTCCACATTTGAGTCTCGCTTTTCACGTCCTATTTCTTTAGACTCATATATATTTGACACACCATATCTTTCACAGGACACAGGATCGACTTCCCTTGAGGTATGCTGCGGTGTGTCACCACCTGGAGAGCAACTTCACATGGAGAGCGGGGATTTGATCGTCGCTAGCACAGAGGATAGCATACCATTTCCAGGGAGTGTTCGCCACATTTCATATATTTTACCATCATTTACCGACGACTATCTCTGGGATACATTTATTTTGGGAAATAATTTCTTGCCATGGACTAATGCACCTCGTCCTTTGCAGGTCACAGGTGGACACCTACGAGGGATGCTGGGAGGTGCATTGCTTGGGTCCATTGGCACACGTGGCACAGCGCTTCTGGCGGAGCCACAGAAGGAGCAGTTAGAGCAGCTACCTGCCCCGCTCCAGATCTTGGATCCACCTATGCTCAGGTGTATCCTAATCCAGTAGTGTAAAAATTTACCGCTTTCTAGTTTAGGTTTGAATAATCTCGTCTCCTCTCATTAGTGAGGGGAGCGTATCTAGGGTTTGCTTTTGCATCTTAATAACCCTTCATGTCGTGCCCTTCTATCATTTCACCCTCATCCTCTTTCGAGTAGAATGAGCACACCGTCTCTCCTGCATTTTGATTTCTTTCTTTTCTTTTCCGATCTTCCCCTTGCATATTTCTGCATCACATTGATCATATCGTTTCGCTAGCATTGTCATGTTCAGCTTGGGGGAAATCGATTTGTGTGCATGTTTTCGTGTGTCGTTGTTGTGTGTCTGTATCTAGGTGTTCTTTTGTCGTGTTTTATATCTTTTATTTGAGTGTTTCTTTTTCTTTATTTTTTTAGTTTCGCTCAAGTGTTTTTCGTGTTTTTCATTTTTTGTGTCGGTGCGTAACTCCCCCCCCCCCCCATTTTCATTGCCCTCCCGTATTCACTACTATTGCATTGAGGACAATGCAAGTTTTAGCTTGGGGGAGTCGCACTTCGTGCGTCATTTGTCTCTTTTTCTTCGTTATTTGATTCGTTTTTCTCCGTGTTTTTCTTTTTCTTTTTCTTTTCTTCTTTCTATCTCTTTCTCCTAGAGATGAACCCTATGATGAATTGCCACGAAAATCACACGCACACCTTGCACGGCTTCGATAATCACATTCACTAACCCTAGGATATCGAGTCCTCTTGCATTTCATGCATCGTGGGTCCACTTAGCTTTTTGTGAGTCGTGCGTCGTGCCTAGCTATTTGGTGTGCTTCTACTTTGTGATTTTACTTTATATACCTGTCCAGGAATGACCCCTAGATTATCATGCTTCGATTTGAATATGCGGTATTTATTTCTCATGTCTGCTTCTGCATGCTATATATATATATATATATATATATATATATATATATATATATATATATATATCGTGTACTTCATTTCGCATGTGTCGGGATTCCACAATTAAGGACTAGGATAACCCATTTAGCCCATGCTCTATTTAGCGAGAATAGTTTCCTTTGCCCAAGTGTTTAGATTCCGATTTCTTTTTTGTTTTACTTGGTGCAAATCCCCTCGTCGTGTACCGTTCTCCCACTTGGGAGAGTACACATGTGTATAGCCAATATCCCAATTATCCAAAAAAAGAGAAAAGAAAAGAAAAACCCAAAAAGAAAAGAAAAGAAAAATTTTGTATAGCCCAAAATCCAAAAAAAATACAAATACCCAAAACCCAAAAATTTCAAGTGTGAATATTTTTCCTATCTACCGAGAATAAAGGGAAGGCGAGAATTTGCACCGAGTGTTCTACTCCACATCATCTCAACCCCCATCGTTTTCGAAAACACTTGGCTTAGGAACTTTTTAGCTATTATCTAGGCTTTAGTGTGGTGATTTCCTTAACCATAGTTGTGGAGTCCCCGACGCATGATATGTTTCGATTCTCTCTCTATTCGCATGCATGCTTGAACTACATATATTCACCACCTTATTCAATTCGAATTGATATTTGGGTCATTTCCTGGGTTTGCGTATATCGAGCTTTATCGCACATCGTAGATAGTGACACGGACTGCTAGCTCACGACCACACTCACTCGCGCTTCACCGCGTGGGCCCACACACTTGTCTGGACTCACATTCCTTGGTTTAGTGTTGTGTTTTGTCGTATGCTTGCTTCGTGTGGCGTGTTTGATTTTTTTGGCCCTTACGGGCGATCTAGGATATAGAGTTCTCTTTTTCTCTCCTTCTCTCTATTTTCTCCCTCCGAGCTCCTACTCTCACTCGTCTTCCTCGAGGACGAGGAAGAGTTCAGCTTGGGGGATTTTGATGTGCGTTTATATTTCATATATTCACGCACGTTTTCTTTTGTGTTTCTCCGTGTTTTTTCGCCGTCTTTTATTCGTTTTCTCGTATTTTCTCATTTTCTTTCACTTTTCTTTGTTTATCCATGTTTGCAGGAGATTGACAGTGTAGGGGACGTTTAACGATGATATCTCAAGTCCCCGGAGCAACAGGAGGAGTCACGCGTGATCCAGGGGGTCAAACGTCAACGAATACATCTTTCAGCCCCTCACCCGGTCGGTTGGCCATCTCCAACCGATCGGGTGATGCACGCGTGCACCACCCGGTCTCTGCCGGAGCTCATGTGAAAGTCGCTCGACCGGTTCACAGACCGGTTCAGCGGGGGCCTGTTCTCTGTCTTTTCGAGCAAAATTCCAACCGATCGGGTGACTCTCACCCGATCGGTTCATCTGTAGCTGATGATGAGAAGCTGAAGGCACGGGCATCTAACCGATCGCTTCACCCGATGGTGCCAAGATCCAACCGGTCACCCCAAGAACTCAACCGACCGGTTCATCTGACCGGGTGAAGCTCCGTCGTTTTCTGTTTATTATTTGTAACAGATCACCCGATCGGTTGACTTGTCAACCGATCGGGTGGCGTTTTTTCTGCGGGTTTGGACCCGAACCATTAGGGTTCCGAAGTGGGGCTATAAATACACGAGGCTGGCCGACTTTAGGGGGATCTCCTGGAGTTTTTATGGCTTTTTACCCCCCCCCCCCCTTCTCTTGTGAGTTCTAGGTTAGTTTATATTAGGTCTTTTGCTCAATAAGTCTTGTATTGGATTGACGATTCAACTCAAGATAAGTATTTTCCTCTCTTTTTCTCCATTGTTTGTATTGTGTTTATTTTGTTTGATGGTGAAAGTTTATATGTCTTTTGTGTTGTTGGTTTATATGTTATTCACCATTGAGTAGTTTTGATGAACCCTAATACGGGTTAGGGTAGGATTGTTGCTTGGAAATTTACATTAGACTTGGTTGCATGGCACGTGTTCGATGTAATGTGTCAATGGGGATTTCTTGCGATCTGGGTCCAATTCGTACGACAACACACTAGATGTGTTGGGGGTTGGGGTCCGGTGCTTGTCTAGTCAAGATCCGCTTCGATGTATCGCTAGAAATCACATTTGACCTATTTGGCCATTAGGGTTACGCTGGGGTGTTTCATTGTCATTGGCGGGAGAAAGACCGCCTCTGACCGTCGGGCCAAGGGGGAATAAACTTGGCGGTTGACCCCCTAGCCACAGCTCACGCCCCTAGCGTTGACATCGAGTCCTAGCGCGCGGGAGCGGCTTGGACGAAGTGTTGGGAGTTATCATTGTGGCCTTAATGCTCCCGGTTGCGGAAGGTGTTAATGGACATGGGAATGCCCACCGTCCGGAACCGGGTAGGTCTAGCGTGCTTGGTACCGACCGGAATATCGGGCCATGGACGCTAGGTACCACCTTTTGGGGCAATGTCTCACCCTGGATCAAGTCAAATGCCAAGTGTCATGAGTGCTCTAGCCCGTGTTAGCGGGGATTCATTCCGTGTCTTTTTCAATTCTTTCTTTTATTTCTACACTTCACCCACATTACCCGCGTAGCTAGCACACAACCTAGGTGAGGCTAGTAGCCACTCAAGCCATCCACCTCCCTGAGTTCGATAAACCCGCACCCTACACTAACCGTGCACTTGCGGTAAAACGACACCGCGCCCATACCGTAAATGGGGCACCAGTCAGCAGGGACGTGTGATCTGACAATCTTCTGGTTGTCAGTGAATTTGTCCGGCAATAGATGGACAGTGTTTTAGATATGGAGAATCTTCGGGACCTCCTCCTCACACTGGCTTGTGGGTAGATCAAAGTGACTTAGTGTCTTTGTATTCCAAGTGATACTCTCTGAAGCTTCAGGCTTCTTGTTTTGGAAGCCTAGTTTTGGAAATGATGTGTCATCAAATTCACAGTCTTCTATACGTGCCTTGAAAATGTCTCCTGTAAGGGGTTCTAGGAATCTTATTATGGAGGGCGTGTCAAATCCAACATAAATGCCTAGACAGCATTGTGGACCCATCTTTGTCCTTTGTGGTGGTGCTATATGGACGTATACTGCATAACCAAATATTCTCAAGTGTGAGACAATTGGTGGAGCTTCAAGTGCTAATTGCATAGGAGAAGATGACTGACCTCCAGAAGGTCTTAATTTTATTAAGGATGCAGCATGCAATATTGCATGTCCCCATGCATTCACTGGCAACTGGGATTGAAGTAATAATGGACGAGCAATCCATTACAGTCTCTTAATTAGAGATTCTGCTAACTCGTTTTGGGTGTGAACATGCGCTATAGGATGTTCGACTTCAATGTCATGTGCTTGGCAATAGTCTAGAAAAACTTGTGATGTAAATTCTGACGCATTGTCCAGACAAAGTTTCTTTATCTGGTATTCGGGGAAGTGGGCCCGCAACCTGATTATCTGAGCTAAAATTTTAGACAGTGCTAAGTTACGGGTGGACAGTAGACCCACATGTGACCACTTAGTAGATGCGTCTATCAGGACCATAAAGTACCTGAAGGGACCACTTGATGGATGTATAGGCCCACAAATGTCTCCATGGATTCTTTCCAGAAAGCTTGGAGACTCCAAGTCCACTTTAAGTGGATAGGGTCTCGTAATAAGTTTACCCTTGTAACAGGATGGACAATGGAATTTACCTTTTTGAAGAATCTTCAGGTTCTTCAAATTTATACCCC
Source organism: Scilla litardierei (assembly GCA_030789695.1). Classification (NCBI taxonomy): domain Eukaryota; kingdom Viridiplantae; phylum Streptophyta; class Magnoliopsida; order Asparagales; family Asparagaceae; genus Scilla; species Scilla litardierei. The sequence goes on along the minus strand of CM061133.1, from coordinate 142,720,390 downwards.
TTGAGCTTTTTATGATGCGATACATCATAACAGTTCCAGGGTGTCCCAGTCTCCTATGCCAGAGTTGGAATTCTGGTGTTTGGGGGCACTGCAGGTGCTCCGTTAATAATGCTTCTAGAGAGTGAATACTTGTTTGTCTGGTGTTTGGGGGCACTGCAGGTGCTCCGTTAATAATGCTTCTAGAGAGTGAATACTTGTTTGGTATAGTCCCGTGGACAGTCCCTTGTAACGTTCCACATTGGTTTTTGTACCATTTGTTATATACGTTACGTTCAAGTATTCCTTTTTAATATCCTCGATCGTCTCTAGGTGATGCCCGTTTAAACGGATATCTTTAAAACTTAGGAGGTTTCGGATTGATTTTGGTGAGTATAACACATCTTTAATTTTGATGAGTGTGTTATTGGGGAGCAATATGATTGCTTTCCCTGATCCTTCTACAAATCCAAGCCCAAAACCCCACTACAAATCCAAGCCCAAAACCCCACCCCACCCACACGGGCCCCTACCGGCGTCCCAATCAGCAACCCAAAATATGAATGGGACAAAACTACCATATAAGACAAAATTCAAAAAGCGTCGTCAATTGTATAATAGATTTGGACTGCTTATATTTCATCTAGAGATCCAATATCCCATAATTGTTTTGAGCCGATACTCTAATTTTCAACTGTAACATATGAAGTCTTACGACTGATCTGGAATTGACAAATTTTGGAAAAGAGACAAAGATTAAAACTAATTTGAAAAATCGACTGAAATAAATATTTAGCAAAATTGACCAAGTTTCACCATGTCAGCGATCAGGGACGCTGACTGGAGGCCCCTTGCCGCTGAGTGGGCATTTTTCGACTTGGCCTCACTTGCCAATTGTGGCCAATTGGTCAGGTCCCCTGACTTGGCTGCACTTGGTAAGTGCAGCCAAGTCGAACGGTAACCTGACCCAACTGTGCAACTCCCAAAACAAACTCTTCCACTACTCTGACATCTCCGATTTGGCTACACCTCTGACCATCAACCTCACATGCATCACTCCTCGAGCTCGGCATGAGCACCCCTTACGAACCAAACAACAACGAAGTCCCACTGTCCCCCGTGCTCCACCTCGTGAGTATTTCTTCAATTAGAGAGTTTTATGGTTATGATTAGGGTGGGGTATGTGGAGATTATGGTTATGGTTAGGGTGGGGTATGTGGAGATAATGGTTATGGTCAGGGTTGGGTATGTGGAGATTGTGGTTAGGGTTAGGGTTAGGTATGTGGTGATTGTTTGTGGAGATTATGGTTATGGTTAGAGTTGGGGTTAGGGTTACGTATGTGGTGATTGTTTGTGCAGATTATGGTTAGGGTTAGTCTTCGTGTTAGGGTTAGGTATGTGGTGATTGTTTGTGGAGATTATTGTTAGTGTTAGGGTTAGGGTTATGTTTGTGGAGATTATTGTTAGTGTTAGGGATACGGGATACGGGATCCTCGTAGTAGGCTGGACCAAAATCCAGCCGAGAGAGGGCAGCCTTTAGAAACAACAGGTTGGGAAAGCAAGAGAACGCTTCACGTTTTCTTATCTTCTTCCCGTAAGAGTAGCACAAAAAGAGGGATTAGCATTACTGACCCCATGAGAAACCACTAACACCTTCCTCGTTAGGGCTCCGTGCACTGGGAAAAGTCTTCCACGACGGGAAACCGGCCACTAGTTACGAAGTGAACAACATGTATCGAGAGGTCCTTCACAGTCAGGTGCAATGCAATTGCCCCTATTAGTAAAGTACCACTCTTCCTATTTAGGGTCCTGGGTTCCCGTGGTCCTATGCCGCCACGTTTCCCGGTCCTTTTTCTTTTAGTGCTTCGACCCAAAGCGATAGCTTGACGTGTTTTCAGTGGATAAGATGGCTGCGCTCCTGCTCACTCAAGAATGGGACGGTAGTGGTCTACCGGCAAGCTCGTTCTGATCTTGGATTGCTAGGGTTCAAGAAACGGATTTTTAATAGTTTCAAATTGTACAAATCATATCAAAAATGTTGAATTATTTCTTAGCAATTTTATAACTGAATGGTAATGGTAAATTATAAGATTTAATATGATGGAGGAGGCGAGACTTGTATCTGATGCAGTCTTTATGACCAGACACACCATCGTTCCAACATGGGAATGTATGAATATTCATAGTGATAGTAATAGTATAAATGTTAAATATTTTGCCAGGAAGAAAATTAATTTTCGCATTAATTGTTTGAAAGAGGCTATGATAGGAGTTGTGGATCATGTGCGCAGACATTCCAAATGGGTATTAGATGAGCGTGAAGTGTGTTATATTGAAATGTCCAGGCCACACGTATGTACTAGGTTGAAGTAGATACGGCTATACCACACATAACTGGCAATATGGTTAAGAGATAGAGGCCCCAAACCAATACATTCTATATGTGATATGGAAAGATGACGATCACGCTACAGGACATGGCAGTCATCACGGGCCTACCTATTGATCGGAGCCACATATGGCAAGGTGGACGATACCATACCACATGGGGAGATTTGATGAAGTGGCTACTGGGACTGGCATCCACATAGGGAGTGATACATATGAGGTCAGCGATCAGTGTCACGCCCTGCTTCCTAAGTATGGAAGACGAGATGCGAAGAGGTCCGCTCAGACTTGAAGCTGTGAAACTACAGTCTGATAAGCATCTGTGTGTTCATCCTTTCGTAGATTTTTGCATTGCAATGAAACAACAACAATAATAATTTAGAACGCATGCAATAGTAACCAACATTCAAACAACATCCAATCTCCATTCAAAGCATCCATAGATAAAGCCATAAAAGTAGTACAAGAGTCTGAAAAGAAAGGCCCCAAGCATGGCCGAAACTAAAACATTGATAAGGTGCTATGAACCGAAAAACCTAACAGCGGCAACTAGGAAAACAAACAACAACTAAGAAAAAGTCTCCAGCTAAGACTAGGATAGGTCTCCATATCCTCGAACTGAACGTCAGCAGAAGCTTCAAGCTCGACGTCAGTAAACTGGTCGTCCTCAGCAACTACCTCAGACTCAAACCCTAACATGCGACGCCCAAAGAGAAAAGGACGCATGTCAACAAAAATCTCTAAAAGTAAAAAGGAAGAGACTTTTGTGCAGGAAACATAAAGTTAATGAATGCAACTAGCAGTTTAAAACATGATGACATGGCATAATATTTAATGAATGCAGCAATTAAAATGAACATGATAGTTATCAGCGCATGTCACGTCGTAGCAAAAAGCTACTAAATAATATTTCATGATTTCACGAAAAGCAAGTAATCACGTCGTGCACAGGGTTTACGCCTTTCAGCTGAAGTTGTTGTACGGGCACACTTCTATGCTGAGTGATCGCTTAACCCTATCCCTCCACATATGTCTGAACTGGCGCTCGGCTTCTGGATCACGAGCCAGGAAGTGTTCTTATGGCATAGGGTTGAGCTAGCATTTACATGCTATAGGAGTCAGAATCCTTCTCCATGCAACTTATGATTCATTGTAGCGTGTGCTACATATTCATGACAAGACAATCAAATGCATGAAATGACATGTGATATGCAACATTGATAGTATAAAAAGCAGTTATTGAATGCGTACATTATATCAGAAAGTAAACGTGACATGTGATATGCATGAACATGGCATGGCATGGGTGTTGGATTTAGCTTCGTTGTCAAGCTAGATCAAGCATGGGTGTCGGATCCAGCTTCGTTGTCAAGCTAGATCAAGCATGGTATCCAGGCGACTATCATTTCACCGCCTAGCCTCTTTTATACAAAAACTCAGAATAGCCTAAACATGGCTTAACATCAACTGGGCAAGTTCCACTTGCCTGAAATATCGTGTCGCAAATCTCAGATCAACGGGGTCCAGAATCTTCCTATGTGCTCAAACCAATATCCAACCTACAGTCCCATATTAATTAACTTCAATTAGTTATTTATCCCAGCAAAGGAAATTTATGGTTTTTAACCTTGTTAAACATGTGGGCGTGCGGGTTCATATGGATCGGAGCTTACCTTAACACGACGCGAAAGCTACACTAATGTTGGGTAGCGACGTCAGGGATTGGATTCCAGCAGCGAGCAAGGTACGGCGTCGGCTTGCGGCAAAGATGGCGACAACTAGAGGGGCGGTAGCATGGCAGCGAAGGTGGCCACGGGATGAGACGTCGACCTAGGGTGGCCGCGCGGGGGTCGGCCTGCTGTTGGCCGCAGGGTGATAGGGGCCGGACAGACAATCGGAGGGGGCTTGCGGCTAGGGGAAAAGTGAGAGGGGTGCGGCAATTTTCAAGGGGAGAGGAGAGATGGCCGGCAACAATTTGGGAGGGTGGCTGACAGTCTAGAGGGAGAGAGGGGGAGGTCTGCTGGAAGTTTTGCGGGCTGCCGTGGGGTTTTAGGGGGTGGAGGCCAGCTGTTTTAGGGTGCGTGGGTTTAGTTGATGGCGGCTGGGTTTGATCATGCTTGGAGATAGAAACCCTAGGCTACGATACGTTTAAAACAATGAGGGTTTGCTAAAATGGGAGAAAAAGAGTGGGCTTAGGGGTAGATTGGAGAGAGTGTGTAAGAGGGGGAGAGTACAACTAGTGTGGCAAATAGACTAGGAAGATATTAGATGTGATACGTAGGATTCCCTATGGGATTTGATTTTTAATTAGGGATTTGAATTCGAATTAGTCTAGGGCTAATTATAGATTAAAAGTAATTAAGGTGAAGAGTCAGTCTAACGGTGTCTAAAAAGTACAAGAAAAATATCGAAAGGACCGTGTTGATGAGAGGATCGAGACTATGATGATCGGTCATGTGCTAGGTTAACGAGAAATGGTACTAAAAATAAAAAGGTCAAACGTCGAAGTCAAAAAGTTAAGACACCCCTTCATTCAAAGCTGATTTATGGAAGAATGCCCGGTGAAATGACGTTCATAAAATTCCACAAATAAGTACTCTCCCCGAGGGTCACAACGATGTATAACTTCGCGCATTTGGGATACAAGAGGATGTCACAATAAATACGCGTACAGAAAAGAAAGTAGGCGCAGAAAACACACGATCGAAAAGCGACCGTGACATCCTACCCACCTTATGAATGATTCCGCCCTCGAAATCTACATCAACTACCGCTCAGGAAATAAATGCGAGAAGCGCTCTCTCATCTCTTCCTTGCTCCCACGTGGACTCTCCAGATGATCCGTGATGACACATCACTCTCACCAAGTCGACTACCTTGTTCCTCAACTGCTTCTGTCGACAGTCCAAAATCTCTACTGGTTGTTGCTCATAGGTAAGGTCCGGTCAGACCGTGATCTCCAAGAAATCCATAGCATGAGATGGATCACTGACGTATCAAGGTAACTGAGATACGTGAAACACATCGTGAACTCCCTCCAGTGATGGCGACAACGCCAAGAGGTAAGCCAATGCTCCAACTCGATCTAGGACGTCAAAGGGTCCAATATACCTCGGACTCAACTTGCCTCTCTTTCCAAATCAAATAACTCCTCGATTCGGAGAGATCTTGAGGAATACATGATCTCCAGGCTGAAACTCCAATGGTCGCCGTATAACATCCGCTCAATGTTTGAAATGGTTTTGAGAAATCCTCAGCTTCTCAGTGATGTTCCTCACAACATCCACCGCCTCAACAATCATCTCTGGCCCTAACAGCTCCCTGTCACCAATGTCATCCCAGCTCAGTGGCGATCGACATTTCTTCCCATAAAGCACGGCAAATGGCGCCATGCCAATGCTTGCCTGTAGCTATTATCATAGGATAAATCCACATGATGAAGATGATCCTCCCATGATCCCTTGAAATCCAACATGCATGCTCTCAGTATGTCCTCTAGAATCTGAATCATCCTCTCGGACTGGCCATCTGTCTGCGGGTGGTACGCAGTACTGAAACTCAGACTCATACCAGACTATTCTGTAGACTCTACCAAAACTGAGATGTGAATCTCGTGTCTCTGTTCGACACGATACTCACGGGGACTCCGTGAAGTCGCACGATCTCCTGCACTATTCTATATTAAGGAAAGGAAATAAAACGGAGAGTAAAAGAATTTACCTCCATGTATCTCCTCGCTAACGTTTCCGTCGACTGACCCACTCGAAAAGGGATGAAGTGCATAGATTTGGTCAATCGGTCTACGATTACCCAAACCGTATCATTCTGCTTTGGACTCCGAGGCAGTCCAGTCACGATCCATAGTGATGTGTTGCCACTTCCACTCCGGAATCGAAAGTGGCTGTAGCAACCCAGCCATACGATGATGCTTTGCCTTAACCTGCTGGCATACTAAACACTTGGCAACGCTCCATGCCACACTCCGCTTCATGCCATGCTACCAGTAGTTCAGGTGAAGGTCCTTGTATATCTTGGTACCTCCAGGATGCACGGAATACAACGAACTATATGCCTCAACAAGTAGATCTTCTCTAACATCTCCAGCTGGCACACAAACTCTGGCTCCATACCTTAGCGAGCCGTCCTCATGAATCAGAAAGTCAGTCCGCAGACCGGCTTCTACCTGCTCACGGATCTTCTTCAGCTTTGGATCTCCAGCCTGACCTGCCTTGATCCGATCCACGATCATCGACTGTATCTGTATACACATCAACGATGAAACCTCTCCTGAAAGCACAATCTCAATGCCTAATTCACAGAACTCCTGCTGCAACCTCCATTGTGAAGTCAAGTATAACTGTTGGAAGTCTGCTCAGTGCATCAGGAACCACGTTCACCTTACCAGGGTGATATTGCAAGTCGATCTCGTAATCCGCCATAAGCTCCAACCATCGACGATGTCGCATGTTGAGCTCCTTCTGCGTAAAGACGTATTTCAAGCTTTTGTGATCAGTGAAAATCTTCACTTTCTCAGCCAGCAGGAAATGTCTCCAGATCTTGAGCGCGAAAAAGACTGCAGCCAACTCTAAATCGTGTGTCGGGTAGTTCTTCTCATGAACCTTAAGCTGTCGAGAAGCGTACGCGACCATATGTCCACGCTGATAGAAAACGCAACCGAGACCCTTGCCAGATGCATCGCAAAAGACCTCGAATCCACCACTTCAATCTGGCACAGCTAGAACAGGTGCTGACGTTAATCTCGCCTTCAGAATAGAAAAGGCCTCCTCACAAGCATCGGACCAAACAAACGGTATATCCTTCCTCATCGGTCTAGTCATCGACTCTGCAATACGAGAGAAATCCTTGATGAAGCACCGATAATATCCTGCTAGCCCAAGAAAACTCCTAATCTCTGACGTTGTCTGCGGAATCGGCCATTTTCTGATAGCCTTGATCTTCTCCTGATCCACGGATATGCCATCTCCTGACACCACATATCCAAGGAAGGCAACTCTATCCAACCAGAACTCGCACTTGGAATACTTCGCATACAGATGATGCGTCCTCAAAATCTCCTGGTGGTACTGGTCCACCGTCAGACTTCCTTGCTTCAAGTTGATGAACTGCAGCATCAACTCCCTCCTAGCAGCTCGAGGAAGGAACTCCTCGTCAAATCTAGCTCTGAATGTAGCCCAAGGGATATGCCTCACTAACATCTCTTCCTCAGCATCCCACCAACTACGGGCATGGTCCTTCAACTGCTTCTTCACCAACTCGACGCAACCAGCCAGGTCATTCTTCGAAAGAAGCAGGTTGTCCTCAGTGTTCCTCATCCATTCTTCGACAGCCAAAGGTCCTTCTGATTCAATGAAGTACGTCGGCCCCAGCTCTTGAAACTGCTTCGCTCCAGGCTTGAAGCGAGGGGCATTCTGAAGCATGCACTGATGTACTTGCATCATCTGCTGCATCACCCTCATCATCTCAGGAATGGTATTGGCTCCATTAGCTCCATCAGCTCCATCACCATCTCCTGCTCCACTACCAGCTCTGGTAATACGTCTTCCAGCCATCTAAGGCAAGGAAAACGTTCACATTAGACTCCAATTTTATGACTCAAATGTTTTGAACGTCTCAATGGATTTTTTATTATTATCGATGTTTCGATATTTCGCAGGTGCAACGACCTTGCGTGGGCCACCACAAAAACCTGTCACGCCCCGCTTCCCATGTATGGAAGGCGAGATGCGAAGAGGACCGCTCAGACTTGAAGCTGTAAAGCTACAGTCTGATAAGCGTCAGTGTGTTCATCCATTCGCAGATTATTGCATTGCAATTAGGAATGGCAATATTACGGGGCGGGGCGGGTATTTAACTACCCAAGCTTGCCCTATCCCGTCTACGGGTCGGGGTAGAGCGGGTCTCGGGCCGGGGCGGGGCGGGTCACTTCTTACCAAAACCAGGTCGGGCCGGGTCGGGTCAGGTTATTACTACCATCCCTATGAATCCAAAACAAAATTTTTATTTCAAAACAGGGAGAATTGTGATATATTTGGTAATTTGGAATTGGAAATTGGCTCAATTGGGAGAATAGTGGAACAGAGTATGAGTTATGGGTTATGGACTGGCCGCATGATCTGCATCAAAATAGTAAGGTTTTTTTAGAACTTCTATTGTTTGTCGGGGCGGGCTGGGCCGCATACGAAGCCCAAGCTTGCCCCGACCCGTCTGCGGGCCAGGGCGGGCCGGGTCAAAGCCGGGTCGGGTTGGGTCGGGCCAGTCGGGTCAGGCCATTAATGCCATCCCTAATTGCAATGAAACAACAATAATAATAATTTAGAATTCATGCAATAATAACCAACATTCAAACAACATCCAATCTCCATTCAAAGCATCCAGAGATAAAGACATAAAAGTAGTACAAGAGTCTGAAAAGAAAGGCCCCAAGCATGGCCGAAACTAAAACATAGATAAGGTGCTACGTACTGAAAAACCAAATAGCAGCAACTAGGAAAAACAAACAGCAACTAATAAAAAGTCTCCAGCTGAGACTAGGATAGGTCTCCGGTATCCTCGAACTGAACATCAACAGAAGCCTCAAGCTCGACGTCAGTAAACTAGTCGTCCTCAGCAACTACCTTAAAACTCAAAGCCTAACATGCGTCACCCAAAGAGAAAAGGGTGCATGTCAGCAAAAATCTCCAACAGTAAAAAGGAAGAGACTTTTGTGCAAGGAAACATAAAGTTAATGAATGCAACTAGCAGTTTAAAACATGATGACATGGCATAATATTTAATGAATGCAGCAATTAAAATGAACATGATAGTTATCAATGCATGTCACGTCGTAGCAAAAAGCTACTAAACAATATTTCATAATTTCACGAAAAGCAAGTAATCATGTCGTGCACAAGGTTTATGCCTTTCAGCTGAAGTTGCTGTACTGGCACACTTCTACGCTGAGTGATCGCTTAACCATACCCCTCCACATGTGTTTGAACTGGCGCTCAGCTTCTGGATCACGAGCCAAGAAGTGTTCTTATGGCATAGGGTTGACCTAGCCTTTACATGCTATAGGAGTCAGAATCCTTCTCGCCGCAGCTTATGATTCATTGTAGCGTGTGCTACGCATTCATGACAAGACAATCAAATGCATGAAATGACATGTGATATGCAACATTAATAGTATAAAAAGCAGTTATTGAATGCATACAGTATATCAGAAAGTAAACGTGACATGTGATATGCATGAACATGGCATGGCAAGGATGTCAGATCTAGCTTCGTTGTCAAGCTAGATCAAGCATGGGTGTCGGATCCAGCTTCGTTGTCAAGCTAGATCAAGCATGGTGTCTAGGCGACTATCAGTTCATCGTCTAGCCTCTTGTACACAAAAACTCAGAATAGCCTAAACATGGCTTAGCATCAACTGGGCAAATTCCACTTGTCTGAAATATCGTGTCGCAAATCTCACATTAATGGGGTCCAGAATCTTCCTATGTGCTCAAACCAATATCCAACCTACAGTCCCATATTAATTAACTTCAATTAGTTATTTATCCAAGCAAAGGAAATTTACGTTTTTAACCTTGTTAAACGTGCGGGCATGCGGGTTCCTACGGATTAGGGCTTACCTTAACACGACGCAAAAGCTACACTGACGTCGGGTAGCGACGTCAGGGGTTGGAATCCGGCAGCAAGCAAGGTACGACGTCCCATTGCGGTAAATATGGTGACAACTAGAGGGGCGGTAACACAGCGGCGAAGGTGGCCGCGTGAGGAGACGTCGGCCTAGGGTGGCTGCGAGGGGGTCGGCCTGCTATTGGCCACAGGGTGATAGCGGCCGGACGGACAGTTTTGTTGAGTATTGGTGTTTCATACCAATGTTATTTTGATGATGATCACAACATTATGTTGTTGCTAATGACTCTCTTGTTTTAGTCTCTTAGTTACTTTTCAAGAATATCATTTTTGGAGACTAAATACTTGGTGCAAGGATGGACATCAAGTGGAGCAGGGCCAAAGCTTGGACTCAAGGGGTGCCAAAGCTTGGAGATGATGGGAAGCATCAAGGCATCAAGATTGAAGCTATAGACTCGAAGAAAAGCATTGTAATTCATGTAATTTCATTTATTGCTTTCTCTCCTTTTTAGTCTAGGTTTTATGTAATGTCTTGATATATGGTCTACTCATTCATGCATATGTATTTAACCATCTTAGTGGGCCTTAGGATTATCATAGAATCCAACCCAATAGGCTCATCTTGGCCAAAGACTCATTTGGAGTCTCTGGCTCTCCTACAGTCGCCTGATGAAGGTTTTACAGTCGACTAGGTGATTCCAGTCGCCTGTCGAGCCTTCTACAGTCGACTGTAGTGCAATGCTCAAGTCAAAAAATTTTATTGACTCTACTTGAGTTTTTCGCATCAGTCGACTGATGTTCAAATTACAGTCGCGTGTATATTAAGAGTCACCTGTGAAATGGTCAACATTCGTCTGAAAGGCGTAAGTGCGATAGTTGAAACTCTCTGTTTATTTCAATCTCCTGCAGCAGTCGACTGATGAAGGATAAACAGTCGCCTGTCTATTTTACAGTCCACTGTCATTTGTTCATCAGTCGCATGTATGCATACTGGGAGTAAGAGTGCATCTCTCCGTTATTTTCCATCCCCTACAGCAGTCGCCTGCTGAAGGCTTAACGGGCGCATGTCCTGTTTTCAGTCGACTGTATAATCTTCATCAATCGACTGTCGAGGCTCAGATTATAGCCGTTGGGATTTATTTAGCTGTTGGACAGTCGACTGTCAGTTGTTCATCAGTCGACTGTCAGTGACGTTTCAGCCCAAAATCTAGTCGTTTCAGCTTTTTGTTTTTGGCTGTTTTCTTGGGTTTTGAGAGTTCATATAGGGTTCCTATATATATGAGAGGGCTTAGTTCATTAGAACTTCTTGGATCTATTGCAAATCATTAGAGATTGATTAAGCCACTCTCAAACTCTCTCATTTCCCTCTTAGAGCTCTAAATCTCCTTCATGCATTGAAGTCAAGCTCAATGGAAATCATCCAAGTGCTTTCAAGCTAATCTCATCACTTGGAGATCCTCTTCCATGCCTTGCATTCATCTAGGAGTAAGCATCTCAAGGCATAGGTAAGAGTATTTGTTTTACTATGTGTTTCTCTGAAACCCTAATTCTCTTTGTGGGAATTAGATACTCTCTTTGTGGGAGTCACTCTCTTTGTGGAAGTTTGTTGTCCTAGTGTAGGGCTAACCCTAATTCTCTGTGTGGGATTTAGTAACTCTCTGTGTGGGAGTTAGACCCTTGTGTAGGGTTGGTTTGGTTCTTATGTTGGACAAAATCCTCTGTGCGAGGTATCTCTTTGTGGGATTTGTATTCACTTCTCTTTGTGGGAAATATAGAGAATATTGGTGTGGCTGGACGTACCCAAGTTTGGGGAACCAGTGTAATATCTTGTGTTTGCGTTTGGATTGATTATGTCAATTAATTCCTCTTGCATTTATTATTCCGCATTTGCAAGTTAAATTTTAATTGGGCAATTTATTGCCATTACACTATCCCCCCCCCCCTCTAGTGTGTTGTTGTTAGTATTGCAAAGGTAAGGTGATCCTTACAATTGATATCAGAGCGAGGTTATAGCATACTGCAACGATGGCATTCAACACTACATCCGCGTCTCATGAAGAAGGTCACTCTACCGTTCGACCCCCGCTCTTCAACGGAACCAAATACCCATGTTAGAAGATCATGATGATGATCTATATTTAGGGTCAAGACCTTTGGGACATCACGATGTTGCCAATTGAGGAGCCTACTTCACCCACAGCTTCAAGAACTAAGGCGGAGAAGGACTCGATCAGTGTCAATGCGAGGGCTATGAATGCATTCCATTGCACCCTCACCCCGAATGAGTTCAACCGCATCTCCATATGCAAATCGGCCAACGAAATTTGGCATATCTTGGATATTACCCTTGAAGGGACATCCAAGGTAAAGAAATCTAAACAAAGTGTGTTTAGATCTAAATATGAAATGTTTAAGATGCAGGAAGGAGAAAGCATCTCAGAAATGTTCACAAGGTTCACAGACATCGTGAATGCTTTGGAAGGACTTTGGAAGGTGATTTCCTAAGAGGCTCGAGTGGAGAAGATCATTGCCTCTCCTACACCCAAATGGGAGTCAAAGGCCAACGAGATTTTGGAGTCTAACGACACGTCCAAATATACCGTTGAGGTGTGCGTTGGGAATCTTATGGCATACGAAGTGAAGCTTCAACACAAGAATGAGATTCAACTAACCAAGCCCGAGAAGCCGGAGAAGCAAAAGAGGGTTGCATTCCATGCCAAAGAGGAGCCAATCAAATGGAGGAAGAAATTCCATCAAGAATCTCCTAGTGAATAAGATGAAGAAGATGAGGTTAGTGGAGATGAAATCGTGGAGCTTCCCACGCAACTAAGATCATTCCTCAAAAAGCAAGCAAGGTAAATCTTCTTCAAAGTTTGCCTCCAATTCTAAGAAGATTCCTACTTGTTACACTTGCAGTTGCAAAGGTCATCGCTCTACCAAATGCCCTTCCAAACCCACCAAAGAGACTTATAAGGGTAAAGGAAAGAAGCATTGGAAAGGCAAGTCCAAGTTCAAAAACCAAAAGAAGGAACTTGTTGGCACATTTGATGACTCCGATAAGGACACATCAAGTGAAGAAGAAGAGGATGACAAGGAGCGAGCTTATATGTGCTTTGCGGCTTTTTGTTGAATATTGGACTTCTTCCTACTTTGTGTTAATGATGAGCAAACATAAATACTTGTGACTAATCTCCTATTTTGCAGTTAATCCATTGCCTAAGCTTATTATGAAGATCAACTAGCAATGTATGACTCACAAACATCATTGAAGGCAAATGACATGAATTGGATGATCGTAGATTGATGATTGAAGCTCCGTAAAGACTTCAAGCTCATACGATGGAAAGAAGAGATTATTCGGCAATGTAATTTTCTTTTATCTCTTCTAGTATGTAGCTTAGAAGTAGAACTTTGATGGAGCACTCACACACATCTACATTCAGTCATATGACTTCATTAAATCAATTGCCCTTTGATCCCAATTCATTTCTTTATTGATTGTGCTAGGATTGTTTATAACAGTCGACTGCTGAACAGTTTACAGTCGCCTGTCTCAAAAACAATCGGCTGTGTTTTGTTCTACAGTCGTCTGTTATGCACAAACTATTACAATATAGTTTTGGGCCTTCTCTGATTATTTTGCACAGGCTACTGATGAACTATACACAGGCGCCTGTTCAAGTGACAGTCGACTGTGTTTTGTAAATCAGTCTCCTGTCGATCCTGTGCCCAAACTCTGTTTCATCTAACTTTTACGGCCAGTCGACTAATGCTGTATATACAGTCGACTGTCTCTTGGATCAGTCGACTGTCTATGCTGCAACAGTCGTCTGTCTGTGAGTCATTTCTTTGACTCAACTCTCTGGAAATTTCTCAGGCTTTTGACATTCATCTGTTTAAGGATTTACAGTCGCCTGTTCTGATTAACAGTCGAATGTGTTCCTTGCATCAGTCGTCTATCATGTTACTTGTGAGATTTCCAGTATTAGTCTAACTTACCCATCTCTCGGCCAGTCGCCTGTCGAAGAAATTACAGTCACCTGTTGGTTTAACAGTCGACTGGCTTGGCTTCATCAGTTGACTGTCCACATGGTAAGTTATCGTTATGAATTCTCACCTACCCTTGCTGACTGTGCAACAGTCGACCGTGGATTGTTCAACAGTCGACTGTCGCGAGTTCAGATTCTATCCGTTGAGATTTTTCTCACGGATTCCAATTGGGTTTTTGCCCAAACTGTTTTGTGGATTTGAGAAAACTATAAATAGAGCTTTTACTGTTCCATTGGAAGGTTACTCATTCATTGCAAAATCTCTCAAGCTTTCATTTCCAAAGATCAAAGCTCTCAAATCCAAAGCCCTAAGTATTTCCAAATCTTGATCTCTTGCTCTCCAACCTAGAACCAAAGAGTGATCTTCTAGGCAATTGGTGCAGTCAAGAGAAAGGGCTTCTCCTCTCTTCCAAGAGAGTTCTTCAACACACATCACACTCCACCTTCAAGTTCTACTTCAAGGCATAGGTGATTGTAAGTGTTGTTTTTCATTATTTCTTAACTCTCGTTATTTGAGTTGTACTCTCGGTTGTGAGAGTGGTTTTGCTTGCTCCCTAGTTGTGGGAGTCAAGGACATCGATTGTATTCGATTGCACTTGTAGGGTTGTTACAAGTGGGCTTTAAGGAAACCTCAAGTTAGGGTTCTAACTTGAGTATCCGGTGGTATCGGGTGGTAGGGACGTAGGATTACCGGGAATAAGTCGGGAATTGACTTGGGAAATCTGAACCCTTGAAACATATCTGTGTTTGCGTGTGTTTCATTTTGGGTTGTTTTTCTATTTCACACTATTTGTTGGATTGCATTTTATTTAACGTACATTCCTTTTAAATTTGCATAAACACTATTCAACCCCCCTTCTAGTGTTTTCCCCATAGACAGGGTCCTTACAATTGGTATCAGAGCGCAAGGTTATATCTATGGCATCCAACAACAACAACGTACCTCCGCCTCCTTCGTACAACAATCACGATCGTGATGGAGCGTCCACACTTTTCGAAGGTCAATCTACGGTACGTCCTCCACGTTTCAATGGTACTAATTTTGGCTATTGGAAGTGTAGGATGGAGACATTCCTTAGGAGTGCTTCACTTTGGAGAACTCTCCACAAGGAGTACGTCGAGCCCACCGAAGAGTATTTTGAGAAATGGACGACTTCCGAGAAGTCCACCGAAGTCAACAATGCTAAAGCAATGAACGCTCTTCATTGTGTGTTGGACCCGAATGAGTTCAACAATATATGCACATGTAAGAGTGCATATCAAATTTGGAACCATCTCATCGTTACCCATGATGGAACGAACAAGGTAAAGCTTTCAAAGTTATATGTTGTCGTACAAAACTTCGATTTGTTTCATATACAGGATAATGAGACCATTGCATCGATGTACGGACGCTTTATCGACATCACGAATGAATTGGAAGCCCTTGGACAAATATACACCGAACCTGAAAAGGTAAGGAAGATCATCATGGGGATGACCTCCAAATGGGAAAGAAGAGCAATCGCCATCGAGGAGGTCAATGACTTGAAGAACTACACAGTGGTGAATCTGATCGGGACTCTCATGTCTTATGAGGTAAGACGAGAGAACTGATTAAAGATTAGAGCAATGATGAATCCTTCGGAGGCCAAGAAGAAAGCCTTGGCATTCAACGCCAATTCATCATCCTCCGATAGTGAGGAATCCGAGAACAAGATGGATTTGGGTGAAATGGCCCAACTGGCGAAGAAGTTCCAACGCTTCTTTCGCAAAGGTAAGTTTTCCTCAAATAAACTTTTTGAGTCTACTAATGCTACTTTCTCTCTTTGCTATAAGTGTAATAAGCCAGGGCACATCAAGAGGGATTGCCCAATGCTAAACAACAAAGAGAAGTGGAAGGCACCGAAGTACCACAAGTCCGATAAGAACAAAAGAGACAAGAAGTTGTAAGGACCATGTCTATGGGGGAAAACACTAGAAGGGAGGTTGAATAGTGTTTATGCAAATTTAAAAGGAATTTACGCCAAATAAAATGCAATCCAACAAATAGTGCGGAATAGAAAAACGACCCAAAGAGAAACACACGCAAACGCAGAGATATTTCAAGGGTTCGGATTACCCAAGTCAACTCCCGACTTGTTCCTGATAATCCTACGTCCCTACCACCCGGGTACCACCGGATACTCAAGTTAGAACCCTAACTTGAGGTTTCCTTAATGCCCACTTGTAGCAACCCTACAAGTGCAATCGAATACAATCGATGTCCTTGACTCCCACAACCAGGGAGCAAGCAAAAACCACTCTCACAACCGAGAGCACAATTCAAATAAAGAATGTTATGAAATCTGAAAGCAACACTTACAATCACCTATGCCTTGAAGTAGAACTTGAAGGAGGAGTGTGATGTGTGTTGAAGAACTCTCTTGAAAGAGAGGAGAAAGCCCTTTCTCTTGACTGCACCAATTGCCTAGAAGATCAATCTTTGGTTCTAGGTTGGAGAGCAAGAGAACAAGATTTGGAAATACTTATGGCTTTGGATTTGAAAGCTTTGATCTTTGGAAATGAAAGCTTGAGAGATTTTGCAATGGATGAGTAACCTTCCAATGAAACAGTAGAGGCTCTATTTATAGCTTTCTCAAATCCACAAAACAGTTTAGGCAAAAACCCAGTTGGAATCCGTGAGAAAAATCTCAACGGATATAATCTGAACTCGCGACAGTCGACTGTTGAACAATCCACAGTCGACTGTTGCACAGTCAGCAAGGGTATGTGAGAATTCATAACGGTAACTTACCACGTGGACAGTCGACTGATGAAGCAAAGACAGTCGTCTGTTAAAACAACAGGTGACTGTAATTTCTTCGACAGGCGACTGGCCGAGAAAAGAGTAAGTTAGATAAATACTGGAAAGCTCACAAGATACAGGACAGACGACTGATTCAAGTAATACAGTCGACTGTAAATCAGAACAGGAGACTGTAAAACCTTAAACAGACGACTGTCAAAAGCAAGAGAAATTTCCAGAGAGTTGAGTCAAAGAAATGACTTACAGACAGGCGACTGTTGCAGCATAGACAGTCGACTGATCTAAAAGACAGTCGACTGTATATACAGCATTAGTCGACTGGCCGTAGAAGTCAGATCAAATAGAGTTTGGGCAAGGATAGACAGACGACTGGTTTACAATACACAGTCGACTGTCACTAGGACAGGCGCCTGTGAATCGTTCAACAGTAGCCTGTGCGAAATAATCAGAGAAGGCCCAAAACTATATTGTAATAGTCTGTGCATAACAGGCGACTGTAGAACAAAACACAGTCGACTGTTTTTGAGACAGGCGACTGTAAATTGTTCAGCAGTCGGCTGTTATGAACAATCCTAGCACAAACACAAGAGAATTGAATTGGTATCAAAGGACAAATGGTCTAATGAAATCCTATGATAGAATGTAGATATGTGTGAGTGCTCCATCAAAGTTCTACTTCTAAGCTACATACTAGAAGAGATAAAAGAAAAGTTACATTGACGAATAATCTCTTCTTTCCATCGTATGAGCTTGAAGTCTTTACGAGCTTCAATCATCAATATACGATCATCCAATTCATGTCATTTGCCTTCAATGATGTTTATGAGTCATACATTGATAGTTGATCTTCATAATAAGCTTAGGCAATGGATTAACTGCAAAATAAGGGATTAGTCACAAGTATTTATGTTTGCTCATCATTAACACCAAGTAGGAAGAAGTCCAATACTCAACATTCTCCCCCTTTTTGATGATGACAAACAAACATAAACAAAAAGATAAATAATTGTGTGTAATGAAAACTTACTCCCCCTACATAGATGCCAATCAAGTTAGTCAACAAATATTAGAGCATCTACATAACAGTTGAAGCAAATGAGTGAGATATGAATGAATTCAATACAAGAAATCTAGGAAATAAAATCACTATTCATTGTAATCTTACTCCCCCTGAATCTAAGGAAAGTAAATCTTAGATTCAAGCGTTAGAACATACTTAGCACATCCATTATGAATCTTGTATGTTTATTTCTCCCCCCTATTGCATTATCCAAAAAGGTGGGAGCAAATAACAACAACAATAATAGTGCTAAATACGAACTAACAACAATTAAGGAGTATAAAGATATATCGAATCAAAAACTCATAAAATCTCATCATATACACATGTGAGTAATGGAATTAAGATCCAATATCAACATTTTAGATATACGAAATGAAAATAATTTTCACAAATTCATCACATCAAAGTGAGCATGAATTAACCAATATCAAATTCATATATTGTCTCAAAAACACATTAAAGAGAATATAGCATTCATGGAGACAACATATCATTACATCACACAGATTAGATATACAGTATAGCATAGTGTGACACAAGATAAACGGCAACATCATATATAAAAATAAAGCAAAAGATACATCAGCGGATGGTCATCTACATGACCATCACAAAAAGATACATCATGATCAAGACAACAAAAAAATACATCATCATGATGACATCGAAGTACATCACCATACATATATAAAAGAGACACTGACAACATCATCCATCATACATCAAAAAAATCATCAGAATCACTCAAACATCTATCTAAGAGTGAGCGTCTCCAGGGGCTGCAGAAGAAGAAGCAGGCTCTGTAGCAGCTGGAGTATCCTCTGGAGGAGGGTCAGAAGGAACAACAGAAGCAGCAACAGCAACATCCTGAGTAGAAGCTACACCAGGAGGCTCAACGACACCAGTGGGCTGAGGAGGCACATGAAGCTGGGGAACAAATTGTCTCAGATCCTCAGGGAAGGGTATTCCCTGATGGAGGAAAGAGAGGGACAGCAATCTGTAAATACCAGAGAACATCTCCAAAAGAATATCACGAGATGGTGGAGCAGAGGTGGATGGCAGATCAACTGGAGGCACAGTGGATGAGGACCGAGCTGAAGTAGATTTCCTCATCTTCGAGGCAGTCTGCAGAGCCGAAGAAGATTTCGACTTAGCAGATGCGTCGAGGAGAGGACCAAAGGGCATGGGCTCGTAACGAGTCAAGTCAACACCAAAATGACGGAAAACACGAGTCAGAAGACCACCGTAAGGAATGTGAGACGAGGAGGACGTGAACTCAACCTTGTCCATCCTATCCAGGAGGACACCGGCCCAGTTCACAGGCATTTAGAGAAAATAGCATACATACACTTCAGGATATCCTGAGACGGCTGGTCAGACGATCTATATCTCGGCAGGATGTTGGACTTTACCACTAGGTGAACAGCCCAACCTCTCGCATAGAACATAGATGATCTGACACCCGAATCAAGAGCTAAAGGTACCTCTCGAAACATATCCCGGAGGACAGACTGGTCAAGATCGTCAATCTCGGAGATGCAGATATCAGTGGGAAGGGAACCAACAGAGGGAATCCTAAGAATGGTCCCTAAGAGAGATGGAGTGATCTGAATGTGGGTTCCCTGAACGACAGTATCGAGGATACCGGTACACGAATACTCACCACGAATGCGGTTCGCATAGAAGAGCTTCACCAGAAATGGACAGGCTCTGGGGGAGTCGCTCTGAGAGAAGCGGAAAAGATCGGCTAGGTGAGTAGCAGAGAGAATGTCAGAAAGCTTCTCAGTAGTGAAGGCGAGGATAGCAATGTACCGTTCCCTAAGGAGGTTGATCCCTAGAAGAGTGAAATTTTGCCAGACAAAGATCATCTCGGCAAATGGGAACTAGAGGATCAAAGGGGGGTACGGCAGGAGTCTCTTCAGAAGAACTCGATACAGAAGGAGACAAATGAGGGTTCTCAGCAACAGGCTCACTGATGTGAACACCAGTAGGCTTGCGCTGACGATGGATCAAAGGCTGAGCATCGCTAGAAGAAGCAGAAGGTGAGTAACCCGGTGAAGACGAAAGCACGGGTGACTCGACATGCTTGGTTCGGGCTTTATAAGGTTTCTTCTTCTTGGCAATAAGTTTCTTGGGTGCCCTAGGTCGTTTAGGAGCAGCGATCTTCTCTTTTCCCTTTGGTTTGGGAACCATGAAAACAAGAGAAGGAGAAACTACGGCAAAGAAATTCGAACGAAGAGCAAGAGAGAGAAGCAAACCAAGTGTAGAAGCAATGAAGATCATGGAGAAGAAGATCGACGGCAATGATAGTACGCGATCGACGACGACGAATAGGAGCAGATCGACGGTTTTGCCAGCGAAATCGAGCGATTTTGGAGAGGAAAACGAGCGGGAAGACGAACGGTCGAATCGAAGGAGAGAGAGTCGACGTGGAGAAGTGATCGTGCATTCTCGAATAAAAAATTTGGGGAATGAATCTGAGCCGTTGGATCAAAGAATCGACGGCTCGGATCAAATCACTTGAACCGTCACAACAGAAGACAGTCGACTGAAGAACAAATGTCAGTCGACTGGATGAAGTGATAAAAATAAAGCTCAGAGAGAAGGGCAGTCGACTGGCAAGTAACATGCAGTCGCCTGTCCGTTAGACAGTCGACTGACATATACTCAACAGTCGGCTGACCGAAAATTAATACAGTTCATCAAAAAATAACAGAGAATACTGTAAAAATTTGACAGAGAGTACAGTCGCCTGATGACTAAAATGCAGTCACCTGTTAAACTAACAGTCGACTGTAAAACAGTCATAAGTCGGCTGAGCTAAAGATACCAATTCTCAGACTGAGAAGATGGAGTAGGACAGTCGACTGTCGAAGGAAAGACAGTCTTCTGTCCTGGTCCAAAATGAGCACAGTGAGATAGAATTCCAGAGAATAAGAAACTCACCCTAGGACCTATACTCTAATCACAAATTCATCGTAAAATCATTATATAAACAATAAATCCATTGAAACACGAATCACTCCAATCAAACTCAAAACTCATAAAATCAATTAAATCACAATTGTCTGTCTTAATCTCATAATATAATAAAGCACATGAAGAAAGACAACAAAAAATATGAGCTCAAAAAGGAGTTATAACATGAAAGTTTGAGCTTCTAGATTTCAGATTCACCCATAATTCCCAATTATCCACGCAACCTCACAAATGAATCTTCTTTAAGAGGTTTAGTGAAGATATCGGCAATTTGTTTTTGGGCTTCAATGTACTCTAAGATGATGTCCTTCTTAGCTACATGATCATTTATAAAATGGTGTCTCACGTCTATGTGTTTGGTACGGGAGTGGTGTACCGGATTCTTGGAAAGACAAATAGCACTTTGATTATCAACCATGATAGGACAAGTATCACAATTGACACCATAGTCACTAAGAGTGTGTCTCATCCAAAGAACTTGTGCACATGCAAGACCCGCGGCAATATATTCCGCTTCAGTCGTGGACAATGACACCGAATTCTGTTTCTTAGAAAACCAAGAAACTAAGGAATTTTCTAAGAAATGGCAAGTGCCACTAGTACTTTTCCTGTCGGATTTGCATCCGGCAAAGTCGGCATCACTATATGAGATTAACTCATATGTGCTAGACTTAGGGTAAAGTAACCCATAATCTAGAGATTGATTGAGATAACAAAATATTCGTTTAACCGCAATCAAGTGTGACTCCTTAGGTCTTGCTTGATATCTAGCACAAAGGCATACGGAAAACATGATATCGGGCCTACTAGCGGTTAAGTAAAGTAAGCAACCGATCATACCTCGATATAGACGAACGTCTACATCTTTTCCGCTTTCATCCTTGTGTAGATGAGTAGTAGTACTCAGGGGAGTCCTTTTGCTCGAAGACGATTCCATCCTGAATCGCTTAATAAGCTCCCCTGTGTACTTTGTCTGATGTATGAAAGTGCCATTCTCCATTTGTCGAATTTGCAATCCAAGGAAGTAGGTGAGCTCTCCCATGTGGCTCATCTCAAACTCGTCCTTTATAGACTTGAAAAATTATTGACAAAGATTAAAGTTAGTAGAACCGAAAATAATATCGTCTACATAAACTTGAATCAAAAGAATGTCATTTTCATAATCTTTAATGAAGAGTGTAGAATCAACTTCTCCCATTTTAAAACCCAAATTCAAAAGAAAGGTCTTAAGACGATCATGCCAAGATCTAGGAGCTTGTCTCAATCCATACAACGCTATCTTAAGTTTGAAAACATGGTTTGGAAATTTTTCATGAATAAAACCGGGAGGTTGAGAAACATAGACTTCTTCATTGACAAACCCATTTAAAAATGCACTTTTAACATCCATTTGAAATAATTTAAAATTCTTATGCGATGCAAAAGATAAAAGCAACCTAATAGCTTCTAATCTAGCTACGGGGGCAAAATATTCTTCGAAATCAATACCTTCCTCTTGCCGGTAGTCTTGAGCTACTAACCTTGCTTTGTTCCGTGTGATTACCTCATTTTCATCCGTCTTGTTCTTGAAATCCATTTGGTCCCAATGACTTGGTGACCACTTGGAAGAGGTACTAGTTCCCAAACTTCGTTTCTCTCGAATTGCATTAGTTCTTCTTCCATTGCCACTATCCAAGAGCTATCCTCACAAGCTTCTTGGATGTTCTTTGGCTCAATGGTAGAGACAAATGCGCAATGAGAGAATTCTTCAATTCTTGATCTCGTTCGAACACCCACACCAATATCTCCAATAATTTAGTTATGGGGATGGTTGCGAACGGTCGGGTAAGCTTTGGGTATACCTGGATCACTAGGAACAACTTCAACAACTTCAACAACTTCATTAGAAGTGTTAGTCTCAACAATAGAATCATTAATCTTAACATTATTAAGAGAATCACAAAGAATATCTACATTATCATCATCAACATGAGGAAAATCAAAATCTTCATAAAGAGATACGTGAAGTGATTCCTCAATCGTTGAAGAAGTTTTGTTGTATATCCGGTAGGCTTTGCTACGTGTGGAATATCCAACAAAAATTCCTTCATCGGATCTTGGCTCGAATTTGTCTAAATTACCAAAGGTGTTCTTTATAAAACATTTTGAACCAAAAACGCGAAAATATTTCACTTGAGGCTTTTTATCATAAAACAACTCAAAACAAGTTTTGTTTGTTCGGGGTCTCACTAGGATCCTATTGAGCACATAACATGCCGTGTGCACCGCTTCTGCCCAAAATTGTAGTCCTAAATGACTATCATTGAGCATAGTGCGAGCACACTCAATAAGAGTCCTATTCTTTCTTTGTACAACATCATTTTGTAGTGGTGCACGAAGAAAGGAAAAGTTATGAGTTATCCCGGAGTCATCACAAAACTTAGTAAAAGACTCATTCTCAAATTCTCCTCCATGATCACTACGAATAGTGATAATGGTGGATCCTAAAAGATTCTGAATCTTCTTTGCAAATATGGTAAACTCTTCATGAGCTTCATTCTTATTAGTTAAGAAAGAGACCCAAGTAAATCTAGAAAAGTCGTCAACGACAACTAGTCCATAATGAGCATTACCTAAAGAAGCGGTTCTAGTTGGCCCAAATAAATCTTGATGTAGAAGTTCTAGGGGCCTCTTAGAAGTAATCCCTTCTTTAAGCTTAAATGAAGATTTACTTAGTTTACCTCTTTGACATGAATCACAAAAGTTTTTCTCATTAAAAACAATCTTAGGAAAACCTTTGACTGGATTATGCTTAGCTAACTTATATAAGTGCTTGAAGTGAACATGAACAAAACGGCGATGCCATAATAGTTGTTCACTTGTGTTAGCAACTAAGCAATATTCTACGGTTCTAGGCAAGCTCAAATAATAAATATTTTTACGCCTAATACCGGAAAATAAAACATTAGAATCACAATCAACAATTGTACACAGTCCTTCTCCAAAGTTAACCTTGTAACATGTGTCACAAAGTTGACTAATGGAAATGAGATTGTTACATAAACCACTAACAAGATAAACATTAGTAATTAAAGGTTTGGAAGGATTACCAATGATACCTACTCCAATGATGGTTCCCTTTTGATTACCTCCAAAAGTGACCGTTGCACCATCATTGATGCTAATCACTTCGGAGAGCAATGAGGGATCTCCCGTCATGTGTTTGGAGCAACCGCTATCAAGAATCCATCCTCTCCCTTTAGAGCTAATAAGACATTTATTGCTCTTCTTCTTTCTCTTGGGTACATATATAATATACCATAAGCTTATGATACCCAATGTTTGTTGGGTCCAAGGGGATTAGCCCTTTGGAAGCCAAGTCCAAGTGGACTTCCGCTTCCCAACATAGTTACTATTTCTAATCACATCATGAAAATAGGAATCAACATAAGCATTCCTAACATTTAGACTAGTGTTCTTAGGACCCCAAATAGTGTACATCTTGGTAGTCCTATTCCTAGTTGCATGCATGTGTGTTGGATTTCTATGTGGTGCATGCTTCTTAGGAACATGATGTCTAGCATAGAGATGTGGTGAAGGATATGCATTGTACATTCTAGGATGATATGTATGCTTGGGGACATGCATATTATATGAAGCATATTTATAATGCATGACATGTGGAGGATGAGCATACATGAAAGAAATGATGCGTATGAGCATACGGGTGTATAGGAGCACGTACATGAGTATTTCTCATGTGTGGTTGTGTACGTGTTTGTGGGTGCGGAGCATAGAATGTGTCATGATTTTCCACTTGTGAAGTAGGATGTTTCCTACGTGGATGAGTGTTAGTGTACATATAAGCATGGCCTTGCTTTTGGTTTTCACCCTTAGTGGGTTTCTTGCCAAAAGGAAGAGAATGTGATGTGGTGACATTCTTGGGAGGATTGCTACCTATAGCGTCTTTGACACCACTTGTGGATGCACCGGAGGAAGGCCTCACAAAATTTATAGTGACACCACTATAGGAGGTGCGAGCATTAGATGCATTCGCTTTTACAAATCCAAGGCCAACACGATGTATGGCCGGAAATTGGTTTGTAAGAAATCATCCAATTGTCCTTTTCCCTTATTGAATCTCACAATACGGGAGGACATGAGCTCATATTTCTCCTTTAAAGAAGAAATGTTGGTATCCAAGGTGGACACCCGTGCTTTGAGCTCGTGCACTTAGGTTTTAAGAGAATCATTCTCTAAACCCAATTGTGTGTGACGTTTAACTAGATCACTATTATCCTTAGGATGTGTTTGATCTAGTTGAGATTTGAGGGAGTTCACCTCATCTCTCAATGTGACATTTTGAGAAGCTAAGTTTGCTTTCTCAAGAGTTAAAGTATCAACAATGGTGTCATTGTTGATAATGCATGGAATGGATGACTTGCTAACATTTGATTTCTTTAAGCTAGTGTATCTAAGCATTAAAGATTGGTATTTAGCAAATAGTTCTTCATTAACAATGCGAAGTTCATTCATTGTTACCTCGGTGTCATCCGTGTCAGAATCACTCTCATCCGAGAGTGGGTCTTCAAGTGCCATGAAACACATGTGGGCGCTCTCACCCTTCTTATCATCGAAATCGCTTGATGAGTCATCACTTGAGTCATCAAAGGTACCGACGAGTCCTTTCTTCTTGTCTCTCTTGTTCTTGTCGGACTTGTGGTACTTTGGTGCCTTCCACTTTTCTTTGTTGTTTAGCATTGGGCAATCCCTCTTGATGTGCCCTGGCTTATTACACTTATAACAAAGAGAGAAAGTGGCATTAGTAGACTCAAAATGTTTGTTTGAGGGAAATTTACCTTTGCGGAAGAAGCGTTGGAACTTCCTCGCCATTTGGGCCATTTCATCCAAATCCATCTCGTTCTCGGATTCATCACTTTCGGAGGATGACGAATTGGCGTTGAACGCCAAAGCTTTCTTCTTGGCCTCCGAGGGATTCAACATGGCTCGAATCTTCAATCGGTTATCCCGTCTTACTTCGTAAGACATAAGAGTCCCGATGAGATTCACCACGGTGTAGTTTTTCAAGTCATTGACCTCCTCGATGGCGATTGCTCGTCTTTCCCATTTGGAGTTCATCCCCATGATGATCTTCCTTACCTTTTCAGGTTCGGTGTAGATTTGGCTAAGAGCTTCCAATTCATTTGTGATGTCAATAAAGCATCCGTACATCGATGCAATGCTCTCATTTTCCTGCATATGAAACAAGTCGAAGTTTTGCACGGCAACATATAACTTTGAAAGCTTTACCTTATTCGTTCCCTCGTGGGTAACGATGAGATGGTTCCAAATTTGATATGCACTCTTACATGTGCATATCTTGTTGAACTCATTCGGGTCCAACGCACAATGAAGAGCGTTCATTGATTTAGCGTTGTTGACTTCAGCAGACTTCTTGGAAGTCGTCCATTTCTCGAAATCCTCTTCGGCGGGCTCGACGTCCTCCTTGTGGAGAGTTCTCCAAAGAGAAGCACTCCTAAGGAATGTCTCTATCCTACACTTCCAATAGCCAAAATTAGTACCATTGAAACGTGGAGGACGTATCGTAGATTGACCTTCGAAAAGTGTGGACGCTCCATCACGGTCGTGATTGTTGTACGTAGCCGGCGGAGGAACGTTGTTGTTGTTGGATGTCATAGATAAAACCTTGCGCTCCGATACCAATTGTAAGTACCCTGTCTATGGGGGAAAACACTAGAAGGGGGGTTGAATAGTGTTTATGCAAATTTAAAAGGAATTTACGCCAAATAAAATGCAATCCAACAAATAGTGCGGAATAGAAAAACGACCCAAAGAGAAACACACGCAAACGCAGAGATGTTTCAAGGGTTCGGATTACCCAAGTCAACTCCCGACTTGTTCCTGATAATCCTACGTCCCTACCACCCGGGTACCACCGGATACTCAAGTTAGAACTCTAACTTAAGGTTTCCTTAATGCCCACTTGTAGCAACCCTACAAGTGCAATCGAATACAATCGATGTCCTTGACTCCCACAACCAGGGAGCAAGCAAAAACCACTCTCACAACCGAGAGCACAATTCAAATAAAGAATGTTATGAAATCTGAAAGCAACACTTACAATCACCTATGCCTTGAAGTAGAACTTGAAGGAGGAGTGTGATGTGTGTTGAAGAACTCTCTTGAAAGAGAGGAGAAAGCCCTTTCTCTTGACTGCACCAATTGCCTAGAAGATCAATCTTTGGTTCTAGGTTGGAGAGCAAGAGAACAAGATTTGGAAATACTTAGGGCTTTGGATTTGAAAGCTATGATCTTTGGAAATGAAAGCTTGAGAGATTTTGCAATGAATGAGTAACCTTCCAATGAAACAGTAGAGACTCTATTTATAGCTTTCTCAAATCCACAAAACAGTTTAGGCAAAAACCCAGTTGGAATCCGTGAGAAAAATCTCAACGGATATAATCTGAACTCGCGACAATCGACTGTTGAACAATACACAGTCGAGTGTTGCACAGTCAGCAAGGGTAGGTGAGAATTCATAACGTTAACTTACCACGTGGACAGTCGACTGATGAAGCAAAGACAGTCATCTGTTAAAACAACAGGCGACTGTAATTTCTTCGACAGGCGACTGGCCGAGAGAAGAGTAAGTTAGATAAATACTGGAAATCTCACAAGATACAGGACAGACAACTGATTCAAATAATACAGTCGACTGTAAATTAGAACAGGCGACTGTAAAACCTTAAACAGACGACTGTCAAAAGCAAGAGAAATTTTTAGAGAGTTGAGTCAAAGAAATGACTTACAGACAGGCGACTGTTGCAGCATAGACAGTCGACTGATCTAAAAGACAGTCGACTGTATATACAGCATTAGTCGACTGGCCGTAGAAGTCAGATCAAACAGAGTTTGGGCAAGGATAGACATGCGACTGGTTTACAATACACAGTCGACTGTCACTAGGACAGGCGCCTGTGAATCGTTCAACTGTAGCATGTGCGAAATAATCAGAGAAGGCCCAAAACTATATTGTAATAGTCTGTGCATAACAGGAGACTGTAGAACAAAACACAGTCGACTGTGTTTGAGACAGGTGACTGTAAACTGTTCAGCAGTCGGCTGTTATGAACAATCCTAGCACAAACACAAGAGAATTGAATTGGGATCAAAGGACAAATGGTCTAATGAAGTCCTATGATAGAATGTAGAGGTGTGTGAGTGCTCCATCAAAGTTCTACTTCTAAGCTACATACTAGAAGAGATAAAAGAAAAGTTACATTGACGAATAATCTCTTCTTTCCATCGTATAAGCTTGAAGTCTTTACGGAGCTTCAATCATCAATATACGATCATCTAATTCATGTCATTTGCCTTCAATGATGTTTGTGAGTCATCCATTGCTAGTTGATCTTCATAATAAGCTTAGGCAATGGATTAACTGCAAAATAGGGGATTAGTCACAAGTATTTATGTTTGCTCATCATTAACACCAAGTAGGGAGAAGTCCAGTACTCAATAGAAAGGACTCTTAGGTACCTTCGACGACTCAAGTGATGACTCATCAAGTGATTCCGATGATGAGAAGGGTGAGAGCGCACACATGTGTTTCATGGCCCTAGAAGACCCACTCTTCGATGAGAGTGATTCCGACATGGACGACACCGAGGTAACAATGGATGAACTTTGCATAGCTAATGAAGAACTATTTGCTAAATACCAATCTTTAATGCTTAAGTATACTAGCTTAAAGAAATTGAATATTAGCAAGTCATTCTTTCCATGCATTATCAACAGTGACACCATTGTTGATACTTTAACTCTTGAGAAAGCAAACTTAGCTTCTCAAAATGTCACATTGAGAGATGATGTGAATTCCCTCAAATCTCAACTAGATCAAACACATCCAACGGATAATAGTGATCTAGTACACGTCACACACAATTGAGTTTAGAGAATGATTCTCTTAAAACTCAAGTGCACGAGCTCAAAGCACGGGTGTCCACCTTGGATACCAACATTTCTTCTCTAAAGGAGAAATATGAGCTCATGTCCTCCCGTATTGTGAGATTCAATAAGGAAAAAAGACAATTGGATGATTTGCAGCAAACCAATTTCCGGCCACACATCGTGTTGGTCTGGGGTTTGTGAAAGCCAATGCATCTAATGATCGCACCTTATATAGTGGTGTCACTATAGATTTTGTGAGGCCTTCCTCCGGTGCATCCACAAGTGGTGTCAAAGACACTATATGTAGCAAACCTACCTAGAAAGTCACCACTTCACCTTCTCTTCCTTTTGGCAAGAAACACACTAAGGGTGGAAACCAAAAGCAAGGCCATGCTTACATGTACACTAACACTGATCCACGTAGGAACCCTCCTACTTCATAAGTGGATAATCATGACACTTTTTATGCTCCACACCCACGGACACGTACACAACCACACATGAGAAATACTCATGTACATGCTCCTATACACCCGTATGCTCATACGCATCATTCTTTCATGTATGCTCATCCTCCACATGTCATGCATGATCCATATGCTTCATATAATATGCATGTTCCCAAGCATACATATCATCCTAAAATGTACAATGCATATCCTCCACAACATCTCTATGCTAGAAATCATGTTCCTAAGAAGCATGCACCACATAGAAATCCAACACATATGCATGCAACTAGGAAGAGGACTCCCAAGATTTACACTATTTGGGGTCCTAAGAACACTAGTCTAAATGATAGGAATGCTTATATTGATTCCTATTTTCATGATGTGATTAGAAATAGTAATTATGTTGGGAAGCGGAAGCCCACTTGGACTTGGCTTCCAAAGGGCTAATCCCCTTGGACCCAACAAACATTGGGTACCATAAGCTTATGGTATATCATATAGGTACCCAAGAGAAAGAAGAGAGCAACAAAGGTCTTAT
This sequence comes from Scilla litardierei, assembly GCA_030789695.1. Taxonomy (NCBI): domain Eukaryota; kingdom Viridiplantae; phylum Streptophyta; class Magnoliopsida; order Asparagales; family Asparagaceae; genus Scilla; species Scilla litardierei. Next base: position 142,690,569 of record CM061133.1, on the reverse strand, counting down.
TAGCTCTAAAGGGAAAGGATGGATTCTTGATAGTGGTTGCTCCAAACATATGACGGGAGATCCCTCATTGCTCTCCGAAGTGATTAGCATCAAGGATGGTGCAACGGTCACTTTTGGAGGTAATCAAAAGTGAACCATCATTGGAGTAGGTATTTTTGATAATCTTTCCAAACCCTTAATTACTAACGTTTATCTTGTTAGTTGTTTGTGTCACAATCCCATCCATTAGTCAACTTTGTGACAAAGGTTACAAGATTAACTTTGGAGAAGGCCTGTGTACAATTGTTGATTGTGATTCTAATGTTTTATTTTCCGGTATTAGGCATAAAAATATTTATTATTTGAGCTTGCCTAGAACCGTAGAACATTGCTTAGTTGCTAACACAAGTGAACAACTATTATGGCATCGCCGTTTTGGTCATGTTCACTTCAAGCACTTATATAAGTTAGCTAAGCATGATCCAGTCAAAGGTTTTCCTAAGATTGTTTTTAATGAGAAAAACTTTTGTGATTCATGTCAAAGAGGTAAACTAAGTAAATCTTCATTTAAGCTTAAAGAAGGGATTACTTCTAAGAGGCCCCAAGAACTTCTACATCTAGATTTATTTGGGCCAACTAGAACCGCTTCTTTAGGTAATGCTCATTATAGATTAGTTGTCGTTGACGACTTTTCAAGATTTACTTGGGTTTCATTCTTAACTAATAAGAATGAAGCTTATGAAGAGTTTACCAAATTTGCAAAGAAGATTCAGAATTTCTTAGGATCCACCATTATCACTATCCGTAGTGATCATGGAGGAGAATTTGAGAATGAATCTTTTACTAAGTTTAGTGATGACACTGGGATAACTCATAATTTTTCCTTCCCCTGGGCACCACCTCAAAATGGTGTTGTAGAGAGAACGAATAGGACTCTTATTGAGTGTACACGCACTATGCTCCATGATAGTCATCTTGGACTATAATTTTGGGCAGAGGCTGTGCACACGGCATGTTATGTGCTCAATAGGATCCTAGTGAGACCTCGAACGAACAAAACTTGCTTTGAGTTGTTTTATGATAAAAAGCATCAAGTAAAATATTTTCGTTTTTTTGGTTCAAAACGTTTTATAAAGAACACATTTGGTAATTTAGACAAATTTGAGCCAAGATCCGATGAAGGAATTTTTGTTAGATATTCCATACGTATCAAAGCCTACCATATATACAAAAAAACTTCTTCAACGATTGAGGAATCTTTTCACGTATCCTTTTATGAAGATTTTGATTTTCCTCATGTTGATGATGATAGTGTAGATACTCTTTATGATTCTCTTAATAATGTTAAGATTAATGATTCTATTGTTGAGACTAACACTTCTAACGAAATTGTTGAAGTTGTTCCTAGTGATACAGGTTTACCCAAAGCTTACCCGACCGTTCGCAATCATCCCCATAACCAAATAATTGGAGATATTGGTGTGGGTGTTCGAACGAGGTCGAGAATTGAAGAATTCTCTCATTGCGCATTTGTCTCTACTATTGAGCCAAAGAACATCCAAGAAGCTTGTGAGGATAGCTCTTGGATGGTGGCAATGGAAGAAGAACTAATGCAATTCGAGAGAAACGAAGTTTGGGAACTTGTACCTCTTCCAAGTGGTCACCAAGTCATTGGGACCAAATGGATCTTCGAGAACAAGACGGATGAAAACGAGGTAATCACACGGAACAAAGCAAGGTTAGTAGCTCAAGGCTACCGGCTAGAGGAATGTATTGATTTCGAAGAATCTTTTGCCCACGTAGCTAGATTAGAAGCTATTAGGTTTCTTTTATCTTTTGTATCCCATAAGAATTTTAAACTATTTCAAATGGATGTTAAAAGTGCATTCTTAAATGGGTTTGTCAATGAAAAAGTTTATGTTTCTCAACCTCCCGGTTTTATTCATGAAAAATTTCCAAACCATGTTATCAAACTTAAGAAAGCGTTGTATGGGTTGCGACAAGCTCCTAGAGCTTGGTATGATCGACTTAAGACCTTTCTTTTGAATTTAGGTTTTAAAATGGGAGAAGTTGATTCTATACTCTTCATTAAAGATTATGAAAATGACATTCTTTTGATTCAAGTTTATGTAGCCGATATTATTTTCGGTTCTACTAACTTTAATCTTTGTCAAGAATTTTCCAAGTCTATGAAGGATGAGTTTGAGATGAGCCACATGAAAGAGCTCACCTACTTCCTTGGATTCCAAATTCGACAAATGGATAATGACACATTCATACATCAGACAAAGTACACCGGGGAGCTTATTAAGCGATTCGGGATGGAATCGTCTTCGAGCAAAAGGACTCCCATGAGTACTACTACTCATCTACACAAGGATGAAAGAGGAAAAGATGTAGACGTTCGTTTATATCGAGGTATGATCGGTAGCTTACTTTACTTAACCGCTAGTAGGCCCGATATCATGTTTTCCGTTTGCCTTTGTGCTAGATATCAAGCTAGACCTAAGGAGTCACACTTGATTGTGGTTAAACGAATATTTCGTTATCTCAATCAATCTCTAGACTATGTGTTACTTTACCCTAAATCTAGCACATATGAGTTAATCTCATATAGTGATGCCGACTTTTTCGGATGCAAGTCCGACAGGAAAAGTACTAGTGGCACTTGCCATTTTCTAGGAAACTCCTTAGTTTCTTGGTTTTCTAAGAAACAGAATTTGGTGTCATTGTCCACGACTGAAGCGGAATATATTACCGTGGGTCTTGCATGTGCACAAGTTCTTTGGATGAGACACACTCTTATGGACTATGGTGTCAACTGTGATACTTGCTCGATCATGGTTGATAACCAAAGTGCCATAAGTCTTTCCAAGAATCCTCTCGTACCAAACACATAGACGTGAGACACCATTTTATAAATGATCATGTAGCTAAGAAGGACATCATCTTAGAGTACATTGAAACCCAAAAACAAATTGCCGACATCTTCACAAAACCTCTTAAAGAAGATTCATTTGTGAGGTTGCGTGGAGAATTAGGGATTATGGGTGAATCTGAAATCTAGAAGCTCAATATACATGTTATAACACTTTTTGAACTCATATCATCATGTTGCCTATCTTCTTGTGATATATCATTTATATGTGTTTAAGAAAGGCAAATTGTGATCTATGTGATTTCTTGAGTTTCTTGAGATTGATTCTGGTGATTTGTGTTTCAATTGATGTAGTGTTTTTAAAATTTTTTTTTATAATGAGTTAATGATTAGAGTTTAGGTCCTAGGGTGAGTGTTTGTATCCTTTGGATTTCTATCTCACTGTGCATTTTTGGACCAGGACAGACGACTGTTTTTCCTTCGACAGTCGACTGCCCTACTCTTTCATCTCTGTCTGAAAATTTGTATCTTTCGCATAGCCGACTGATGTCTATTTTTCAGTCGACTATTATTTTAACAGGCAACTATACTGTAGTCATCAGGCGACTGTTCTCACTGTCGAAATTTTACAGTGCTCTATGTTGTTTTGATGAACTGTATTGATTCTCGGCCAGTCGACTGTTGAGTATATTACAGTCGACTGTCCAATGGACAGGCGACTGCATGTTACTTGCCAGTCGACTGCCCATCTTTCTGAGCTTTATTGTTATCACTTCACCCAGTCGACTGACTTTTGTTCATCAGTCGACTGTCTACTGTTCGTGACGGTTCACTGCTTTGATCTGAGCCGTCGATTTCTTGATCCAACGGCCCAGATTATTTTCCTCTTTCATATATACGTCGAGACTGTTCTTTTCGTCTCTTGCGATTCTCTCTCCTCCGATTGAAACGCTTCGACTTCCCGCTCGTTTTCTCTGCCGTTGCCGTCGATCTCTGCCTTCCCGCTTGTCGTTGCTTCGGCTTTGCTTTTTCGGGCCTTCTCGACTTGGTCTCTCTCTCTCTCTCTCTCTCTCTCTCTCTCTCTCTCTCTCTCTCTCTCTCTCTCTCTCTCTCTCTCTCTCTCTCTCTCTCTCTCTCTCTCTCTCTCTCTCTCTCAAGTCTTTCACTCGATTCATTGTCTTTCGATTTCTTTGCACATCGTTTCTCTCTCTCGATTCCATGGCACCCAAAACCAAGGGAAAAGAGAAGGTCGTTGCTCCTAAACGACCTAGGACACCCAAGAAACCTATAGCCAAGAAGAAGAAACCCTACAAAGCCCGAACCAAGCATGCCGAGTCTCCCGTGCATTCTTCTTCATAGGGATATTCTCCTTCTGCTTCTTCTTCCGATGCTCAGCCACTGATTCACCGTCAGCGGAAGCCCATTGGTGTTACCATCAATGAGCCTACTGCTGCCGCTTCCCATCAGTCTGCTTCAAGCTCTGGAGAAGAGCCTCCTGTTGTACCCCCTTTTGATCCCCTAGTTCCTCTTTACCGAGATGATCTTTGTTTGGCAAAGTTCTACTCTCTCTTAGGGATCACGCTTCTTAGGGAGCGATACATCGCCTTTTCAGCCTTTACTACTGAGAGACTCTCTGACATCTTATCTGCTACTCACCTGGCCGATCTTTTTCGCTTCTCTCAGAGCGAATCTCCCAGAGCTTACCCATTTTTGGTGAAACTCTTCTATGCGAACCGCGTTCGCGGTGAGTATTCCTCTACCGGCATCCTCGATACTGTCGTCCAGGGAACCCACATTCAGATCACTCCCTCACTCTTAGGGACTATTCTTAGGATTCCCTCTGTTGGTTCCCTTCCCTCTGATATTTGCATCTCCGATATTGACAACCTTGACCAGTCTGTCCTCTAGGATATGTTTCGAGATGTACCTTTAGCCCTTGATTTAGGTGTTAGGTCATCTATGTTTTCTGCGAGAGGTTGGGCAGTTCACCTAGTGGTGAAGTCCAACATCCTGCTGAGGTATGGATCATTTGACCAGCAGTCTCATGATATCCTGAAGTGTATGTATGCTATTTTCTCTGGCATGCCCGTGAACTGGGCCGGTGTCCTCCTTGATAGGATGGACAAGGATGAGTTCACGACCTCCTCGTCTCACATTCCTTACGGTGGTATTTTGACTCTTGTCTTCCGTCATTTTGGTATTGATTTGACTCGTTACGAACCCATGCCCTTTGGTCCTCTCCTCGACGCTTCTGCAAAGTCGAAATCTTCTTCGGCTCTGCAGACTGCCTCGAAGAAGAGGAAATCTACTTCAGCTCCGTCCTCCTCCACTGTTCCTCCAGCTGACCTGCCTTCCACCTCTGCTCCATCATCTCGTGATATTCTTTTGGAGATGGTCTCTGGACTTTGCAGATTGATGTCTCTTTCTTTCCTCCATCAGGGAATACCCTTCCCTGAGGATCTGAGACAGTTTGTTCCCCAGCTTCATGTGCCTCCTCAGCCCACTGATGTCATTGAGCATCCTGGTGTAGCTTCTACTCAGGATGTTGCTGCTGCTGCTATTACTGCTGATGTTGCTCCTTCTAACCCTCCTCCAGAGGATACACCTGCTGTCACAGAGCCTGCTTCTTCTTCTGCAGCCCCTGGAGACGCTCACTCTTAGATAGGTGTTTGTGCGGTGTTAGCTTGGTGATAGGTGTATTTTGATGTATGATGGATTTGTGTTTTATGATGTATGTATCTTCATTTCTGTATGGTGATGTACTTCGATGTTGTCATGATGATGTATTTTTTGTCTTGATCATGATGTATTTTTGTGATGGACATGTAGATGTCCATCCGTTGATGTACTCATCGTTTATATATCTATATATGATGTTGTTGTTTATATTGTGTCACACTATGCTATACTGCTTATCTTATCTGTATGATGTATGTTATGTTGTCTCCATGTATGCTATACTCTCTTTGATGTGCTTTTGAGACAATATATGAATTTGATATTCGACTTTCCATGCTATCTCTGGTATGATGCATTTGTGAAATCACTTTTGAAACTATTTTTGTGTGTACATCTAAAATGTTGATATTGGACTTCAATTCTATTACTCACATGTGTAGATGATGTGAGTTTATGAGTTTTGATTCTATATATCTTTATACTCCTTGATCGTTGTTAGTTCGCATTTAGCACTTTTATTGTTGTTGTTATTTGCTCCCACCTTTTTGGATAATGCCATAGGGGGAGAGAAATAAACATACAAGATTAATAATGAATGTGCTAAGTATGTTCTAACACTTGAATCTAAGATTGAAGTTGCCTTAGATTCAGGGGGAGTAAGATTACAATGAATAGGGATTGTAATTCCTAGATTTTTTGAATTTATATTCATGCATTTCTTACTCATTTGCTTCAATTGATATGTAGATGCACAAATATTTGTTGACTAACTTGATTGGCATCTATGTAGGGTGAGTAAGTTTTCATTGCGCACAATTATTTATCTTTTTGTTTATGTTTGTTTGTCATCATCAAAAAGATGGAGAATGTTGAGTATTGGACTTCTCCCTACTTGGTGTTAATGATGGGTAAACATAAATACTTGTGACTAACCCCCTATTTTGCAGTTAATCCATTGCCTAAGCTATTTATGAAGATATACTAGCAATGGATGACTCACAAACTTCATCGAAGGCAAATGACATGAATTGGATGATCGTAGATAATGATTGAAGCTCCGTGAAGACTTCAAGCTCATACGATGAAAAGAAGAGATTATTCGTCAATGTAATTTTCTTTTATCTCTTCTAGTATGTAGCTTAAAAGTAAAACTTTGATGGAGCACTCACACACATCTACATTCAGTCATAGGACTTCATTAGATCAATTGTCCTTTGATCCCAATTCATTTCTTTATTGATTGTGCTAGGATTGTTTATAACAGTCGACTGCTGAACAGTTTACATTTGCCTGTCTCAAAAACAGTCGGCTGTGTTTTGTTCTACAGTCGCCTGTTATGCACAGACTATTACAATATAGTTTTGGGCCTTCTCTGATTATTTCGCACAGGCTACTGATGAACTATACACAGGCGCCTGTTCAAGTGACAGTCGACTGTGTTTTGTAAATCAGTCGCTTGTCTATCCTTTGCCCAAACTCTGTTTCATCTGACTTTTACGGCCAATCGACTAATGTTGTATATATAGTCGACTGTCTCTTGGATCAGTCGACTGTCTATGCTGCAATAGTCGTCTGTCTGTGAGTCATTTCTTTGACTCAACTCTCTGGAAATTTCTCAGGCTTTTGACAGTCGTCTGTTTAAGTATTTACAGTCGCCTGTTCTGATTAACAGTCGACTGTGTTCTTTGCATCAGTCGTCTATCTTGTTACTTGTGAGATTTCCAGTATTAGTCTAACTTACCCATCTCTCGGCCAGTCGCCTGTCGAAGAAATTACAGTCGCCTGTTGGTTTAACAGTCGACTGTCTTGCTTTATGAGTTGACTGTCCACGTGGTAAGTTACAGTTATGAATTCTCACCTACCCTTGCTGACTGTGCAACAGTCGACTGTGGATTGTTCAACAGTCGACTGTCGCGAGTTCAGATTCTATCCGTTGAGATTTTTCTCACGGATTCCAATTGGGTTTTTGCCCAAACTGTTTTGTGGATTTGAGAAAACTATAAATAGAGCTTTTACTGTTCCATTGGAAGGTTACTCATTCATTGCAAAATCTCTGAAGCTTTCATTTCCAAAGATCAAAGCTCTCAAATCCAAAGCCCTAAGTATTTCCAAATCTTGATCTTTTGCTCTCCAACCTAGAACCAAAGAGTGATCTTCTAGGCAATTGGTGCAGTCAAGAGAAAGGGCTTCTCCTCTCTTCTAAGAGAGTTCTTCAACACACATCACACTCCACCTTCAAGCTCTATTTCAAGGCATATGTGATTGTAAGTGTTGTTTTTCATTATTTCTTAACTCTCTTTATTTGAGTTGTACTCTCGGTTGTGAGAGAGGTTTTGCTTGCTCCCTGGTTGTGGGAGTCAAGGACATCGATTGTATTCGATTGCACTTGTAGGGTTGCTACAAGTGGGCTTTAAGGAAACCTCAAGTTAGAATTCTAACTTGAGTATCCGGTGGTATCCGGGTGGTAGGGACGTAGGATTACTGGGAACAAGTCGGGAGTTGACTTGGGAAATCCGAACCCTTGAAACATCTCTGCGTTTGCGTGTGTTTCATTTTGGGTTGTTTTTCTATTCCGCACTGTTTGTTGGATTGCATTTTATTTGGCGTAAATTCCTTTTAAATTTGCATAAACACTATTCAACCCCCTTCTAGTGTTTTCCCCATAGACAGTGTTCTTACACTTTTGATAAGTCTTCATCAATCTCATCGAGTTCAAGCGATGAAGAGGTGGAGACATGGCTCAACCCCAACGAGGAAATGTGCTTCATGGCAAAGGGGGAAGAGTCTTCGTTTAGCTCTAGCAAGGAGGAAAGCGACGAGGAAGTTGAGGAGGAGAAGCTCTCATACGAGGAGCTAGAATACCGCTTCAGTGTGGTCTCCAATGGGGTAAGTAAGTGCATCGACTCATATGCTAAATTGAAAGCTAAATTTAAAAATGCTATGAGTAGGTTGCATGCCTTAGAATCTACTAATGTAAATGATAATGATGCTTTGCATGTATGTGAAACTAGTGAGAGAGACACACTTCTCTCTCACGTTAAGAATTTGAGCATAACCAATGAAAAATTAGTAGCTCAAAACCTTAGCTTAGAAACTCGCATTCAACAACGAAGAGGAATCCCAAAAGGTCAAAAGCTTGGTTTATTCTAGAGATTCACTCCACGGTTTGCTTGAAAAACAATATCCGGTAAACCATAGAGGAGGTTTGGGATACACTCCAAAGGTGGTTACCAAACACATCTCTAATTCTTCTTATGGTGCAAATACAAGAAATATCGCTAAAGCACCTAAGAAGAATCACCATGCCTTCTTGTATAAAAATAACACCAACAAGAAGCATGTAAATCACAAGGTGGTGAGGAAAATGAAAACTCTTCATTTTTTGCTAAGAAGCAAAATTCTCACTTCATGCACCTAAGCATGCCACATCCACCACTCTTGCAAAAGTAAAAACCTTCCCTAGGAAATCCTTGAGATTATGGATTCCCACTAAGTGTAGTGTGCAAGAGAGGGATAGCTACATCAACTCTTTGGTTAAGGATGTGATCACCTCATGTGATTACATTAGGAAATCAAACTCCTCTTGGGTTTGGTTTCCTAATGTTTAGGTTCCTCACACATATGCAAATTGCATGAGTATTATGCTTAAATGTTTATTTTTAGCATACCCATTGTTTGTTTGTGATTCATGATTTTGAAAAAAATTTCAAATTTATTGTTCATGAAAATGGGACTTTGGGGAAGACATTGTCATGCGTGCATTCATTTATCCATATGTATGACAATGGGGGAGTTAATATGTTGTATGTTTAAAATTATTTTAAAACATATTTTGACTCTCATTTTGGGGTGTCTTTGAGATCATTGTTTCACAATTGGTGTCTCAATTGATTAGTTTGGTCTCAAACTCAATCCTTTGGATATTGCCAACATATTTCATGTTACATTTTGTTTGGCAATATCATTGTGTATCATTGAAGCTTGATTTTTCCATATCTATTGCTTTGATACAATTTAGGCCCATGGCTCCAATGTATATTTAACAATTGGTAAAGAGGATTATCTTTCAAGATTCTTTTTCTACAATTGGTATTACCTCAATTGTTAGAGATTGTTTATCTCCTAGTTTACAATTGGTATTAGATCCTAGAAGTCAAAATTTGACCATTTCTATGATCTAGGGGGAGCATGAGATATTGATTGATACCCACTAAATTTTTACAATTTGGTATCATACATTTCTTTTCTCTTGCATATTGTCACATCTTTGATTAAAGATGTCAAGTGGATATTTTTGATGTCCACCTTTTTGACGATGTCAAGGGGGAGAGATATATGCATTATGTAAATCTTGTATTTCATACATATGCATATTGGGATAGAGATATGTCTATAGGGAGAGAGATATATCTATGGGGAGAGATATGTGGGATTGTATAAACCATTCATGTGTGCATGATTATTTTCTATTGCAATTGGTTTATGTAATCCATGCCTATTATATGTCACCATGGTGTCTCATTATTTCATTTGGTATAAGGAGTATTTATATTTGTGTATCTTATTTTACAATTGGTGCATATAAGTAGGGGGAGCTCATTAGCATTGTGCTTTATTTCTTTATGTTTTGCATAATGCGTGTCAGCATCAAAAGGGGGGAGATTGTTGAGTATTGGTGTTTCATACCAATGTTATTTTGATGATGATCACAACATTATGTTGTTGCTAATGACTCTCTTGTTTTAGTCTCTTAGTTACTTTTCAAGAATATCATTTTTGGAGACTAAATACTTGGTGCAAGGATGGACATCAAGTGGAGCAGGGCCAAAGCTTGGACTCAATGGGTGCCAAAGCTTGGAGATGATGGGAAGCATCAAGGCATCAAGATTGAAGCTATAGACTCGAAGGAAAGCATTGTAATCCATGTAATTTCATTTATTGCTTTCTATCTTTTTTAGTCTAGGTTTTATGTAATGTCTTGATAGATGGTCTACTCATTCATGCATATGCATTTAACCATCTTAGTGGGCCTTAGGATTATCATAGAATACAACCCAATAGACTCATCTTGCCCAAAGACTCATTTGGAGTCTCTGGCTCTCCTACAGTCGCCTGCTGAAGGTTTTACAGTCGACTGGGTGATTCCAGTCGCCTGTCGAGCCTTCTACAGTCGACTTAGTGCACTGCTCAAGTCAACATTTTTTATTGACTCTACTTGAGTTTTTCGCATCAGTAGACTGATGTTCAAATTACAGTCGCGTGTATATTAACAGTCACTCTGAAACGGTCAACATTCGTCTGAAAGGCGTAAGTGCGATAGTTGAAACTCTCTGTTTATTTCCATCTCCTGCAGCAGTCGACTGATGAAGGATAAACAGTCATCTGTCTATTTTACAGTCTACTGTCATTTGTTCATCAGTCGCATGTATGCATACTGGGAGTAAGAGTGCATCTCTCTGTTATTTTCCATCCCCTGCAACAGTCGCCTGCTGAAGGTTTAACGGGCGCATGTCCTGTTTTCAGTCGACTGTATCGTCTTCATCAGTCGACTGTCGAGGCTCAGATTATAGCTATTGGGATTTATTTAGCCGTTGGACAATCGACTGTCAGTTGTTCATCAGTCGACTGTCAGTGACGTTTCAGCCCAAAATCTAGCTGTTTCAGATTTTTGTTTTTGGCTGTTTTCTTGGGTTTTGAGAGTTCATATAGGGTTCCTATATATATGAGAGGGCTTAGTTCATTAGAACTTCTTGGATCTATTGCAAATCATTAGAGATTGATTAAGCCACTATCATATTCTCTCATTTCCCTCTTAGAGCTCTAAACCTCCTTCATGCATTGAAGTCAAGCTCAATGGAAATCATCCAAGTGCTTTCAAGCTAATCTCATCACTTGGAGATCCTCTTCCATGCCTTGCATTCATCTATGAGTAAGCATTTCAAGGCATAGGTAAGAGTATTTGTTTTACTTTGTGTTTCTTTGAAACCCTAATTCTCTTTGTGGGAATCAGATTCTCTCTTTGTGGGAGTCACTCTCTTTGTGGAAGTTTGTTGTCCTAGTGTAGGGCTAATCCTAATTCTCTGTGTGGGAGTTAGTAACTCTCTGTGTGGGAGTTAGACCCTTGTGTAGGGTTGGTTTGGTTCTTGTGTTGGACAAAATCCTCTGTGCGAGGTATCTCTTTGTGGGATTTGTATTCACTTCTCTTTGTGGGAAATATAGAGAATATTGGTGTGGCTGGACGTACCCAAGTTTGGGGAACCAGTGTAATATCTTGTGTTTGCGTTTGGATTGATTATGTCGATTAATTCCTCTTGCATTTATTATTCCGCATTTGCAAGTTAAATTTTAATTGGGCAATTTATTTCCATTACACTATTCACCCTCCCCCCTCTAGTGTGTTGTTGTTAGTATTGCAAGGGTAAGGCGATCCTTATAAGTCGGCCCAGTGGGCTTACGGCTAGGGGAAAAGGGAGCGGGGTACGGCAGTTTTCAAGGGGAGAGGAGAGATGGCCAACAACAATTTGGGAGGGTGGCCGGCAGTTTAGAGGGAGAGAGGGGGAGGTTTGCCGGTAGGTTTACGGGCTGCCGTGGGGTTTTAGGGGGCGTGGAGGCCGGCTGTTTTAGGGTGCGTGGGTTTAGTTGATGGCGGTTGGGTTTGATCATGCGTGGAGATAGAAACCCTAGGCTACGATACGTTTAAAACAATGAGGGTTTGCTAAAATGGGAGAATAAGAGTGGGCTTAGGGGTAGATTGGAGAGAGTGTGTGAGAGGGGGAGAGTACAACTAATGTTGCAAATAGACTAGGAAGATATTAGATATGATACGTAGGATTCCCTAAGGGATTTGATTTTTAATTAGGGATTTGAATTCGAATTAGTCTAGGGCTAATTATAGATTAAAAGTAATTAAGCTGAATGGTCAGTCTAACGGTGTCCAAAAAATACAAGAAAAATATCGAGACGACCGTTTCGATGAGAGGATCGAGACTACGATGATCGGTCACGTGCTAGGTCAATGGAAAATGGTACTAAAAATAAAAAGGTCAAACGTTGAAGTCTAAAAGTTAAGACACACCTTCATTCAAAGCTGATTTGTAGAAGAATGGCCCTTGAAATGACGTTCATAAAAATTCCACAAATAAGTACTCTGCCCGAGGGTCACAACGATATATAACTTCGCGCATTTGGGATACACAATAAATACACGTACTGAAAAGAAAGTACGCGCAGAAAACTCACGATCGAAAAGCGACCGTAACAATCAGAGGCGCGACCAAGTTGGGGAGGTTTGCATAGTGGATGAGTTTATTTTGGGAGTTGAAGAGTTGGTTCACGCAAGCTGAGTTATAATTTCTTATCATTCGACGTGGCCGCACTTACGAAGTGCGGCTAAGTTTGGGCGGCCCGACCAATTGGCCGCATTTAGCAAGTGAAGCATAGTCTTGGCTGTACTTGCCAAGTGTGGCCAACTCGAAAAATGCCTATTCAGTGGTAAGAGGCATTCAGTCAGTGTCACTGGTTGCTGCAGTGACGAAACTTGATCGATTTTGCTAAATATTTTTTGATTGATTTTTTAAATTATTTTTAATTTTTGTCTCTTTTTCAAAAATTGTCCATTTGGAAGCGGAGCTTCAACGGACGACGAGTGAGCTCCAATAGATGAGGACTGAGCTTTGATGGGTCTCCAATATAGAGGAAATGGAGTGAGGGTGGAGGAGATCGCGAGGGATGTGGCGGCGAAGCCGTTGAGAATGGTGCCGTGAACAATGGCATCGATGTTAAAGAGGAGGGATCTGAGCATGGCGGTGGCGGAAGACGCCGCGGCGGAATCGGGAGAGAGGTGCATTATGCGAGAGGTAATTTGTGGATGTGTGTGTGCAAAGTAATAAAACTGAATTTTAAATAAGGAATTGAGTTGCACACCCACTGTTTTACTCATCGCACATACCACTTTACACATTTGCCATTCAAACTTTCTCCCCCATTTTCCTCTTTTACCCACGCACATACTCACTGTTTTACTCCGCTGCTGCCCCCCGCCAATGATGTCATCACTGTTCGTCCCTACCGGCAAAGAAGTTCAGAGATCGACAGCCAGCCATGAAGAAAACACAGATGGAGACGACCAATTGATTGAAGAGTCCCCACCGGCAAACATCTCTGAGCTCTCAAAATGGAGACTACCAATTGATCGGAGACTACCAATTGATTGAAGCTTAGAAATTTGGCATCCCGATGATATAATAAACGAGACTAGAGATCCAATGGATGACTACCAATTCTCTGAGCTGTTCGTCCCCATGAAGCTTCGCTCGGTAGTCAGCAGCCGAGATCTCCTCGACGACGAGCTATCCGTCCGATCTCGGTCGTTCCTGACGTTGATCTCTTCTTCTCATCGTCGTCTTTTTGCCTCCGATTCAAGGGAGTGGTGGGGAGAGCAGAGGGGGTGGGAGAGCAGAGGGGGTGGTGGGGAGGGCGAAGAAGGGAGAGGGGGGCTAGGGAGGCCAGAGCCATAGGGATTTTTCGGAAATATGGTAATTGGTAGTGCGTACATGTAATTTTAATGGCAAACGTGTAAATAAACGGTATGTATGCACGATTAATTGCAAACTTGTAAATAAATGATACATGCGCGGAGTAAAACGGTACACATATCAACTCCCTTTTAAACATTGTTGGATGTGCGTAAAGTGGTCTGTGTGTATAGAATTTCCCGTAATGTGAACAGCGGCACTCGTTCTTTCTCTCCCTAGTTCCAGAAATGTCCTTCCCCCCATTAAAATTTTTGAAGGCAAGCAAGCAAACACTCGATGTTCTCAGCCAAAGCCTTACTCTGACCCAAACAACACAGATCCACTCCCATCTCATCGTAACCGGCACGATCTCCGACCCTTTCGCTGCCGGAAAACTCATCACAATCCTCACAAACTCTGCCCAAAAGCTCGCAATCCCTTATGTCCACCTCATCTTCAATCACCTCCCATTCCCTCCTTCAACCTTCATCCACAACGCCATCATCAAATCCCACACCGATCGGGACGAGCCTGAGAGGGCCTGGTCCTTTTACCGGCAAATGCAAGTTTCTGGCCACTCGAGACCCAACAACTACACATTCTCATTTCTCCTCACTTGTTGCGTCAAAATCACATCCTTGTTTGATGGGCAAGAGCTCCATTCTCAAATTATTCGATTTGGGTGGGAGTCGTACGATTTTGTGCAGAATGGATTAATTCATTTGTATGTTAGTTGTAATGCTATTGATTACGCTAGGAAGCTGTTTGATCAGAGCGTGAGCAGAGATGTGATTGCTTGGACCGCGATGGTTAATGGGTATGCGAAGTCTGGCCAGATTGAGCTTGCAAGAGAGATGTTTTATTTAATGCCAGAGAAAAATGCGGTTTCTTGGAGCACGATGATTACGACATTTGCGCAGGTTGGGTTGTTTCAGCAAGCACTGGAGGTATTTAAGGAAATGCAAATTACTGGAATCAAGCCTAATCATGCTGGCATTGTTGGGGTTTTATCGGCTTGCGGGTTTCTTGGGGCTTTGGATCAAGGGAGATGGGTTCATGTGTATGTGAGGAGGAAAGGGATGGAATTGGATAGGATCTTAGGGACTGCGTTGATTGATATGTATGCAAAATGTGGGCGTATAGACAATGCAATGCAGGTTTTTGAGGAAATGCCAGTTAGGGATGTCTTTGCTTATACATCAATGATATCGGGCTTTTCAAATCACGGGCAATGCGAGTCAGCCATGGCTCTGTTTGTGAGAATGGAAGAGGAAGCTGTTCGACCAAATGAGGTCACTTTCATTTGTGTGCTCAGCGCTTGCGGGCGGATGGGTCTAGTGGACCGAGGGCGTGAACTGTTTAAGAAAATGAAGTCAGTCTACGGTATTGAACCTGGAGTGGAGCATTATGGGTGCTTGGTGGACCTTTTGGGTAGGGCCGGGTTAGTTCAGGAAGCGACAAAAGTGGTGAGGGAGATGCCCATGGAGCCGGATTCCTATGTGTTGGGAGCATTGCTTCATGGATGTAGAGAACATGGTGAGGAGGAATTGGCAAATGCGACTGTGATGAGGTTAGCAGAGTTGGGACTGGATCACAGCGGAGTGCATGTGTTGATGTCCAATATGTATGCATCGGCTTACAAGTGGGAGGATGTGATAAAAGTAAGGAAGGGGATGGAGGAGAAGAACGTTAAGAAAGTGCCTGGATGCAGCCTGGTTGAGGTTGATGGTGCGGCTAGGGAGTTTGTGGCTGGAGATCGGTCTCATGAGCTGATGGAGAAGATTGAGTTGGTCATGAGAGGAATGGATGGGCAATTGAAGTCCTTGGGTGACGACATTTTTTTAAATCTAAATTGAAGATAGTTTGGCATAAATTATCATTAACATCTTTGTCAACTTTGTCAAGCTCAAACGAGTTTGTGAGGTGTAATACCAGAATCTACAGCAAGACGAAGGACTAACAATGTGGTATACCAGATAGAACAGCTACGGTGACTTTCAAATGAAATACAGTTCTGCAATCGTTGCACTGTGAACATCAAACTTGCAGTGAGTGACTGGTAGATACCTGGGACAGATATTTCTCCGATACACATGCCTAAGTGCAGTCTATTTTGAAGAGGGGCTAATTAAGTGCTCCTCAAAGGAGGTGGCTAGCGAATTGCCACCTTTGCTGCTCCCAAGCCTTACAACCCTAATCCTTAATCTCTTCCCATTGCAAAAAGTCCACAACCTTCATATCCATCAACTCCTAGTCTGAAAGAGACATCTTGGTTAGTGCCAGGGGAAGTGTGAATTTTACTAAAAAGGCAGACTGGTCATCCTGATCAGTCCTAGTTTGATCCAAGTCCAGCAACCCAAGAAGGTGACTTGATTGGATCAGTCCTAGCGGTATAGTTCGTCGATAGATCCCCTCAAGGCGCGAGCAGGGCATGGTCACGAGCCTTGATTGGATCCACTGATTTCCCTATTCGAATCCCAAAGATACCCCTTAAGAACATCAATTCCACAGACCGTGAGCATGATCTCAGTGCGGGTTATCTAAGGATTCGATATGATCGACCGAAATACTTCCCTAAATCCCTAATTCAACGTAGAGATTCAAATCGACGTCTTCCCCCTAGGATCTTAGGGCTAACCCATCAACCCTAAAAAGATCTACTCACACATGGCAATATTCATGAATAAAAACATCATTTTTAGAGACGAAGACATCATAGCAATTGACAGAATAAAGATCGAAAACTTACAACGAGAGATGCAGAAAATAGCCGAGAAATAGATCCAACAAAATTCCAGATTCCAAAATACGCGATTGCAATTAAGAACCAAAATAAATATCCAATAGTTTCGATTCAATATTCTTTAACAAGGATTAATCTAAAAACTAACAGCAAAAATCGCCTGAGCTCCCCTCTAAAAAAACTATTCAAAACTCTCTAATGAATCCCCTTTCTCCTCGCTGTCGCGAGCTCCCATCCTTCAGTCCCAAAAATCGCGTAACTGACGGCTTCAGAAAATACTTCTAAAAATGGCCTTGGCACTGTCGACCGAGTAGGCTCGGTCGAGCAGTGCGTTGCTTGTTCGGTTGCTCGGACCGAGCAGCTATGCTGCTCGACCGAGCTTGACAGGGAATTCAAAATCTCTAAAATTCTCGCTCTGTCTGCACGGGCCGAGTTAGCTCAGCTCAGTCCGAGCAGACGCTGACTCGGTCACCGAAGAGTTACTCGGGTCGTGCGCTGGAATTGTTTCAGCTTTGAAGTTTGACGCTACTCGACCGAGCAGATGAACTGCTCAGTCCGAGCGATCCCCGTACCAGCTGCCTTTTCTCATTTGAATTTGCTCGGTCCGAGCATCTGTGCTGCTCGATCGAGTAGTCTGGGAAATGATCTCATGAGGCTGCTGAGCTGCTCTCTCCTCTCCTCCTGCTCTTTCTCTTCTCCTCCAATGGCTCCAAAAGTATGACGAACTCCTACAGGGCTTCACCAATGGGCTCACGGACGTGTCGGATGTGTCCATACCCAGGTGGGGTCCCAAATCGCACCAAAATCCCTGAAAACTCATAAAACACTACGAAACTCGAATATAACGTCAGAAACGCGATATTGTAGTAAAATATGGGATTTGGATGCGAAAATGGCATGGGATGAAATGAAATGATGATATGAAAATAGTGGAAAATATGGACACATCAAAATCCCCCAAGCTTACCTCTTACTCGTCCTCGAGGAAGACGAATAATCAGTACGCCAGGAGGAAAACAAAAAAGAAATAAGAAATAAAAATAAAAAGAGAATAGAATAGAAGCGAATGGAGGGTGCTAAAGACGTTCGGTCAGATCTCAGGCCTAAACAGTATATCACGATGCTCTGAGTAATAAATATACATGATAATGGTATTGTCAAGCTTTATAAATCATATATCTAGCATGCAGTACATGCAAAAGATAGGGATCTACTGTAATAACGACATCAATTCATATCAATTTCATGCAATCCATAGAGTCTAGTATAGAAAAGTTGGCAATGCCCTTTTCAATCATAGATACACAATGAGCATATAGAAATCACACAACATGCAATAGAGAATAGAAAAAGTCATGCCATTCAGTTATTCATTTCGATTCATGAAAAATCTCCAAAAACTAAAGCATTTTGTAAAGTTTAAGCATTATTAAATCTCCCCGTAATGCACCGTCTCCACTCTACTGTCATACTCACTCATGTGATCAGTTGGTTTACCCCCCAAGCTTAGCTTGAGGCGTCGCATCAAGGGATATGATATGAAATTCTTCTTTTTCTTCCCTTTATAAGTGATAGCTTCTAATGAAAAGATACAAAACAATGTTTATTCATTTTCTTTCTTTTTCTTTTCTTTTTCACATATGAATATAAACACTTTTTCTTTTTGTTTGTTTCTTCTTCTTTTTTCATTTAGAAGCTATATTTTTTCTTTTTGGGTTTGGGAAAGTGAGATGCGGTAAAGATAGTTGTGGGGGTGTAACCAACTAATATGTAGAGAAATATATAGATATGTGGAGAATGAAAATAGTATATTTCTCGGTTCACTCATAGGAGGTGCATAACGGGTTGATAAAATAATACACTAACTAGACTCATTAATAGTATGGATATTTTCATTCCTCTAGACGAATACTGAAAAGGCATGCAGTAATAAGCACAATAACAGCAGGCATGCAAACAAAAGTGAATGAGATAAAAACAGATGCTCCAAGTGTTTAGGGCATGTTCTTTTGTGTTTAAATTTGGGTTGGTTGAAATTGTGAACAGTGTGGTGAAAGTGAGTATTGTGTTTTTTTGGGTGAAAGTGGGTTGTGAATGTGGGTGTTGGAATTTTTTGTGGGTCCCACACAACTTTATTGTGTGTGTTTTGTGGCCATGTCAGCAACTTTCACAATCAAAGAAGCCAACAGAAAAGAACAGAACGAGTGAAAGTGATGATGAAAATGAGTGAATAGGAAGGAATAGTGGAATCTCCCACTTTCACAAACATTTAAACGCAAAAGAACAGGCCCTTAGTGATGCGTGAACCTAGGTGCATTACCCAACATAGTGCATACTAGATACTAATTCATGCATTCGATTTTCAATTCATTTCAAGCATTAAATCAGATAGATCAGCAAAAGAAATGCACGCATATAGATAGTAAAGCTGAAACTACCCCAATATCATGTCATCGAAAGCGAGAATCGTAAAAGACTAATAAGGTTATGAGAGGTATCATAATGCGGGACATCCTTAGCATATAAAGAGAAAAAGGCGGAGAAAATAGGGAAATAAAGAAAAAGAGATGCATGCATGGTGAAAATAGAAAATATGATGCAAAATGAGAAAAAAGAAAACGACGTGGAAAAGTGGTGAAAAAGTAAACTAAAAACTGAAATAAGGAAAGAAAATATAAAGGAAAAGAAATGAAAAGTAAAGCGATAGCGCTCATCCCCCAAGCTAAACCTAGCAGTGTCCGCACTGCTAAGAAAACGCTAGTAGGCGGGAGATGATGCTAAATGGTGGGGTGGGCGGGGGAAAAATAAAAACTGTGCAAAAAGATAATAAAAAAACATGACATGATGCAATGCTAAATGAAACTGTGATGCATGGGTGGTTCGTCCCCCAAGCTATGTAAGTGCAGGGCCCCGAACAGACAGATGGGCACAAAAATAAGTGAGGGAGGCAAAAAATGGTATGGACTACATCAAACAGAGGCACCACCCTCTGGGGGTGGTGATGGGTCCCTCTGCTGTGGACCTGACAGTGTGGGTGGAGCAGTAGTGGAAGTGTGAGGCTCAGCTGAATATAGTACAAGGGCAGAAAGGGGATCAACTGCCACGTCCAACTCAGAAGTGGAAGAGACAGGCTCTGCAGAAGCCCGAGGAAGTGGAGCACTGAGTGGTGCAGTGGAAGTCACAGTCGCTGGCCTGGGTGATGGTGCTTGTGCAAGGATCACTGGAGGTGGTCCCCGTGTCCTGAGGAGGTTTATGATGGATGCCAAGTCTGCCTCGACTCTCGAGTGGTGTGTCGCCGTCGAGCGTACAAAGTCGTCGAAATCTCTCCGTAGGAAAGAAGTCGACTTCTCTAACGATGTAAGGCGACCGTCTGTAGTACGGGAGTCGGGTGGAGGACGGGGGATGTGACGGTGAGTCACCATTCTCGTGAATCGGTCCCGTGCAGCTGAGGCACGGTGCCTAGCGTGAAAGGTAGGAGAGGGTGAGCTCGAAGGTAACTCAGCGGTGACAAAAGAAAGAGCCGTCTTTGACACAGAAGAGTGGACAGAAGTCGACACGCACTCAGTAAAAATGGCCACTGATAGTGAAGAGGTGGTGGTGGAGAGGAGAGTGTGGTGACCTAAAGAGATAGGAAGCGAAGCTATGAGGTCACTGAGGGGTGGAAGAGTGGGGGCAGGGTCGTGCTCTGAGAAGTCAAAGATCTGTGAGGTCAGGAGCAGACTGGAAATCAGTGCTATCCGGCACGAAAACGGTGGAGAGAGAAATCTGAGTCTCGAGACAAGAGGTGGAGACAGTCCCCAAAGAATCGAAAGCGGTGGAAGCGGTGGATACAGAGGTGGAAGTCGAAACGGCTCCTGAAGGTGGTGGGTGTGAGGGTGGTATAGGAAGGCCGGCTACTATGGCAGCGATATCATGCAACTCGTAAACAGCGGAGCGTGGGACCGCGTCATCGGCTGCTGCCTCGACAGGTGCTCCTGGCGGCTCGAGTACGTAGCGGGCTGGAAGGGGGTCTACCCTAGGGATCATCCAGTCAAGCTGGACAGTGGGGATGTGTGTGAGGTGAGGGGTGGGGAGCACCATGTGAGGAGTATGGTGGGTGCCTACGAGATATAGCCAATGACGATCCCCATAAGGTCGGATAATATGCATATGCTCGAGCACGCCGAGGGTCAAACTTGTCGGGCCAACGGGGGTGTGTAAGTCATCTGGAATGTGAATATCAAGCATGCGGGCAAAACTGGTAAAGAAACCACCGCAACAGATGTCAGTGGCGAAGTAGGTGGTGGCAATCTGGAATAGGCGATGACACAACCAGTGGGCTGCGTCAGAGAGCATGAATGGGCGTAAAGAGCCGTCAGGGTGGAATCTCAGATGTCGGGTCATATCCATAAGATGGGTAAGCTCTGGTAGGGACATGGTCCCGACCACAGGCCTGCAGAAGAGAGTGGTGGCTAAGTGCCGCTGAGCGTAACGAAGGCATGTGTGCACGATGCACTATGCCTTCGCCCGACTAGGGCGATACTGATCAAGGCCTGAAATACGCTCCCAAAAGGCTTGAGCATCAAATGTGTCCACATCATAGTGTGGAGAAAAGGCTGCTCTGGGCTCGGGGATGGCAGTGAAGTGAAAGAACTTGCGGATCATAGCATGTGTAATGGTGTAGTCGTGATCTATGAGCCGAAAAGTGATGCCATCACCCGTCGGGGTGCGAGCGAGGGAGCTGAGAGCCTCGAGTGCAATGTGGGTGTAGGTGGGGACGTGGACACCGAGGAATCGGTCGAAATCAATCGCTCGGTAGAGGTGATGGACCTCCTGAAGGATTCCAAGGGAGCGCAGGATAGGCACGTCTATGAACAAAGTACATACGAGACGGTGCTGAGAGAGCCTAACAAAGCTCTCTCGGTGTGCGTCGTCTCGGAACGTGATGCCATAGGTCCGTAGACGTGCAGGCAGGGCATCCCTGGTGGGGGCGGGGTGTGGGGAAGATGATGTAGAGGCGGTGGTGGCTGTGGAGGGACTAGGGGCAGATGTGGCAGGGGTAGTGGTGGACGTGATGGGTGTGGAAGTGGTAGGGATAAGAGCTGTGGTGGAGTGGGTGGTAATGGCGGCGGCGGCGGCGGTGGTGGTGATTGTGAGTCGTGCATGACGCTGGGGTCTGGAGGAAGAGGCGTCGAAGTGGGCCTCTTCCTACGAATGGGTGGGGTGGCGGCACCTCGCGTGCGAACCATCGTTCGATGGTAATGTGATGCTACGGTATAAAAATAAATAAAGGGAAGAGTGTACCGAATGTGCGAGTGATGTGAGCAATGCGAGTGCCAAAATATCCCCCAAGCTAGTCCTGAGTACCTAACACTCCTATTCACCACCTCTGTCTGACCATCGTCTGGGGGTGATTGGCAGTGCACCTTCGCAGCTTGGTCCCCTGCACCTTGAATAACTCCTTCCAGAAGCTGCTGATGAATACCTTGTCGCGGTCCAACACTATAGAGGCGGGGAACCCGTGCAAGCGAACCACCTCCTTCATAAAAGCTGCTGCCACTGTAACTGCAGTGTAAGAGTGTCTGAGGGGTATGAAATGGGCATATTTGCTGAGCCGATCGACCACTACAAGAATAGAACTGTAACCCCCAGATCGCGGCAAACCCTCGATGAAATCCATGTTGATCTCCTCCCAGACCCTCTCAGGTAAGGCCAATGGCTGTAGGAGTCCCGCTGGTGCCATTGCCATATACTTGTGACGTTGGCACACATCACTGACGTGCGTTTATATTTCATATATTTGCGAACGTTTTCTCCCGTGTTTTCCCGTTATTTACCGCCGTCTTGTATTTGTTTTCTCGTGTTTTCTTGTTTTCTTTCACTTTTCCGTGTTTTTCGTATTTTGCAGGAATTTACCGGTGTAGGGGACATAAAACGACGATATCATGAGTCCCCGGAGCAACGGGAGGAGTCACGCGTGATCCAGGGGGTCAAACGACGAAGATCACATCTTTCAGCCCCTCACCCGACCGGTTGGTCACTTCTAACCGATCGGGTGATGCACGCGTGCACCACCCGGACACAATTTGGAGCGGCCAAGAAGTCACCCGGTCGGTTCAGTGACCGGTTCAAACGCCCCAATTCTCGGGAATTTGGAGCTGAATTCCAATCGATCAGGTGACATCTCACCCGATCGGTTCATCTGTAGCCGCATCGCCTCAAATATCAAACCGACGGCTCCACCCGCTCTCCTCAGTGATCGGTTGAAGCTCCCGAAGCCCGATGGCCAAAGCAACAAGTGGCTCACCTGATCGGTTGATGTTTCAACCGATCGGGTGGCCTTTTCTTCCGCTTTTGCGCGCTGTTGATGCACTCATTGAAGATTTGCTATCATTTCAGAGGGATTTTGGGTGATCTCTTATTTTTCTAGTGTCGACATCGTCGTTAGCTTTCCAACGATAGGTCGCATGCCCAAATCCGATTTTTCTACATTTTTCTGGAATTTTCGGAGTGCAGCTGTGTGCTGAAATTGGCAGCAGTCTGAATTTTCATTTCACCCGATCGGGTGAGTTTCCACCCGACCGAGTGAGATCATTTTCTGCCGTTTTGAGTCTCTGTTTCTGTCCACCCCATCGGGTGAACTTCCACCCGATCGGGTGGGCCGGTTATGACAGTTCTGGACCCGAACCAGTGGGGGTTTTGAGGGGTTATATATTTGAGTTTGGGGCACGACTTGGGGGAGATCTTCTACCATTTTTTTCAGCTGCTTCACTCCCATTTCTTGGGGTTTTAGGTTAGATTAGATTAGGTTTTATCTTCTAATAAAATCTTGTAAAGGATTGAAGAATCAATGGCAAGTTAAGTATTTCTTTTCCCATTTCATTGTTTTGTGTTATTTTTGTTTTGCTCAATGATGAATAATTGTTTGGATTTATTGATTGCTATCATGTTCTTCATCATCGAGTAGTGTTTGATGAACCCTAATACGGGTTAGGGTAGGATTGATGCTTGGAAATTTACATTTGGCTTGGTTGCATGACATGTGTTCGATGAAATGTGTCAATGGGGATTTCTAGCAATCTGAGTCCAATTTGTATGGCAACACACTAGTTGTGTTGGGGATTGGGGTCCGGTGTCTTGTCCAGTCAAGATCCGCTTCGATGTATTGCTAGAAATCACATTCGACCTATTTGGCCATTAGGGTTACGTGGGGGTGTTTCATTGTCATTGGCGGGAGAAAGACTGCCTCTGACCGTCGGGCCAAGGGGGAATAAACTTGGCGGTTGACTCCTTAGCCACAGCTCACACCCCTAATGTAGACATTGAGTCCTCGCGCATGGGAACGGCTTGGACGAAGTGTTGAGAGTTATCATTGTGGCCTTAATGCTCCCGGTTGCGGAAGGTGTTAATGGACATGAGAATGCCCACCATCCGGAACCGGGTAGGCCTAGCGTACTAGGCACCGACCGGAATATCGGGCCATGGATGCTAGGTACCACCTTTTGGGGTAATGTCTCACCCTGGGTCAAGTCAAATGCCAAGTGTCATGAATGCTCTAGCCCGTGTTAGCGGGGATTCATTTCGTGTCTTTTTATTTCTTCTCTTTATTTCTACACTTCCACCCATATTATCCACGTAGCTAGCACACAACCTAGGCGAGGCTAGTATCCATTCAAGCCATCCACCTCCCTAAGTTCGATAAACCCGCACCCTACACTAACCGTGCACTTGCGGTAAAACGACACCGCGCCCAAACCATAAACGGGGCGTCGGTCAAGTTTTTGGCGCCGTTGCCAGGGAGGCGTTCGGTTTGATATTAGCTTAGTTTGGGTTCGTTAGACTACGCATAAAAACACAAAAAAAAATTTTAAAAAAGGAAGAAATTTTTTTCCTCACCATTATATTATCCTTTTGTTATTCTCTTGTGCTATTGACGCTCCTCTCTAGTTTTCTTATTTTTGTTGTCCAGGTATCTTTGATATTGCCATGTGGAGATCAGATTTCGATGCTCAGATAGGAGGCTACGATCCCTATTCATTTGTGGTTTGAGAGACTTGTGGGATGGCAGGGCACGTGTATTATGATTGCCCATTTACGCTTGAGAGCCTCCCCCTACCCCAAGGCCAAACATTTTCCCACAACCTTAGCCCAATCACCTCACATCCATTTCCTCAACCTTATACCCCTCCACAAACACAAGAAGAATCAAGCCTCGTGTCTCTCCTTGAAAGTGCCATGTTTAACCAAGGCCAAATATTACAAAACTTGATGGTACCAATCACCAAGCCTACACCGAGGAGAGGGGATGAAGGAGAGGATATACCCACTTTCATGGTTGAGACCACCATGCCAGCGGTCACCATAGACACATCTCAAGCCGATACCCCATTTTTCCAACACTACCACTTGGATGACGATGTATTTTTTGATGATGTAAGTGAGGATGGGGTGATTTCTCTAGGATCTGTGGGAGAGACCTCTCATTTTGATTTGGATACCCCACATGAGTCCCATGAGAACACTGAGGAGTTTACAGAGCTTATGCATACCTGCGAGGAGGATGTGCGTGAGGACGAGGACACCACGACGACATACGAGGGGTCCGCTCCACATCCACCTCCGCAGCCATCTCTGTCACAGCTTCCTCCTTGGTCTGTAGTCAACCACGAGGATGTCATTCAGGACATCGGGCAGATGGTGGAGTATGAGCATATCGTCGAGGAGAATGTGCATGAGGGCTTGGATACGACGGTCCACTCCATGGAGCCCGAGTCACATCTAACTTTACCGTCTCTCTCCACTTCTTCTGCGGCTGAGCATCTACTTGAGCATATTGCCCCTATTCAGGGAGATTTTCATACTCACTCTCACTCCACTTTTGAGTCTCGCTTTTCACTTCCTATTTCTTTAGACTCATATATATTTGACACACCATATCTCTCGCAGGACACATGATCGACTTCCCTTGAGGTATGCTGCGGTGTGTCACCACCTGGAGAGCAACTTCACATGGAGAGCGGGGATTTGATCGTCGCTAGCACAGAGGATAGCATACCATTTCCAAGGAGTGTTCGCCACATTTCATATATTTTACCATCATTTATCGGCGACTATCTCTAGGATACATTTATTTTGGGAAATAATTTCTTGCCATGGACTAATGCACCTCGTCCTTTGCAGGTCACAGGTGGACACCTACGAGGGATGCTTGGAGGTGCATTGCTTGGATCCATTGGCACACGTGGTACAACGCTTCTGGTGGAGCCACAGAAGGAGCAGTTAGAGCAGCTACCTGCCCCACTTCAGATCTTGGATCCGCCTATGCTCAGGTGTATCCTAATCCGGTAGTGTTAAAATTTACAGCTTTCTAGTTTAGATTTGACTAATCTCGTCTCCTCTCATTAGCGAGGGGAGCGTATCTAGGATTTGCTTTTGCATCATAATAACCCATCATGTCGTGCCCTTCTATCATTTCACTCTCATCCTCTTCCGAGGAGAATGAGCACACCGTCTCTCCTGCATTTTGATTTATTTCTTTTCTTTTCCGATCTTCCCCTTGCATATCTCTGCATCACATTGATCATATCATTTCGCTAGCATTGTCATGTTCAGCCTGGGGGAAATCGACTTTTGTGTGCATGTTTTCGTGTGTCGTTGTCGTGTGTTTGTGTCTTTGAGTCCTTCGTTGCGTTTTATATCTTTTATTTTGTATGTTTCTTTTTCTTTATTTTCCAGTGTCGTTCGTGTGTTTTTCGTGTTTTTCATTTTTTATGTCGGTGCGTAACCCCCCCATTTTCTTTGCCCTCCCGTATAAACTATTATTGCATTGAGGGCAATGCAAGTTTCAGCTTGGGGGAGTCGCACTATGTGCATCATTTGTGCTCTTTTTCTTCGTTTTTGAGTCGTTTTCCATCGTGTTTTTCTTTTTTTTTTCTCATCTTTTGTTCCCTCTCTCCTAAAGATGACCTCATATGACGAATTGCCACATGATCACGCACACACTTAGGATAGCTTCGATAATCACATTCACTAACCCTAGGAAGCCGAGTCCTCTTGCATTTCACGCATCGTGGGTCCACTTAGCTTTTTGTGAGTCGTGTATCGTGACTAGCTAGTGGTGTACTTCTACTTTGTGATTTTGATTTATATACCTACCCTTGGTTGACCCCTAGATTATCATGCTTCGATATTGAATATGCGGTATTTGCTTCTAATATCTGCTTCTATATGCATGCTATATATATATATATATCGTATACTTCATTCCGCATGTGTCGGGATTCCACAATTAAGAACTAGGATAACTCATTTAGCCCATGCTCTAACTTGCGAGAAATATTTCCTTTGCCCAAGTGTTTAGATTCTGATTTCTTTTTTGTTTTAGTTGGTGCAAATCCCCTCGTCGTGTACCGTTCTCCCACTTGGGAGAGTACACATGTATATATCCCAATATCCAAAAATCCAAAAAAAAGAAAAAAGAGAGAGAAAAAATATGTATAGCCAAAAAACAAAAAATATACAAATACCCAAAACCCAAAAAAATTCCAGTGTGAATATTTTCCTACCTATCGAAAATAAGGGGAAGGCGAGAATTTGCACCGAGTATTCTACTCCACATCTTCTCAACGTCGTTTTTGAAAACTCTTGGCTTAGGAACTTTTTAGCTATTATCTAGGCTATAGTGTGGTGATTTCCTTAACCCTAGTTGTGGAGTCCCTGACGCATGATATGTTTCGATTCTCTCTCTATTCTCATGCATGCTTGAACTATATATTCGCTGCTTAATTCAATTCGAATCGATATTTGGGTCATTTCCTGGATTTGTGTTTATCGAGCTTTATCGCATCGTAGATAGTGACACCGTTTGCTAGCACACGACCGCACTCACTCGCGCTTTACCGCGTGGGCCCACGGCACTTGTCTGGACTCGTATTCCTTGGTTTAGTGATGTGATTTGGCGTTTGCTTGCTTGGTGTGTCGTTTTTGATTTTGTTGGCCCTGACGGGCGATCTAGGATATAGAGTTCTTTTTCTCTCTTTCTCTCTATTTTCTCCTTCCGAGCTCCTACTCTCACTCATCTTCCTCGAGGACGAGGAAGAGTTCAGCTTGGGGGATTTTGACGTGCGTTTATATTTCATATATTTGCGCACGTTTTCTTCCGTGTTTTCCCGTTATTTACCGCCATCTTGTATTCGTTTTCTCGTGTTTTCTTGTTTTCTTTCACTTTTCCGTGTTTTCGTATTTTGCAGGAATTTACCGGTGTAGGGGACATAAAACGACGATATCATGAGTCCCCGGAGCAACGGGAGGAGTCACGCGTGATCCAGGGGGTCAAACGACGAAGATCGCATCTTTCAACCCCTCACCCGACCGGTTGGTCACTTCCAACCGATCGGGTGATGCACGCGTGCACCACTCGGACACAAGTTGGAGCGGCCAAGAAGTCACCCGGTCGGTTCAGTGACCGGTTCAAACGCCCAAATTCTCGGGAATTTGGAGCTGAATTCCAACCGATCGGGTTACATCTCACCCGATCGGTTCATCTGTAGCCGCATCACCTCAAATATCGAACCGACGGCTCCACCCGCTCTCCTCAGTGATCGGTTGAAGCTCCCGAAGCCCGATGGCCAAAGCAACAAGTGGCTCACCCCATCGGTTGATGTTTCAACCGATCGGGTGGCCTTTTCTTCCGCTTTTGCGCGTTGTTGATGCACTCATTGAAGATTTTCTATCATTCCAGAGGGATTTTGGGCGATCTCTTATTTTTCTAGCGTCGGCATCATCGTTAGCTTTCCAACGATAGGTCGCATGCCCAAATCCGATTTTTCTACATTTTTCTGGAATTTTCGGAGCGCAGCTGTATGCTGAAATTGGCAGCAGTCTGAATTTTCATTTCACCCGATCGGGTGAGTTTCCATCCGACCGAGTGAGATCATTTTCTACCGTTTTGAGTCTCTGTTTATGTCCACCCGATCGGGTGAACTTCCACCCGATCGGGTGGGCCGGTTATGACAGTTCTGGACCCGAACCAGTGGGGGTTTTGAGGGGTTATATATTTGAGTTTGGGGCACGACTTGGGGGAGATCTTCTACCATTTTTTCAGCTGCTTCACTCCCATTTCTTGGGGGTGTTAGGTTAGATTAGATTAGGTTTTATCTTCTAATAAAATCTTGTAAAGGATTGAAGAATCAATGGCAAGATAAGTATTTCTTTTCCCATTTCATTGTTTTGTGTTATTTTTGTTTTGCTCAATGATAAATGTTTGTTTGGATTTATTGATTGCTATCATGTTCTTCATCATCGAGTAGTGTTTGATGAACCCTAATACGGGTTAGGGTAGGATTGATGCTTGGAAATTTACATTTGGCTTGGTTGCATGGCATGTGTTCGATGAAATGTGTCAATGGGGATTTCTAGCAATCTGAGTCCAATTCGTATGGCAACACACTAGTTGTGTTGGGGATTGGGGTCCGGTGTCTTGTCCAGTCAAGATCCGCTTCGATGTTTTGCTAGAAATCACATTCGACCTATTTGGCCATTAGGGTTACGCAGGGGTGTTTCATTGTCATTGGCGGGAGAAAGACCGCCTCTGACCATCGGGCCAAGGGGGAATAAACTTGGCGGTTGACTCCCTAGCCACAGCTCACACCCCTAGTGTAGACATTGAGTCCTCGTGCGTGGGAACGACTTGGACGAAGTGTTGGGAGTTATCATTGTGGCCTTAATGCTCCCAGTTGCGAAAGGTGTTAATGGACATGTGAATGCCCACCATCCGGAACCGGGTAGGCCTAGCGTATTAGGCACCGACCGAAATATCGGGCCATGGACGCTAGGTACCACCTTTTGGGGCAATGTCTCACCCTGGGTCAAGTCAAATGCCAAGTGTCATGAATGCTCTAGCCTGTGTTAGCGGGGATTCATTTCGTGTCTTTTTATTTCTTCTCTTTATTTCTACACTTCCACCCATATTATCCGCGTAGCTAGCACACAACCTAGGCGAGGCTAGTAGCCATTCAAGCCATCCACCTCCCTGAGTTCGATAAACCCGCACCATACACTAACCGTGCACTTGCGGTAAAACGACACCGCGCCCAAACCGTAAACGGGGCACCGGTCAGTCACACTCTGCTATCCGCTGGGCAATGTCTTTCTTCATCCCGGGCCAGTAGAGCTCTCTCGCCATCCTCCTGTAGGTCTGCTGTACCCCGGAGTGTCCGTCGATGGCACTGCCGTGGAACTCCTGAAAAAGCATCGGAATATGGGCAGAACCCCCGGGAATCACTAGCCTGCCGTGGTATAGGATCCTCTGTCCGTCCATGCTGTACCCCTGGAAGTCCGAAGAACCCTGCTGCAGTGCCGCACGTATCCTGGCCTGGTCCTCATCAGCCTCAATCTCCCTGCTCAAGGTCTCCCAGTCTAGAAGTACCGGTGCTGAAATGGCCGCAACCTCTGCATGCTCCTCGCGGCGCGACAAGGCGTCTGCCGCCTTGTTCTCCAGGCCCGGCCGGTACTGTATCTAGAATGTGAAATGGACCAACTTGGAGAGCCACTTCTGATGCTCCTCTGTAACATTGCGCTGCTCCAATAGATATTTCAAGCTCCGCTGGTCGGTTCTCAATATGAATTTCCTACCGAGCAAGTAGGGCCGCCACTTCTGAATGGACAGGACAATCGCCATCAGCTCCCTCTCATATACTGACTTCAACCTCGCTCAAGCTGACAGAGTCTGGCTGAAGAAAGCAATATGCCTCTGGTTCTGCATCAGTACTGCGCCCAACCCATATCCTGACGCGTCGGTGTCTATAACAAATGGTCTGCTGAAGTCAGGAAGTGCTAAGACAGGCACCGTCGTCATCGCCTGCTTCAAGGCCTCGAAAGCCTTGGTCGCCTCATCGCCCCAGTGGAAGTTGTCCTTCTTTAGTTGCTCGGTAAGTGGCCAAGCAATCGTGATGTACCCCTGGACAAACTTCCTGTAGTACCCTGTCATGCCCAAGAAGCCCCGCAAGCCCCGTAAAGTGGTAGGTACCCGGCCAGTCCAACATGGCGGCAATCTTGGCCCTATCAGCTTCCACCCCCTCCGCAGACACCACGTGTCCCAAGTACTCTACCTGCAGCTGTCCAAATAGGCACTTCTTATTAGCAAATAGCTGCTGCTCCTGCAACTCATGTAGAACTGCTCGCAAGTGCCCCACGTGCTCCTCCATACTGCGGCTGTACACCAAGATGTGATCAAAAAATACTAGCATAAACCTTCGTAGGTAAGGTCGGAACACTCTGTTCATCAGGGCCTGGAAATTCGCTGGAGCATTCGTCATGCCGAATGGCATGACCAGGAACTCATAGTGCCCCTCATGAGTCCTGAAGGCAGTCTTGGGCACGTCGGCCGCCCTCATCCGTATCTGGTGGTATCCTGATTTCAGATCAATCTTGGAAAAACAGGCCGCCCCGTGGAGTATATCCAACAACTCATCAATAACGGGGATGGGAAATTTGTCTGCAACTGTCTCCTTATTCAGGGCCCTGTAATCTACGCAGAATCTCCAACTGTCATCCTTCTTTTTCACCAATAAGACTGGACTGGAGAAGGGGCTTGTACTCGGCTGTATCACACCTGCCTGCAGCATGTCCTCTACTAGCCTCTCTATCTCATCCTTCTGTACCTGTGGATACCTGTAGGGCCGCACACTAATCGGAGACACGTCCTCCCGCAAGACGATGGCGTGCTCATGATCTTGGTGTGGTGGCAGTCCCTGTGGTTCCTGAAAAACCTCCTCATACTGAGCCAGCAGCTGCTCAACCTCCGGTACTGGCTCCTGTGTCTGGTCCTCGATCTGCACTGAGGCGATCACAGCCTGTAGCTCCACCAAAAAGCCTCCTCCCGCTGTGTGGATCGCTCTGGACATGGCCTTATAGGATACCAACGAACGGCAGAGGCTGGGGTCCCCCTGCAATACCACTGTCCTCCCTCCATCCTGGTACTCCATCTTCAGCATCTTCCAATTTGTCCTGGTCTCCCCGAGGGTCTGCAGCCACTTCATCCCCAGGATGACATTGGTACTCCCTAGCTCTAAGGGAAGGAAGTCGGTGACAATCTGTACTCCCTGAATGGTCACAATCACCCCGCGGCAGACACCCGTGCTGTGAGTCACCTGGCCCGTACCCAGCATCTCTCCGTATCGTCCCGTGCCACTCAGCTGTAATCCCTGTGCCCCCACCAACCTGCTGGAAATGAAGTTGTGGGTGGCCCCACTGTCGATCAACACTATCACCTCCTGGCTGCCCACCTGTCCCACCAATTTCATGTTATGGTTCGGTGTGAACCCTACCACGGAATTGAGGGACACCTCTGCAAGGTCCAAGTGCTGATGCTCTAACTCCTCCTCGTCCTCTCCTGCCTCTAGGATGACAACCTCGTCCTCTCCCTCATCATCACCGGCTATCAGTATCTGGAGAGTCCGATCAGCGCACCGGTGTCCTGGGGTGAACTTCTCATCACATCGAAAACACAAACCCTTCACCCTCTTCTCCCGTATATCGGCATCTGTCATCCTCCGTACCTGCCCCCAGCTCGGGGCTCCTGCCTCCTGTCTCTGCCGCCCCCAGCAACGGTTGTAGCTCCCTGTCAAGTCGTGGTCCCTGAGGAAAGTGCAGTCCTCTGTCCTGTAGCAGCCGCCTGACTCCTGAACGTGGTGCCTCCCCACGTCCCACTGGCCCTCCGCTCTGTCTCCTGATGGTCCTCCACCTTCCGTGCCAATGTCATCATCTCGCGCAAACCAACAGGCTCGAACTGCCTCAGTCCCGACCTCGCCGTGGGCTTCAGCCCCTTCATGAAACAGCCCTCCAGAGACTCCTCAGATACTCCCCGAACTCGATGGCAGAGCGACTCAAATTTCTTGATATATCACCCACGCTCCCCTCCTGCTTCAGCGAGTACAGTCTCTCGAACATGCCACCAGCCTGTCCTCCTCCAAATCGCTCCGTCAAGAGCGTCGTAAACTTTGCCCAGGTCTGAAAAGGCTGCTGCTGATCTGTCCAACGAAACCAGCCTAAAGCCTACCCCTCTAAGAAGACCCCTATCGCCCGAAGCCACTCCTCTACTGGGACCGCGGACACCTCCAAGTACCTCGCCACCCAGTACAACCAGTCATCTGGATCTCCTCCCTCAAAAATGGGCACCTCCAGCTTCCTCATTCGCCTCTCGCCACCGTAACCACCTCTCTCCTGCTGCTGGAATCCTCACAGTGCTGGTACCCCTGTCGCCTGTCGGGAAAATAAGCCTCAGCTCGATCGCGGTAGCCACCCTCTGCTCCATGCCCCTGCCAGTCACCATGTGGGTGTCCAAACTCCGCCTGGTGGCCTCCTGGCGGGTCCTGGTGCGCTCTCCAATCTCCCGTCACTCCCCCAAAAGGTGGGGGCTGAGTCGGCGGGCCTCCGGTGATCTGATGGTGCCCTCCACCCTGCTGAAATCCTCTGCCGGGTCCCCCAAAAGGCTGAAAACCCCCAAATTGTGCTCCTCGAACCTCGGGTGGGGCCCCCGGTGGCCCGGAAAAGCTCAGAAAAGTCTGTCGGGTGTCCTGGGAGGTCGGTGGGCCCCCCGGGGGTCCGTCGGACCTCGGGACCCCCCCTCTGGGGTCGGCCGAGGCTCCCCAGGCCGCCGCCGGGGGCGACCGGCCCTGAAATTGGGCCGGCGACCCCCAGGCGGCGGTGCCTGGGCCTGCCGAAGCCGCAGGGGGGGCGGCAGGTGCGGCCGCCCCTCCCAGGGGCCTGGCGGCCCCCGCCGCCCCTCTTTCGCCGGGCCCCCCAGAGGTCCCTGGGGGGTCGGCGGCCACCCAGTGGCCTGCTGGGGTGCCGGAGACCCCCCTCCGGCACCTCTGTCCTCGCGGCGTGGCAGTGTGTGGTCTTGGTGAGTCCCCTACGCGTCGTCTCCTTGATCGAAGCCTCCGTCTTCTTCTAGATCCGGAACATCTTAAAAAAACCGTCTTTTTGCCCTTGTCCTTCGCCAAATGTGGCTCCTTTTTGCTTGGATCCGTCTTTGGTACGAGATGAGCGGTCAACGCCGCTATAGCTTCCGTCAATTCCGATAATTTTGCCTCCATTTTTCCTTCGTTCTCCTTCATCTCCCCCCGGATTTGCGTGGCTATCTCGGCGTCTTCCTTTCTCACGTCGATGAAACCCTTGCTAATTTGGGCCTCCATCCGTTCAACATTCTCTTCCAAAACTTCGACCCACTCCTTGGATCGTGTGCTAGCCATTGATCGACCGCTCTGATACCAATTTGATACGATTAGGGCTTTTTGTGTGGATAAAAGGTGGGATTTTTATGGCTTTTGGACTTCCTAATCTAGGGTTTATTCGACGAAGAACTGATTTAGAGCACTAAATAATTCCTAGAACAATAGATCTAAAATAGAGAGCAATTAATTAACTAGGGAATTAAACTAGGGATTCTAAGAAATAAAATTACCTTGCTCAATTCTTCGATGAAACACCACCTAGGGCCGGCCGGCCCATTTATTAGGGAAGGGGTTAATAATTGTCTAATTACCCTTTGACCCTCCCCACTCACGCGGAATCACAAGTTTGGGACCGGGTCCGTGGTGGACCCAAGTCGCCTCCTTCGATGGTAGACCCGAACCGGATCCACGCGGCTCGCCCCTCCATAGTGCCGACCCGCATCAGTATTATGATAATACATATATTATTTAGGCTAATTTTCAAAAAAACCTGATGTATGTTTCACTGTTTTCCTAAAATACTACCATGAACTTTAAAACTTACATAAAACTATCCTAAACTTTAATTTATCCTAATTTTTGTTAAAAGAAAACTACCTTAATCTTTTTAAGCATGCTCAAATTACCTCCTCTAATGTTTTGTAAGTCTAAAAAACCACCTCAATCTTTGAATATCATTTTAGAAAACTAATTTTATTCTGTAACGATTTAGATGACTAATTTGAAAAAAAAATGAAATAGTTTTTTTATTATTTTCAAAGTTCGAAGTATTTTGGGAAAGGTGAAACATAAAGGTAGTTTTTTTAAAAAATTAGCCTATTATTTAATAACACATATGTACTATTTAATAACACATCTTGCAATTATATCATACTATTTTCTTGCAATTACGTCATACTATATCCCCCAAGTTAAAATACGAGTTAATTATGTCCAATTCTTATCATAAACATCTTGCAATTACGTCATACTATTTTCTCTCCTCCATTGAATGAGATGGGCTCTTGGATAACCTTTTAATAGGTGATCGAGGCTTCTGGATAAGTCCCCCTTCCCAAAAAATAGACAAAAAAGAAAGAAAGAAACACTTCCTTCTTCTATCTTGTATCAACCCACTCATATTCTTCAACGTTTTCTTTTTGGGCAGATTGGGAGTCATACTCTTCATTTGGCTTCAAGAGTTTCCTTTCCTAGGATTCTCGGCACAGTACACGATGGTACTGTAGTCAGCTTTCATCAGTTCTTTTCGTAAAGGAATTATAGTTGATAATAGGACAATTTTTGCAAATAGGCCCAAAAAATTTGGAAAATCGACCGATTTTTTTATTTAGTAAAACCGATCTTTTTTGGTTTTGAGAACAAAAGAGGTCGGTTCTGGCCCGTGGGGCACGTGAGCCCCACGGGCCGCATCTTCTAAGCGCGGCTTTGGGCCGCACTCTGCAGGTGCGCCCCAAGAAATCCCAAAATAGACAGCGCCCGCAAGATTGTGGGCTGCTGCTATTCTTCTCCTCCTCAATTCCACCGCTTCTTCAGAGTCCGACGATCTATTTCATTTTTGGGTAATAAATCGGTATTGTTTCAGGTAATTTCTAGCCTCTATGTTATTTTATTGAATGTTTTTTGTGTTTTTTGTGTTTTTTGTGTTTATTGTACAATCTAGATTGAAATTAGGGTTTATGAGATGACTCTATAATTGGTGAAATTTGTAGTGATATATGACAATTAATTGTATGTTATATGTGTTTATAAAATGGAGGAGGCTGAACACATAACTAATGTGGTCTTGTATGACCAAGCACGTCATCGTTCTGTTCTGCCGATGTAGTGCAAGGGCATGTATTTAGAAAGAATTAATAGTCAAAGTAATTAATTATGATTGGAAGTAAAATAATTAATGTGAATTATATGTTTGCAGGCATCGATAGGAATTGTGGATCATGTACAAAAACATACAAAGTGGAGAATAGATGAGCACACGTAACATTATATTGAAGCCTCCAGATTACACCTAAGTGCGAGCTTGCGTTGGGTATGGTTAGACCACGCACTGCTGATGGCTTTGGTTGAAAGATGGAGGCCAGAGACAAATACATTTCACATGCGCTAGGGAGAGATGACAATCACGCTGCAAGACGTGGCAGTCATCACAAGCCTACCCATTGATGGGGAACCCATATTGCAATGTGAAATGCGAGATAGCAGCTGGGGTGCGTTGATGTAGAGACTATTTGGACAGGATACCCCACTAAGGAAAGCAGTCAAGGTAAAACTTAGTTGGTTGCGTGATACATTTTGGATGGTCACATTCTTGCCTGAGGATGCAGATGCCGATGACATTCAGCAGTATGCACGGGCATATCTGCTTTATAGGATTGGAACTTTACTAGTTCTGGATCCAAGCAAAGGATCTATAAATCTCCGTTGGTTGACAAAGTTAGATAATTTTGAGGAGGCTGGTGAATATTCATGGGGAAGTGCGGTGCTTGCGCACTTGTACGCTGAGCTCAGTAAGGTAGCATTAAAACAGACAAAGGCTTTATATACATGCGGCTTCTTGTTGCAAGTATACTTTTTTTCGTTAGCTAAAATAATGATATATCTATATATATTTCACATTCTGAGAAAAAATTCATATTTACAGGCTTGAGCTGGGAGAGAATGTATGTAGGAAGACCAATGCTCCTGCAGGATGTATTTGCTGATACAGTTCCTTATGTGTTCAGGTGGAATACGAGGAAATCATTCATGAAAACTGCTCATGGGAACCTTGATACATACAGAGACCAGTTTGACACGTTAAAGAGTACACAGGTTTGTATATGTAAATTTTATAACGTCGATGATCAATTGATATATAATGTAGTACACTGATATATTTGTGTCATTCATGCCTAATAGGTTACCTGGTAGCCTTATGGAGAGCGATTGGAGTAGCTGCCGATGTTATGTCGCGAACATCCCGAGTTATGGCGTGCGAGGGTACCCATATTTTGCTGGGAAGTACGGGTGATGCATGCACCAGACCGCGTCATCATGGGCGGAGCCAAAGGGGGGCCTGAGGGGGCCGTTGCCCCCTCAGGCCGATCCCCAAGCCCCCTTTGCCTTTGCCCCTAAATTGAGTTTGAACTCTTAAGTTTATAATATAGTCTATATAAATTTTGATCACAACCTTAACAAGTTGGCCGCTTTGCTCAGTTGGTTATGGTGTCTTGATGGTTGCGTCTAGGCTCCATGTTCGAGACTTATTAGAGCCATTTAAATTGGGTTTAATGATTAAAATTAATTTTTTAACTAATTTAATTTTAATTTTGGACTTGCTACTTTTCACATGCTACTCTATATTTTATTAATTTTAGTTTTGCACATCAACATCCACATTAATCTGTTTCATCTTAAATCAAAACTAAATTCTGCTCCTTTTGTAGATGCTCCTTTTGTAGATACGACCTATTACAATTTCAATTTGTAAAAACTGTTATAATATCAAGTAATGTTAGTGTAATTGTACTTAATTAATTTCACATATTTTTGTATTGATTGGCATGTTGCAGGGTCCTACTATTTTGATTGTTACCTTCCAAGCATTCATATTAATAATTTTTTCCGTTTTATTGGGTGCCATATAAGACATTACATGTAAGTAACCATCAACTTCATATTTGCATTAAAAACCCTCGGTGGGTCTACCAACTCCTACTCATGAATCTACATTCTAATATAAGTTTTAATGTTTATGATATATATATATATATAATTATATTGCTTTCTTTAACGCATACACACATTCATCTATAGAATATGCTACTCTTGTTACTATGTTGAAAAATTGAATGTAAATTAAGTTTCTATTTTAAGAAGTTTTTCTTGTATTAGAGTTCTTAGGTTAGTGGTTTTTACTAGAGTTCTATATAATATGGTATTTTTGCTTATTGGTTTTTATAGTATGCAGAAATTATTTTGTATTAGCTTATAATTTGTAGGGGTGTGCACGGGTACAGGGTACCCAGATACCCGATCGGAACCTACCCTAACGGGTAGGTTCTGGGTAGATAGTTATCGGTTCCGGGTAGGTTCCGGGTAGGAAAATTTGGAACCGACTGGTATCGGTTCCGGTTCCGGTTCCCGTCTATAGAAAACGGGTACCCAGAACCGGAACCGATATATATATATAATTTTTTTATTATAATATTAATGATCAAAATATATAAGAGTGATCCACCCTGGTTGTATCTAATTTGAACTTATAATATTAGTGAGTACAACTTGCATCCTGAAGTTTTGAGCAACGTGTAAGTTCATTAAACAATGCATTTAAATCAAAGATCATATTGTTCTCTTATGCGTTCAAAAGAGCAGTATAGTTAAACGTGAATCATTCTTCCATATGTCTAGCTTTATCTAGTAGAAATGACTGGTCAGTATGCATTTATCACCGAAGAAAGAGACTAGAGACAATATTTTACTTCCAGATTGATTTTTATTCATGCGTATTTGAGATAATTGTCATGCACAGATCATTTGGAAATCATTGTTCGTAATGCCTCACAAATTAGATTTTTTTTACAGGGTACCCGGAACCTACCCGGAACCATATGGTCCGAGTAGGGTCCGGGTATATGGTTTAACTGGGTAGGTTCCGGGTCCAAAATTTAGGAACCGGTCCCTTACCGGGTAGGGTCCGGGTAACATGAAAAAGACAGGGTACCCGGACCCGCACACCCCTAATAATTTGCCTTCTAAATGAAAATTTCTTGGCTCAGCCACTGCACGTCATGCGGCAATTTGGTTTACGTCAACACATCCCAGCTGCACTCCCAATCTTGGCGGGGACGACAAGACCATCGCAGCCAGCAGATGTTACTGTAATCAGGGATCCTCTTGCGCATTGGATCAATAGAGCAGATCACATTGTGCATGAGGGGGATGTGGTATCGGTCGTTGCCTATATGGATTGGTATTGAGGGATTACCAGGAGGTGGATTTTTCAGAGGCAGCAACCCCCCTTCGCACAAATGCCACGCAGACCCATCGAGCGCCAACATATACGAAGATGTTCAAGTTTTTTTGTTTTTATAGTATTTTTTATAACCAATATGATTAGTACTTAATTTGTTTTACAGGTTGGAGGATATGTTACATTGTACGATATGGCAGGCCAATATTGCAAACACAGGATCAGGGGTTGTTGTATACGATGAGGACCCATATCGATGATGTGCTACATCGTACACGCCATCTTCCAGAAGGTGTAGATACGAGCGAGCTGAGTCGTTTATATAGGATGGGTGAGGCCGTCACTTCTCAGCATGAGCATACCAGAGCAGATGACGTCGGCACTTCTCAACAGGAGCATACCAGAGCAGATGATGCCGGCACCTCGCAGCAGCAGCATACAGGAGCACATGATGCCGGCACTTGGCAGCAGGACCATCCCGGAGCATATGACGCCAGCACATGGCAACAGCCCCCTCATGGAGGTTATGACACCAGCACTTGGCCACAGCACCCTCACGGAGCATTTGACGCGAGCACTTGGCTGTAACCACCTCTCGTATCTTTTGACGCTGGAGCTTGGCACCAGGCACCTGGATGGGATACTGTATGTGAAGTTCCAGCCGATTGGCAGCAGCAGCCTACCCAGGGTACATGGGATGACGTCAGCACTTGGCCGCAGCATTTGACGCAGGCAGATTGGCAGCCTACCCAGGGTGACACGTCACAGCCGCAGCAGACAGAATGGGATGACACATGCATTTTACATCAGCATGTGGAAGTGGATGTTGGCCCGTCTCAGCCACCTTAGACACAATGTGATGATGAAGGCGTGTCACAGGTTGTTGGCGTGTCTCATCCACCTCAAACACAATGTGATGATGAAGGCGTGTCACAGGTTGTTGGCGTGTCTCTGCTGGTTGATCCTAAAAAGGGAACTTTATCGGGTAGGGCATGGTATTCACGTGTATTTAGTCGACGCAAAGGGGGTCGTCGATGATATGTATCTTTGAAATGTGTTATGTATATTTGCTGGATTTGAGACATTTGTTATGTATGGTTTCTCAAATGAATGTGATATATAATATATGTGTTATGTATGGTTTCAAAACAAATTCTTCATATACCCCACATTTATTCAACGAATTCATTTATACACACCATATTCATACACCACATATACATACGAGAAAGGTTGTGTTAGGGCTTGATGGAGGTATTCAGTCAGCGGATTAGGCTCTGCTCCAGACGAGACTTTTCTCCTCCCGAACTCACCTCGTGCCCTTTTGCTGCTTCGGTGCAGTTTGAGCGGCTGGATTTCAAGACAACGGCTCAAGCGGCCAACGAAGCAGCAAAAGAGCACGTAGATGAGATCAGGAGGAGAAAATTCTCAACTGGAGCAGAGCCTAATCCAGTGACAGAATACCTACATCTTTCCGTCAACAATCTTTCTCCAAATAGCTTGACCATGTTATCCCCGTCGAGCAAGCGTCATCATAGCAACTGCTTTCGGCCTGCCACGTTTTGAAGTCGGCGGGTGTGTGATACGTATTGTATCACACTCCGCTGAAATTTCTATGCTGGAAGTTTCAGTTTTATAGCCCCCAGCACCGCACCCCACAGGTGCGACCCACGGTCGCATTTTTAAAGTGCGGCCCAAAGCCGCACTTTGAAAGTGCAGCCGATAACCGCATCTGTGGAGTGCGGCCTAGAAAACGATAGCGGCTGCTTCGTTCCATGCGGCTTGTTTTTTTTGTGGTGTTTGTTTTTTGCGACAGCGTGTTTTGTTCCGATGCAACTCAGCTGCAATCCGACACCCTTTGCCACACGAGAGCCGATTCGTGCCGATAGAGCAGATCTCCTAACAGGTATTCAGAGTTTTTTGTTCATCATCATGTTATGATTTACGGATTTATGGATTTATAATGGTGTGTGTAGGTTGTTGGAAATGGCAAGTGATTCAATTTTTGTCATGCTATTTTGCCGGTGAATTATATATTAATGAAAATCACGAACCACTGTATGTCGGAGGGAAAGTTAAATCGATGAAGTTGATATGTGGTTCAACGTATAACGACCTAGTAGATCGGATATACAATATCACGAAGATCTGTCGGGAGGAATATATGTTGAATCTGGTATGCAACTAGCCAGTAATGGAAGGAAAGACTACCGCCGTGAAAATATCAGATGACGATAATATGGAAAATCTATTTGATTTATCGCAAGATCACCGTGGAGTTGAAATATATGTGGGTATGGATGCAATAAGCACCGCCCAAGAAAATACGACAGGAGAAGGGTGTTCGCAATATCCGCAAGATAATGATAACATGAACACGTAAGTCTAGATTTCAATCAAGTTTTGCAAATTGTTATTTGAAATATTTTTTATATATTAGCTGTAATACCTAAAATTTGAAACATTTCATATGTCAGTAACATGTTGAATGTTGAAGCATTGGAAATTGAAAATCAATACTCAACTTACATGGAAGGCCCTTTTGTACCGGAGTCGATGCCTGATGATCCATACATGCCTGAAGATGTGGATGAAGAAATAGATGAGAGCGATGACGATGAGCATGTCGGGGCCGGAGAGGATAGCATGCTTTATGCGGAAGATCCAAACGAAGATGATATATCATGGATACAACAATCGGTTGCCGTTAACACAATTGTGGAAGATGAAGAGGCTTTGCCAGATGAAGTTGAAGAGGAAGAATGGCTAAATGCAACAGTTATAAGAAATACATTTGAAAGGAGAATGGAAGAGCTTCGACCTCAAAACGTTAGGGGGGTGTTCAATGTCGGCGATATATA
Source organism: Scilla litardierei (assembly GCA_030789695.1). Lineage (NCBI taxonomy): Eukaryota > Viridiplantae > Streptophyta > Magnoliopsida > Asparagales > Asparagaceae > Scilla > Scilla litardierei. Next base: position 142,648,749 of record CM061133.1, on the reverse strand, counting down.
TGATACAAAGGCTGACTTGATTAAAGCAATAACGGAGTGGAGCATTAAGCGTAATGTTTCATTTAGGCCAATCAAGACAAACAAGACAAGTTATAACGTGATATGCGGCCTAAATGCTGCGGTCAATCCGGCTACACAAGATGAGGCTAGTAGGAGTTCTCCATGGCATATCCATGCAGCAATGCGGAAGAGTAGCATTGGAAAGTTCAAGCTCTCAAGGGTTGTTGAGGAACATACTTGCAATAATCTAACCCTCAATACAGATCACAGAAAAGCCACATCTTTCATTTGTAACATGATTATGCCAATGGTGAAGACAAAGTTAGATTTGACACCGGCAGAAATCCAAGAGGCCAATTACGGATCCGAATTTCATATTACATAGCATAGATGACAAGATCGAAGGCGTTAGAAAGGATTTTTGGAGATTGGAAGGAGTCATATAATCGGCTTCCTTGGTATTTAGAGGCCATTTCAGATATTAATCCGGGTACTGTATATAAGATCACTTATGACACTATCAGTGAAGGAGTGGCACAATTTTCAGGGGTCTTCTGGGAATTTGGTCCTTCAATCAAGGGATTCAAGCATTGTCGGCTGATCCTAAGTATTGATGGTATCCATTTGTATGGGAAATATGGTGGGTGTTTACTTGTGGCCACTGGAGTGGATGGAAATGGTGGGCTGTTCGCTTGTCATTTGCTATTGTGTCAGCTGAGAACCAAGAAAATTGGAAATGGTTTTTCGCATGTATATATGAATGCATACCAAGTGCTCATGGACGAACGATTACCTTCATTTCAGATAGAATGAATGGAATTCCATGAGCACTAGAAGATGGATGGCCAGCACATTATCACTATAGGTATTGTCTTCGGCATATTATTGCAAATTACAAGGCGAACGGATTCCGAACACGTATCTTGGAGGGAAACTTCTAGATGGCTGGCATTGCATCAGACTTGCTTACATACAATGCCTATCGTGCCAAAATCAAAGACGAGTCCATTGAAGCAGATGAGTGGATATCTGCAGATTTACATGGGGAAGAAAGCATGTGGGCGATGCATGCCAATCGTGGGAAACGCTATTGTATCATGACAACAAATTGTTCTGAGAGCTTTAATGGGGTGCTCAAAGGTGCTAGAGCTCTACCGATACAAGCGTTGATTGCAAGAACCTTTTACAGGTTAAATAGATATTTCTTAACTCGAAGACTAAGTGGACAAGGGTGGACGACAGATTTTGTTCCCACAACAATGGACATTATTGGGGAAAGGAGGGAAGAGGCCCGAACATTTTATGCTCACAAGGTTTAGTGATTGTGAGCGGCAGATGACTGACAACGATGGTCTCTGTTATACTTTTAAGTTGCATGACGAGAAATACAGATGTACTTGCAATATTCTTTTGCTTCAACACATCCCATATGACCATATTATCGCCGCAACGTTCAGATAAGAATATGGTGCCAACATAGCATATATGCCATTCTGTTCGCCATGGTATATGGTTAGTAGATATCGCCTTGCATATGAACCTTTATTTCACCCCATACCCGATGCATGGTATTGGAAGGCTTGGTATGGTCCCAAATTACTTCCACCCGACAAAAGAAGACCTCTAGGTCGGCCTACATCTACACGTATTCGGGGGGGCAATGGATATTCACCGTGAAGGAAGCCGACAGAATAGATGTGTCAATTGTCATCAACTCGGGCATTACAAATCACGCTGCCGAAATCCTCCTCTAACACACGCGTATGTTGATTTTGCAATTCATATATTTCTTGTGGATATATATATATGATCTAATTTATGCTTATCTTTTAGGTCTTCATCTCAAGGCAGCGCTTCATCTCAAGGCCGCGATGCGTCTTCATCTCAATGCCAAGGCAGATCCTGCACATGATGCAATGTTGGATCTTACTCTACTTAGAATGTTGTGTTAGGGCCATTTTATGTATGTTTGCGATATGTTTTATGTAAGTTTGTTGAATTCGACGTGATATGTATTTTGAAACTACTATGGTTGATGAATTCAATGTTGTTTGATATATGTGTTACGTGAGCTTGATGAATTTGATGTGATGTGTGTTTTGATTTATATAACTTTCTGATATCCAAGTGATGTGTTTTGATATACTATTTGTGATATTTGTGAAACGATATGGCTGTGAGAAGTATGAGTAAGAATTATTTGTGACACGTTTTGAATTATATGCATATGTTGTGATGAATCAGAGGTGAATTATCGGGGGAGTAGTAGCAGAAGCAGCTGCTGATATTAAGAGGAGCAATAGCAGCAGCTGCTGTTTGCAAACAGAGAGGAGGGAGCAGCAGGAGTTTTGCTCTCCGTTTTGGGGATTTTTGGGGCGCACCTGCAGAGTGCGGCCCAGAGCCGCACTCTGAAAGTGCGGCTCTTGGCCGCACTCTGAAGATGCGACCCGTGGGGCTCACGTGCCCCACGGGCCAGAACCGACCTCTTTTGGTCCCAAAACCAAAAGAGTTCGGTTTTCCTAAATAAAAAAATAAGTTGATTTTCCAAATTTTTTTTGGATATTTGCAAAAATTGTCCTTGATAATATCAAATGAATCATTTCTCATGTTTCTTTTTAAAGGTTTTTTATTTTAATTTAATTTCCAAAGGGGAAATTCAATGACAAAAGCAAGAAGCCTGGATTGTAAGCACAAAACTGTTGTTTTTTGTGATTCAAGTCTCATATGATGGTTTCCCAGGCGACTCGGTCGAGTTGTTAAGCTACTCGACCGAGCTACAAGAGAAGAGCAGAGACAGTAAGTAGTGTGGAGTTTTCGCCGACTCGGACGACCTTCTACTCGGTCGAGCAAGAGGCTACTCGGTCGAGCTACAGTAGGATTCTGATGGTCTCAGAAGTTCGAGAGTTTGCTATTTGAGAGAGCTCTGCAGGGAATACCTACTTGGGTCGAGTAGCTATGCTACTCGACCGAGTCGACTCGACTCCACCCAGTGGCAGAAGCGACGCGTGTCAGCTCGGTCGAGCAGACCGAGCTGTGGACCTACTCGGACCGAGCATGCGCGGGGGCAGGCTACGCGGCCGACGGCCTGGATTGATTTTCTGGATTTTTGAGGGTTCCTATTTAAACCTAACTACTATTTTAGAATATGTTAAGCCTTTATTTGATATCTGGAGCTTTTGGAAGTCAAAAGACACCCCCTTGGAGATTCTAGAGAAAGATTAGAGTTTGGATTCTTTGATTGAGAAGGTGAGTGTTTTCTTCTCTATTCCTCCTTTGATTTCTTCTTCCTTGAGTGAGTTTGTGAGGGCTTGTGCTATTGGCCAAATTATTACTCACGTGAGCAGAAGCAAAATTGTAACCCTAGATTAGTGGATCTCTCTGATAGTGGAATCGTCTCGGATTGCTGGATGTAGGTTGTTTACAACCGAACCAGGGTAATTTCTCTCGTGTCTGCGTTTGATTTGATTGTTGCTATTATTCGTTTGCTACTTTCTATTGCAAGGTCGTAGAGTTTATTGTTGGGTGAATTGGGGTTCTTTTGCTAGCCATAGATTCCTGATCAGTTTATTAGGGTTGGTATTTCGCTTGGATTCCAAGGCGTCGATGCGTTCCGCCACGCCATGTTGTTTTATTCCCAACAAAAACAACCTGCGAAATTCAAGTATGATTGAGTTTATTTGTAATCCAATATATAACCTTTTTGACTTTGAAAGACCTTTGCAAACACTTGGTCATACTGTTAATTTATTTTTACTATTATGTCTGTCATCTGTGAGCCATGTCCTGCAGTTCCCCATATATATTAGAAACAAGACTTGGCTAAACAATATTGTGGCTTGAGAATGTCATTTTTCTCCTTTGATCTAGTTGTTTTATGGAAAGAAATTGGAATTTACCTCTCTGATATGCCTACCTTTATTGTCTGTTAGCTATCATCTGTAACTTTTTTGTTTTGTTTTGTTTTTTTGGCTATAACTCGTTGTGTGCTTTTGGCTATGGAATACCCTGCAGCACAAAAAAATGATAGGGGGAGATGACGTAGAAATCACCTTTTTTTGTTCTTTTTTATTTTCAGGCAGTTCTCTTTTCGAGCTTTAGGAGGGTGGATATTTTAAAAGAACAAAAGCCAGGCAACCTCAGCTGCCTTCATCCATCGTCAAAGTCGTTAGCTTATTCGTGTTTATATTTGCTACTTGAGACACTGTAACTTTCGCCATAAACTTTCTTTACCCCCGCCCTGAATAGGTACCGGCAACCGTGACACAAGAAAACTCGACTGGAGAAGTACCATGTTAGTTATTTCTCTCATATGATATTCTTATCGAGTTTAGTACTTCGTAGAAGATTCCAACAAATCCAAACTGCTTGCATAATCTGTTTTAACAATTTTTCATACTGGTTTTTGCCATCTGGTCTGTTCTGATATGGAAACTATATAAACCACCTCTAGGTTCGGGAAATTCCACATCTTCACTGAATTAAATGTTCATTCCTCTTCTAGTTTCCTTTATCTAATATGTTTTTCGTTGAAGGATATACGCTTCCTACTGTCTTGCTTGTCTTCCTACTGTCGTGCTTGTCTTCCTACTGTCTTGCTTGTCTTGGATTCAGATAATAATAGGGAGTAATACCCATATCTGTCGACTTTTCTAGCTTGATTTACGTTAGACTTTATACTGCCCCAGGTAGTTACCAGCCTTCTAGTGAGGTCATATTTGCTCATTGTATTTTAGTACTTTATGACTTCATATTTCCATGAACAAATTTTAGCTATTCATCGGTTTAAAATTTCTCACCATAAATGAAAATTTTTGCCATATCGTCTCTTCAAGCCTACATATCTGAAAGTTGAATAATAATCACTAGTTTCCTTACGATACGGTCAGGACTACGTTCAGCCATTGAACCAGAGGGGTTCATCGAATGACTTGTTTCGACTCGTAGCTCAAAAGAGCTTCATGCTTCAGAGTGTTGGAGTTTGCTATCGGTTTTAATGCTGAAATTTTTCTTCTGAAACTAGGAATACTTACTAATCAACATGGTTCTTGCAGATACACATTGCTACAATACATGGTCATGAATGGATGAAAATGTTTCAAAGCCATGGCATCATGTGGCTATCATCGTATTTCGCTATAACTTTGACATCCACATTGCATTGCCTTGGAATGCTAGCTAGAATTTATAGAACTACTGTGACATTACACAGACCAGATGATAGTTGAGCTGAGAACACAATGATGCAACTTGCACTGCAGCATGTATCACAATGACGTAACTTGCGGGCTGCTCTCTGAGACATTTAACTCGAAAAAATAACTGATGGCGTGTAGGTAGGATACACAGATCACAGTTATATAAAATGGTGCATGAATACTGAACCTCAGCAGAGCTTTTCGCATCCAATCCAGTAACCATACATCTATATTGATTTAGTTCAGTCAAGGATAATTCCATGATACATACAAACTATTTCTGTTACTAAAAAGTTTTCAGTAAGTAGTGTCATGGATATGCAGAGTTGTCCCTATAATAAATAGGCAAGTTGAATATAAAAATTGGGAGCGGCCATGCCCTGATAAATCATCGAAATATACATGCATCTTTTAACTTATAATAATTCTTTTCCGTCGTCCAAAATTTGAACCAGCGAAGTGGGGCATGTGGCATACTACTAGCAGATAACTCAGTTTGCAGACTTGATGGTAGCACTAAGCACACAAGGAGTAGCTATCCAAGTTAGAGCTGCCAATCTATTGAAGTAAGGCCCATTTTCTCCAACAGCTGATTTGTTTGAGAAAAATGCCTGTCGCAGAAAAGAAAACGTTTTAAACTAATTAGGGTAAAAACATGGCATAATGTATAAATAACAAAGAAGGCGCCAAAAGGGTTGCAGCGTATCAGAGTACAAAGTTGCACTCACTAACATGTTCTCCAAATTTTAGTTTGTTGTACAAGTAAATGCTACGTTGGTGTGAGACAAGGGATATGCATTGCATTCCGTATCTTGCGATGGTATTGAACCAAGAGGTCTCCAAATGCATTGGTTCACACCATTTTTTTCCGTACATGTTCAGTTTCAAAAAAGAAGTTGCTATTCCAATACATTGGCTCATAATTCAGTTATACACATTTATCATCCCAATGCAAATAATTTTTTCTTCGAATAATATTATGCAATTTGTACAAATTTCCATGCAAATAACCATTTTAGAATATATTTCAAACTATAGATATTAATCTATGATACGAACTATGCATATTTTTTATTTTTTGAAATTCTTTTGGACAAAGCATTCATTAAAAAAAATATACTCTGCCTTCAGTTGCTATTGTATACAAAAAAAGCATCCACAAGTTTTAAGTTTTATGAAGCTACAATTGCAAATGTTTATAAATAAAAAATTACTAATTGGTTAAAATTTAAATAAACCCCTAAAAATCACAATCTATGCCCATAAAAATTAAATACTCAAATTCTAACACTAGCCACCGATGGCAAATCGATGTATGGACATGTGGCAGATAAGGCCGCCAATCGAGGGTTGGGCTGTGATGGTGGAAAATAGGGGGCAAGGCCGCCAATCGAGGGTTGGGCTGTGATGGTGGAAAATAGGGGGCAAGGCCGCCAATTGAGGGTTGGGCTGCGATGGTGGAAAATAGAGGCCCTGCAGCTATGGATGGTAGATCGATCGGGTTGGGCCAACTTGGCTCGTGGCCCGCGGTTACTAGTATAGGTTGGACTCGACCTTACCCGTCTTTAGCAAGAGATGAGCCGGTTTAGGCCAACTCATGCATACGCAGGATGCCAGCCCATTCCGACTTTCAGTCCCAACCCAAACATGCCGGGTTCAAACATGTTGGCTCGCGGGCTGACCCATGCTATGTTTTTATTTTTTTAAATTTTGTAAATTTTTAAAAACACATACAAAAAATTATTTAAAACATAAAAATTAACACAATAAATTAATTAACATTTGTTGATATTATTAATAAAACCAAAATTTGATTTTTTTACATTATAGATCATACACATCTAAATTTCTAGGCTGCCTACATATTCAATACCTTACAAATTACAGATTTCAAGATAATAAGATCTACATAGTTCTTTACAAATTTATATATTATAGATTACAAATTTCGACAGCGATTGATGATGCACTTTGAATGACTCCACATACTCCACATAGATCTTCTGACAGCAAACAAAGCACGCTAAGATAGTTCCTTTCATGCTGCAATTTTCTCCCTCAACACCATATCACTTGTAGTGAAATTTCTTTATGATGCTACTATGATCTATGAACACTAGAATGGTTAGTAGATCACTTGTAACGAAAACTCATTGTCTATTATTAAATGGAGTTGCTATGCGCACGTACCAAATTGCTCTGCGCATGACCAGAGTTCGACTAATTTACAAATTTTCCATTCAAAATTTCTCATCCGCGCACAAAAAAATTAATCCCCAAACTACCCATGTTCGTCATCGCCCTTGCTTGTTCTGCTTGTTCGTCATCGGAGGAGGGGACGCCGACCGCCACCACCGTCGTCTTCCGCAGCCCCTTCCACCGCTCCCTCTGCCACCTCCGTCGCCATTGTCTTCATATCGGTTTTGCTTAGCGCATCGTCTTCTTCTCCACGAAACCGAGATCTCGCCGTGAAGATCGTGCAGACTGAGATCTGGAAGATGAGGTCTCACTTTACCACAAAAGATGAGGATTCAAACCAAAATTTACCAAAAAAATCAAGGATTCAATAACTGTCCTTCTCCACGAAGACAAGGGAGTTCCGAAAGAGAGACCGGCGGCAAATGAAGATGACGAAATTGAGCCGAACAAGGGCTCAGAGGGAGCGGATCCAAATGATGATGCGACGGCGGAGAATAAAGGGGATATGATGATGAGAGGGAGAGAGGGTAAGATGATGACGATGAAGGCTGTTGAGAGAATGAGAAACCCTGAGGTTGAGATTGAGAAGAAATGGACGAAGACGATGATGAAAAAAGAATGACGACGTCCCAAAGGAGAAAGGCGATGCCATCGCTGTTGTTGCTCCTCCCCCTCTCAATGCTTCCAATGATGAAGAGAATCATGGCGATCGTCGTCGTCTTCCGCGTTGTGCGGTTGTGCACGCTGAGCAAAACCGCGTGGTGGTGGATTTTTACTCAGCGCGCACAACCGCAGTGTGCGCCTGAGGTAAAAGTGGAGTAAATTTTTAATGGCAAACTTGAGAATAAGTGGTTGTGCACGTGAGCAATTCGGTACGTGCGCATAGCAACTCCCATTATTAAAATATCTCTTAAAAATACTTATCCAAAACATCTGGATGTTTGAATATCTGTGTATAATATTACACATTGCGTAAAATTCTTTTAATGTTGTCTCAATTTTGTAAAATATGCACATGCTAGGACATTGTCTAGGTCATTAACTTTTTCATATGGGTATTCACTTCTAGAATCTTTATCTATTTATATGTTTTGTTAACTAGATTCTCATGTTTGTTGTGTTACATGTGTAGAAGATGTACTAGTTGTGGCATCTTCATATTTATTATGACAATGTCTCAATAAAGTACACGTCACAAGCTCTTAGATGTTTGAAAATAGCACTATAATAATTATACCTTACATAAAAAAAATTGTTATTTAATGCCTTAATTTTGTAAAAAAGTGCCCAAACTGTAGCAGTACATGGGTCAACTATTTCATATATATCGCCGCAACTATTTGTACCTACAATTTGTTAATAGATTTTTGTGTTCAGCTATTTGTGTACGATGTGCAGTAGATAAAATAGCATAGTATATTTGTATCTTTTTTCATAATGTCTCATCAAATTATCAATGTTGGAAAACTTTTGGATGTATGAACATAGTATTACAAAAATTACATATTGTAAAAAAATTTGTCCGTCGTTTTATATCTAAGATTTTTAAAATGTTTCCAAACTGTAACAATATCTGGGTCAACTACTTCTTATTCATCACCTATATGCTCCATTCCAATATTTTGACTTTCCATAATAAATAAATAAAAGAATTATAATTAAAATGGTGAGAATACGTAATGACTATAATAAGAAATTCTACCAAAGAAACTCACAAACACTTAGAAAGAAGAGAGCGTTACAATAATTTCTCTGATCACAAACACTAAAGAAAGAGAGCTTGATTAAGCCTTGAATCTTGAGTACTTGAGAAATTGAGAGAATGAATGAGAGTATTTGTAAAGAGAGATGAAATTTGTGTGAAAGCGAGTTGATGGGTGGTATTCATAGTGGTAAAAAGGTTTTTAAAAATTTAAGAAAATTGGTGGAAAACAGATTGTTTCACAACCAACCCACAGGTCTACCATTGAACCATGGGTAGCTTATAGGTTGGCTGTTAGATCAACTCCTCGGCTAAGCCATAATATTTGATATTTAGGCAACACATAGAAGAATCGTTGTTTCAAACGAAAAAGGCTTATAATTGTTAACAACCCTATTCAACCACCCTTCTAGTGTTGTTTGCCATTCCCAGGATTGAATAACCCGGACCCTACCCGGTAAGGGACCGGTTCCTAAAATTTGGACACGGAACCTATCCAGTTGGACCATATACCCGGACCCTAACCGGACCCTATGGTTCCGGGTAGGTTTCGGATACTCTCTAAAAACACAATGGAATAAAGATTATTGCACATCCTCTGTTTTTAACAGTGTTAAAAAGCACAGCTGCATAAGCACCACCCATAGTTGGTAGTAACTAGCATATCCAACCGAGGCCTCTTTTGAATTAAAAATATATCAACGTACGAATGGGCTTTAGTCCAAAACCATTATAATATTTGATGCCAAACCATCATACATGTAAAATATATCTCTCTCTCGGGCATAGTTTGCCTTATATTATTATTGGATAAATTATCCATTTATTCATTCCTCTGCACCGCTGAACGTGGGATAAGCATAAACACCAATAGTGGAAGTGGGGCCCGTGATGCTTTGCTTTACTCACTGGATCAACCTCATCATGCTTTAGTAGATAAAAGCTCCTAAGATTCTATAAATTTCAAAACATATTTCACACAAAAATATGTGACATGACCGCCATGAAATCTAATTATCTCGTGGACGCCCGGCCCATGCATATGCCTGTCACATTCACAGGCCCCACAATGAGGCGAAAACAGACAAGTGACGATCACACTGTGTATCTATAATTAAACCCGGGTCCGGATATCGGTTCCGGGTCCAGGCACCCGTTCCCTATAGATGAGAACCAGAACCGGACCCGATTCACACCGGTTCTTAATTTTCCAAACTAGAACCTACCCAGAATCTACTCGGAACTAATGGTTATCTACCCAGAACATACCCGTTCGAGTAGGTTTCGATCGGGTATCTGGGTACCATGTACTCGTGCACACCCCCAATCGTGTCCATCAGACCCTGGGGTTTTTGTAGGTGTAACTTTATACGGATAGTAGGCTTCAGCCCCTTCATGAAGCTCTTCTTCAGGGTATCATCTAGAATCCCCCGAACTCGTCCCGATTGTGCCTTGAATCTCTCTGTACTCCTTGACTGAACTGTCATGCATGCGTGTCAACAGCTGCTCCTGCAAATTTCCACCCCGAGTCTTGCGGAACCTCTCCAGCAGTCTTTAATTTCCTCACATGAGCGGAAACGCCGTCGTTGCTTCCTCCACTGGAACCAAGAAAGTGAATTCCCTTCAAAACACACAGCCGCCACCTTTAATTTCTAGCCCTCCGTTATGCGCGTCACTGAGAAGAATCTCTCTGCCCTATAAATCCATCTATAGGGATCATCTCCCTCAAATATCGGCATCTTCAACTTCCTCACACAATTATCCACCGCAAAATTTTCTTAGTCAACTTGACCCTCGAAGTGACTAGGTTGATGGGGTTGGTAAGTGTATCTCCATCTGTCTCTGTGTCGCTCCAAACCCTTCCATTGGCCTCCTTTTCTGTCTCCATAGTCTCACTTATCGACGTAAAAATGGAGCCTCGGTCATCTTCGGTCAGGCCCAAGTCCTCGTCGAAATCCACTGGATACTCCTCGTAGGCAAGGAGTAGACGTCGTCTTTCTGCATCATATGGGGGCTGTGGGGCCATCGAAAATCGTCCTCACCGTCATCGTGCTCTAATTTGTGTTCCAATGCGTACTTTGCCTGTGTTGAGGGATGTATGCCATCAGTTCATTTGTATTTGATGCAAATGGATTTTTTATTAAAGATGTGGATTATTGCATATGATGCAACAAAAAATAAAATATATATTGTAAAATGTTTACAAATATATTTTAGGGTTTTTTGCATGTTCATCCTTTAAATCTTGCATATTTTGTTATTTGTCCCTTAATTCTTCGTATTTTGAGTTTAATTCCTCAAATCATTAACTATAACCAAAATAGTCCCACTCTAATTTTCTGTTAAAAACTCTGTTAGTGCTGACGTGGCTGTTAGTGCTGACGTGTCCAGCCTGTTCGCGGCGGCAACGACGGTGATGAGGGGGATGAGGATGAGATGTGACGGCGGTGATGAGAGGGGCTGAGGGGGATGAAGGGGAGATGGGGATCGACGGCCGAGAGGAGTGGGGATGAGGAGGGAGTGAGATCGGAGGTGGGGAGGAGGAGGGGGGAGATCTACGGCATGGCGGAGGGGGGAGATCGGTGACAGGGAGGAGGGGGTGATGGGAAGGAGGAGAGGGGGATCGGTGGCAGTGAGGAGGGAGTGGGGGGGAGGAGGAGAGGATGGGGATCGGTGGTAGTGAGGAGTGGATGAGGGGGTAGGTCGGTGACGTGGAAGGGGAGGGGGATTAACAGGGAGGAGGAGATCGACAGCGTGGAGGAGGGATGAGGGGGAGAGCTGTGGTGGGGAGGTGGGGGAGAATGGGGAAGAGCCGCCCCCTCCCCCTCCCCCTCCACCCCGTCCCTCCTAACCGACTTCCCCTCCCCCTCCTCCTTGCGCCCCTCCTCATTGCCTCCCCTGCCTCCCCTGCCTCCCCCCCGTCTCCCTCCCCATTAGGGCTTAATTCTTAGTTAATTAAACACTAATTGTTAATTAATCGTTAATTAATCTAACTATTTAACAGAATATAGGATGGGGGAACTATTTAGGTTAACACCTTAAGATTTGAGGGATTAAACTCAAAATACGAAGAATTAAGGGTCAGATATCAAAATATGCAAGATTTAAGGGATGAATATGCAAAAAAACCCTATATTTTACAACGACATAGAAATGAAGAGGATTTTTCCACGAAAGTTGGGAAGAAAACCGCGCTCAAATCGAAGCTCAATAGGAGCTAAAAAGCTCCAGAAAAGGGACAAATGGCTAGAACTGGGTTAGGAGGGGGAGGAGATCGGCAGCATGGAGGAGGGAAAAGGGAGAGAGCTGTGGTGGGGAGGTGGGGGAGAATGGGGAAGAGCCGCCTCCGCCGCCTCCCCCTCCGCCCCCTCCCCTGCCCCTCCTAACCGACGTCCCCTCCCCCTCCTCCTTGCGCCCCTCCTCATCGCCTCCCCGGCCTCCCCAGCCTTTCCCCGTCTCCCTCCCCATTAGGGCTTAATTCTTAGTTAATTAAACACTAATTGTTAATTCATCGTTAATTAATCTGACTAATTAACAGAATATAGGATGGTGGAACTATTTAGGTTAACACCTTAAGATTTAAGGGATTAAACTCAAAATACGAAGAATTAAGGGTCAGATATCAAATTATGCAAGATTTAAGGGATGAATATGTGAAAACCCCTATATTTTATAACGGCGTAGAAATGAAGAGGATTTTTCCACGAAAGTCGGGAAGAAAACCGCACTCAAATCGGAGCTCAATAGGAGCTAAAAAGCTGTAGAAAAGGGACAAATGGCTAGGACTGGGTTTTGCCCAGTTCTGGCCCGGGCAGCCCAGCCCATTCGGGCTGGGCTAGCCCCCCCAGCCTTGGGCGGGCGGGTCAAGCCCGCCCGCTGGGGCGGGCTCGAGTCTGACTCGAGCCCACCCGCTTGCTGGGGCGGGCTCGGGCTCGAGCCCGCTTGTCCAAGCGGGCGGGCAGACACGCCCACGCGGGCGGGCTCACCCAGCTATCCTGTGGCCCCAGTTGTGGGGCCCACATCTAGGGTTTTGGAAATACAGAGTGACGGCTGCGAAAATCTGATTTTTATGGCCTTTTGCCTAACTTTGAGTTATTGTTTGAGGGGTCAAACGAACTCGGAATTGAGCCCCGTTTGTTTCTATGCGTTCACCATTCAGTGATCTTCGATTTGATAGGTCATATCACTTGCAAAACTCAACGATGAGGGAGGAAAAATTCGCTAAAGATAGCCTTTATGAAAGGCAAACTTTAATTAATTTTTTCCTCCAAAATTTTTAGTCCCACATCGAATATGAAGAAATGGGGGGTCAGCCGCCTATATAAATTGGGGTCAACTCCTTTTCTTGAAAGTTCTCCCAAGCTCCAGATCTGAGTAGCTCCATAAAACGTGAGGAAGCCTGGATCTCGGCTTAAAGTAAATATTCTCTTTCTTCCTAAATTCTTCCTTGCTCCTGATCGGGCTCTAGCAAAGTTACGAAGGATCTCAGATCAGATCTAAAGTCTTGACGGAGGATCCACTTAAGGTGAAACTTTCTTTGGCGCGTAGTTGGCTCGACGACAAAGGATGTTGCTCGTTTCGGGCTGTGGTGCGATTCGGGAAGCGGGTCAGCTCGAGATGAGGTGTGGCTCGGGACGCGGCTCGGCTGGGAGAAGCGACGCGGGGCCAAAGAAACGTTGCTGAAAACAACACTTCGTATTGTGCGGAAACGAAGTGAAAGGTATGTAATTTAATTAAACATGCGTTTATAATTTCAAATATGTTGATAGATCTTTCATTAGGGATTGGTCGGACTCAACCCCGGGATATTAGAGATTCTGGCTAGGCTTTATTCTCTTTAGGGCTAGATTTAAAATAGTTTTAAATCTGTTTTTCCGCTGCTTGTTTGATCTCGGCGTCCGGCCGACTTAGGCCAGGCGTCGATTTTATTTCCCTAAGGACTCAGAAAAACCATCATAGCCGATTATGAAAATATATTATAGGCACTACGTATTAATCTATAGAACAAAACTACAGTTGTATATTGATTGCAAACTGAAATGGGCAAACTTTTGTCGGCTTCCGCTACTTGTCTCGTGTGAGACTAAGACCTGCAAATTTCAAAAGATGATAATATAAAATTATAAATAAAATTGTCACTCTTTGGTGCTGCTAGTCACATACACATTTTGCTAAACATATTGCATTTATTAACAAGTTTGCCATTAAAATTTTATAAGACAATGGCAAACTTGTAAATAAATAAACTATGTTTAGCAAAATGTGTAAGGTGAGTAGCAACCCAAGCCCCCTCATTCAAGCTGGGATGCTTCCAGATCCAGCCTTTAGGGCTGTCTCCCCCTTCGATGACCAAAAAGGGGCTCTTCCTCCGTTGACCCATTTCAATTGAGGAGCGCTCGGGCTCTCTCTTCTCATTAAATTGATAAAAAGGGGGTCTGTCTCCCCCGTCAAGTCCTTTCAATCAACGATGCAGGCGGGCTCTTTCTCCCTCCCTTCAATCGATCAAAAAATGTTCATTAATCGATGATGCATGCGAAGACGATGAAGATGCCAGAGCTCTCCGACTCGACAACGATGCATGCGTGGAGGTTACATGACTCGACTCGACGACGATCCCGACGACAGCGGCTTCAACAACAAAATTTTTTTGAGGTAAGTAATTTTTTGAGTTTAATTTTTTTGAATTTGTTTTTTAATTTCGTTTGTTTTTGATTTTATTTCAATTTAATGGTGGTTTTCGGCCGGAACGGAGCCGTTCCGGCCAGTTTCGGTTGGCTTTGGCTGAAACTGGCCGGAACGATTTCGTTCCGACCGAAACCGAGTTCATTTGTAGGTTTTGGTTTCGTTTGCCTCCGAAACCGAAAAACCATGTTTGACGCCACTTGATGCATGAATAAAACATGTCCAAATCATCTGAAATTTTATTTGTATGTAGTTTATATGTGTTTAATCATATCTAGCTAAATTTTCCGTCTGAGTTGCCTAATATTGAACTTGAGTGAGTTGGATCTGCATGTGTCATTGCAATGCATACATACACACACAGACATACACACAGACATGCATATATAAATGAATTTTCAATTGAGCCCGGACCGCATAAGCACTTGGTGCGGTCCGCCTCAAAAAGTTTATATAAAAAATTTTAATAATTTTTCAATTAGATAGGATTTATATGTCCTAAAATCTCAGTATACAAAATTTGAGACGAATCTGATTCTATTTGACTCTCAATCAAGCCATTGTAATATATACATGTATTTAACGGTTTCAGAACAATAAAACTTTGCAATTGCTTGATCAATGGTCAAATCTCTAGGGGTCATCCAAAATTCTGCATTTTCAGGTTTAGAATAAGTACAACAAATCCAACGTAACATATTTTTTAAAAAATTAAAAAAACTGGGGGTTTTTGATGAAAGCACCAAGTATCTGGTGCGACCCGGCCGCACCAGAAAAGTCCCCTACATATATATATTATATGTATGTGTATGTATGTATATGTATGAAGATATATGTATTATATGCATATAGTATATGTACGTATTTAACACACATGTACAAGGACATCAGAAAATGCATATAGTATATGTATGTATGTATTTATGTGCGTAAGAAAACAAGAATTAGACCGATACCACATGATTCAACATGAATAAGGACAGCTGAAATGAGCTGACAATGCATGAAATTCATGCGATGACAGCTTATAAATCCAACGTATTTCTCCATTGATAAGAGGCATTCACATTGATCTATATATGCTAAAACCCCAATACAAAAAATCTAGTCAACATGATGCTCTTTGCTCGATTAGATCACGTGGAATTTAATGGTTGCACGATAGCAGAACTTTTTCAAAGATATAATTAAGAAGCAAATGGCCTAATGTTCATTATAGGATTTTTACACGTGTAAATCAATGTGAACGATTCTGATAATTAAATAAGTGGTAGGGTGTTTGGGCTATGGATCAAAAAAATTCATGTTTTATCAACTTACCTCCTGCATCATATATATACATATCTATACATATCTATTATATAATTGGTGAAGTTGTCCTGAGTGGAGGCTAAAGTGTGACTAGGACAAAGATGCTCCCCCCCCCACATCACCCCCTCCACCTCATCCTCCACCTTACCCAAAAACTCACCCCCAAGCCAATTATTTACATGTTTGCCATCCCCTCAAATAAAACCTACCCAAGCTCACTTATTTACATGTTGGCCATTCACCCCAAAAACAAAAAACACCAACTTATTAACATGTTTACCACCCCTAAGGTTTTTTGCATTTTAATACCCGGACTTTGCACTTTTTGCCCCCGACGATACCGATACGCACACGCACATTTCTCACTCCTTTCCGGTTGCGCACGTGCATCGCATCCTCTGCGTGGGGTTTTTTTACTACGTGCAATGTGTACACGGGTTATTTCTAGTAAACATATATATGAGGATCCAACCACCTTATTTATAATTAAGCAACAAAATGAAAAATCTATTCCACTGGATGTGACATTGCACATTTAAACTAAAACAAAATTTTAATTAATTTGAATTTGTTTTACCTATTATATGGTTGCAAAATCAATATTTTAGGATGATCATATAATTGAATATTTTATTGTCACATGATGCAATGATAAAACATGTCTAAATAATTTCAATTTTGTTTCAAAGTAGCTTTAACATGTTAGATTACATCCAACAGAACAGAATTGCATCTTAACCGTCCAATTTTAAATTTAAATGGGTTAGATCCGCATGTTTGATCCACACAGATGGATCGGAGTTAATTATCTATATGTTTATGTATATGTATGTATATATATATATATATATATATATATATATATATATATGAGGTTAATGGGTATCAGGTGGCCAAGGAGGGGATTTCCTCATTGGCCACAATCTAGGCCGCGCATCACCCATCATGGAAGTGGGTCCCACGCCCCCACATGAGGGTGTGGATGGCATAGATTGTGGCCAAGGAGAAAATCCTCTCCTTGGCCACCTGATACACATTTTTCTCATATAATAATGAGTAACATATGATATGTAGCTAAGTCAATTATGTCACCCTCGAAAACAAACATTCACTATTTTTCCCGACGATCACTATTTTTCAAGACGATCGGAATCTTTCATTTTGTTCTTCATATTGTAAAACCCCAAACCACCAAATATTAGGTGAACCCATGAGGTTTTAATCATTCATGCACTCGTTGCAAAAAAAATTCTATTTATGTGAACCCGTTAAACTTGTGATTGATGGATGAACAAATAAAACCACTTGTGTTCACCCTATATTTGAAGTTTTCGGTTTTTAGATGAAAATCAAAATGAACGGTTGATCGTCCGAAAATATAGTGATGGGTTAATTTTTCGAGCCACATGTCATATGTTTTCCATTAATCTCATGTGTGTGTGTGTGGAAGCTTGACAACAAAAGGTTTAATTTCTAGAATATGAATCACCATGCTAGTAGCTCTTAACATAAAAGGTAATCAGATAAATTTTTACGCTGCAAAAGTTGGAGCACTTCATGGTAGTATGATCCTATATTAGGGTACAAAAAGAGGATACAGTGCAGACAAGTATCAGTTTAATTGTAATAGTTTCCTTCCCATGGATCTGATAAGACCATGGATTTATTCAATTATGATTCAATTTGCATATATGGTAACAAAAAAACAAATGGCATTTTCAAGTTTGAATACGATGCAAATTGTAAGGCTAAATAGGAACCAACCGGATTACTATATAGACAAATAGTAGAGAGAAAACTAGGTCAATTTCTCTTTAGCTTTTAATATTAAATTAGGAAAAACATATAAAATGAGGTCAGATTACCTTGCACTTTTAGTTAAAATATTATACAAATATGCTTATAACCAATACATATTAGGACATATTGGGTGTGTTCAGACAGTTCAGAGTATTTTAGTTATTCATATTCCTGTTCATGTTTTAAAATTTTAAATAGACAGGATATCCATATTCTCCAAATGCAGATATGGAATTGTATTATGTCCCAGTTATTTGCCATCATTTACGCTCTTGATGTAAGGATCTCCCATGTCAACGTTACCAAGGCATACTGTCCTAACAAACCTTCCCAGTGTATACCTCTGCAATCGGATAGGGTAAAAAATAATCCTATAATCTCCTCAGAAACTTGGTTTCATCACCTGCCATAGTGATCCATCATACGAAATGCAGTAATGAAAAGGGGGTTTGCAGAGAACATTAACAATTTGCCATCATTTAAGCTTTTTAAAATGTTTCCAAACTGTAACAATATCTGGGTCAACTACTTATTCGTCACCTATATGCTCCATTCCAATATTTTGACTTTCCATAATAAATAAAAAAAAGAATTATAATTAAAATGGTGAGAATACGTAATGACTATAATAACAAATTCTACCAAAGAAACTCACAAACACTTGTATATTAATACGTAATGCCTATAATAAATTTTCATAGATTAATACGTAATGCCATAAGGGCAAACTTAGGCCGCAGCAATCGGATAGGGCAAAAAAAAAATCCCATAATCTCCTCAGAAACTTGGTTTCATCACCTGCCATAGTGATCCATCATACAAAATGCAGTAATGAAAAGGGGGTTTGCAGAGAACATGAGAAACATGAGAGATGTAGACCGAGGGGGTATTCCTCCCAAAAAAGATGATGAGGCAGGTTCTTCCGACATGACCCTCAGATAAGAAAAAGACAATCAAACAAGATTAAGACAACCGACCTGCATCCGAAAAATCCCCTGTTAGCAGACAAGCCTGATGGATGTGCAGATCTCAGGATGTGGTGCTTTGACTCATCGATAAGTCTGTAAGCAGTGAGTGATAGGAATTAAAGATATAGCCAACAGCAAAGAAGAGCCGATAATCAGAGCAATGATCTATCTGTCATTCAAGAAGTTATATAAATGAATTCCAGGAGAGACTCATACACCAGAATCTTTTCACTGACTGGTTATAACAATTCTGGCAATAGAAAAAAGTGTATTTCTATAGTAGTTGAATATAGCACATTTTTTTCATTTACATGCATATATCGAGCAGAAATTATGTTCCAAGTAACATAAAAAGGCATTCCCTTTCTTTCAGGTTCAGCCTGACTTTACGGCAATGATAAATCGAGTAAAAGATGCTTATAACAAAAATGATTATTGTCTGTATCAGTTTGATAAAAATTGAGGTGGGGAATTCAAGTTAGTGCTTATAACAAAAATGATTATATATGTCAGTTTTTATAAGCTCAAAAATATTTGGTGATGGAGATTACATAGTCCCAATGTCTATTAATTGAGTCCAAAAAAGTAAAAACATACCTTGCCTTCTCTTGAGCAGAATTTCCCCAAAGAAGAAAAACAATTCCTGTTTTTTCCTGTGAGATTGTGCGTATCACAGCATCCGTAAATGGCTCCCACCCCTTCTTAGCATGAGAATTAGCTTGATGGTTCCTCACTGACCGAATAACAGAAAAAGAGACATAAGAAAAATACGAGGGTAAAGCTAAAAGGTTTTCATTTGCCATCACATGGTAACGGAAAGAAATAAGTAATGGAACTTTCCTTTGAAAATGAATGTGAGAAGATTGTACAATAGTGTTTAGCACATTTAGTTTTCTGTTTTGTTGACTAATTATGGCATGATTAATTTATTATTAAATAATCATTTTAAGCTAATGAACATTTAATTTTTATACAATTGATTTTTAATTTGTTCTCTTTTTTATGTAAGTTACCTACTAGGTTAGCTTTGGGGTTTTGGGTACCTTATTATTTGGTTCTTTATAACTTCATTCTATAGGAAACCATATCCATTTTGTTTTGGATTTTCTAGTGTTTACATACTTATAATTTTTGGAATAATGAATGTTTTCCATAAAATTATTGATGCATGTATTCTTCATTTTATTTGTATAATTTTTGTGTATCCACATTTCTATCATATAATTTTTGTTTTCTGTAATCACTTGTGGTTTGTTCGGCTTAGATTTGTTCATGCAAGTTATGGTTGTTACTCTTGTTTTCCCTTGCAATTTCGGTGTACAACCTTATCATTAATATTTTGGTTAAATATGTTATAACCTAAACCAAATTTGTTATTAATTATCTTTGTGAAGATAATGTGTTGTTTAAGTTCCCTCCCTATTAACTTCTCAACATTTTTATGAAGTTTATCATACTTTAACTTTATGGTAGATATTTTTTTATCTAAATCATTTAACCTATTATTTAAGTTTCAACATTCCTTTGTAAGTTCTCAATCTTTAACTTCAGTTTTTCATTTTCTTATTTCTTATTGACTCGTCTCAAAAGATGTGACCATTACTCCCAAGTGTAGGAGATCGATCAAGTAGTAAACCTGGAGAGTCAAGTGTCGAATTCACGGGACAGTTGACGAGCAAACCAAAAGAATCAGTCTCTAAGGAGTAATAAAACGACGAAAAGCTACCACATTTCGAAGGTGAGAGAATCATGACTATGGTTTTAAATAAACATGAAAATAATACTAGAACGAGTATGGGAAAGTCGATCTAAGAAACCAATGAGAGTATGTGTCGGTTGTGATTTCGTTAAGGGTTTTGCAATCAATGAATTTTAATGTCTTTTCTATAACTCAATGTCTCATCCCGCTAAGGTATGAGAACGTCGGAAAATATAACATTAAAGCGTAGAATATCGTGCCAAGAAGTAATCACGTAAAATATAGATTTCATAAGGAAAATACGCACAAGTGCCCTCTCGGGTCACGATACATTCTCTCAGATCGTATCACGAATAAGTCTTACTCAGATCATATTCGATTCAAGCATGCACACGTCTTCGTATAACATACTCAAATAAAATATACGTAGAAATCGACAAAATACACAATATAACGTGCAACGTAGGGAAAAAAGACATCAAAATCAAAGATTGCAACACCTTAACTACATCACAACCAACACACAAAGGTACTAGCCACACATGGGGAGAAAAGAACTCATATTCATAAGCAAATACATGTTCAAAAGCTCAAAAATGTGCTAAATACGCAAAATACAAGGTATAAGTTGAGATCTCTATCACCAAAAACTCCTCTAAAAGTCTTAAATCTCCTTTAGCAAGAGCCCCTAGCCTCTGTCACCAAAGCCCTAGAAACTCATGCAAAAATACGCACAGTAGCCCTCAGAATACGCCCCAAAGCCAAACTGAATTACCCTAGGAATATGCAGGTATTTATTAGAGTTTATGGCGGTTTCGAATGCAAATATTTCACTCAACTCCGCTTCAAACCCCACTCAAATCCAAAACCCTAAGCTGTCGCAATTCCTGGCCGTTGATCGCACAGGCGGGATCGCTTGAGGGGGCGCACGTGTCCCATCTCGTGGATCCGCATCCCCTTGCTGCTGTTTAAGTCTGCATTTATTTTGGATTCTCCCATGACTGTCCGATTGAGAGGAAAGGGCTGAGATCTCGCCACGTCGCACATAGATGGCCGCTCCGCTTCGTTCGCAATCTTCGTTTGTGGTCCGTCGGATCCAAGATCAACGGACCAAACTGAGCCATGTCGTCCCTCGTCTACGTCGTCGGATTGAAGGTGGGGCAGCGTGGATGGTCGCCACATGGCCCTCTGATTGCTTTCCCCTTCGTAGCATCGGGATTAATCATGGCTGTTGGATCTTGATCGGTCTTTTGATTTAAAGCCATGTCGGCTATTACGCTAAAGCGTCGGATGAGGCGGAGAGTGGCAGCGATTGTGCCACGTGAAAAATCAAGGGAATGGTGATTGGCATTTTAGCAAAGAAGCAAGCTGAGACCTTAAGAGAGCAAATGCCAAAAAGAAGGATTTTTATTTTTCTAAAAGCAATGAGCGTGTAAAAATCTTAATTTTTCTTGATGTACAAATTCCCTGAGAATTTATATATTTATAAATGTGAAAACCCGTAAAACAGAATCTCAAAATTATCCTTAAACGGCCATAAAACGGCTAGGTTCGTAAATCCCGTTTTGTGCAACGGTAATATTATTAGTCAACTAAAGTACATCCATTAGTCGACTAATGACGTTAATCGACTAGTCAATCATGTCAGAAAATTGCAAAAGTTTGTTTCTAATTAGTCGGTTGGTGATCATCCATTAGTCGATGCTATTTGTTGATTAATTGGGTAATATTGGTCAACTAATCTGACATGTCGATACCGTAAGTTTTCTGGTTCTTTTAATCGACTATGGATATACTAGTGGTCGACTAATAAAGTCAAAAAAAGCATTGTTTGAAACTTAGGAAAACGATATGGGATGTTTTTAAAAAAATTCAGAAATTTCCTACGTATTCATAAGTATGTGTGAGGTGCGTCATCAAAAAAGCTTTAACGATATAATCTATGACAAGAAAATAAATACATTAAAAATATAATTTGCCTTGTTTTCTATGCTTTGATCTTCAAGCTCTTGCCATGGATTCTTCACTTGAATTATTCCTCTGCCTAGAACACAATCACTTAAGATTTGGTATTCTTCTTATTTCCGCATTCACAAACATTAGCACAACGAATATGTTTGTTCATCATCAAAACATATATTATAGGTGACTCAATATCCAACATGGTCGAGTCATGGTACCCTAGCAAAAAATTCAACAAGCTAACTCATAGGAGAGATAAGTAGAGCTGAAGGCACTCATCATAGGCGAGCCATGTGCACTTTATCTAAATGTATTGAACAATGGGTTAACTCACTCACTGATGCCTTCTTCATACAAGTCATTATGCTCTCTCGTCTCAAGCGGGCCTAACTCAGGCCATTGGCCTAGGCCTTGAATCTAGTATCACCCAAGATCTTCCTCAAGGAAAGCCAAGGAAAGCAAAGACTCCCCTGAGCATTAGAATTGGGCATCAGTTATGGTCTCGAAGATAGGAAAGGATGTGGGTTAGTTTGACACATGCAGTGAGTATGGCACCTACAACAGTATTTATCGTTAAGGGTGTGGTAATTGGTACTAGTGAAATCAGGGTGTCTTTCCTTTAACACTGGTTAAAGTGATGGGACACTTAAGGCGCTTCAACTTGCTGGTGCTGAAGGATTAAGCGGGTGTCTCTGTCGCTTCATCACATCTTCATCTATGTTGCTTCATCTCAGCTGCGCTTGGCTCCCGATTAGGGAGTAGATTGGTGTTCGTGTGCAATTGAACCAAATGAAAGAGTTGCTCCTTTCGAGGGGTCATGCATGTAAGAAGCGAAAAGATGAGAACAAGCATTAGGAAGCAGTGAAGAAATAAATGAAGATCAAATTCACCATCTTCGTTGTCTTAGCTGCCTCTAGGAAAATCCATCAATTGGGACGAATAGGATCAAATGCCCTTCAAAGCTAGCTTTCTTCAAAGAGATATCCGATCTCCTTCCTCTTTTTGTTAGCATTCCTCAACCTCTTAAGCATGTCCGTCGCTATCAAGCCGATAGAGTCCTTCAAGGCTCATATATTTCTTGTTCACCATTGGGATGGAATGGGGAATGGTCCCATTAAATTATTGACGAAAAATTACATGGAATTTCACCCACCTCTAACAATGCGCATAGAAGAATTGTCTGGCTTTACTGGAGCTGCACCGCTCCATGCTGGGACAATAGCATATAGGGAACATGTGGTTAAAGATCACATGTAGAGATTGATATTGGTAACCGGTACATAACAATGAAGGCGATGATGAATCCCAATGCATTGGGGGCAATTTATGCTAATGAAATGTTGTCCGATGCAGCGACACCAAAAAGTCTGGGAATGGAAAGTAAAAACAATTGTCAAAGAACTAACAGTAAATCACGATCTTACCCTCCCCTCAATCGAATGTCTGATAGGCAGAGGGCATGCGAAAGGCGAAGGGATCAGTGGGAAGCCCAATATCCGAAGGTCTCCCAAGTCTATGTAGTTCAAGAAGGTAAAGCTCACTTCGTAGTGGTTAGAAAGCATCGTTTCCTTCTTAATTTGCATCTTCTGCTGCTGAGACGAATCAATGGTCACATTGCCTTCGTTAGGATCGATGTCATCGGATGCCCCGATGGCGATAATAGGGGTTTTGTGGTCCAAATATCTCTAGAATATTCCAGCTTCGTCATCATATCATATTATTACAAGATTTTCTTATGTCGGGAACTTGCACCCCATGTCACGTGTCCAGTGAACTCTATAGCAAACACGGAAAGAATGATATGGATCATAGGTAACATGTAAACGAGGTGAATGGAGATGACCTAGTTAGTGCTACATAAAGTACCCGAAGAAGCCTGGTGGCCTATAATTTCGGATTATGGAAAAGGTGGGAAGGAGAAATTACATAGGGTACAGGGGAAGCCAGCTATTGAAACAACTGTATGGATGAAATCTACAGTAATAATGAACTTAGCAACAAACATCTGTCTATTTGATTTTTTAGAAAGAACTTCAACATAAAGATAGTAGTGTTATAAATAGGCAAGAGGGTCTTCTCAATAAGCAGCCATTAATTACAATGTGCAAGTATTATTAACATCATGATAGACATTAAAAAAAGAAATTAAACAAAGAGTAAACATTGGGACCACATAAAGGTGATGATTTCTGTGGTGTCAATGTATAGATCATTCCAATTTCGGCCGAAACCACGTGATTTCAGCCTTCTTGTTTTGGTTTCGATGAGGGACGAGACGAAACTATTGTTGAAACTCGGTTTTGCTACGACCAAAACCACTTGGTTTCGGCCAGTTTCAGCCGAAACCAAGTGGTTTCAACCAAACCTCACTTCTTACAACAACATGAGTTCATAATACATGAACCTATTATAAAATTCATTTAACCTCATATACATAAGAATATTTATTAAAATTCTAAAAATCGTAAAAACTCATAATTTTTATGGAAAATTTAAAATTTATATTATAAAATTCATTTAAAATATAAAACTATTTATTGCAAATGCATTACTATAGAAATATATACATATAAATTCATATAAATTCGAAACTAAAACTCAAACAAAACTTGCGAAACGGATGAAAATGTGCGAAACCTAAAAAATTTTGAACAACCGAAACCGAGTTTTCATACCTGGATAGAGATGTAGCACAAGCATTTTCTGTTGTTCTGGTGAGATTTAAAACAGCATCAGTTTGCTTCTGCTATCAATTAGCAGTTTGCCATTTACACCTTCATGATCTTAACTGCATGCTTTAACCTACCAAGTGCCATGATAATTCACGCTCTCTGTGAATCTGTGATGTGAAACTATCCTTTGTATATTTATGATTCTGTTAACTTGTCAAATAGTCAGCGATAGGAATGTATACAAAAGCTTGAGCAGATGTAAAATACATAAGAATTTCCATGCAATCAAGCAGCGGACACCATGAGAAATTAAGACCAAGTTGCCAGCTTGCCAGCTTGCCATAGGTATCTATCCAGTGCAGCACATCATTTGCAAAGAGAAAGATTAACTAAGATGCCCATTATGATGCTACAAAACTGCATAACAGTACCATGGATGAAGGAAAGCAGGGAGAATGCTACACGGAAATGATAAGTAGGGTGTAAACAGGGCATACCTGTTAGGACGGTGTTAAGAAGAAGAACACCCTGCATAAAAATAATGGCAATGGTCAGATCAATCAAGAACAACCTATATACCTTCCTAGAATCAATATCGCCACCCTTCTTGTTGTTTAATTAAACAAAATAATCCACAGGCCACCACTTTAAGCATAGGTTATAGATGAGCATTAGTGGAGACATGTAAAAGTAGAGAGCTCTCCTGTTAATGTTACATTTGTATTCTAATATAACTAGTCTTCTGGCGCGTGCATATTGACATGAACCTAAAAATGGAATTGTATAAATTTGTTCATTTTGGAGATGTGAAAGGATCAAAACTAAAGAGCTCTGTTTTAAATTAAATATTAGGGTCAGCATATCTAGTTTCTGTTTTTTCGTGCATCAAGTCATTGTGTTTCTTGGTTGCATTTAGTGCTGTTAAGATGCATTAAATGTGTAGTTGATAGATAAGTGACATAACTATGAATGATTGACATAATATCATGATGTATTAAACAAATAGTTAGTAGATGAGTGACATAAGTTTGAGTGGTTAGGAGAGTGACAGAAATATTTGATTATGAGCTTATTATGTATCTATAAATAAATTAAGGTTGGGAGAGTAAAAATATATTTTATTCTGCGAATGAATCTAATTCTCCCCACGTATCTAATTCTCTCTAGCCTTCCCAAAACTATGCCTATGATATCAGAGCCACTAACCTAGATTAGCCATTACATGTATTTCCAAAAGGAAAAACAAAAAACAAAAAAGGTCTGACTCGTTGCCATTCTGATGGCCGAAATCGGTGCTGATTTGACACCAATTCTGCTGGTTTTGCTGTTGATTATGCTGCTATAATTTACAATGGAATGAACTCATAATTGCTCTCACATGTTAGACTTGTTGGAAATTGATACTTGACTCTTAAAAATGGTAGAACCATGAATCTTAATATCATTAGTCACACATAGAACCCTAACTACGTATAAATGTGACACGTGGCCTTTTGATAGCCTGTCTCATTCACAACACGTGATGCATGCTAAAGTAATTACCACAATAAGAAATTGCAATGCTACAACTATTACCATATTGAGTAAATTACAGACATACCAACTTTATGACATGAAAAACAATATGATCATATGACAGTAGTTACAGTATATGAACATGACACTCAACACTAAACCAGTGTTTGAGGTATCGGCCAATACCTAATGGTATCGGCCGTATCATATCGGTATCGACAGTTGACGATACCGAAATCAAGGGTTAGTTTCGGTATCGGCCGATACTGACCCGTCTGCCGAAACTGACCGATACCGACCGAAACTGACCGATACCGACCGAAACTGACCGATACCGTTCAGTACCGGTCGAAGACGGAAGAAGAAGAATGTGTAATTAAATAAAAATTCTCTTAAAACCCCTAAAAAGTTCGTGAATCAATAGGTTGCATAGAAAGCTCGGTTAAAAGAAAGGAGAAAACCATATGGTTTCGGCTTGAAAATGATGAAGAATTAGACGAAGAAGACGCAGAACCAAGAAAAAATTGCTAAAAAGGCGAAAAAGGACAAAAGGAAGATGATGAAAAATTGAACTCATCTCATCGCGTCGCCGCATCGCCGAACTTGCCTCCTGCCTCGCCGAACCCGCCTCACCATCTAGCGTGAGAGTGAGAGAGAGCAAAGAGTGAGTGAGAGAAAGAAGCCCGAGTTGCCTTTCGATGCGTTCTTTATAAAGGCAAACTTGTAAATAAGTGGTATGTGCGTAAAGTAAAACAGTCGGTGCGCATATCAAGCGGATATTTTGTGGACCCCTATAAATAAGTGGTATGTGTGCAAAGCAAAATGGTGGGTGCGTAAAGCAATGCCTAACAATTTTTTGGCAAACTTGTAAATAAGTGATATGTGCGCAAGGTAAAATGGTAGGTGCGCAAGGCAAGCTTTAGAATTCATTCATTTATCTAATATTTAGTATTTAAGTACCAAACTTTAGGTATTTAGTATTTGATATGATTACGAACTCAAATTTAATTTATCAATTTAGTATTTAGTAGTTGATAATATATGATTAATATTTTAGTTTGTTAA
Organism: Scilla litardierei; assembly: GCA_030789695.1. Lineage (NCBI taxonomy): Eukaryota > Viridiplantae > Streptophyta > Magnoliopsida > Asparagales > Asparagaceae > Scilla > Scilla litardierei. Next base: position 142,620,979 of record CM061133.1, on the reverse strand, counting down.
GTATTTAATAGTATTTGATAGGTTTAGATTAAGAACATCCGGAACCATCATTGTGTGTATATAGTATATACATATTTAAAGTATCTCTGAAACCGAAACCGATACCCGAAACGAAACTGCCGAAACCAAGGTTTTAGGTATCGGTTTCGGAGAGGGTATCGCTCCGCCCAAAATTTAGGTTTAGGTATCGGTATCGCCCGTTTCGGCGGTATCGGAAGCAAGTTTCGGTATCGTCCGTATCGTCCGTATCGGTAGTTTCGTTTCGGTATCGGTATCGGTATCGGAGATATTTTCTTGTATTTTCCTGTATTTTCCGTATTTTTGTATTTTTTTGTATTGTATACTTTGCTGTATTTTACTGTATTTTCTTGTATTTAATAGTATTTTCCTGTATTTTATATTTTGTTGTATTGTCCTGTATTTCGGTATCGGAGATACTTTGCTCTATTTTTCTGTATTTTATGCATTTTCTTTATTTTTCATGTATTTTCATGTATTTTTCATGTATTTTTCTGTTCACCTTACTCATTTGGAACAACAATTAACTAATTAATAGATATAAAAGAACAATAAATAATGATGAACCATAAATCTGCCTTCATAATACAAAAGCTGAATAAAATACATCAAAAGATACAAAATGAAGAAAATAAATAAAAAGATACAAAAATCTCATTCGTAGTTCTCATCATCCGGCTGCTGTGCATGGTAGTATTGAGGATATGAATACTGCATCTGTTCCGGGCCTAAAAAAGATATCATCATGTTATCATATGCTGAGGGCCGGCTCTGCTCGATGAAAGGCGTGTCATGACTGCCTTGACTGCTGGACTGCTCAGTCACGTTCGGACCGTACCTGTATTGACTATCATAATCAGCATAGACATCAGAGTGTCTGTATGGTGCGCAATAATCGCCTTGGCTTCCTGAGTATCCACCGGAATAAGATTCATAACCTCCATAATAATCAGAAGCGCGTTGATACCCTTGATATTCAGAGTGTCTACCGTAGGCATCGTCCCCCCGTTCTTCACTGTGCTGCCTAGCATGCTCTCTATACCCATGCGTATCATAAGTATGGTCTCCACGTCTCTCAGCAGGGCGAACGGATGCCGACGCACCACAACCTCCATCTGTAGGACCTTGGTCATCAGGAGACGAACCATCATCGCTATCGTGCCGAGCCCGAGTGGTTGCCTTCTTTCGCTTGTACGTGATATTCGCAGGGGCGTGACTTGGCCGCGGCTGGTTGCTTCGTGTATGTTCTGCTTCCGCAAGCGCCTCGTCCAACCAAGGATTGTCTCTGTCATCGAGCACCCTGTCTTCTGTCTCCCTGGTCCATTCCTCCAATGGATCATCCTCGTGAAAAATCTGATCCAAATCGATCAGCTGGTGATCGGCCTTCTCGCTCCTTCTCGTATGTCTATGTCGCAGTCTCATATTATAATGTACATAGACCAGCCTTTTAAGGTGTTCCATTGTTAGCCTGTTCCTGGTCTTTGTGTGAATGAGGGAGAAGGTGGTCCAGTTTCGTTCACAGTTGGACGACGAGACAGTTTGGCTCAACACACGCACGGCTAATCGTGTAAGCGTTGGAGCTTGCTCTAACCCAACGCTTAGCCACCATTGAGCTGCAACAAGTTCCAGTGGTTAGAAAAGATGGACCGTTTTATGGGGAACATATAGAAATCTAAGATCCATATAGTTACCTGGAGTGACCCTTGTTATCGCCATTTCCGCCTTAGTGGAGCCGAAATAACCAACTCTCATCTTATAGGCCTCCAGCTACAATTATCAATCATAATTTTAGAATGTGAACTGTTACATCGAATCATATATCAAAATAAAAATATCCGAATTTCATTTACCTCCCTGTCAATGTCAATTTGCTTCGAGATGTCTGGTTCAAGCCTCTCGATCACGCGTCTGAGTCCAACCAGCACCTCGTTGTCGTTTGTTGCATTGGAGGAGTATTGAAAGCGAGGATTCAGAAAATAGCCTGCAGCATGAATATCTTGATGTAGCTGCTTATCCCATCTCTTGTCTATCATGTCCCACCATTTTCTGTATCCCCTACCAACATTCTTCCGAATTTCCTCTTTGACACGGTCCATGGCCTCGTAGAGATACCCCATCTCGGCCTTATCATCGCTGTCGACCATTCGAAGAACCTTCACCAGGGGCTCAAATACGGCGATGACATTAGAGATAGTCTGCCAGAATTCATCGCCGTGAATCAGATTGTACACGGTGTTTCCAACCTCCCTATCTTTTGGTTTAAGCCTTGGAAAGTTATCGGACCAGTCCCTGGATGTGATCATTCTCCGCAGGTCATCTCGGTGCGCGTACAGAGAGTCCAAAGCAATGAAGTGGGTCGCAAATCTTGTTATCGCGGGCCGGATCAACTCTTTTCCACCCGTCTCTCTTCTCATCAAGCTGAGCACCCATCCTTTGTTGTATATGAATCATGTTACCATTTGACTTTGTGCGACGATATTTTTGACTACTTCTTCTTTTGCCATGTCAGAAAATATCAAGTCGATACAATGCGCCGCACACGGGGTCCAATACAGATGCTGTCTCTTTCGCATCAGCAGCTGCCCAGCTGACTTGTAGTTTGCCCCGTTGTCGGTAACTACCTGGACTACTCTATGCTCCCCAATTAGTTCTACATATTTGTCCATAAGATCAAATATGTAAGGACCGTTCTGGAATTGGTTGGTTGCATCCACAGAGTCCAGGAACACCGTCCCGTGGGTCGAATACACAAGGAAGTTAATTATCTTCCTTCTGTTTTGTGTTGTCCAGCCATCGCACATCAGTGTGCAACCGTACTCATCCCACTGAACACGAAAAGTTTCTACATAATTTTTATACTCTTCAAACTCCATGTCCAAGTATGTGTGTGCCAGCTCCCAAGCAGTGGGTGGAGCAACGCCACGTCCCGATTCCGCAATAGCATCCACCATGGGCCTGTAATATGGGCTATTGGTCACATTGTATGGGATGTGGTTGAAGTAGAAAAATTTGGCCATAGCTCGGCCGACATAGGCCTTGGCATTCTTCATGAAGGTATTCTTTATGGTTGATTGGGATTTACCCTTCTTCGTCTGAGAAAAAGGGTCTGCACCGGGTCTGAGAGCGCCAGATGGTCTACCGGTTGGCTGAACATCGCGAGCAGAACCGCACGCGAACATACCGGCCATTCGGGCGGCACGACTACCCGATCTGGCTAGCCCAGGTGCTCCAGACCCAGACGATCCTGCTCCCATCCTTCTGCCCTCACTTCTAATCTCTTCTTCGATAAGTTCTTGTCTACTTCTTCTAAGAGCTCTTCTAAGGTCCCTCGCCTCCTCGGTCTCATCCTCATCCTCATCTGAGTCATCTGATATTGCCTCCGTCTGCTTTGCCCTTATCTCCTCCTCTATCCTCTTCTTCTCAAATCTGGCCTGTACCTTTTCGGTCTTCTTCTGAAATATGTGTGCTCTCATCTCTTCACGCACTTCTTTAGGTACCTCGGGGCATGTCAGCACATCCCCGGTAATTCCCGCCAAGTGTTCCTTAAGGCGAGACACGCCTCCATGCATTTCTTTCCGGCAATAGTTGCACCTTACTTGTCTATGGTTATCTGCGATCATTTTACAGTGAGCCCACCCAATATCCACCGTCTTCTCCTTTGGAGTTCTTCGAGACATGTTAATTACTGCACCATAAACCAAGGGTTACGATTAATCTTGAAAAGATTATTAACGTATTAGACTTAGATATAGTCGACGGTGTCACATAATCATGATTTGCGTCCTTGCGGTCCAGCGGAACACGGTCAGGGAATTGACTAAGCCAGGATCACTTATACCCAGTCTAGCTAGGTTGATCCAGCAAACTTAGCCAAGCACATTGAGCCGGATCATGGTCCATTGAAGGAAACTTATCATTCATATGTTTGCCATCAACTAAAAGGCTTTTATTAAAACTAGTTAATCCTATCAACTAGTTGAATCCTAAAATTCGAATTTATTATGATTCGTTAATAACTTTTATTAGAGTCCTTATCAACTATAAAGTTTTATTTGTTTCAACGTGATATCCTAATCATGTATTTGGATTTTAATAGATTCACAGTACAACAATTTAGAAGAATTTTAATGGCTAACCTAAGAGGCTTTCTTGAATTATCATATAATATGCAAGAAAATTCAAAATAGAATTACCACTAAAACATGTCAACTAAATTTTATCTCATAAAATTTAGCATGCAGATAAGCAACTTAAATATCACATAAAAATAAGTCTCTAACCTTTAAATAATTATCGCATAATTATTTACATGAACAAGAGTTTAAGTGTTTAACAAATTATCCCTTAAATAATAACATACAAGAATAATATTTTTAAGGAGTCCATATAGCATTTTAGGATTTATTATGTATTTTAAGTATTTTTCTATATTTTTTATGCATTTTCCGTATTTTTCCGTATTTATTTTCTATTTTAACTAATTTTTCTGTATTTATTATGTATTGTAAATAGTTTTTTTAGGAGTCCATGTATTATTTTTAGGATTTTTATGTATTTTAAGTTATTTTTCTATATTTATTATGTGTTTCCTTAAATAATAAAATGCAAAAATAGTATTTTTAAGGAGTCCATATAGCATTTTAGGATTTATTATGTATTTTAAGTATTTTTCTATAGTTATGCGTTTTCCGTATTTTTCCGTATTTATTTTCTAGTTTAACTAATTTTTCTGTATTTATTATGTATTTTAAATAGTATTTTTAGGAGGCCATGTATTATTTTTAGGATTTTTATGTATTTTAAGTTATTTTTCTATATTTATTATGTGTTTTCCATATTTTCCGTATTTATTTTGTATTTTAAATAATTTTTCCTTATCTATTATGTATTTTAAAGTATTTTTCAATATTTATTATGTATTGTCCGTATTTTTACTTAATTTTCTGTATTTCTTACGTATTTTACAGTATTTTCCCTTATTTTTATATATTTATTTGTATCTGTTAAGTGTGTTCTCCATCCAATATTTCCATTTATTTAACATTAATTTCGTTTAAGTATTTTTTACTTTTTACTAATTTCATTGTCTATGACATTAATTTTTAGTATTTCTTTAGTAACTTTTATACTATTTATTAGATTCTTTAGTATGTTTTAGTATTTTAGTACCTACTATTTATTACTATTTATTGGTATTTTTATTAGTATCTATGTAGTATAAGGACTTAAGTACCTGGTATTTTCTGCCAATACTTCCTTAACTTCTATTAGTATTTATTAGTTTTTAAAAATTAGCATTGTTAGAGCGTGCGACCCTAATCACGTATTTTTTCTGTCAATACTTTCTTAAATACATTGTTAATGCAGCTTCTCTTTTATTTTAAGCTTCTATTTTATTTTAAGTATTTTTTCTTCTAACCACGTATTATTTGGTAATTAAATTGATGTTAGCCATACAGTATTTTTAGGAGTCCATATAGTATTTTAAGATTTATTATGTATTTTAAGTATTTTTTTCTATATTTATTATGTGGTTTTCGTATATTTTTCGTATTTATTTTGTATTTTAAATAACTTTTTCGTATTTATTTTGTATTTTAAATAATTTTCCGTATTTATTTTGTATTTTAAATAATTTTTCCCCTTGCATTTTGTATTTTAAATAATTTTTCCGTATTTATTTTGTATTTTAAATAATTTTTCCGTATTTATTTTGTATTTTACATAATTTTTCCGTATTTATTTTGTATTTTAAACAATTTTTCCGTATTTATTTTGTATTTTAAACAATTTTTCCGTATTTATTACGTATTTTCCTTATTTTCGCGTATTTTTTTACGTATTTTTCATTATTTTAACGTATATATATATATATATATGTATTTTAAAAAATCAAAACACGCATTAAGTCCTGTAGTTCTATTTATTTACTAGAATGCCATTCTATCTCTGTTAAGTGTGTTCTCTATTAAGGGCAAACTTGTGATTATAATGCACATAAAGGGTAGATTGGTAATTGAACCAACCGCAATATCTCCACCAGTTTTAACATTTCCCCCTAAAGGTCCGTTTATTTACAAATATGCCATTATACTTGCATTATTAGGTTTTTGCGTAATGGTAAACTTGTAAATACGGATGTTTTGCATGGGTACGTTCGTAATTGTCTTAAAAGTATAGACACTTACCTCTAATAAGCGTGGAGACGAAATTTATTTCGCAGCGCTTCGAAAATCTCTCCCTCCTCGCGAAACCCTACCGACGGTGACACCCAAGCGACGCCTTCTTTGGAAATCTCTCCCTGCTCAGCGACGGCGAAACCCTAGCAAGTAAATTTCTCGCCACCTCCTAGCGGTGTCTTCTTCGGCCAACGTCGACAGTCGATCTGCTCCTTTGCTCCCTCCTCGAAGGCGACGACTCGAAGGTGCTTTGATTTACTTGCTCTCTCCTCAAGTCGAAGGCGATTCGGCTCTTCTCTTCAAGCTGGGGACATGGGGTTCGAAGCTTCGTCACGTCGTTGGTGTTCGACCGTTAGGGCAGCCGAGAGCAACAATCTCTTCTTCTATAAGATAAGTTTTTTTAGAAAAATGTTCAATTTAAAAACCCTATGAATTTTTTGTGATCTCCTCTTCAGATTTATATTCGTTTTACTGCGCTCTGTTCATTCACGAGATACTATGATTTTGCTTTCGATTTTAGCTTTTGCTTTTGCTTTTGCTTTTGCTTTTGCTTTTGCTTTTGCTTTTCGCTTTTCGCTTTTCGCTTTTGGCTGTTGCTTTCGCTTTCGGTTTTAGCCTTCACGTGGATGATCGCTTTTAGCTGTCACTGTGGATTCATGGAGTGAACGGTGTTAATTTACATCCCTAATTTTCTTCATCGTCGTCTGTTTCTTGCCGATACCATTGGGTTTCGTCCAGTTTCGTCGTGTATCGGCCGAAACTGGCCGAAACCCAATAGTATCGGGCGATACCGAGTTTTCTGTGCAGTATCGGACCGGTACTGGGCGGTACCGGTCCGATACGCCCGATACCAATAGGTATCGGGCGATACCTCAATCCATGGCCGAAACTAGCGATACGGACGAAACCGAAACTTGCTTTCGAAACCGTCGAAACTAGCGATACCGATACCGAAACCTAAATTTTAGGAAGAACGATACCCAGACGAAACCGAGACCTAAAACCTTGCACTAAACTAAATGCCTTAAACAATACAACACTAGGCACTTCAGATTTCACTAGGGTTTTGGGATAACTCACTATCCAGAGGACGTGAAGCGAGATGGATTATATATCCGATTTTCCACTTATCTTTACGTAAGTTTGGTTTACTACTATACTCAATTTTCCACTTTCCTTCACGGGAGTGGGGTATGCTATATGTATTCGCTTTTCATCTTCTTTTTTTCGAATGAGATGTTACACTATTATATTTATTTTTCTGCTATTCACACTTGTAGCATGGTTTTACACCAAGACCCGTTTCCTAAGTTGCACATCGTACCTTCAGACGTGAGTCACTGCCTGGGATTAGTATAACAGCTACATCCACATAAACTAGAAACATTTACAACACAATAAATTGTAAACTCGTTATACATGCCTAATCTATAGACTTATAACACTGTGATTTAACATGTTTTCTTACGGTATTACCTTAGTTACACTACAAAATTATTATAAATCTACTCTAATCTAGCAGTTCTATTGTTTTGTTGTTCCATTAGGTGCAGACGCGAAGTTTAAGGAAGCTTTCAACTTTGCTATGCAGAACACGTTATACGAGTAAATATTTGGTACATTTTTTCTTTTAGCATATATTATTTTCATTGATAACTTGACGAACCTGTTTTGCATGTAAAGATGTCACATTTCTATGAAGCGACGCGTGACAAAGTCACGGAAAATTCAAAATGTTTCCCAAAAATTTCAATCCATTCAAAAAACTCTCCCCCAAAAAAAATTTGCAGGCCCAATCAAAATATCATACCCTCAATATTCGACCTCATTCAAAATGACCCCTAAATATTTGCATCCGCCTACAAAATATCCCCCACCAAAAAATTTTAACCACGTTCAAAATTCAGTTCCCCTCAAAAAATTTAGTCCCCTAAAATTTAGTTTCTTTCAGACTTAGTTCCCCTTATAATTTAAAATTTTAGTTCCCCAAAATTTTTTATTTCATCTAGCTTTAATTCCGCCAAAGTTTAAATTTTTAGTTTTTCCTAAAATTTAGTTTTATCCAGATTTAATAGCCTCCAAAATTTTAGGATTTCCAGCCAAAATTTTTGCAAACACTCGTTCTAACGTGAAGTCCACCACATATTCATCATGAAATCTTGAAATGCTTATCATGCCCGCAACGATTTAGATTGTTAATTGTATCTTTAAATTGCATGGTTTAAGGGTTATTCATGAAAATAAAGAGACTTTTGTTTTAGAGTTGACACATGACGTAAGTATTCATATTGAAGCATGAACTAGAAACTTGAAAAGCTATTAGAAACACCTAAATTGTGTAATTTAAGATATCATATAACTTACACACTTTGGGAATTATGATGTTTTCTGACATGAACACCATTGAAATGCAACCCTAGAAAACGGCTAGACGACTATAATCATAGAATTATGCCATAATACTGACAACTTAAAAAACATTACACGTGACTCACGGGGTTTGGAAAACGTATAATAGAGAGAGTGCGGGAGCAATTGGAGCCATACTTTCGGCCCATATCTGGAAGGATTTCTTTTCACGTTCTAAGGATCTTAAGTCACTTTCACAGTTTGATATTTGGACTTGGCCCGGTATAGCTCCCGCGGTCCAAGGAGGCCTCCGGATTACATATCGTGCTCTCTGGTATAAGTCACGATTTAGAATGTGTTAACATCAACATTACAAGCTCCTAGAAATTTGGCAACATTTGGAACATTCATAACATGTTATTTTAGCATTGTAACTACTTATATTTGTTCACCATTACCTCTTTGTTGTTCACAGTTACTGTTGCTTGGTTTAGGTATAATCTACTCTACTGAGTAGTGGTATAATTCTTGGTGTCTCCGTTCGGTGACGAACAGGAATACGCTGAGGCACATATTTACAAGTCAGAGTTCCATGTCCAAGCTGCGGAGTTTTGAGCCCAAGTCGAGCGTGGGGTGTTATTGTAGTCTTTTCTGTTATGTATTTTCTTTTCAGTAGTGTTAGAAAGAGATTGTATTTTCATTTCCATGTAGACTTGTAATCCTCGTTATAAAGTATATAAAATGAAATGAGTATCTTTATTTCTTGCTTGCTCTATATTGCTTTAAGAACAATTTTTGTAAATAGGCCAAAAAAATAATTTGAAAAATTGACCTATTTTTTATTTAGCAAAACCGACATCTTTTGGTTTTGAGACCAAAAAAGGTTGGTTCTGGCCCGTGGGACACGTGAGCCCCACGGGCCGTATCTTCAGAGTACGGCCAAGAGCCGCACTTTCAGAGTGCGGCTCTTGGCCGTACTCTGTAGGGTACGGCCAAGAGCTCCCCAAAACAGACAGCGTCCGCAAGATTGCAGGCTGCTGCTGTTCTTCTCCTCCTCAATTCCACCGCTTCTTCAGAGTCCAGCGATCCATTTCATTTTTGTTTGATAAATCGGCATTGTTTCAGGTAACTTCAAGCCTCTATTTTATATTATTGAATGTTTTTTGTTTTTTTTTGTTTTTTTTATTGTACAATCTAGATTAAAAGTTAGGGTTTATGAGATAATTCTATAATTGGTGAAATTTGTAGTGATATATGACAATTAATTGTATGTTATAGGTTTTTATAAAATGAAGCAGGCTGGACACATAACTAATGTGGTCTTGTATGACCAAGCACGTCATCTTTCTGCCGATGTAGTGCAAGGACATGTATTTAGAAAGAATTAATAGCCAAAGTAATTCATTATGATTGAAAGTAAAATAATTAATGTGTAAATTATATGTTTACAGGCATCGATAGGAATTGTGGATCATGGACAAAAACATACAAAGTGGAGATTAGATGAGCGCGCGACATTATATTGAAGCCTCCAGATTACACCTATGTGCGAGCTTGCGTTGGGTATAGTTGGACCATACACTGCTGACGGCTTTGGTTGAAAGATGGAGGCTAGAGACAAATACATTTTTACATGCGCCAGGGAGTGATGACATTCACGCTGCAGGACGTGGTAGTCGTCACAGGCCTACCCATTGATGGGGAACCCATATTGCAATGTGAAATGCGAGATAGCAGCTGGGGTGCGTTGATGAAGAGGCTACTTGGACAGGATACCACACTAAGGAAAGCAGCCAAGGTAAAACTTAGTTGGTTGTGTGATACATTTAATGATTTGCCTGAGGATGCAGATGACGATGACATTCAGCGGTATGCACTGGCATATCTGCTCCATATGATTGGAACATTACTGGTTCCGGATCCAAACAAAGGATCTATAAATCTCTGTTGGTTGACAAAGTTAGATAATTTTGAGGAGGCCGGTGAATATTCATGGGGTGCGGTGCTTGCACACTTGTACGCTGAGCTCAACAAGGTGGCATTAAAGTAGACAAAGGCTTTATATGCATGCGACTTCTTGTTGCATGTATAATTTTTTTCGTTAGCTAAAATAGTAATATATCTATATATATCTATATATATTTCACATTCTGAGAAAAAATTCATATTTACATGCTTGGCGCTGGGAGAGAATGTATGTAGGAAGACCAAGGCTCCTGCAGGATGTATTTGCTGACACCGTTTCATATGGGTTCAGGTGGAATACGGGGAAATCATTCATAGAAACTGCTCATGAAAACCTTGATACATTCAGAGACCAGTTTGACACGTTAGAGAGTACATAGGTTTGTATATGTAAATTTTATAACGTCGGTGATCAATTGATATATAATGTAGTACACGGAGATATTTGTGTACTTCATGCCTAATAGGTTACCTGGGAGCCTTATGAAGAGCGACTTGAGCAGCAGCCGGCGCTATGTCGGGAACATCCCGAGTTATGACGTGCGAGTGTATCCATATTCTACTGGGAAGCACGGGTGATGCATGCACCAGACCGTGCCATGCGCCAATTTGGTTTATGTCAACACATCTCACTTGCACTCTCAGTCTTGGCAGGGAAGACAAGACCATCGCAGCCAGCAGATGTTACTGTAATCAGGGATCCTCTTGTGCATTGGATCAATAGAGCAGATCACATTGTGCATGAGGAGGACGTGGTATCGGTCGCTGCCTATATGGATTGGTATTAGGGGACTACTAGGAGGTGGATTTTTCAGAGGCAGCAACCCCCGTTTGCACAAATGTCACGCGGGCCCATCGAGCATTTAAGAAGATGCTTAAGTTTTTTTGTTTTTATAGTATTTTTTATAACCAATATTATTAGTACTTAATTTATTTTACAGGTTGGAGGATATGTTAAATTGTACGATATGGCAGGCCAAGTATTGCAAACATAGGATCAGGGATTGCTGCATACGATGAGGACACATATCGATGATGTGCTACATCGTACACGCCATCTTCCAGAAGGTGTATATACGAGCGAGCTAAGTCGTTTATATAGGATGGGTAAGGCCGGCACTTCTCAGCAGGAGCATGCCAGAGCAGATGACGCCGGCACTTCTCAGCAGCAGCAGCATACCAGAGCAGATGACGTCGGCACATCTCAGCAGTAGCATACAGGAGCAATGATGTCGGCACTTGGCAGCTGGACCATCCCAGAGCATATGACGCCAGCACGTGGTAGCAGCCCCCTCACGGAGGTTATGACACCGGCACTTGACCACAGCACCCTCACGGAGCATTTGACGCCAACACTTGGCTGCAGCCCCCTCCCATATCATTTGACGCCAGAGCTTGGCACCAGTCACCTGGATAAGATATTGTATGGGAAGTTTCAGCCGATTGGCAGCAGCAGCCTACCCTAGGTACATGCGATGACGTCAGCACTTGGCCGCACCATTTGACGCAGGCAGATTGGTCGCCTACCCATGGTGACACGTCACAGCCGCAGCAGACAGAATGAGATGACACATGCATTTCACATCAGCATGTGGAAGTGGATGTTGGCCCGTCTCAGCCACCTCAGACACAATATGATGATGAAGGCGTGTCACAGGTTGTTGGCATGTCTCAACCACCTCAGACACAATGTGATGATGAAGGCGTGTCACAGGTTGTTGGCGTATCACAGGTTGTTGGAGTGTCTCAGCCGGTTGATCCTAAAAAGGGAACTTCATCGGGTAGGGCATGGTATTCACGTGTATTTAGTCGACGTAAAGGGAGTCGTCGATGATATGTATCTTTGAAATGTGTAATATATATTTGCTAGATTTGAGACATTTGTTATGTACGGTTTCTCAAATGAATTTGATATATAATATATGTGTTATGTATGGTTTCAAAACAAATCTTTCATACACCCCATATTTATTCAACGAATTCATTCATACACCCCATATTTATTCAACGGATTTATTCATACACCCAATATTCATACATCACATATACATACGAGAAAGGTTGTGTTAGGCCTTGATGGAGGTATTCAGTCAGCGGATTGGGCTCTGCTCCAGACAAGAATTTTCTCCTCCCGAACTCACCTACGTGCCCTTTTGCTGATTCGGTGGCAGGTTGAGTGGCTGGATTTCTCCACAGCTTACAGGAGGAAGACGACGGCTCAAGCGACCAACGAAGCAGCAAAAGAGCACGTAGATGAGATCGGGAGGAGAAAATTCTCAACTGGAGCGGAGCCCAATCCAGTGACAGAATACCTCCATCATTCTGTCAACAATCTTTTTCCAAATAGCTTGACCACGTTATCCCCGTCGAGCAAGCGTCACACAGTAACTGCTTCCGGCCTGCCACGTTTTGAAGTAGGCGGGTGTGTGATACATATCGTATCACACTCTGTATCACACTCTGCTGAAATTTCTTTGCTGGAAGTGTCAGAATTATAGCCTCCGGCACCGCACCCCACAGGTGCGGCCCTCGGCCGCACTTTCAAAGTGCGGTCCAAAGCCGCACTTTCAAAGTGCGGCCGAGATCCGCATCTGTGAAGTGCGGCCTAGAAAATGATAGCCGCTGCTTTGTTGCATGCGGCTTGTTTTTTTTTGCGGTGTTTGTTTTTTTTGCGATGGCGTGCTTTGTTCCGATTCAATTCAGCTGCAATCCGACACCCTTTGCCACACGAGAGCCGATCCGTGTCGATAGAACAGATCTTCTAATAGGTATTCAGAGTTTTTTGTTCATCATTATGTTATGATTTAGGGATTTGGGAATTTATAATGGTGTGTGTGTGCAGGTTGTTGGAAATGGCAGTGATTCAATTTTTGTCATATGCTATTTTTTCGGTGAATTATATATTAATGAAAATCACGAACTACAGTATGTCGGATGGAAAGTTAAATCGATGAAGCTGATATGTGGTTCGACGTATAACGACCTAGTAGATCGAATATACAATTCGATGTGATGTGTGTTTTGATTTATATGAACTTTCTGATATCCAAGTGATGTGTTGTGATATACTATTTGTGATGTTTGTGAAACACTATGGCTGTGAGAAATATGAGTGTGAGAATTATTTGTGACACGTTTTGATTTATATGCATATGCTGTGATGAATCAGGGGTGAATTATCGGAGGAGTAGGAGCAGAAGGAGCTGCTGGTATTGAGAAGAGCAGCAGCAATATCAGCAACAGCTGTTTGCAAACAGAGAGGAGGGAGCAGCAGCAGCAGTTTTGCTCTCTGTTTTGGGGAGCTCTCGGCCGCACCTGCAGAGTGCGGCCAAGAGCCGCACTTTGGCCGCACTCTGAAAGTGCGGCTCTTGGCCGCACACTAAAGATGCGGCCCGTGGGGCTCACGTGTCCCACGGGCCAGAACCGACCTCTTTTGGTCTCAAAACCAAAAGAGATCGGTTTTGCTAAATAAAAAAATATGTCGATTTTTCAAATAATTTTTTTGGCCTATTTGCAAAAATTGTCCTTGCTTTAAATAGTATCTGCACGACTTGCTTCGCATGAAAATAACCACGCCCTAGGAAGCGGACATTATGTATGCTAAAGTTTTTAAACAGAAGAACTGTGATGGATGGATGAACATAAATAACGGAAATTTTACTTCGGAAAGGGATCATATGAGAAGGCTCTCCTATTGGATACAGAAATTGAAAGATAAAGCCATGGAGATGAATTGGGAATGGAGCCATAGAATTTCCTTCGCAAAGCATGCAGCCATCAGTTTAACAATTCTATCGTTTTAAATTTTAATTTGCCCATGGGACGCACAATTTATTTACCTATCATGCAAGAGGCCAACTATATATATCATGTTCTGTACTGTAGATAAAAGATGTGATTTTTTTCCTTTTTTTTCTTTTTTTTCCATTTTCCTTTTTCTTTTTGTGTTCAATCGATCAGCTACAAAGAATAGTCTGCAGTGGCCCCCACAAATCTTTTTTAGTTAACAATCAGAAAATGGAGTGGCCATCTACACTTCAATCTCTGTTGCGTGAAGCCTGCCTACACCTTCCCAGAGAAGAGTGTATGTAAGTGTTGTTTTTTTATACACAAACAAGTTTAACCCGAATGACGAATGTATATAATGAGGTCATATGGTAAAAGACTGAGAAATATGGGTGTCAGCTACCCAACAAAGAATTCTCTCATGTGTACTTGCTAAAAGGTCCACTATCCGTTATGTTTTAGATGGATGGCACTGGTCATTTTAATCTTCATATTCTGAACCCCAAATACACCCAAGATCCCTAATACACCCAAGATCTACTGAACAAAACTATTTTTTCTCTTTGGCCTAGCTGTTGCAAATTTAATGGTATCGCACTAATGTAACATTTTGCAACGACTAGATCTACATGCAAAACATAATGGGTTCAATAGAGCTTTGGTGTATTGGGTTTTAGAACATAAAGATCAAAATGAACAATGCCCATCATCTAAAAAATAGAGTGGACTTTTTACAAGCACATAAGAAGGAACCTCCTGGGATGGTTGACGCCATATTTCTCAAAAAGTTATATATGAAACATGAAACATGCATTAACCGCAAGAGCAGTATTCCACATAATTGTTAAAAGAATGTCATGATGGAGAAAAACAAGCTGATGAATAAATGCAAAACCGTGTAAGAAATTAAATAAAACAACAATAATGAAAACCCCTTTAAAAATAAGAACAAATAATCCTTTAAAAACAAGACGTGATGTCTACCTGTACTGCCCATCTTTCCAAATTTCCATGTGATGGAATAGAGCATCCAACATCATTCTTAAGTTCCTTGAATATATTGGCAAGGCTAGATGGAACCTTGATACCCTCTGGTACCGAGAAAGCTAAACCCATGGCTTGACCAGGCCCATGATATGGATCCTGAAATAAACCATCAGTTAGCTAAGTAATGATCTGTACATGTTTACAAAAGAAATTAGAAGAGAAATTTGAAAGAAAAAAATGAGTTTTACATATTCAGACCTGATACATCAAATTTGTCATAAAAATTAGTGATAACAATTACATTAAAGAACAAGAAATGAAAGACAGTGGCCAAGGATGTTAACAATAAAGATGTTAAAAATTATGAGATAGTCTATTAAAATAACCGGTTAAGAAAAGGTAAATTCTCCACCCATTATCAATTTCTACCAACAAGCAATGAGGAAAATCAAGATTCCCGATTTGTCCACATGAAATGATAGATTATAAGATTTCTAGGGGAAGAAAAAGAAAGAAAATCATGGAATTTGGAAGAACAGTTCCAAGGAGAACCCCTTAATGGAAATCAAGTGATTCTAGATGGTTGTGTTTAACAAAATTTAGAACACTGATGAACTTAACTGATAATTGGGGAATTTGTTCCTAGCCACACCCCAATTTAAGAGAAATTAAAAGGTGTACCAAAAATAGGCAATAATTAACTCGACCGACGGCACTTAAAACCATATTATATGGAATCGATAAGCAAGTAGAAAAATGAACATCTATGAGGAACAATGGTTCATCTATTTCCTCCCAGCTTTGTTCAGCATTGTCCAAAATCATCATGCAGATTGGTTTTGCAAATTTTCTGGTGATACATATTTGGTTTGAAACTGGCTAGTTTCAATAAACTGCGGATGAAACATGTCAAAACCTACAAAAAATCAAAAAATAAATCAAGGGGGATTTGAAGTTTCCATGTATAAATAATATAACCTCCCTCCAACTTCTTAAGTCATCAGATCAATAAATCCTAAACTACCATAATATTATACATAAATATAATAGCTTTGATTATCATCTCTATTTAGCTCTAAATTAACAGCTTTTATATTATTTTTTATTTATTTTTGAGTTTATTTCTTGAACACTAACGCTATGTTTGGTTTGAGAGAACTTGAGAGAAATAAAAGTGAAATAAAAATGAAATAAAAATGGAAAGAAAGGGGAAAAAAGAAATCAAATTCCTTTCCATGTTTGGTTATTGAGGAAAATTGTAAAGAAAATCAAAAGGAAAATTGTAAAGAAAATAATTTATCAAGTTTGGTTGTTTATGAAAATGAAAAGGAAAATCAGATAGAAAAAACCATTTTAGTTATAATTAATATTTTAAAGGGTCTCATTTTAAAAAGTGTCTCGGAAATCATTAAGACGATTTTATGATTTTAGTTATAATTAATACCTCAAAAATACTTTTCACAAAACAGTTACTTCTCAAAATCTCTTCTTTTCCGAATTAATCAATCAGATGAAACGATATTTTCGAAGGATGAAAAGGAATAACAAATAAAAATTGAAAAAATATTAGACGAGAAAAAATAACTATTGCTAGGGATTGAACTCAGGTCACCTGCGTGAAAGTCAAGAGTACTCACAACTACACCACAACAAGCTTATTGTTAATGAATTGCTTTCACCAATATTAATGTTTTCCGCCATTTTCCTTATGTCTCTAGAGAGAAAATAGGAGAGAATTTTCATTGGTTTTTTTCCTTCACTTTCCCCCACATTTTTTTTCTTTTTGTTTTTCCTTCCAACCAAACAAAGGAAAATGATTTTCCATTTTGTTTTCTTTTTCTTTCATTCTTTTCTCCCCAACCATACAGGCCTAAAAGTTAAGTGCACTTTGTCTAAACTTCACATGGCCTACATGTTATACATGATATACTGCATAGGCATTACATAAAGATCGGGATGCCAGTGAGAGTTGGCAAACAGGTAAAATGGTTGGGTTGGGAAATGACATGTCCCAATTTAAGACTGGTACAGCCTTTATTTTAAATTTTTAGAGCTGTCGGTATGCCCAGTGATCATACATGTATAATTTTTTACCCACAAGAACTGTCCAACCGAAACATAAACTCAAAGTGAAACCATTAGTAATGAAAAATGTTCAAACCTTTAATCCAAGGAGGGTTTGAAATTGAGTCCAAAACCAAAACTGAGTTCTTAAAGTTTGTCAAGTTAACAAAAGTTGGTACATATGGTAGTTAGAGCTTGACTAAGAACGCCAACCAGCTTTCCCTTCTTTACTCTCCCCATAACCCATTTCATATCCATTCGCACTTGATCTCATTTACCCAAAAACTTAAGTTGATGGCTTGTGTGACAAAAATGCATAATTGCATATCAAGCAATGTCAATCACATCACACCTACTCTAAGTTCCAACTGAACCATCAAAACCAAGAGGAATTGTAGATCACAATTGGTTTGAAAACTAGAAGAAAATAATAATTCCACTCATGTTCCTCTCATAAGAACTAAGGTTGAGCATACAAGAAAAAAAAAGAAAACTGAAGAAGAATGAGAGCAAAGGTAGGAATTTTAGCCTTGTATTTTAAGTGTTAAATCTTGAAGTGAAAAATTTTTAGACCTAAATTTCTGCTTTACGTCTGACCAACTCATAATAACAAGGAAAAAGTAACAAAAATAACTCGTGAAGAAATCAGAAACCAATAGGAGGCTATGGAGAGTTAGTTGTTTTCTCCTCTCCCTAGGCTCTCTTATTTAAAGCACATATTGGTAATTTTCCAGAAAAAGTCAATATAACCCTTTTACAAAACCCCCTCTGATGATATGTACATCACATCTTAATACTCTCCCTCAAACCAGAACATAGATATCATTCACGCCCAACTTGTCACAGATATAGTCCACTCTATCTTTTCCCAAAAGCTTAGTAAGCATGTCTGACAGTTGATTTATCGATCTAACATGCTTTGTCTCTATCACATTCTTGTCACGTTGTTATCTCACTATGTGATAATTAATCTGATAGGTTTTTGATAGATTTGGGGCTGAAATTTAGTATTTTTATTGGAATCAAAAAGGTACACAAGATAATCGACCCCTTTCGAGAGGAAGCCGGCTCTCCAAACTAGATCTACGACTACAAATTACTCTCTCACTAGATCTATGACTAACAATCTAAGAACTGGGGTTTCACACTTAGAAATTGCATAAGAAAACATGACGGCTGCCCTAAACATATATATGAGCAGATCTCGTCAAATAAGAAAAAATATTAAAACCCTCCAAAAATAGAAAATACTAATTCAGCCTAAAACTTTCCAAAACTGTTCGATGCCAAATTTTGCTCCGCTGATTTTGCCTTGCGTCTTCTCCGCTTAGACGTAATGATCGCATCATTACTCCATCCCAAAAGAACCACCTTGTTCTCAAGGTGGAAGTCAGGAAACCTCTGTTTAATGACGTCGTAGGACTCCCATGTCGTCTCATGGTCGGGTAGGCCAGACCACGTAACCAGAACCTCGCGCTCCCCTGCTTGTCCCTGGCGAGCCCCTAGTACCTCCGATGGCTCCAAAAGTACCTCCATGTCTATTGTCAGTGTCGACGGTAGTGATGCAAAAGGTGGGGGGTCGCCAATGGCGCGCCTCAGCTGTGAAACATGAAATACTGGATGAATCGCTGAGTCTGGGGTAACCCCTGTCGATAAGCCACATGTCCAATACGTGCATCCACCTTGTAAAGGCCAAAATAACGAGTAGATAACTTCTCATTCCTCCTGTGAGCCAGTGATTTCTGTCGGTATAGGCGAAGTTTCAAGTCGACCATGTCGCCCTCTGCACACTGAATGTCTCGCCTGTGTCCGTCAACTTGAGCCTTCATCAACTGTTGTGCCCGCAATAAGTGACGCTTTAACTCTTGAAGCATCTGATCCCTCTCTTCTAGCAATTGCTCCGCCTGAGCAACTGGTGTGGAACCCCGACCGTAATGCAACAAGTGTGGTGGGTCCCTCCCGTACAATATCCTAAAAGGAGTGGTCTGAGCCGCCGTAGGGAACAAAGTATTGTACCAATACTCCGTCCAAGCCAACCACCTGGTCTATTGCTTCGGTGGTTCTGATACGAAACAACAGAGATATGTCTCGATACTCTGGTTGACGACCTCCGTCTGGCCATCAGTTTGGGGGTGGTACCAGTGCTTCTTTTCAGCTTTGTCCCCTGCATCTTGAACAGCTATATCCAAAAGTGGCTGAGAAAGACCTTGTCCCGGTCTGTAAAGATCACCTCCGGTACTCCATTCAATCGGATGACCTCCTTGATAAACGATGCTGCCACTGTCGCAGCTGTGTACGGATGCCGCAACGCCACAAAATGTGCATACTTGCTCAGCCTGTCAACCACCACCATAATAACGGTGTATCCTTCCGACTTCGAACGCCCGTCAATGAAATCCATGGTGACCTCCCAAACTCGATCTGGTAACGCCAGTGGTTGTAACAATCCTCCAGGAGATGTAGTCATATACTTGTGACGCTGGCAAACGTCACACTTGGCTACCCATGTTGCCACGTCTTTCTTCATCCCTATCCAATAGACCTCCTTGCTCAAGCGCTGGTACGTCTTGACACCTGAATTCACCCGATCGCACTCCCGTGAAACTTCTGTAGCAAATGTCGGAATATGAGTCGAGCTCCCCGGTGCCACCAAACGCCCCTTATGCAGTAAGCGATGTCCGTTCATCATGTATCCTGGATGTGCTGCAGGATCCTGAAGTAGGGCCGCTCTAATCTTGCCCAGCTCCCCATCCTCTGCTATCTCCCTCATTAGTGGCTCCAAATCTAGCAATACTGGCAGCGAAAGAGTCGCCAGCTGAGAGTCTACCTCCCTCCTCGACAAGGTGTCAGCTGCCTTGTTTTCTAATCCCGGCCTATACTGGATCTCGAACTTATACCACATAAGCTTCGTCAGCCATTTCTGATATTCCTCCGTAACCATCTGCTGCTCTAGTAAGTACTTGAGGCTCATCTTTTCAGTACGCACTAGAAAGGATCGGCCCAGTAAATATGGCCTCCACTTCTGAACGTCGAGAACTATGGCAATTAGCTCGTGCTCGTACACGGACTTGAGCCGTGCTCTAGCTGATAGTACCTGACTGAAGTAGGACCGGCCTCTGATCATACATCAAGACCGCTCCCAGTCCATATCCAGATACGTCGGACTCCACGACAAATGGCCTGCTAAAATCCGGAAGTGCCAACACCGGAACGCTCGGCATGGCCCTCTTCAGGGCCTCAAATGCCGCAGTGGCTTTCTCCCCCCAATGAAAATTGTCCTTCTTTAGCTATTCTGTTATGGACCAGGCAATAGTGATGTAGTACTTGATGAACTTCATGTAGTAGCCCGTCAAGCCTAAGAATCCCTGCAATCTCCGTATGGTGGTAAGGCGCGGCCACTGCACCATCGCCGCTATCTTCGAACTCTCTGCCTTGACACCATCAGCAGAGACTATATGACCCAGGTACTCCACGCTCCGCTGGCCAAACCGACACTTCTTCCTGTTGGCGAAAAACTGATGTTGTTGTAACTCCTGTAGCACCATCGTCAAGTGCTCCACATGCGCCTCTCTGGTCTGGATGTAAACTAGTTGTCGTCAAAAAAGAAGAGCACGGATCTCCGAAGATAAGGCCTGAACACCTTATTCATCAAGGCCTGGAATGTAGCAGGTGTATTGGTCAACCCGAAGGACATGACCAAAAACTCGTAATGGCCTTCATGGGTCCTGAAGGCCGTCTTCTCCACATCTTTTCCCCTCATTCGGATCTGATAATAGCCCGACTTCAAATCGATCTTCGAGAATATTGTTGACCCATGCAGCTCATCCAGTAATTCATCGATCACTAGAATAAGAAACTTGTCGGGTACAGTTTCCTTATTCAGTGCCCAATAGTCTACACAAAATCTCCAGCTTCCATCCTTCTTCACGAGTAGCACTGGCCTGAAGAACGGGCTAGTGCTGGGCTGGATCACCCCCGCCTGTATCATCTCATCCACCATCTTCTTGATCTCCTCCTTCTGAATCTGGAGGTAGCGGTAAGGCCGGACACTGACTGGTGCAACTCCCTCCTTGAGCATTATGGAGTGTTCGTGGTCTCATAGGGGTGGAAGTCCAAGAGGTTCCTGAAAACCCCTCCCAAACTGATCCAACACCTATCGGATCTCTGCAGGTATGTCCCCTTCCTGGCTTGTTGTCTCCACCGTTAAACCATGTAGCTCCACCAAGAAGCCACCACCATCTGCCTGTAAGGTCATAGCCATCACCTTCAGGTAGACCCGCGAACGGCACAAACCTGGATCCTCTTGAAGCGTCACCAACTTGCCCCCTCCTGGTACTCGATCCGGAGCAACTTCCAATTCGTCCTGGTTTCCCCCAAACTCTGCAGCCATCGCATCCCTAAAATGACGTCCGTGCTGCCCAGGTCTAGCGGTAAGAAGTCTTCCATAATTCTGACCCCTTGGAGGGTCAGTACCACGCCTCGGCATACTCCTCTCCCATGCTCTCCCTGGACAGTGCCCATCATCAACCCGAAACTACCAATATCCGCCAACTCCAACCCTTGCTGCTCCACAACTCGATTGGAAATGAAGTTGTGGGTGGCCCCACTGTCAATCAGCACCGTCACCTTCTGCTCCGATATCTCTCCGATCAACTTCATAGTGTGGTTCGGTGTGAACCACACTACGAAGTTGAGTGATACCTCCGCGACGTCCAAATGTGTCTGTTCCTGCTCCACCTCTGTCGCCTCCAAGTACTACTTTACGTCCTCCTCGACATCAGTCTCTCCGTCCTCCTCATGCACCAAGAGCACCTGTAAGGCTTGCTCCCGACATCTATGTACATGACCGTACTTCTCATCACATCGGAAGCACAGCCCTTCGCATTCTTATTCACCCACTCCGTCTCTGTCATCCTTCGAAACGGCCCACCAGGCTGTGTGACGTTGCCCTTCTCCTTGATCGCCAAAAGCCCGCCCGCCTCTCCCACTGGCGATGCTGGCTTCTGTCCTCATGCCTGACCTACGGGTCGGAAGGCACCTCCGCACCATCCTCCCTTTACGCGTCGCTCAGCTGCATTCTTATCCTCACCATCTGCGCCAACTCCATAACATCCATCAGCCCCCTCGATCGCTGCATGAGTAACTCAACCCAAATGTTGGGCTTAAGCCCTTTCATGAAGCTTCCAATCAAGGTCGCCTCTGGGATACCCCTCACCTGTCCTCCAAGCGCCTCGAATCGTTTCACAGTCCTTCACCGCCCCCCTGCTGTAGAGACATGAGCTGCTCGTACAAGTCCCCTCCATGAGTATCTCGAAAATGATCGAGCAATCACTCATTAAACTCTTTTCACGATCTGATCTGCTGCCACTGCAATTTCCATTTGTACCATGCAATGGCCTTCCCCTCCAAATAGAGTCCCGCCGCCTGCAGTTTCTTAGGCTTCGTCAATCCATTCACCTGAAAGTAACTCTCAGCCCTATAAATCCAGGCGTACTGGTCTTCTCCATCGAAAATATGCATCTTCAATTTCCGGACCCTGCTCTCCAACCCCGCGTTGCCTTGATTCGCCCTCCCCCTTGGCAACCCAAAATGAAATTGGTGCTGGAAATTGTGTTGGGCTCTCCTTTCATCCCATAGTCATCCTACGCTGTCGTTTTTCCAACCTCCATCATCTCCAACTGGGCCTCGGTGATCCCAAGGGTTATCCCAAGGGTCTCTATATCATCCTCCTTGTTGGCGGGCTCTCGCTGGCTGCCCTTCTCCTCCTGAATAGTTTGTCAACATCCATGGTGCTTGGAAATGATCTTCAGGTTGCCCGGTTGTGTATTGAGGATGCGTCGAGCCTTGACGAGCACCTGAACCAGCCCCCGAAAACTGTCCAGCACCTGAACCAGTCCCCGGGCTGAAAATCAGCCCATTTCCATGCTCTGGGGGCTGTTGCCCCCCAGGATTGACCTGGGGGTATCTGCACCCCACCATGGGGGTCGCGCGGCCCCCATGGAGCAGCCTGGGGACCGCGCAGCCCCCAGGAATCACCTGAGGGTTCGCACGGCCCCTAGGAAGGTCCTGGGGGACCGCGCGACCCCCAGGATGGTGCCTGGGGTCGCGCAAACCCCAGGAAGTTCATTGGGGTCAGTGCGGCCCCCAGGAATTCTCCTGGGGTCGCACGAATGGGCCTGGGGGCCCGCCAAACCCCCCATGGAGGGCTAGGGTCCCGACAGCCTTCTTGCGGCGCCTCGCTTCATCCAGATCTGCCTCTTCGCGAATATTTTGAACATGGTACTGAAAATGGACATACAATATCATGTTCAAAATATTTCTCTGCTTCCCTCCTCCTTTCCCTTCCATCCTTATTCCCACCATCTGTGTCCTCTTCTGACTCAGTCAAGTCTACAATGTCATATTTTACAGTGTAACTATCTTCTATTTGCTGCCCTTCAAGTTCTTGTGCAACATACAAGTCAACAGTTCTACTCCCCTCAAGTTCAATATTGATGATGCCTTCTCATTATCATCTATTCTCATGCACCAACTAAAATCCTTTCTCCAAGGCTTATAGTATATGAAACACCTTCCATTATGTCCTAACTCCTTTATCATCATTTTTATATTGTCCAATGACAACAATCCAACAATACAGTCTATGTAAAATACCTCCTGCCCACTGTCATAACCCCCTTAATAACCAAGTCTCAGCACTCCCCCACGATGTATCTTCAAATTAATTTTGTGGCTCTGTAAAAAACATTTAACAAGGTGCATAATAGGCATAATTTAGCATCAGAAATTATTGTGCACATAAAGGAAATTATTGTGCACATATGCTTCTATTGCATGTTGCCCAATTAGCATGGTAACCATTGTGTCACATATACCATGTTGCATGTTGCATGTTGCATGTTGCATGCTCCATAATTAGCATAATTAACTTATCTAATTATTGAAAAATATTACTACTTAGCTCACTACTAATCCAATTTTTAACAACTTACCTTACCTAGCTAACTCCTTTGATGCTTGGCAAATTCTACTACTTAGCTAACTACTAACATCATCTGTGCTTTATTAACCTAATTACCATGCATAACTAACATAAAAATTTCCAATTCACTCTATTTCATCTAGCTCCGACCAATCAAAATCATGATCTACCAATCATATGAAATTTTAACATAATCCATACACATAAATCATTTCCCTTTTTAAATTTACACATATTTGCGAAAAAAGAAAAATTACTCACCACCGTGAGCTTTATCTCAATCTTATTCACCTCTCTTCAAGCTTCTTCTAGCCACGCCCACCAGCAGCCCCTCTTCCAGCCCTCTTGCTTCTGATGACCTTCCAGCCCTCTTGCTTCAGCGATTTCTCTTCAATTTCAGCGATTTCTGAGCTTTCCCCCCATTTTCGTCCTAGCTTTTGCCGCGGATTCCCTCTTTGCATGATGAAAAATTGAAATCAATTCAATCCCCCCTTTCCTTTAAGTCAAGGGCATAACGGTCAAACATTTCAAGAAAAGTCCCCCGTTAACCAAATTGAGTTTTGGGTATCAAATTTTACCAAATTGAACGATAAGGTATATATGTGACAATGGGCCAAACGTTGGGGTATTTTAATGTCATTTACCCTCTGAAGTTTAAGCAAAAAAGTTACCATTTTTGGACTCGTCTTCCTTGCGACATGGGTTGTCTTGCTTCTCCATCCACGCCTTCATCATTGCCTTGATATCGGAGAGCTTCCCTTTGAAGGAGTCGATCTTCTTCTCCATGGTGTCATTCTTCTTCTCCATGGCGTCATTCTTCTCCTTGATAGCTTTGATATCCCCCACTCTCTTCTCTAGATCTTCCACCTTGGAAATTGTTCTTGTCGTCGCCATGTCAGATCTTCGCTTTGATACCAATTTGATAGGTTTTTGATAGATTTGGGGCAGAAATTTGGGATTTTTATTGGAATAAAAAAGGAACACAAAATAATCGACCCCTTTCGAGAGGGAGCCGGCTCTCCAAACTAGATCTACGACTAACAATCTAAGAACTATGGTTTAACACTCAGAAATTGCATAAGTAAACATGACGGCTGTCCTAAACATATATAGGAGCAAATATCGTCAAATAATGAAAAATACTAAAACCTTCCAAAAATAGAACATACTAATTCAGCCCAAAACTTTCCAAAACTGTCCGACACCTAATTTTGCTTCGTTGATTTCTTCTTAATGCCCAAAATATATAGGACATCTTCTTAATGTATTCTTCAAGTATGTCAAAACTCATACCACAACATCCTAATGCGTAGTTCTCAGATCAGGCATGAACTAACTCAATACATTCACCAAACAAGTAATATCAGGACGTGTAGTGTGGTAGTTTAGTTTCCTAATCAATTTCTTATATCACCCTGGAGCATGCTCCCTCAATCTGGTACACATCTGGATTCTGGATCTATTAGTGAGGTTATATGCTGACATCCTGACATCTATATCTCTAACAACATATCCAAAATATACTTCTGTTAGAATAAATAGATGTATTTCTTCAAGCATGTGATGGTTATCCTAAGAAAATATATGTGTGGTCTAAGATCCTTTGTCTAAAACTATTTATGAATAAACTACTTCAAACCATGAATCACAAAAGCATCACCCCTAATGATCATAATATCATCGACTATACCACCCGTAAAAATCTATCTTCCCTGATGGATCCGATAGAAGATGGAATAATCATTCTGACACCTTTGAGGCCAAATCACACTTAGAATTTACAAATCACCCAAACTAAGCTCTCGGGTAACTGCTTCAGGCCATACAACAACTTCTTCAACTTGCGCACATTTCTTGTCTCCCTTGAGCAAAAAATCCTAACAGCTGCTTCATATATACTTCTTCAAGAAAGCAATTAAAGAAACACATTCTTGATATCCAATTGATGCAAAGGACAGTAACACGTGGCAACCAGAGAGATCAAGAAACACACAAATGTTATCTTTGCAACTGGAGGGAACGTCTCTCAGTAATCTGCAACAGACGTCTGTGATAACCTTAAGTAATAAATCTAACCTTCAATTGAGCAAGTAAACCATCAGGATTCACCTTCAAATTATACATCTATTTGCAACCAATCACCTTCTTACTCAGTAGAGTAGGTACAAGATTCTAACTTCCATTTAGCTTAAATACATTCATTTTGTCTAACATTACGACACACCAACCTGGATATAATAAAACTTCTAAAATAAACTAAGGAGTTTGATAAGAAGCAATGGAAAAATAGAAAAGATGTATATGATTGAGAAAGATAAGCATAAGATACATGTTTGTAAAGAAGATGAGATATGCACGAACAAGTAGCTTTTTCTATAAGCAATCGGAATATCCAAATCAAAAACAAACTCACCTTCACTTATAGGAAGTCCTGGTGTAAGATCTATGGGTAAAGATAGCACAAGGTCTTAAGGTGAGTCAGAAGCACTTAGAGCTGAGACAGGGATGTGAGTTGAGATCAGTTTGTACCACTGATAAACATGTGTAAGTAAGACTTTTTATGATAACATATAAAGTAAAAACACATCATCTATGTCACGATTTTACTGTTGGTCAGTATCTCTTAGTTTGGTGGAGTATGGTTGAGACAAAGGTTTAAGATTTCGGTCAAAACCGTTGCGTTTCGATGGTTTCGTACCGATTTCGGTCAAATTCGGTATGAAACATGGCCGAAATCTCAGATTCAGACCGAAACCGTAAAAATCAAACAAAAAATAGATGAAGCAGCAACAAATATGGGAAGACAGAATAAAAAATAAATAGAAAAAAGGAAGATGATGAAGAAGCAACGGAAAAAACCAAAAAATAAAAAAAAGAAGAATTAGAAGAAAAAAATATTGCACCATCAGAGATCGCCGCCTCCAAGAATCAAAGTACGGAAGAATCCTGCCGCTCCAAGAAGAACTCGGGCTCGAGCGATTCGTTTTGATTAAATCGCATGTGTCATCACTGGAAGAGCCTCCCTAGTGCTGCTAATCAAATTACATATCATGCTTAACATGTTACATTTATTTACATATTTGCCATACTCTTTAGACCACTTAACCAAAGGGAATGTGTAACGCCCACCTCCGGTCGTGAGTATTTAGCGCGCATCTTGTTTCGTATGCGTAATTTTTCGTTTTTTATTTTTATTTTGTGCTCTGTAGCTCAAACGCGCGACCGAACCCCGTATTCACAACCGTCGTGAGTATTTTAGCGCGCATCTTGTTTCGTATGCGTAATTTTTCGTTTTTTATTTTTATTTTGTGCTCCGTAGCTCAAACGCGCGACCGAACCCCGTATTCACAACCCTCTCGGAGGCGCGAGCGCCCCGGTATTTTCTTTGTAATTTTTGAACGTCAATGGACCAATCTGCTTATCTCATTACAAATTTATTAAAATACTTTTTTATTATAAAATTTGAAGGTTATAAGCTCTGTACGTTTTTCTTTTATAAATAAACTATCAATTATGTCTTACTTAACCCTAACACTAACTAATAAATTAATGCTGCATGTTGTGGTTGTCTTTTTATTATTGAAATCTAATCCGAACTGTTAAAAATCAAATCAAATTCTTTATAAATCCTAACTGTCAGCCCCCCTCTCCCACGCTCAGCCCCCACTATCCCACGAAATCAGCCCCTCTCTTCCCCACGTGCTTTCTCTCTCTTCCCCTATATTAACCTAAGACTATGGTTTCCTTTTACTCAAGCAACCTACCCTACTCTTTAATGTTAACAGAACCTCCCTAGTTTCTTCACGCAACCTAGGAACCAGTCCTTTTTCCTGCGCCCTAATCTACACCCTACCATATCTCCTACCTCCCAACAGGCCGCACAATACTCTAACCCTAGAGGCTGCCCGAGACCCCCCACCTTCAGTCCACGCGCAAAACGCCCCGACCGCCGGCCTCCACCCCCACGACATGCCGTTCACCTCTGTCCGACGGCCCCTTGTGCACGCAGATCACCCCATGTCCGACCACTCTCCCTCTGGCCATTAGCCCTTCCCTGCGCGATCCCCTTCCACCGCAGTCCAGACCTAGCTCGCCTCCGCTGTACCACCCCACGACAGCCCGAGCTGTCAGCCCTCACCGCAGCACTCGTCGCCGGCTGTCCCCTCCAGCCCCCCTACTGCCCAAGCACCCGACTGCACCCCTACGGCGTTCTCTCCGGCGCCGACACCCCCTGAACCACCCCAAGCCGCTTTCCCTTCCTCCTTGTCGCCGCCGCGCCTTGCTACTGTCCTCGCTGCTGTGCCGCTGTTTTTTCGCCACACTGCCACAGCCCTAGCCGCAAGCTGCCTTGCCATTGTCATTGTCGTTGCCGCTGCTGCTCTCCGTTGCCTCACCGCTTCGC
Source organism: Scilla litardierei (assembly GCA_030789695.1). NCBI lineage: Eukaryota > Viridiplantae > Streptophyta > Magnoliopsida > Asparagales > Asparagaceae > Scilla > Scilla litardierei. Next base: position 142,592,247 of record CM061133.1, on the reverse strand, counting down.
TGCGCTACCTGCAGCCGAGGCGACCCCGACGACCACTCTTCACTGCGCCACCCGCAGTCGAGGAACCGAAGCGAAGGCGACGGATCCGTTGCCGTTTCCAGATCCGATGCCGATTCCCGTGTGTTCGTCAACTAGGTTTGTTCCCGCTACTCGTAGAAATCCACACATTACGCCATTGAAACCTAATTAAAATCGACAACATTAATCACTAAGTTTACTTTACGCTATTTTAAAATATTGTGACAATTAGGCAGACGATTGGACTATTTTGACTGTGCACATAGGGTAGAATCACCGTAGAGACCCGTAGAATAGGTCCTGATCGTGTGAACACGTGATTTGGGACTGCGAGGATAGCCACGCTCAACCTAGAGAAATACCATAATAGGACTTCTAAAACTGATCCTGGCATCGTCCCCTTAATTTATTACAGACGAACCATAACCGACACACTGCCCGTAACGAGACGCTCCCTTCGGACGCACTCCTCGCCACTTCAGGCAATTGTGATAACTTGCGTAGTTACGGCCACATGTAGGCCATTAACTTCTTTAAATTGTAAAAAGTACGGATAAGAGAACCAGACGTGAAATGATAGCATCTGGGACACCTGCATGACAGCCTAAACTTGATGACGAAGTCTTGGCAAAATTTACTATAACTGTCATGTTGATAAACATCTTAAAATGGTCATGCATCATTCTTGTCCCGTCATGTGATTTTCTGCTTAAATTGTATTGAAGCCAGCGGCAAATAAGGCACCCTCCTAGCAGAGAGGTAATCCTTTGTTCAGATAAGCTAGCAGCGAATAAGGCACTCTCCAAGACAGAGAGAGTGATCCTTTGTCCAGATTTTTCTTGTGCACTTGGGTTGGGGTATGGTTGAGCAGTCGCACGGTTTAGAGGGTTTGGCCGCCCTCTAACCGTAAGGCGTGAACCCTTCATGACACACACGGTCTTGTCTTGTCTTGTAGCCGGTAGCACACGTTACGGTTATTGCCATGTCACGTTTACTTTCCTTGCACCGTCTTTATTTTCTTGTAATGCTATATAATTGCCATGTTGTTGCATCATATAAACACCATGTAAACAAAATTTAAATATCTGTCTTTAAAATTCCTTTACACCTTACAGTAGAGTCTTTCGCACCTTTCACTTGTAGACCATGCCTGACGTACAACTCCTTTTCTCTTGGTTATTTGTACGTCAGGTTCTGAGACAGAGTTCGTAGACCAGGAGGCAGTGCCTGCAGACTTAGAGCAGGAGGATAGTGCTCAGGAGTACGATCCGGACGAGAATTAGTCTTAGAGTTTCTTTCAGTTGCTGATTTGGAGTTTCACCGCTTTCTAGTTTGGGTGCATAGCACCATTTAGTTCCTTGTTTTAGGTTGGGTGCGTAGCACCAGTAGTTTCCTTTCAGTTGTAGCCATGCTTGAGGCTTTTCTTTATTAGACTTTCTTTCGTACTGCTGAATCATATCTAATGAATGAATGTTATTTCTTTTGAGCGCTCTTATTGTTCTGAACTTTAAAATGTAAGAACCTGTGTATTGTTTGGTGTATCTCTACAGACGATTATTGGGTCCGAGCTTCACAGCTCCGGCCCATGCGGACTTCATCTCGTTCTCGCACCCGCATTATGGGAAGCGGGACGTGACATATTTTTGTGGTGGCCCATGCAGGTCCCTGCGAAAAGTTCGGAACGATAAAAGTACTCGCATTCATTTAATGTCCAGTTTAGCATGTGCAAGTCTAATTTGGGTTCTCCTTGTCACAGGATGGCAAGAAGACGCCCTAATCGAGCCGACACTTCAGCTGACGGTGCCATGGAAGGCCAAGGTTGTGAAATCCGTCAATTTCTGGGTGTCATAAGAGAGATACTGGATGTCCAGCATCACTTAGTCAAGCAGACCCATCAGGCTGCCCGGGCTGCTCCGGCTGCACCACCTGTCCCTAGAGCTGCACTTGGAGTGAAGCAGTTCAATGAGTTACAGCCGAGGACTTTTTCTGGAAGGAATGGACCACTAGACGCTGACGAGTGGATCCAGAGCACTAAGGATAAACTGATAGCTGCCAAGATACCTGAGGAGACCAAGGTGGAGTAGCAAAGCTGCAGCTGACTGATAATGCAAGGAACTGGTGACGCTTAGATAAGAAGTGTCTGCAAAAGCCAATTGAGTGGGGCACCTTCAAATCTATGTTCAATGTGAAATACTTCCCCAAGGCTGCGAAGAGAGAGCTCTTGCAGCGGTTCGTGAACCTGACACAGCGGAGGATGTCAGTGGATAAGTATGAGGCGAAGTTTGAGATGCTCAATCGATTCGCCCCGCATATGGTCAAGAAAGAAGAGAATCGAGCTAATCAGTTTCGCCAGGGGCTGAACCCCAATATACAGGTCTCTATGACTTCGGCAGACTTGACTACAATGGAGGATGTACTGAAAGCAGCCAAGAACCATGAGACTGTGGCGAGACTTCCTGATCCCCCTGCTGGTGGAGGAAAGCGACCGATGGAGCAGTATAGGCCAGCAGCTAGACCTGTTATGAGGCTCGTTCAGTCAGTGCCTTTCAAGATGCCAGGAGCACCTGCACAGAGCCAGACCAAGGGCACATGCCTTTTCTGTGGTAAGCCGGGGAATACGCAGAACAATTGCAGGAAGAAGCTGGGTTTGTGTCTGGTGTGTAGAGATGCCACACACGTTGCTAGAGATTGTCCGAGGTCACATCATGCTGCGGGCGGAGCATCAGCCCCAGTACAGCGTGGAGCGCATGTACCTATTTAGAGAGGAGCTGTTGTTCGTAGACCCCTTTGGCACAACAGGAGCAGATTTACCGGCAAGCAGTGCCACCCCAGAGGCCGGCATATATCATGACAGTTGTGGAGGCTGAGGACTTGGATGACGTCATTGCAGGTAACCTCTTAGAACTAGTCGTTCGTATGTATATCGTAGTTCATATTGTTTGCATGTGTTTGTATAACCTTGTTAGTTAGATTAGTAGCCTTCTTTGACCTTAGTTATTATCTTTTATCTTAGGCACCATCTTAGTGTCATCTCATCCAGCTTAACTTTGTTCGACTCCGGTGCATCTATGTGCATCATAACCTGGAGATTCGTAACAGAGCACTCCATTCCCACCCACACACTTCCAAAGTGTTGGGATATTACTACAGGGAACAGAGTAGTGACGGTTAATTTAGGATGTCGATCGATTCCAGTGGTGATCAGTGGACACAAGCTCTATGCCGTCTTCATCGTCCATGATCTACCGCATATAGATGTTGTCCTTGACATCGATTGGCTGGGAGATTTCCATGCATCGATCGACTGCCACAGTAAGAAGGTGGTGTTCAGGATACCAGGCCACCCGAAGTTCGAGTTTCACAGCAGAAAGCGATCGCTTGGGCCCATCAGATTTCGAGCCAAGCCGGAGGAGTCGATCATTGCCGCCATGTAGATGGAGATCAGGAGACTAGCAGTCGTCAGAGACTTCGACGACGTCTTTCCGGATGATATTTCAGGGTTGCTACCCGACAGAGCTGTGGAGTTTAGCATAGACCTTATGCCGGGAGTGCAACCTATTTCGAAGGCGTCGTATCGTATGACTCCCGCATAGCTTGAGGAGCTGCGGAAGCAGTTGGACAAATTATTGCAGAAGAGATTCATACATCCTGGTGTGTCACCTAGGGGTGCACCAGTCCTATTGGTGAAGAAGAAGGATGGATCCCGCAGGATGTGTGTGGACTACAAAGAGCTGAATGCAGTGACTGTGAAAAATAAGTATCTGCTGCCCCGAATTGATGCTATATTTGACCAACTCGGAGGTTCGAGAGTCTTCTCGAAACTGGATTTAAGGAGCGGATACCATCAGCTGAAGGTGAAGAAGGATGACATTCCGAAGACGGCATTCAGGACAAAGTACGGACACTATGAATTCGTAGTCATGCCTTTTGGTGTGACCAACGCTCCCGCAGTGTTCATAAATCTGATGAATTTGATCTTCTATGACTTTCTGGATAAGTTCGGCGTTATTTTCATTGACAACATCCTCATTTACTCAAAGTCTGAGGAGGAGCACAGCTAACATCTGAGGATAGTGTTGGAGACATTGAGGCGTCATCAGCTTTATGCAAAGTATAGTAAGTGCGAGTTCTGGTTGGACAGAGTCGCATTCCTGGGGCACGTGGTGTCTGGTGATGGCATATCGGTAGATCCGGAGAAGGTCAGGGCAGTCAGCGAGTGGCCGACCCCGCAGTCAGCATCGGATATCAGGAGCTTCCTTGGGTTAGCTGGATACTACCGTCGGTTCATAAAGGATTTTTCGAGGATTGCAGAGCCGATGACGAAGTTGACGAGGAATGACGTGGAGTTCCGTTGGTCAGAAGATTGTGAGAAGGCCTTCAGTATTTTGAAGGTGATATTGACCACAGCTACGGTTTTGGCTGTACCGGATCGGAGCGGAGGTTTCGAATTTACTGTGATGCATCAGGCAAGGGCCTCGGATGCATCCTGCATCAACATGGTCACGTGGTCACGTACGCTTCTCGACAATTGAGGAATCATGAGAAGAACTACCCGACGCACGATTTGGAGTTAGCAGCTGTGATATTTGCAGTGAAGATCTGGAGACACTTCCTGCTGAGTGAGCGTGTGAAAATTTACACCGATAACAAAAGCTTGAAGTGTATATTTACTCAGAAGGAGCTCAACATGCGTCAGAGACGATGGTTGGAGCTGACAGATTATGATATAGACCTGCAGTATCACCCGGGGAAAGTGAATGTAGTACTAGATGCTTTGAGCAGACTCCCCGCAGTGATGATGCATACTGCCCACTGGAGATTACAGCAGGAGCAGAAAGGGATGCACATTAAGGTTGTCCTACCAGGAGTGATCGTTTCGTTGATGAACATGCAGATTCAGTCCACGATTGTAGATCGTATCAAAGCAGCTCAGGTGGGAGATACGAAGCTGCAGAAGATCAGAAGACAGGTAGAAGCTGGACTCGGACGGAGTTTATTATTCATAAGGATGATCCCTGAGATACGACAGTATACTCTACGTACCTGCAGGAGACATTGGAGATGAGCTGTTGAAAGAGAGACATAGCTCGCCTTATTCCATACATCCTGGAGGCACGAAGATGTACAAGGACCTCCGCCTGAACTATTGGTGGATTGGCATGAAGAGGAGTGGGCACGGAGCATTGTCAAGTTGTCTTGTATGCCAGTAAGTGAAGGCAAAGCACCATCGACCGCAGGTTTGCTACAACCGCTTTCTATTCCGGAGTGAAAGTGGCAGCACATCAAGATGAATTTCGTGACCGGCCTACCTCGGAGTCCTAAGCAGAACGACGCAGTCTGGGTGATCGTTGACCGATTGACCAAGTATGCGCACTTCATCTCATTCCGAGTGGGACAGTCTACGAAAATCTTGGCGAGGAAGTATTTAGAGGTAAAAATATTTTACTTCTCTATTTATAGTTCCTCCATAAGGATAGTTGTGATGTAAACCATGTACGTGTAGGAGATTGTGCGCTTGCATGGAGTTCCGGTGAGCATCGTATCCGATAGAGACTCGAGATTTACGTCCCGGTTCTGGAAGAGTCGACATGAGAATCTTAGTACGAGTCTGAGTTTCAGCATGGCGTACCACCCGCAGACCGATGGCAAGTCAGAGAGGACGATTCGGATTCTGGAGGATATGCTGAGAGCTTGCATGCTCGATCTCAAGGGTTCGTGAGACGATCATCTCCATTTAGTGGAAGTCTCCTACAACAACAGCTATCAGGCGAGCATTGACATAGCGTCATTTGCTGCTCTATATGGACAGAAATGTCGATCGCCACTGAGCTGTGATGACATCGGAGACCGAGACTGTTGGGCCCGGAGATGATTGAGAGGCTGTGGATGTCGTGAGAGACATCAGGGATAAGCTCCGGATTGCTCAAGATCGATACAAGCATCGGACGAACACCAAGAGACGACCTTTGGAGTTTCAGCCAGTAGATCATGTCTTCCTGAAGATTTCTCCGAACCGCGGAGTCATTCGTTTCAGGAAGAAAGGAAAGCTGAGTCCGAGGTATATTGGACCGTTTGACGTACTGGAGCGTGTGGGAGCAGTGGCGTATCGCCTTGCTCTACCACCATCTTCGGATGGTGTTCACGACGTGTTTCACGTATCTCAGTTACGTCGATACGTCAGTGAACCATCACACGCTGTGGATTTTTCAGAGATCACGGTCCGACCGGACCTGACGTATAAACAGCCGCTAGTGCAGATTTTTGGTCCGTCGACAGAGGCAGTTGAGGAACAAGGTAGTCAACCTGATGAGAGTGACGTGGCGTCACGGATCACCTGGAGAGTCTACCTGGGAGAGAGAAGATGAGATGAGGGAGCGCTACCCGCATTTATTTCCTTATCAGTATGTGTTAGAAATTCCGAGCGCGGAATTTTCTGTATGGTGGGTAGGATGTAACGACCACTTCTGGTCGTAAGTATTTTAATGTGTATCTTGTTTCGTATGCGTAATTTTTCGTTTTTGATTTTTATTTTTGTGTTCCGTAGCTCAAACGCGCGACCGAACCCCGTATTCACAACCCTCTCGGAGGCGCGAGCGCCCCGGTATTTTCTTTGTAATTTTTAAACGTCAACTGACCAATCTGCTTGTCTCATTACAAATTTATTAAAATACTTTTTTATTATAAAATTTGAAGGTTATGAGCTCTGTACGTTTTTCTTTTATAAATAAACTATCAATTATCTCTTACTTAACCCTAACACTAACTAATAAATTAATGCTGCATGTTGTGGTTGTCTTTTTATTATTGAAATCTAATCTGAACTGTTAAAAATCAAATCAAATCCTTTTTAAATCCTAACTGTCAGCCCCCTCTCCCACGTTCAGCCCCACTATGCCACGAAATCAGCCCCTCTCTTCCCCACGTGCTCTCTCTCTTCCCCTATATTAACCTAAGACTAGGGTTTCCTTTTAACCCTACTCTTTAAAGTTAACAGAACCTCCCCTAGTTCTTCAGGCAGCAAAGGAACCAGTCCTTTTTCATGCGCCCTAATCTACACCCTACCCTATCTCCTTCCTCCCTCACAGGCCGCACAATACTCTAACCCTAGAGGCCGCCCGAGACCCCCCCACCTTCAGTCCACACGCAAAACTCCCAGACCGCCGGCCTCCACCCCCACGACATGTCGTTCGCCTCTGTCCGACGGCCCCTCGCGCACGCAGATCACCCCCTGTCCGATCACTCTCCCTCCGGCCACCAGCCCTTCCTCGTGTGATCCCCTTCAACCGCAGTCCAGACCTAGCTCGCCTCCGCCGTACCACCCCACAACAGCCCGAGCTGTCAGCCCTTGCCGCAACACCCGTCGACGGCTGTCCCCTCCGGCCCCCTACTGCCCAAGCACTCGACTGCACCCCTACGGCGTTCTCTCTGGCGCTGACACCCCCTGAACCACCCCAGGCCGCACCCCCTTGCTGCCGAGCCGCTGTCCCTTCCTCCTTGTCGCCGCCACGTCTCACTATTGTCCTCGCTGTCGTGCCGATGTTTTGTTGCCACACTGCTGCTGCCCTAGCCGCAAGCCGCCTTGCCGTTGCCGTTGTCGTTGTCGCTGCCACTCTCCGTTGCCTCACAGCTTCGCTGCGCTACCCGCAGCTGAGGCGACCCCGACGACCACTTTTCACTGCGATACCCGCAATCGAGGAACCGGAGCGAAGGCGACGCGATCCGTTGTCGTTTCCAGCTCCGACGCCGATTCCCACGTGTTCGTCAACTAGGTTGGTTCCCGCTACTCGTAGAAATCCACACGTTACACCATTGAAACCTAATTAAAATCGACAACGTTAATCACTAAGTTTACTTTATGCTATTTTAAACTGTTGTGACAATTAGGCCGACGATTGGACTATTTTGACTGTGCACATAGGATAGAATCACCGTAGAGACCCGTAGAATAGGTCTTGATCGTGTGAACACGTGATTTGGGACTGCGAGGATAGCCACGCTCAACCTAGCGAAATACCATAATAGGACTTCTAAAACTGATCCTGACATCGTCCCCTTAATTTATTACAGACGAACAATAACCGACACACTGCCCGTGACGAGACGCTCCCTTCGGACGCACTCCTCGCCACTTCAGGCAATTGTGATAACTTGCGTAGTTACGGCCACGTGTAGGCCATTAACTTCTTTAAATTGTAAAAAGTATGGATAAGAGAACCAGACGTGAAATGATAGCGTCTGGGACACCTGCACGAGAGCCTAGACTTGATGACAAAGTCTTGGCAAAATTTACTATAAATGCCATGTTGATAAACATCTTAAAATGGTCATGCATCATTCTTGTCCCGCCATGTGATTTTCTGCTTAAATTGTATTGAAGCCAGCGGTGAATAAGGCACCCTCCTAGCAGAGAGGTAATCCGTTGTCCAGATAAGCTAGCAGCAAATAAGACACTCTCTAAGACAGAGAGAGTGATCCTTTGTCCAGACTTGTCTTGTGCACTTGGGTTGGGTATGGTTGAGCAGTCGCACGGTTTAGAGGGTTTGGCTGCCCTCTAACCGTATGGCGTGAACCCTTCATGACACATACGGTCTTGTCTTGTCTTGTAGCCGGTAGCACACATTACGGCTATTGACATGTCACGTTTACTTTCCTTGCACCGTCTTTATTTTCTTGTAATGCTATATAATTGCCATGTTGTTGCATCATATAAACTACCATGTAAACAAAATTTAAATATTTGTCTTTAAAATTCCTTTACACCTTGCAGCAAAGTCTTTCTCACCTTTCACATGTAGACCCTGGCTGACGTACAACTCCTTTTCTCTTGGGTGTTTGTACGTCAGGTCTGAGACAGAGTTCGTAGACCATGAGGCAGTACCTGCGGACTTAGAGCAGGAGGACGGTGCTCAGGAGTACGATCCGGACGAGAATCAGTCTTATAGTTTCTTTCAGTTACTGATTTGGAGTTTTCCCGCTTTCTAATTTGGTTGTGTAACATCATTTAGTTTCTTGTTTTAGGTTGGGTGCGTAGCACCAGTAGTTTCCTTTCAGTTGTAGCCATGCTTGAGGCTTTTCTTTATTAGACTTTCTTTCGTACTGCTGGATCATATCTAATGAATGAATGTTATTTCTTTTGAGCACTCTTATTGTTCTGAACTTTAAAATGCAAGAACTTGTGTATTGTTTGGTGTACCTCTACAGACACTTATTGGGTCTGAGCTTCACAGCTCCGGCCCATGCAGACTTTGTCTCGTTCTCGCACCCGTATTATGATAAGCAGGACGTGACAGAATGGTAAACTTGTAAATAAATATAAATTGTTCATCAAAATATGTAATTTGATTGGCAGCACTACTATAAATCCTAATATTCACTTTACACATTTTGCTAACAATGTTGCATTTTTTATAAGTTTGCCATTGTCTTTTAGCAATGTACAAAGAAAATGATGAACTTGTACAAAGTGCAGTATGTTTAACAAAATGTGTAACATGAATAACAAAATTTTTCTAAATTATAGAATATATGTATTTGTGACATGTTTAGGTGAATGTACATATTTGTAATATGTAACATAAATACTACGTTTTTGTAACATGTAAATTATACAATATATGTGTTTGTAATATGTAACATGAATAGCACAATGTGTAACATGAATAGCAAACCTTTACTTTATTAATTTAGATGTTCTATTATTTGATTGATAATTATAATGTTAAAAAACTACCGAAACTGTTGATATGGACAAAACGAAACGAAATTCCGAAATCATCGCAACGAGCAAAATCTAACAGAAACCTAATATTTTCAGAAACCTAATATTTTCAGAAGACCGAGATCGAAACCGAAACCTTTAACCTTGGTTGAGACTCAAATAATTGACATCAGTAGACATAAAACAATAACATTTATAACATATCTACATACAAGAGTACACTAAAGATGCATACTTAAAAATAAGGATCAAGTCTAGAATTATCAGTAATATAATTATGGAAACAACTTAGCCTTAGGAAACAAATAATAAGAAATTTGACTATTAAGCACAAACAAGGTATCTGAATAATAAAATAACAGTTAAGCTAGCATCAACCTAAAAATCTTTGAAACATTCATGTGTGACAGAATTGTTCGTGCAAACTCTAATAAATGTCTGTTTTACATTCTGTTGCCCATGTTTTGTTAAGGGATGTATACACATAAAGACTGATGAATAATTTTAAACTGTCATAGAATTGTAAACTGATTACTAAATACTCCTTTGCATTATCGCTTTATACAGAAACACCAAATTGATTCTTTATTTCAGCATAAAAACTGTAAAAAATTGCAAACACTTCACATCTGTTTTTCATTAAGTAAATCCATGTTAAACGCAAAAAAAAATCCATAAATATGACAATATCTATATCTAACTCTAACTCTGCATACATCTGAGACATCTGAGTAGACACGTTATAAGGGTTTCAGTGCAGAATTATTAATATGTCGTTGATAAGACAATCGGTGGTGTTTTTCCAACTGACAAAACTCACTCTTTAGATTAGACAATCTTTCAAACTCATGATGCAAAAGTTCAAAAAATTTTAACCTAGATGACATAATCTATTGTGTATGATAAAGGTAGAAGTAACACTAGAGCAAGCTATTGATCTAACTTCTACATTCATTGGATAAAGACCTCATGCCATGTGCTAATCGCTATTTTCATTCAAATCTCCTAAAAATATAATGATGAGGAAAGTAAGTTACCGAACAATTTTAAAAAAACGTGACACGTGACTAACAAAAAGCAGATTAAACAAAAATTTAGGTAAATGGAAAATGAATATTAAAAACAAGGAATGATCGATATTAACAGAACCAACACCTGCAACGGAGGATGTGCAACCATCTACTAATGTCACTGTATGTCTATAAATGGATGGACAAAAGGAAGACAATATACACTCTCCAATCATATAATCAGATTCTCCTGAATATATCACATAAGTTCAATAACTTGATTTGCTAGTGCATGTGCTTGTTACTTGATCTGGCTATAGCTATGGTGGTAGAGGATGTATGCAATTGAGCTTCACCAAACTTATAAAATATCCAGTATTGGCTCCATTCGTCATCAAACATTTGAATATTCCTCAATTGGGAAGTCTTTTTAGAATGTCGTGCATGCAGTGCTTCCTACAAACTCACACATGTGAACCCTGAAGCATGGGGCAAGTGAACTTTATGTGACCAAATTTCTTGCAATATTTACTTTTTGATCAAGGCACTCACACATCCGGTATACATCTACCTCCTGAATCAGTCACATCTCTGCCCCTGAATGAACACCAAGACATCCCTCACCTTTACCTCTTCTGATGAATCCTCTTTAAGCACTTCAATATCCACTTATGTTGACAAAGCCACGATGTATGGGTAATGCTAATCTCTCCTCTAAAACCATTGCCACAGGACTGATTACTTTCTAAAAATCTGTGGTAAAAATGAAAAGCCTCGAACAAAGAGAGTGAAGTACTATCACCTCTGATCTGAGGATGTGTTACTGCATATATTGAATGTGGACTCCAAAAAATACAATGACTTCTAGCTGTTCTCTCTTCTCCTTCATTTTCTTCCATCTGTCGAGATCGAAAAGAAAGAATTCAACTTCTTATGTAACTTGTGGAAATATGCAGTATGTTAAAACAGTCATTTCTCTCATTTCTAACTTTTTCATAACTATATTATGTTATAAGCTCTAAATAGATTGATTGTTCTTCCCAGAAAATAAAGTCTCCATTAATGTTAAAATCTCTTTTGCAAACCTCTACTCGATCGCAAGATCTTGAATCTCTTTCTCAGTGAAGTTCGATAAAAGGCTCCAGATATCGTACTTCTTCTATTCGTTTGCACCATCCGATAAAAGATTATCGGTCAAATAATCCCCTTTCATCTGCCCTCCAGATGGGTCTCCACCAAATACTTCCATTAATTGTAATTCATCCAATTAAACTTCTAATTTGTAATCTTTATGAAAATCAGCTCCAGAGCCATAAATAATATAAACCCTTAACTTCGAATCTGCCATGCAAGCAACTCCCTACTCCTAAAGATAGACTCCTAAACCAAATTCCAAAGTTCTCCAAATGTCAAAATCCAAAAGACAAACAGCTAATCCAAATCATCAAAAATCATCCAAATTAATTCTCTAATACATAAGAAAGAGAATGAAACATTTTTTACTATATTTTGATCAGTATATTGTTCTTGTTCTGTATATAAACAGTATATTCTATGCTGTTTTTACATAGTATACCCCAGTTTTTAATTAAAGAACTCAGTCATTAAAACAATGAAACCAAAAGGAAATAAAATGAAAATGAAGAAATCAAAGAAAAGAAGACTAAAGAAAAGGGAAACACTTCGTCGACGCCCAATCGATGCTGAGATCACCAATCAACGCCGGAGGACTATGGAATCACCCTAGCAACACCTAATAGAAGCTGGAGGATCGTAAAATAGCCTAACCAACATTGGTGTACAAAAGATAGGCCTGATCTTCATTGGAGATGTCTCGTCATGATCAGGGAAAGCCTCACCAACACCAGGTCTTTGTTGGAGATGGGAAGGCAGCATCGGAAACACCTCATCATCTCCTTGTCATCATCAAAGAATGTTTAGGATTGATTGATCTTAGGATGACAGTTGTTCTGATGACTATTGAAGAACTGGATTGGGGTTTATGGAAAAACGAGGACGTGCTAAGAAGAATAAAAGTGTAACTATGAATCAGGAAAAAGATGAGGTGGCGGTGGCGGTGGCGGGATTTTAGATTAGGGTTTTGGCATAATGTAATTTTAGGGTTAGAGCTAATCTAGGATTAGTTGCTCTAATACCACTAAAAATTAAAGATCTAATCTAAATGAATGCTAGAACGAGTTAGTTGTTTTTCCTCTTCATAGGCTCTCTTATTTATAGCATAAATATTGGTAATTTTACATAACTGTTCCAATAACTTTTTACATAAAACCATCTAATGATAGGTATATTACATCTTAACGCGTGCCTAGTTTTAATGCTACTTAATGATAATCTACTTAAGAAATATGATGTATTACAGTCCTTTATTGAAAAACATCATTTGATTACTAAGTAGATGGCTAGTTAAAAAGCACAAAGTCCAGTTCTTCTAATAAGAGAGTCTCATTCAAATATTTTGTCATCTTCCTTTGCGTTTTTTTTTTCTTTTTGGCGTTATCATTTTTTAAATTTCCAGGAAGCTGTTTGATGCGGATCCGGATCCGCATCCACAAGGGGAAGGGGCCGACGGCTACTTGGGTGGGACCCACCCCCCTTTAGTCACTTACGTGCGCCGTAGGAGGCACGATTGCACGTAGGAGGGTTAGTTAGGGGTATTCTAGTCATTTTAGACTAGATTAGTAATTCCCCACTTTTCTATAAATTAGGGCTAGCCGTCTTTATTTTATTTCATGCTTGAATTGTGAAAACACTTTGAGTTATCAATTGTGAGGGTTTTTAGGCTTTGATCCGTTCATTCAAAGCTAGGAGAGCGAGTCTCCTCTCGAAAGAGGCTCATTTATCAACTATTTTCTTCGTTCTTCGCAAATCATTCTCTATAAAATTCCTCTTTTTATATTTTCCTCTTTTAAAAATCTGAACTTTATTGATTCGATCCACCGGATCGTATCAAATTGGTATCAGAGCGTTGAGATCCAATGGCGACGAGCACGAGGTCAAAGGCGGATGGCGTGGATGAGAAGGTACAAGGGCTTCGGGAAGAATTCAACCGGGAGATCGAGGGGTTGAAGAAAACCCTAGGGGAATCCCTCAAGGACCATGCGCATTCACAGGAGGACATCCAAGTCGAACTTCGGGCGATGAGGAGGGATGCCGCGCAAGCGGGACGCGACATCCAAGGGCTAAAGGAGGCAACTTTAGATCTGAAAGGGGCAACTTCAGATCTGAAAATTTTGAGGGAGGCTACATCGTCAATTCCAGAGATAAAGGCTATGCTCCAAGCCCTCACGATGGAGAGGGGAAGAGATCGGGGCAAAGGGATTCAAGGGGGAGAAAATCAAGGAGATTCTACCCTTGAATCAGCGATTTGGGAGCAACCGGAGGGGATGTCGGCTACGGCAACAATTTGGGAGCGAAACACAACCCCCCAAAACCCTAGGAGGGCCGGCCAGCAGGAATTTGGGCCGGCAGGCCCTCCTGGGTCTGCGGATGGGCCGGCAGGGCCCTCAGGGCCTGCGGCCACTACCGCAGGTCCCTCAGGGCCTGCGGCAAGTAAGGCAGGCCCTGTTGGGCCTGCGCAGCCCGCGACAGGCCCAACTGGGCCTGCCGCAGCTGCGGCAAGCCCGGACGGGCCTGCTGCGGCATCGGCAGGCCCATTCAGGCCTGCCGCTGCCCCAGCAGCGCCAATCCGGCCTGCAGCCCAATTCTGGGGGCCCGCCGAGGTGCAGGCGGCCCCCTGGGGGCCCGCGTCGACGCCAACTACTTTCCGAGGGCCCCCGGTAGCGCAGACGGGCCCATGGGGGTCAGATGGAGGTGGATGGGCCCGTGACACGATGATTGGGGCTCCAGCAGCCCAATTCTGGAGACCGGATGCTCACCCACAGGTACCGAGACCACAGGTAGACCCCAGACAGGCATTTGATGGCTTTCCGGAGCGGGGACAGGGCCCGGGGGGCTACTTTGGAGGACGGACAGCGCCGGTACAGCAGCCCAGAGGCGCCGGAGGACCCATGATGGCGCGACAGCAGGAGTTTCCGGGGTATCATTACCAGCCCGAGGCGTGGGAGCGACCCGGGTGGCCTGAGGAGCTGTACGGGGCTGACGGAGGAGGACCTGTTGAGGCAGTCGGCGGAGGATTCGGCCGTGGGGGAGACCGCGGTAGAGATGGGGGTCCACAGGGAGACATTAATGCAGACCGCCGCCTCATGAAGCTGAAGATGCCGATTTTTGACGGCACAGACCCAGATGGATGGATCTACCGGGCGGAGCGGTACTTCCAGGTGATGAGACTGACGGAGGAGGAGGTCCTGAGAGCCATAGGGATCTACTTCGAGGGGAAGGCGTTAGCATGGTACAGGTGGAAGGCGGCACGGACACCCTTTCGCACTTGGGAGGAGCTCTCCGCACTGATACTAGACCGGTTCCAGGAGACCCCAGGAGGAGATTTCTACGAGCAGTTATCTGCTTTGAGGCAGGAGGGGACGGTCAGGGATTATGTGGAGAGATTCGAGATGTTGAACAGTAGGGTGAAGGGGGTGACTGACGAGGTGATGATCGGGAATTTCATGAGGGGGTTGAAGCCCTCTATCCGAGCAGAGCTGAGGATGCAGAGTCCGGGGACACTTGAGGATGTCCTTCGCCTGGCCCACAAGGCGGAGGAGAAGCAGGCGGAGGAGAGGAGCACTCGGGGTACTTGGGGAGCCCAGGGCCAGCATAGTCAGACAGCACCGGTCCCACCTCCGGGGGTTACAGTAGCACCAGGGAACGCGGGAATGAAGAGAGAGGAAACCCGACCAGTGATTCCCGGTAGGCGGATGACTGAGGCTGATATGAGGGCGAGGCGTGCTGCAGGCCTTTGTTTCAGATGCGATGAGAAGTTCAGTCCCGGTCATCGATGTGCGAGCAGGCTGATGCAGATTGTGCTAATGCCGGACGAGGGGGAGTTTGCAGATGAGAGAGAGCCAGTGATGACGGAAGAGAGCGAGGTTGAGCATGCACATCTGGATGTAGCAGAGGTGTCCCTGAACTCCTTGATAGGGGTAACCACGAACCATACCATGAAGTTGTCAGGACGATTAGACGACGCGCCGGTGACGGTACTCATAGACAGTGGGGCCACCCACAACTTCATCTCTCGACATTTGGTGGATCGTCATCAGTTACAGATAAGCACCTTGGAGACGTTTACGGTCCTCTCAGGGACAGGGAGGAGGGAGGAGAGCAGTGGGATGTGCAAGGGGCTGAGTCTGACCTTACAAGGGGTGCAGATCATAGAGGACTTCTTGCCCCTAGAGTTGGACAATATTGATGTGATTTTGGGCGTGCAGTGGCTGAGGGGGTTGGGCGAGGTGAAGATGAATTGGAAGCAGCTTAGGATGGAATTCCAGGAGGGGGGTCGCACGGTGGTTCTGACAGGTGACCCTAGCCTCTGTTTTCCCTCGGGGGCCTTCAAAGCCAGATTTCCACCTTGAGGACAAGGTGGCTCTTTTAGGGGGAGGTATTGATGCGGATCCGGATCCGCATCCACAAGGGGAAGGGGCCGACGGCTACTTGGGTGGGACCCACCCCCCTTTAGTCACTTACGTGCGCCGTAGGAGGCACGATTGCACGTAGGAGGGTTAGTTAGGGGTATTCTAGTCATTTTAGACTAGATTAGTAATTCCCCACTTTTCTATAAATTAGGGCTAGCCGTCTTTATTTTATTTCATGCTTGAATTGTGAAAACACTTTGAGTTATCAATTGTAAGGGTTTTTAGGCTTTGATCCGTTCATTCAAAGCTAGGAGAGCGAGTCTCCTCTCGAAAGAGGCTCATTTATCAACTATTTTCTTCGTTCTTTGCAAATCATTCTCTATAAAATTCCTCTTTTTATATTTTCCTCTTTTAAAAATCTGAACTTTATTGATTCGATCCACCGGATCGTATCACTGTTGCAGGTAGCTTTAGATTTATCTATATGACTCGTTTCATACTTATGCTCCGCAAATTATTTTGTTAAGTGGAATAATGATCACTTATACATTTCATGCTTAAAATTTAAATTTGTAGATAAGATGTTTTTAATCATGTTATCTTCTTATTATAAACTAGTTTTACACCCCCACCCCACCCACTTACATCATTCGTCCCACCAAATCTAAGAAAGAAAAACCGTTAAATGCTGCCACCATAGCTGCTGAAAGTCTACATTCAAAACACAACCTTAACTATAATTATAAAGGAAGAATAATAATTGGTAAAAATCCTAGAATACATATTTCCGTACAAAAACTTTCAGCCAGCTGTAAGAGTTCGTACATTTTTTTTGACCAGAGCAGAAATAAGTATGAACCTTTTTCTTTAAAGAAAGACAACACACGGGCATCCTATTCATTTCAATAGAAGATTGAAATAGTACAAGAGTGGGACATACCTCAAAGAAGAGAAGATGTGCATAATAAGAATAGGGGGTAAAGGGGGCAGAAATAAAAAGATTACAGTAGACTAAGTGCCCAGATCAGGAAGGGCACCTGAATCCGTAGGTTGGCGATTGCACCAAAATGCAGCAAAGAACTTGCTCAATGGTGAAGTGCAATACTGTGATATTTAGAGCTGAAAATTTGGAAGTTTCTCTCTAGCTAAACCGATCAAATAACGGCCAAGGAGAGACGACCCCAAAGTTCACGAATGGCATGGGCATCCAGATGGGATGCAGGTCGCTGATGGACACCTGCCCCCTTCCTGGATAGATCCCAGGTGTGATGCAACACTAGACAATGGAGGAAGAGATGGGAGGCATTCTCAATAGAATCCAGAGAATACACATGGAAAGCCAGGGAAGAGGTTAAGACCAAGGTTTTAGGTTTCGGTTTCGGTCTCGGTATCGCTCTTCCCAAAATTTAGGTTTCGGTATCGGTATCGTCCGTTTCGGCGGTATCGGATGCAAGTTTCGGTTTCGTCCGTATCGCTAGTTTCGGTAGTTTCGTTTCGGGTATCGGTATCGGTTTCGGAGATACTTTAAATATGTATATACTATATACACACAATGATGGTTTCGGAGATTTTTAAATCTAAACATATCAAAAACTATTAAATACTTAAAAATTAAAATATCAATCGTTCACTATCAAATACTAAATACTAAATAGATAAACTAAATTTGAGTTTGTAATCATATCAAATACTAAATACCTAAAGAATATGTTCTTCCAAATAGACTGATTTTTTTAAATATCAAATACTAATTTTTTTAATCCAACATGAGAAATGTTCTTCCAAATAAACTGATTCCAAGTATAATATATACCATTATTGTTAAGAATATTTTAGAAAGAAAATAGAATTTTAATTTAATTGAAAACTTTCTAAAAAGAAATTAAGAGGACCCAAAAAAACTTTCATACAGCCTCCATTAGTTCTCCTACTCACACCACACATTTTGCTAAACATATTCCATTTATTTACAAGTTTGCCATTGAATGCCATTTCAATGGCAAACTTGTAAATAAATGGAATATGTTTAGCAAAATGTGTGGTGTGAATAGGAGCACAAATGGTGCCCTGCACCTACTCTATTGCATCATTAAATTGAAGTGGGTTCTCACATGGGTTATGCACCTTCACTCACGTAAAGTACACCATTAGTACTGACATTCACGTGGGTTCTCACATGGGCTCACAAAGACTCCCACACTTTCTTGTTTGTTGTGTACTCTTGAATTTTTTTGCAAACTTATTTTGCAGAAACTTAAATAAGTTGAGTTCATATTCATACCCTTGTTGCTGGAGCCTTTATACTATCAACTGCATTTCTAATTTCGATCTTTCTTATGAAAACAAAAGCCCACATACTTATCTTCCCTCTTCCTCTCTCTCCTTCGATCGAAAGAAGGGCTCCAGCAGTTTTATGTGGGCATCTATCTCCAGCGATAAAAAGATGGGGGGCAGGAGGGCGAGTGGATGGCGGTGGCGGGAGGGCGACTGGAGGGCGATGACGGGAGGGCGGCAGCGGGTGCCCATGTAAGTACCCCCTCTCTTCCTCTTCATTTTCTTCTTCTTTTTTTGTTTTGATGTTGTGTTTCTTCCGGTTTCTTCTTCTTTTCTTTTTTTTTTGCTTGAAAATATACGCCGGTATCGTCCGAAACCGCCCAGTTTCGGCCGATACCGGCCGAAACTGGGCGGTTTCGGACGATACCGAGAAACCAGTGAGGGTTTCGGATCGGTCCCCTCCGAGACCGATCCGAAACGGCCGAAACCTCTCGGTTTCGGCCGAAACCTTAATCCATGGTTAAGACAATGCAGAAACACATGCCCCCTTCCTGGATAGATCCCAGGTGTGATGCAACACTAGACAATGGAGGAAGAGATGGGTGGCATTCTCAATGGAATCCAGAGAATACACATGGAAAGCCAGGGAAGAGGTTAAGACAATGCAGAACATCAACATTGAAGAGCTTCTCATGAGTAGCCAAGTAGGTAAGAATCCGCACTTTGAGGGGGCAAAAGAACCCTCAAGAACTGCAGCTATCTCGCTAGTTGGGAGCTATTAGTTAAGCTGGACTTCGCCGTGAAACAACCTTAGTGGTGAAACATACATTTGATCCAACATGAGCAGAGGTTTGCGAGAATTTAGCAAGGCAGCAAGGAGAAGAGGTTTTGTTGGGTGGAGACATTTGGGATGGTACTGAAGAATGAGGCCCTCTATTGTTCAGCCGCTGTTGAATCAAATGTGATAGAAATTAGAGGAGAAAATGGACTGCCAAAGGTTGTGGGACCACCCATGTATCAAGCTAAGATCTCGCAAGATCACCTCTAACACAAATGAAGTTGATGCCATTGTGAACTGATTGAGCAATACGAAAAACTCCACTCCAAAAGGGAGAGACATGGGGGAGTGAGGAATCAAAATCAAGCAACCTTCAGCAACATGAGTAAACCATCTAAACAAGTTTGGCCAAAGATGAGGGGTGTCTTCTAATTAATTTGTCATCACCACTTCGCTAATAAATAGATATCAAGAGCCAAAGATTAAGTATGTCAAGACCCCCTTTATCATGCAGTGGACAAGCAATGTCCACTTGATAAGACATGAAGCATCATGGGCAATTGGCTGGCCTTTCCAAAAGAAAGCACAATGGATGCATCACCCAACTAGGCAAGTAGAATTAAGACATAGTGAAGAGGAATAGAAGAGAGCATCGAATTGGCAATGATAAGATCATCACCACGATAGACTATAACTTTGTCAACAAACAAGTCTCTTCTCAACTTCGACTGCAAGCAGTAGCCATTCCAATCTATTAAGGCATGTTGGCTTGATCCAAACACAAGGAAGATGATAGGAAAGTGGCCAATTTGACAATTAAACATGTTGGTGGCCATGGAAATGTGAAAATCTTCCCATCCAAGAGTATAGACCAAGGATATAGAAAAATGATTTGTGCAACCCAAAAAGGAGATCATAACAATATAGAATAAGCTTTAAGTTTAGAAGAGATACATGATCTATGGGTGCAGGGATGAGAGTATCATCGATATATTGTAGTCTATTGATTCCACATAGAGAGTAGTTCACAATTCACATCTCTTTGCATGAAACCCTCCCGTAGGCATGGTTAAGGAATTTTGAAAATCATTGACAGCAATAATGAAGCGATATGGGAAGGTGGATCTCCTTGTGGTAATCACATGTTACACCTGATACAGCCACATGGTATTAGGGCTGAAAATGGGATGGGCCGGCCCGAGGGCCCCCGCCCCGGCACGAAAAAAGCAGGGCCCAAGCCCCAGCCCTAACGAAAATTGGCCTATGGTTCAGGCTTTAAACAAGGCCATAGCTTATTTCGGTTAGGGGTCAAGGCCGACTATCGGCCCGGCCCGGCCCAAGGTTTTTTTAGAAAGATGACAAGTCCATTTTTATTATAAGTGTATTTTTATTATAAAGCCCAATTTTGTTATCAACTAGCCTTTCCGTTCATTATAAAAAACCCAACATTTTGTCATCCACTCATCTCATCTAATCTCTATTGGTTTCTCTCTATTGTCACAAAAACCCTACTTCCCTAAGTTTCCTTCTCTCAGTCTCCGCCATCAACGCACAATCACAAGCATAGCTTCGCACACGTTTTTCAGGGTGGTTTCAGGAGGATTTGGTCCTACATAACGGGGTTACGGGGCAAAGAGGGAACATTTTTGTGCTTGTGAACTTGTGATCTCAGCATTCAGAGGAGATCATCATTGGTCCTTACACAGCATCCTGTAACTAAATTTTTTCTTTAATTGATTTTTTTGTTTTGGGTTTTTGGCATATTGTTTGGTTCTGTAGGGTAATACCTTGGATTCTCATTCAATCTCATACTAGTTGTATAAATTCTCATCAAAATATTGCAATATATCATAAATAGTAATGTTATAATGACGAATTGCAATAGAATTAAGATATATCAGTACAACATAACTATTTATGTAAATAATGCAAGATGACGCATTTTACAAAGGCTATTGGATTTTCAAACTACTACTAGTAACGGGAACCCATTGTTGAAAAGAACCAAGCTTGTGTACTTCTTAGAATTTGTCTTGTAAACTGTTTTGTTTTTTACTATTTATCTTGCAAACTATTCCTTCTAAGCTTTCGATACATTCCTTTAATCCAGAAAGTTTATACCTTCATCTAATGGCATAAAAATGAGTTATTGAGGAGAGAAGATAAGGAGGTAGCAAGGTAGGAATCGAAAATATATTATGGCGTAAGTTCTCTTTCATGAATAATTTAACTTTATATTTTCTTTTATTTTTTGAATTTCATCAAATATGATCACACTCAATTGTAAAAAATGAATGACATTTAACTAAAATTTCTTCATGTCCTTTGCTTCTTTAGTAAAATCAAGACTTCAACACCGTGTCCTCGAACTTGTAGTGGAAGCTCCACGAGCATGGATGGACATAGTAATTCTACTCTCAATCAACCCTCATAGCCCTGTCAAGTGAGTAAAAATTTTGTTGCGACATCTACATCAGCAACAGGCAAAAATTTAGTTGTCTTCTCCATCATCTGCAACGATATGTTTTCCTTTAAAAAGTACTTAGAGAATTGGTTTGCATGTTCTTACACACACGCATGCACATATATACACACATATATTGATACATCCATACAAATAAATGTATATATATGTCTGTGTAATATATATGTGTAAGTGAAATCATATATCAATTTTACTAATTGTTTAGTATCATAAATGTTTAATATATGCAAATGCATTCAAATTTTCCTAATAGAGAAACTGAAGTTAATGATAAAACAAAAAAATTGATGATCATGAAAACAAAAATAAAAATCATTAAAAGGCTAGAAGGTCAAGTGTATTGAATGATTTTAAGAAGGAAACGATAACAGACAAAAGAGTAATTTTAGAACACAAGCAACATGCATTCATTGCAATCATTACGTATCATATATGTCGGGAGATGGAACTTCTAATTTACGACGCCAAATTGATTTGTATTGCAAACGAAAACCAAATGATAGTAAGGATATAAAGCAAAAATTGCTTAGCAAATCCTCCAAAGAATCACATGGTCAACTTAAGCCTTTCAATTTCAATCAAGAAGAAAGCCATTGGAGCTTAGCAAAATTTATAGTGCAAAACTTCCATTTCAAATTGTAGAGCACCCAGCTTTAGTTGAATTTGTAAAATGCCTTCAACATTTGTTTCTATGTGTTAGGCATGTCTCTGTTCGAAATGACTGTGTTGCTTTGTATGAAACTGAAAAAAAAAATCTTTACGATGTGCTAAGCAAGTTAAATTGCAATGTAAGCTTTAGATCCAATACATGGACATCAAACCAAAAGGTAGGATATATGACTCTTACTGGGCATTATATTGATGATGACGTAGTTTTAAGAAAGAGAATTTTTGAGTTTTAAAAAGATTCCTTAACTACATACTAATAACGTTATAAGTGATGTCATTTGGAATTTTGGAGTAGTCTTCTTGAATGGGAATTGGATGATAAAGTGCTTACTCTAACACTTGATAATTCTTTTACTAATAATAGTGTTGTGATCAAACAAAAAGAAAATTATGATGAAATAGTTGCTTAATGGGATTCACATGCATGTAAAATGTTGTGCACATATTTTGAATATCTTGGTACAAGATGCTTGAAAGTGATGCAAAATGTTATTGATAATGTCTTAAATATTGTTGATATATGAGTGCTATATCATCTAGGATGCAAGTATCTATTGATATTGCTTTTTAAAAAGCTTCTCAAAAGAAATGCTTGGTTTATGATGTTTCTACTAGATGAAATTCTACATAGGATACGCTTGCTGGTGCACTAATTTATAAAGATGCTTTCATGACGTATGTTCAAGAACTTGGACACCCTTCACTTCCATTAATATATGATGATTAGAAAAAGGTTAAGCTATTATGTAAATTTTCGAAGTATTTTGTTGATGCTACTAAGGTCTTTTCCGGTTTTAAGTATCCAAATTCTAATTATATTTGAAGAAATTTGGAATATTAGAGGGTTGATTTTGAAAGAAGCTTGTAACTTTGATGTAACTATAAGGAACTTAGCTTTGAAAATGCAAATGAAGTTTGATAAATATTGGAGGTGTTGTAACAAGTTTCTATGTATTGCTATTATGTTGGATCCATGGTTATCTTTGATATATCAGCTTTAGCTACATGAAAGAATTTGGTGATGTGGTTGGAAAAAATGGTTAATGAAATGCTTGTGCTTTTTGAATGATTGATAAGCTATATATGAAAAAAGATGTAAATGACAATGCAAATTTGAGTAATATGGCATGTGTTGATAGCTTAGAAGGTTCATGTTCTAATGAACTTATGGGCAACAAAAAGAAGCATGGTATGTACTATATGGAATGGTGGTCAAAACAACAAGTGGCTAAAAGGTGAAAAAAAAAGTGAGCTAGATACCTACGTGGGAGAACAATCTCTTGGTTTAATATGCGATGGAGATTCTAATCTTTTAGGTTGATGGAAAAAATAATGCCAATATATATACCATTTTAGCGAAGATGGCTCCAGACTTTTTAGCTATTCCTATCTCCACTGTTTCATTGGAGTTCGCTTTTAATACGGGTGGACAATTTATTGATCGACTCACACCAGGTTAAATCAAACATGATTAAGGCATTTATTTGTGCAAAGACTAGCTTTATCAGAACTTCAATCTTGATATGTTTAAGAATTATTTGTAACATTTTAATTACCTATTTACCTCGATTGTTAACCAATTATGAATTTAGTTTGTTCAATTAGATGGAGATGTAATATCAAGAATGTCAACGTTAGTTGAAGAGTTAGACTTGGATTCTTTGGACAAGTCAAATGAATCCAAAGATAGAATGCATTAAACGGTAGAACATGTATTTTATTTATAGATACTAGCCTCATTTAATTTTTCTAAAACAATTATGTAATATTTGGTATTTGACTAATTGCATTTATAATGTTGGTAGGCGGAGATAAAGTTCAAATTCTTTTTCTTGGAGGATGTCTCAATTAATTTAGATGTCATTTACTTGGCTACCCTTTGGTACTTAGCTTATATTTTTGTATTTTGATTTGCTAGATTTTGAATTTTGATACTTAATTTATATTTGATTTTCTAAATTTGAAAATATAGCTGATTATCTCTTTCGTAGACAGCTACATCTCTTCAGACCTAAAGATATTTTGTTTATTTTTAGTTCAAGTTATTTAATGTGTTACCATTAGAGTAGTTTTACAATTATTTTTCATGCTTAATTTCTTTTATTTGCTAGGCGAATATTTTATTCTTTTAGGTAGGATGGTAGCAACAGATATGTTCCAACTCTTAAGTGTTTATTTGTAATATTATTTTTTATTTTATGCATTTTACTAACTTATAATTGGGCAAGATGATCATGGCTTGGAAATGTAAAAGAATTCATTAGAATTCATGTGGTTATTGTCTGTCTCGCACATTCAAGCGAGAAATACAGCCATTAACGTTCTAAGCCCATGTTTGTATTTTGTTTTTTAAATTAATTGAGATTTCGGGAACATAGAGTTTTTTAAATTAATTAATTTCTATATGCTTGCACATGTGTAGTTTAACCCTAAATTGAACCTGAAAGAAAGAAGAAATTTCAACCAAAACCCAAGTCAAAATTATTATCAATTTTGGTTCAGATCCTACATATATCTGAGCCGCATCTAACCTATTTACACACCTAAGGTCATGTGAAGACCATTAGCTAGGATAATTGGCTTTATTAGGATAACTGATAGAGTTGCCAAGAAAGGTTTCTGTTAGAGATTAATAAGCCAAAGAGATCTCTTTGCGAGGAAAGTAACTGGAGAATGGGAGCTAATGGGCAGATAAGAGGGGGCATATTGAAAAGGGTTTATGGGATGGGAGTTGGCTACAAGCGTAGCGGCCGTATGCCGAGTGGGAGAAGGGACAAGGTGGTAAGGGGTTCTCAACAGGAAGAGCTCTCTTAAAAGAACAAATTGGTATGGGGGCAGAGGGGGGATTGGTTATGAAAAGGGTCAAATTTATGAGCAGAGCAGCATAGCGTGGAAAAAAATAGATGAGTACCTAGGCAAGGATTGGGATACTCGGTGCATTGGCAACTGACCCCAGAGAGACCTATTATGGCATGGAGTGGTGTAGTGACTCATGCAATGGCAAACATGGAATGTGATTCCGTTGCGACACTCTAAACCATAAGATCGAGATCATAACACCTAAAGCAATCGCTAGATATGAAACCCAGTTGGTGGTTAGGGATCATGGGGTTTATAATGATGATGAGATAGGGATGGTTTTTCTCCTGACGAGTAAGGACCTAAGGTTTTAACGAATTAATGAGAGAGTTAGGCAAGAGGACAGTGAGATATATAGGGCAATCTTGATGACTGCGAGGAAATTAATAGAGAATAGTAAGACAGTTGAGGTGGAATTAAGGAAAGGGATATGGAGACAATCTCAGGACAAGTCGGGTAGATTCAAATGATAAAATGGTTGCAAGATATGTGAAGGTAGAGGGGTGTGATAATGGATGGGGGAATCTCAGCATGAGAAGTGGGCACAAAAAATTGTTGAGTATTGAATTTCTCCCTACTTGGTGTTGATGATTAGCAAACATAAATACTTGTGACTAATCTCCTATTTGCAGTTAATCCATTGCCTAAACATATTAAGAAGATTAATTAGCAAAGGATGTCACTCAAAGATCAATCAAAGCATGAAAAGTGGATTGGATGATCAAAGATGGTGAATGAAGCTACTAAAAGACTTCAAATTCATTCTTTGGATAGAAAAGAGGCTATTACAGGATGTAATCTTTTTATTCTCTTCTAGTATGTAGCTTAAAAGTAGAACTATGTTGGAGCACACATACATCTTTATTTCTGTCCTAGGAAATTATTAGATCATATTTCCTAAGCCTCAATTCGCATTTCTCAAGCATATGCATTTTGGGATTTCAACAAGCGACTGCTGAACGTTTTACAAGGGCATGTCTCCAAACAGTCCCTTTTGATTTGTTCTACAGTCGTCTGTTTTGCACATACTTTATCAATTGGTTTTTGGGCTTTCAGTTTTAACTTTATCCAGGCGACTGCTGTACAAAACACAAGCGCATGTCCAAGTTACAGACGACTTTGATTTGTTAGTCGCATGTCTCTCTCCTGTCCAAAGATCATTTTCTTTTTCATACGGTCAGACGACTGATGTTGAATTGACAGTCGCCTGCCCAAGGCACAAGCGACTGTGAACTCCTCTTCAGACGCATGTCGATCCTTGTCTTAACACTTGGTATTTGATAAGTTCTGCAAGTTGCGGCCAGACGACTGATGTTGATTTTACAGTCGTCTGCCCATGGCACAGGCGCCTGTTGATACCACATCAGTCGCATGTCCCTTCTTCCATATATTTGCAGAATTTTCTCAGCTTACTCATGTTTCGGCCAGTCGCTTGTAGAAGGGTTTTCAGTCACCGGTTAGGTTTACAGGCGCATGTCAGTCCTTCATCAGTCGGCTATCCTACGTGGTAAGTTACCGTTTGAATTCTCACCTACCCTCTAACACAGTACAGCAGTCGATTGTGGTTTCTTAACCAGTTGACTGTCGAGTATGTAAATTCTATCTGTTAGCTTTTTCTCCACGGATTTCAAAGGGGGTTTTTAGGTATTCAATTTGAGGGTTTTAGAGAACCTATAAAAAGGGCTTCTATTGTTATATTGAGAGGTTACTCGTCTTCTTGATCATCTCTTGAAAACCCCTAGCTTTCATCTTCAAGTTTTTCAAATCTCTCAAATTCAAAAGCCCTAGATTCCAATCTTATTCACACTTGCTCTCCAACCTAAAATCAAAGTGATATCCTCTAGGCAATTGGTGATGACGAGAGAAATGGTTTTTCTCTCTTCATGGAAGAGACTTCAACACACAATACACTTGCTCCTTCAAGTTCTACTTCAAGGCATAGGTGATTGTACGTGTTGCTATTTCATTATTTCATATCTTTCAATATTAGTTTAACTCTCGGTTTGTGAGAGTGGTTTGCTTGATCCCAAGTTGTAGGAGTCAAGGACATCGATTGTGTTTCAGTTTCACTGTAGGGTTGCTACAAGTGGGTTTAAAGGGAACCTCAAGTTAGGGTTCTAATTTGAGTATCTGAATGTATCTGGGTGGAAGGGACGTAGGATTACCGAGAATAAGTCGGGAGTTGATTTGGGTAATCCGAACTCTTGAAACATACTTTGTGTTAGCATTGTTTCATTTTGGGTTTATTTATAATTCCGCATTTATTATTGGTTAGGAATTTAAATTGGTATAACTATCGTTTAAATTTTATAAACACTATTCAACTCCCCTTCTAGTGTTTTCTTCATAGCCAGTGTCCTTACAAAAATTACCCGACGAATGCACATCTTTGTCAAGCTATGCCTCAAGATGGGAGGTTCAGTGTTAACCAAAAGATGGACGTGTTGTGAGGGGATGGTGAAAGAAGCGGCCATCTCCATCTCTTAAGGAGGGGGAGGGGGAGGCCATTTCTTTCTAATAGATTTATGAAATGAGAATCTGAATATAATAAATGGATAGTAGCAGAAAGCAAACCCCTTCTGTAATGTAGTGAGAGTGGTTATTTATTCAACTTTTTCCTTAAACAAAGAAAGCAAAACTCAAACATGAAAGGGCTTAAAAAATTTAAGCCCTCAGAATAATGGTAATATTACTGACACATCACGCATTAAAGAGCAACAAAGTTTAATTTCTTTTTGCTTTTTTTTAATTACTGTGAATGGGTGGGGGGTGAATGGATGTATGCAGAGGTGTTTGAAACTATCCCGTAAGTTACAAACTATATGAAACAATTTTCTCAGAGCGAGCTAACTGTTAGCTAATAAGCCCATCGATGTCAAATAAGTCAGTTCAATCAACTCACACACTAAATCTGAAACCTTTTTCAGTAACTGAAAGAAGATGATAAACCTGTCCAATGATCACAGCCTTCACTCGATCAAACGGAGTGGAATTAAGTGCGTTAAAGATCAGGTACGCCGGCGGATAAATTGGAACGCTCCCATGAATCTCTCTCTCCACAAACCGACACAGATTCTTGGCATATGGCTTCTGGAGCTCATCAGGAATCGCCTCCAACCACGTATCTTCAACCAACAGCTCCGCCAACTTTACATAACCCGATCCTTCAGCAGACCCATTATTACCCTTCCAGCTCAAAATCGCACCTTTGCCTAAAACAAACTGCACAGGAACCCTAAAAAAAGTTATAATAAATACCTTTAGATTTCTCGACTTTTTCAGTGCAGATCCTGAGGTTCCGCTTCGATCGAGCTAGGGCTCTGTTGATCTCGATTCTCGACTTTTGTTCGGCGGTGAGGTTGGGTAGCGACGGGTTGGCGTCGATGGCGGATGAATTTGAGCGAGCGGAGATTGTGGATTTGGGTATTAGGGTTCCAGTGGATGAGGATGCTCGGGTTTTGAGGCGCTTTGAGGGATTGAGCATATCGGAGGATGCTCGGGGTTTGAGGCGCTTTGAGGGATTGAGCATATCGATTAGTGTGTTCGAACGAGAAGAAGCCATTTCTTTCTGAGTGCTGGGCAGATGATCGGAAAGTGGAGCTTTATACCGGGTATTTTAGCGGGAAGCCTGCGGTACATTGTTAATTGCAATAAATTTATGCTTTTATTTGGGTTTTTTATAAGGAAATTTTAAATTTTAGGGAAAAAATTAAAATTAAAAATAATATTATGGTGTGAATGGGTATTTACTGGGTTGGATGAGTTATTGGGCCAACCTAAGTGTTTGGGCCCATATCTGTATAAGCCCACTTGTATTCTCCCCTTTGGCTATAAATATAGACCTGAGAGCTCTCTCCTCAGTAGTTGATTCATAACACGTTATCAGCACGAGCCTCTAAATTTTTTCCCTTTCCACAAATTTTTTTTTCCGTTCGTTGCGAAGGCGAAGGCGAAGGCGAGACGGGAGATCCACGAGCGCGGTGCAAGGCTTTCTCCATCTAGGGTCGTCATCCGCGTAGGGCTTCGAGCAACCGTCGCTATATCCGGAGGACAGATATAGAGGTAAAAATACTAAAAACGATACTTTTAATCATACGTATGATTGCCCCTCCCCTAGATCTCGCAAGATCGTCATGGGGATTCATCGTCGCCTTGAAAACGACGGATTTTTCATCCCAAAAATCAATTTTTTTAGGGTTTTTGATTTCTTTTTTGAAAAAAACCCCAAATCAACCCCGCCGGCGGCCTCGCCCCCCCCCCCCCCCCCCCCCCCCCCTCGCCGCCACGCCGTCTCCCCCACAGGGGGGGCGGCGGCGGCCCTCTCTGCCGCCGCCCTCCCCTGCAGGGGGGGCGGCCGCCGCCGCTTCCCCCTGCAGGGGGGGCGGCGGCCCCCGCGAGGCCGCCCCCCCCCCCCCCCCCCCCCCCCCGCAGGGGGGGCGGCGGCCGCTGCCGCTCCCCCCTGCAGGGGGGGCGGCGGGACGACGGCCCCGCCGCCCCCCCCCCCCCCCCCTGCAGGGGGGCGGCGGCGGCGGCGACGCCCCCCCCCCCCCCCCCCCCCCCCAATTGCAAAACCCTAATAAAAAAACAGTGCTGTGGGCCTAAAGCCCACAGCAGATCTGTGGGCTTCAGGCCCACAGATTTCACCAAAAAAAACAACAACACAGATCTGTGGGCTTCAGGCCCACAGATTTCACCAAAAAAAACAACAACACAGATCTGTGGGCTTCAGGCCCACAGATTTCCACACACAAAAAAAGCCTATGGGCCTGAAGCCCATAGGTCGACTGCGGGGCTTCAGGCCCGCAGGCTGGTTTATCTGAAAACAAAAAACAGAAAAAAAATTTTGGGGGGAGACAAAGGGCTATAAACTCGCCTCAAAAGGCAACTTATTAGCCCAAACATTAATTTAAAATGGGGATTCAAAGGCAAAATATTCGTGAAAAATCACGGTAAATTACGGGACAAATATCGGGCAGACAAGGGCGTTTTGGCGATTTTTTGGGGGGGCTTTTGGGATGATGAGGGAACCTTTTTCCTCATACAAAAGAAAATGTTAATTTTGGGCTCTTAATCAATTTAATTGATTAAACCCATTTACTTTACAACCTATGCATCGTAATTTCTTTACATGCTTTACATCTATGGCAAAATTATGTGGATATTATTTGCGTGGTTGTACATCTTATTTAAAAACTTAATAATTAGGAAGATCCTGCGACCGCTCTGCCGTTAGATACCTAACCTAACGGTGTGTGACGTTGCCCAGTGGTCCAATAATTATTAAGTGATTAAATATCATTTTATCCTCATATGAATAAACTGCCTGTGATGTCTGTGGATGAAAATGTTGATGAGCACAATATTCTTGCATGAATTGCTAAATGTGGTTTTTGGATCGGCCGTTTAGTCCCACAGTTTATTTCCCGCACTTTTCTTTTATTTTTGAGAGAAATTGTAGTGAGGAATTTATGTAAATGTCAAAGAAAGAAGACCTACTTCCATGGAGTCGGAAGCTACGCTTGAAGACGAAGATATTAAATGGGACCCACGGGGTTTCCAAAGTTGTATTTTCATTCTATTCAAGCTGCAAATTTGTATAATTTGGACTGTGGACTCTTGGACTCTTTCTTGTGGGACTGGCCGATCCACACGTTTAGCTTTTCATTAAATATTGCTTCCGCATGAAAATGTTCTTTCTGATTGATTATTAATTCATGCATGTTTGTGCTCTGCTAGATAAATGGCTAAAATTGCAAGCGTTGACTTTGAAGTGCTGGATGAATCAGGCAAAAACTATCTAAGCTGGCAGCTAGATGTTAAGTTTCACCTGCGGGCCAAGTCCCTCATCACTGCTGTGACTGAAAAAGAAAATGTTAGCGATATAGAGAAGGCGCAAGCCATCATCTATATTCGCCGCCATGTGGATAAGACCTTAAAGGCTGAGTACCTTACGGTCGAAGATCCACTTGAGCTATGGACCGCCCTTGAGGACAGGTATAAACATCAGAGAGATGTTATACTCCCAAGGGCAAGATATGAGTGGGAGAACCTGAGACTGCAGGACTTTAAGTCCATTGCTGAGTACAACTCAGCACTTTTTAGCATCACCTCACGCCTGAAGTTGTGTGGTGAAAAAGTCTCAGAAGATCGCATGCTAGAAAATACGTATACGTCTTTCCATGAAAAGGATGCGATACTTATGCAGTAATACTGTGAACATAAGTTCACCAAGTATTCAGAGCTGCTGTCATGTCTTCTCATGGCCGAGCAAAACAGAGAGCTTCTTCTCGCCACTCACAATATGCGCCCTCCCGGCACTGTCCCCCTACCAGAAGCTCACCATACCTCTTCCTTCAAAAAGAAGAGGGACAATAAAAGAAAAGAAAGACCACAGAAAGGGGGACAACAGAAAAGAGCCAAGGGCCCACCACAGCAGTGCAAGAATGAAGGGAAGCGCAAGTTCACCTGGCGCAGGAATGATAACAAGAAAAACAATGCACCCCCACCCAAGAGGGACTGGAAAGACCAGTGCCACAGCTGTGGCATGACAGGCCACTGGTCTAGAGTGTGCAGGACCCCAGTGCATCTCCAGGAGCTTTATAAACAAAGCAAGAAAAAGAATGCTGAATCAAACCTGGTGGCTGCGAATAATGCAGTCAAATTTACAGCAAAAGACTTCGAGTCAGATAATCTGCTTGATTAGCCTGTTATCATTTATCTTAGCATTTATGAACATTCTATGTTATGAGAGCTTTTATGTATCTTCAATTATGTTGAATAAAATTTAGCTTTTCTGAATGCAAATGTTTACTCATCTTTTTTAGATGGAATGCTCTCATGACTGCTTAGTAGACAGCGCGTCAACACATATGATCCTTCAACACAAATGCTATTTTCATAGCATTATCCCGTATAAGAGCCCTGTAAACACAATTTCAGGGCCATCGGACATAATTGAAGGTTCTGGGAATGCAACCTTGTTGCTCCCCAGTGGAACAGAAATAAAAATAAAAGATGCACTTTACTCTCCGAATTCCAAGCGAAACTTACTAAGTTTCAAAGATATCCGTCTTAACGGATTCCACTTGGAAACAGCAAATGTCAAAGAAAATGAATTACTGTATGTAACGTCCCAAGAAAATGGATTTAAAACCATACTTGAACGTTTTGAGAGCCTCTCATCAGGCCTCTACCATACAAAAATTCGGAGAGAGGAAGCAAACCTGACAGAGCACCTGAAGTGCCCGACATCGGCCAAATTCTTACTTTGGCACGATAGACTTGGCCACCCCGGATCTGTGATGATGCACCACATCATAACACAATCCCATGGGCATAACCTGAAGAACCAGAAGATTCTTCAGAAGGGAGAATTCCCTTGTGTACCCTGCTTTAAGGGTAAATTAATAATAAGGCCATCACCACTTAAAGTGGATATTGAGTCTCCTAGCTTCCTTGAAAGAATACACGGAGACATATGTGGACCTATCCACCCCCCTAGCGGGCCTTTTTGGTACTTTATGGTACTGATTGATGCATCTTCGAAATACTCGTATGTGTGTCTACTTTCAACCCGCAACTTAGCTTTTCCATAGCTTTTGGCACAAATAATAAAGTTGCGGGTGCATTTCCCAGACAACCAAATAAAGAAAATACGTCTGGATAATGCGGGGGAATTTACATCTCAGTCATTCCAAGAATATTGCCAAGCAACGAGAATAGAAATTGAACATCCGGTGCCGCATGTTCACACCCAGAATGGGTTAGATGAGTCGCTCATTAAAAGACTCCAATGGATCGCACGACCATTGCTGATGAAATCCCAGTTGCCGGTAGATGCATGGGGACATGCAATTTTGCATGCTGCATCACTAATAAAAATTAGACCCTCAGGAGGTCAGAGTCTATCTCTAATGCAACTCGCATATGGAACGCCGCCGAACATCTCTCACTTGAGAATCTTCGGCTGCGCAGTTTATATCCCCATTGCACCACCACAGAGGACCAAGATAGGTCCTCAACGTCGCCTAGGTATCTACGTAGGGTTTGACTCACCCTCCATTATAAGATACCTAGAACCCCAAACGGGGGACGCTTTCAAGGCACGCCTTGAAGACTGCAATTTTGATGAGACGTATTTCCCCAAAATGGGCCTGGACATCGAAAAGTCTAGTGCAAAGCAAATGTTAACGTGGGATACAAAAAGCTTGACCCACTATGATCCGGTAACAAAACAATGTGATGATGAGATCCGGAAGATCTTACACATTCAGGACACAGTCCATAGATTACCGGACTCGTTCACTGACAACCAGAAGATTGTCAGATCACACATCCCTGCTGCGAATACTCCAGCTAGGATTGACATCCCGAAGGATGGATGCAATCCACCTGCAGCAGAAGTGGCTGCACCTCAACAGAAAAGAGGCAGACCACCAGGCTTCAAGGATAAAAATCCAAGAAAAAAGAAAAATATCCGGAGACCTTGGGACGATACCCCCACAGAGAAACGAGCTCGTGTCCATACCCTCTCCCCTCCCGGAATCCACTGCAGAGGAACTGCCGGGAGAAACAGAAATATCACTAAATTATGTACGTACAGGGGAGGTATTGGACAGAAAGAGTACAGTCGTCGACGATGACTTCGCGTTTCACATTGCCATTCACGTCGCCGGAAGCGATGATGATTATGAACCACACTCCGTTGCTGAATGCAAACGTAGAGATGATTGGCCAAAGTGGAATCAGGCAATAGAAGCCGAGCTGGACTCGCTTCAGAAACGAAAAGTCTTTGGGAAAATAGTCCAGACACCTACCGGTGTCAAACCTGTGGGATACAAATGGGTATTCGTCAGATAAAGAAACGAAAATAATGAGATCACACGCTACAAAGCTAGACTTGTAGCACAGGGATTTTCCCAAAGACCGTGTATAGACTATGACGAAACATACTCCCCGGTCATGGATGCGATCACGTTCAGATTCCTGATAAGCTTAACAGCAAAGGAAGGCCTAGATATGCAGCTAATGGATGTTGTGACTGCGTATCTATACGGCAATCTCGACAAGGAGATGTACATGAAACTTCCTGATGGATTTTCAATGCCTGCTGAACTGAAAGATAGACATCGGGACGTCTATTCTGTTAAGCTACAAAGATCATTGTATGGTCTCAAACAATCAGGAAGAATGTGGTATAACATACTCAGTGAGTTCCTTGTTCAACAAGGATTCACGAACAATGAAGTCTGCCCTTGTATCTTCATAAGAACAAAGGGAAAAGGATTCGTGATAATAGCTGTCTACGTAGACGATCTGAATCTCATAGGATCTCCCGAAGAGATCACTGAGATATCTGTAAGCCTAACAAAAGAATTCGAAATGAAAGACCTAGGCAAAACCAAATTCTGCCTTGGCTTACAGATTGAACATCAAAAAGACGGAATCCTATTACACCAAACCACATATACGAAGAAAATGTTGCAAAGATTCCATATGGACCATTGCCATCCATTGAGTACACCTATGGTGGTACGATCCCTGGATGCACATAAAGACCCCTTCCGGCCGCTGGAAGAGGGGGATGATATACTTGGTCCGGAAGTTCCCTATCTGAGTGCCATCGGAGCACTACTATATCTGGCAAACTGCACGCGTCCCGATATAGCGTTCATAGTAAATTTGCTTGCCAGATACAGTGCATCGTCTACACAGCGCCACTGGACTGGGGTAAAGCACCTTCGGTGCTACCTCCAAGGGTCTACAGATTTGGGACTCTTCTACAAAAATGGAACATCCTCTACACTTGCAGGTTATGCTGATGCAGGGTACTTGTCTGATCCCCACAAAGAAAAATCTCAGACTAGGTACGTGTTTACCTACGGAGGGACAGCCATTTCCTGGAGATCCATCAAGCAAACCTTGACGGCGACCTCATCCAATCACTCGGAGATCATTGCCATCCATAAAGCAAGCAGAGAATGCGTATGGCTACGCTCAGTCATCCACCATATCTTGTCTACGACCAGACTGAAGACTGGAGACCTCGAGCCCACTACCATGTTCGAGGACAATGCTGCTTGCATAGCTCAGCTACGAGGTGGCTTCATCAAAGGCGACAGAACGAAACACATTTCACCAAAGTTCTTCTGGACGCACGAGCTACAGAGAGATGGCAAGATCGACATCAGACAAGTGCAGTCATGTGACAATTTGGCGGATTTGTTCACTAAAGCCCTTCCTACTGCTACCTTTAGAAAACTTGTACATAGGATTGGAATGAGACGCCTAAGAGATCTGAAAGCTTGAGAGCTTGTACAGATCAGGGGGAGTTTGGCAGAGTTTGTACTCTTTTTTCTTAAATATGGTTTTTCCCACTGGGTTTTCCATAGCCAAAGGTTTTAACGAGGCAAATCTCACCAACTCAGGATCCTGAAGTATCCACCCCATGTGAGACCCATACAAGCTCAGAATCCTGAAGTATTCATGAGCAGGGTCCACAACTATGGCTGGATAAGGGGGAGTGTTGTGAATGGATATTTACTGGGTTGGATGAGTTATTGGGCCAACCTAAGTGTTTGGGCCCATATCTGTATAAGCCCACTTGTATTCTCCCCTTTGGCTATAAATATAGACCTGAGGGCTCTCCCATCAGTAGTTGATTCATAACATATTAAAGTTCGACCCAGAAAAATATATTTACATTTTGACCATTTTTGGCCATGTCAGCACCCTGGCCAGCGCCTCAGCCTGCTTTGACTTGGCCGCACTTGCCTAGTGCGGCCAAGTTGTGCTTTGAAAATTTGGCCGTACTTGGCAAGTGCGGCGAAATTGAGTTTTCACAATTTGACCGCACTTGGCACGTGCGGCCAAATTGTTAGGGTGAAGTCTTAGTCAAACCTTCAAATAGATTATTTGCATATTATAAAATGAAGAAGTTGTTAGCCTGGTGGTATTACTGCTAGTTTGAGGGTAAGTGGTCCTGGGATCAATTCACGGGCTTCCTTTATAAAAATTTATTTTTCATTTAAAATTTAAAAAAAACTATTTAAGCATCCACAACAAGATTCGAACCGACAACCTCTTACACCTCGACCACACACATTACCACCTAGGCATGCACCTCATCAATATATTACATACAAATAATTTATTTGAAGGTTTAAAAGAATTGGCCCTCCTAATGACTTGACCGCACTTGCCAAGTGCGGCCATATTGTAGCAACACAATTTGGCTGCACTTGCCAAGTGCGGCCAAATTGTTAAAGAACAATTTCGCCTCACCTGGCAAGTGCGGCCCAAGTCAAAACAGGCCCAGTCAGCGACCAGGTGCGTGCCTAGCCGCTGACGTAGCAAAAAACGGTCGAAAACTGTAATTATTAATTTTTTGGTCGATTTTTAATATATATTTTTATTTTTGTATTAAAACTCAAAATTACCCTTTTATATAGTAATTTTATTTATGTTTAAATCAAATATCTATTATACAAATCTATTATACATTTGACAACTTTTTTGAATTTTAGGGCTGATAGGACAAGATAAGGAGTGTCTAGGATTTAATCTTGGAAAATGAAAGGTTGAGATGAAACTTTGAAACCATAATTTGAGCTTTGAAATTTGGTACAGCTTTGAAATTTGGTCCAACTTTGAAATGAATGGAGCTTTAAAATCATGAATGTGAGTTTGGAAATTTGGTCCAGCTTTGAAATTTGGTCTAACTTTGAAAGCAGCCATTGAACCAGTTTCGCGTCGAAGGCGCCCGCGAAATTTTTTTACGCTAATTTTTTGTTCCGCGTCAAAGGCGCCCGCAAAATTTTTTTTGTTGTTCCGCGTTGAAGTTGTTGTTCTACGCGAATTTATTGTTCCGCACCGAAGGCACCTACGCCGAATTTGTTGTTCCGCACCGAAGGCGTCCGTGCCGCTAAATATTATGCTAATTTGTTCTTTTAAATTTT
The DNA here is from genome assembly GCA_030789695.1 of Scilla litardierei. Lineage (NCBI taxonomy): Eukaryota > Viridiplantae > Streptophyta > Magnoliopsida > Asparagales > Asparagaceae > Scilla > Scilla litardierei. The sequence continues at coordinate 142,554,990 of CM061133.1, read as the reverse complement.
AATAATTTTTTTGGGAATGAATATATTTCGCGGGGGAAATCTTAAATGAACTGTGCCCATGGGCATGGGGTTTTACGCTAATTTGTTGTTCCGCGCCAAATTTATTGATCTACGCTAATTTGTTATTCCGCGTCGAAGGTGTCAGTGCCGAATTTATTGTTCCGTGTTGAAGTCGCCTACGCCGAATTTGTTGTTTCTCGTCGAAAGCGCCTGTGCCACTAAATATTTTTATACTAATTTGTTGTTCTTTTAAATTTTAATAATTTTGTGGGGAACATTGATTTCGCGTGGAAAATCTTAAATGAGCCGTGTCCGCAGGCACGGGTTTTTTCCGCTAATTTGTTATTTCGCACCGAATTTATTGTTCTTTGCTAATTTGTTGTTCCGCCCCGAAGGCGCCCGTGTCGAATTTGTTGTTCTGCGTCGACTTTGTTGTTCTGTGTCGAATGCGCTTATGCCGAAGTTGTAATTCCACGCCGAAGGCACCGGTGCTGCTAAATATTTATACACTAATTTGTTCTTTAAAATTTTAATACTTTTTTGGGGAACAAAGAGTTCGCGGGTGGAAAATCTTAAATGAACCGTGCTCGTGTCGAATTTATTGTTCCGCGCCGAAGGCGCCCGCGTCGAATTTATTGTTCAGTGTCGAAGGCTTCTGCGCCGAAGTTGTTGTTCCGCGTCGAAGGCGACCATGCCTCTAAATTTTTTTACGCTAATTTGTTTTTCTTTTAAATTTTAATAATTTTTTGGGAATAAAGATTTCATTGGGGCAAATCTTAAATGAACCGTGCCAGCGGGCATGGGTTATGCCTGATATATTATACATTTGATAACCTTTTTGAACTCTAGGGCTGACTAGGACAAGATAAAGGGTGTCTGAGATTTGATCTTGGAAAATGGAACGTTCAGAATGAAGCTTTGAAACCATGAGTGTGAGCTTTGAAATTTGGTCCAGCTTTGAAATTTGGTCCGACTTTGAAGGGAATGGAGCTTTGAAACCATGAATGTGAGCTTTGAAATTTAGTCCAATTTTGAAAGTAGCCAGTGAACCAGTTTCGCGCTAAAGGCGTTCGCGAATTTTTTTTACGCGACTTTGTTGTTCTGCATCGAAGGCACCGGCGTCGAATTTAATTTTCCGCTTCAAAGGCACCTGTGCCGCTAAATATTTTTACGCTAATTTGTTATTCTTTTAAATTTTAATATTTTTTGGGAACAAAGATTTCACGGGGGAAAATCTTAAATGAACCCTGCCTGCAGGCACAGGTTTTTTACGCTAATTTGTTATTTCGCGCCGAAGGCACCAGCGTCGAATTTGTTGTTCTATGCTAATTTGTTGTTCTGCGTCGAAGGCGCCCGTGCCGAATCTGTTGTTCTGTGCCAAATTTGTTGTTCAGTGTCGAAGGCGCATGCACCGAATTTGTTGTTCCGCGCCGAAGGCGCCCGTTCCGAATTTGTTGTTTTGCGGCGAAGGCGCCCGTGCCGTTAAATATTTTTACGTAATTTGTTGTTCTTTAAAATTTTAATAATTTTTTGGGGAACAAAGATTCTGCGGGTGAAAATCTTAAATGAACCGTGCCCGCAGTCACGCATTTTTATGCTAATTTGTTGTTCCACGTCGAAGGCGTCCGGCCGCTAAATATTTTTATGCTAATATGTTGTTCTTTTAAATTTTAATAATTGTTTGGGAAACAAAGATTTCGCGGGAGGAAATATTAAATGAACCGTGCCCGCGGGCACGAGTTATGACTATACTATTATACATTTGAGAGATGTTAGGTGACATTTGTCCTACTAAAAGAGTGGATATAGCTATGGTCATGGGTTGGCCACATAATCATGGTGTGCCCACTTGAGGAGTGTGAGGGTTTGGGTGAGGTTTTTTGTGTTGTTGAGCCCCCACATTCCCCATATTTGCATGCTGGTCATTGCCGAAAAAACACATATCCCCTATTTTACATGCTTGCCCTTAGCCATTTTCCACTTTGCCCTGGTGTATTTTTGCGTTTTAACACCGGCTTTTTTCCTTTATCCCCCGACGATACACACACATCCATGCTTCCCTGCCCTTTTCGTTTGCGCGCGGGCCCCGCATTTTGTGTGTTATTTCTTGGGCCACGTGCACTGTGTGCAGGGGTTATTTCTAGTCTATTATACAAATTAGGGATTTAATATGATGATTGGCCTACTAGGACAAACCCACTCGGACAAACACGCAGCATAGGTTTTGCTACATTGGAATGGTGGGGCCCCCTTGGGTGTGGGTGGGGCTTACTTTGGGGTGTTGCTTTCGGGAGTTGGGTTTAATGCCCACAATTCCCTTTATTTACAAGCTTGCCGTTAGGATTGTTGCAATTTGACCCCCCAATTGTTTTTGCAATTTAGCCCCTGATTTCCCCATTTTACCCCCCGATGCTACCCACACACATACCCACACTTCTCGCTCCTTCTTGGTTTCGCGTGTACACCGCATCCTTTTCATGGGGTTTTTTGAAGTGTGCACTGTATGCATAGGTTATTTTTAGTCTATTATACAAAAGAGGGCCATTGATGTGATGTTTGTCCTACTAGGACAAACCAAGTAGGACAAACCATTGGCCTATGTTGTGCCACCTGGGCAGGGTGCAGCCCCATTGGTTGTAAGTGGGATAGTGTGCTTGCTTTGGGTTGTGGCTTTGGGGAGTTGTGTTTAATACCCTCCAATTCCCCTTATTTGCCAGCTTGCCATTGATTCTTCATTTAACCAAAATGCACATACCCTTCCACATATTTACTGGTTTGTCATTGTGATTGTTGCACTTTGTTCTCCCAATGTTTTTTGCATTTAACCCCTGATTTCCCCCTTTTACCCCTGACGATGCCCATACACACACCCACACTTCATGATCCTTCTCGGTTTTGCGCATGCACTGCATCCTTTCTGTGGGGGGTTTTTTGACGTCGTGCACTATGTGCACGGTTTGTTTCTAGTATTCTCTAATTGAGGGAATTACTTGTGTGACATTGTCCTACTAGGACAAATAGGTTGATGGTAGAGATGTGGCCTATGTTTGGCCACATCATCATGATGGAGCCCTGATGCGTGTTTATTTTATTTTTTTTCATATAGTATTCACGTACATTTCATAACACTCTGTCGCATGTTCCATATCATTTAGTTTATCTTTTGTTTTCTTTTTACTCTTGGGTCTCTTTTGAATATTTCAGGTGTAAACATGGAGTTTTGGGACCCCTAGAGTGGAGACGGAGGCTTCGAAAGACATCTGGATGCAAACGGGAGCCAAAAGCATCAAGGGGATGAGGATGAAGTCATGACACGCACGGCCATGTGGTGTATTCCATGCATACGCATCGCTAATGCCCCAAAGAGGAGATGGAATTAAAAACGACGCGGCCGCATGTGCTACACGACACGGCCACATCGCTAATAGCCTAAAGGAAGATCTGAATCGGGAGCAACATGGCCGCGTGTGTCACGCCACATGACTGCGTCCCATGAGCCATCAGAAGGCCCCAAATGGTTACGTATGTGACCATTTGGGTTGAGTTTTGAATGGAGCTGAACAGGATTCTACGCGACCGCGTGGAATCCACGCGGTTGCATAGCCGCAGAGAAAAACATAAACGGTAGGCCATTTTGGAGCCCTGCGACCATGCGATCATGTGGGATTTGACGTGACTGCATGGCCTAGATTTTCTTAGGCAAATCTGGGCGCCGCCAAGTGATATTTTAGGACTTTTGGGGGATTTTATGGGTGATATATATAGGTTTCTTCTTCTTTCTTTTGAGGGGGTTGCTTGTTCAGAGTTTTACAGAGAATTTTCAGGTCCTTTTCAGGTGTATTCTGATGTATTCTTTTTAGCTACATATTTTCCTTTCAGTTTCTTTTGTAATTTTGGATATTGGGTTCTTAATTAATACTTGTTCTTCTTGTTTTTCTTATTGTGGATCTTCTAGCTAGTTATTTTCATCTCTTCATTATGGTTTTAATGCATCATCATTGCATCTGATCGTATTTTTTTTCATGGATCATGAGTAGACATTCATCTAGGGCTACGGGTTGAACCCTATTGAGAGTGACTATGGATTGATATGCTTGTGATGGGTTGTTGAATAATTGATGATTAGGGGTTTGTTAGGATGATTATTATTGATGTAAATCGATCTCCCCTTTGTAGATTAATGGATTAGTCGTTAGCGATATCTAGGGCTAATCTAGGTTTTTTGATCCCTATGTCAGTTTCTACTATCCATGTCGCCAACGATAGTTGGGCGTAGATTAAAGCCCTCCTAACTTTGATCCGAACTCTATACACGATAATGACATGAAGGAGGATTATGGAAATTTGTCGAGCACAATGCACTTACCGCATGCCGATGACCAACGAGAGTTGGCTTGGGCATGGGGAAGGTAGTCATATCATAGTATCACGAGAGTGGGGGATCGGTGATAACTTATGTGCAACAACCTCTCCCTATCGCATAATTCAATAATCAATCAACTCAAATCAATCCTAGCCTAATCATGATAATGGGGATACTTGGCCCTAGAGCTTTTCTCTATTAATATTCCCTAGTTCAATATTCATCCTTTATCACGTACGATTCACGTAGCTACTAACTTTGAAATTAACCAATATTCAACACTTGCCTACCTGTGGATCGACCTGTAAGTACACAACTATTTTGTGTGCTTGTGGTACAAATATTGAAGACTTCACGAGACACAACAAGTTTTCTGGCACCGTTTTCGAGGAGGCAAACTGCTTGATATTGCTTTAGTTCTTAGTTATTTAGACTACACATTTCTCTCTTTCTCATCCACTACTCACTTTTTCCTCTACTTGTGTTGTAGGTGAACACAATATCTTAATGATGTTGCTAGCTACCAATGCCGATGTGGTCCTTGCAAATAAAATGGATAACCTGACGCATCAACTAGCCCAATTAAGGATGGGAGTGAATTCTTTCAGTCTACCATCGTCGATGAGTTGTGGAATGTGCAATACGCAAGGACACTCACTACCATCATCAAATCAGCAATCATCCCTATAATCCACACTCCTATACATACAACCACACCTAGACGGATCATTCCACTCCTCTCTACCAAGAAGAAGATCCGCAGGATCCTCAAGTGTGCATGCCCTCCATGTCCATATAAATGACACCCTTTGAGGAAATCTTGGCAAACAGTCTAGCTGTGGGAAGCTTTAATGACGATGGACCCTCCACCTCCTCCCAACAAAATGTTGAGATATTGAGACCCACCCTAGTGGATTTGATGAAGTACACAAGTGATATGAGTACTAATATATTTATTTCAAGTGTGTATAGGAATTGAAAAATCATTTTGTAGCCATGAAGATCATGTGCATTGGAAAGCTCAAATAAAGGACTTAGAAGCCATGCCCGGGAAGTTTATCTTAGAGCCAATAATTGAGCAAATGATGGCTCAACCAAGGACTCATGATCAATACTAGATGGCTCAAGTCAAAGATCAAAGATCAAAGAGCTAGAAATGTGTGTATGTGTAAGTTATAAGTCAAGAGTGTTAAAGCAATATATATTCTCTGCACACACACACACAAATATTTGAAAAAAATAGTTTTTAAATGTATTAAACTATGTTATATTTTAATATAATTTTTATAAAATATTTTCAAAGTATTTTATTGAAGAAAAACTCATGTATCCCGAAATAACCGATTATCTAAAACAGAGAGCCGACTAGTGTCAGGATAATTTTTACCCAGAACTCTCGGTTTTCTGATATAGCCAACTATCGCTTTGAATAGCCGACTATTTTGGAAAATACCTGACTATCAACTGAAATAGCATACTATTTGGGTCAACTTTCAGCTTTTATGGAAACTGGATTTCAAATTTTGCTAGCCATTAACTAGCCGTTTAAGGAGACTTTTTGAGCTGATTTTGTGCTATTATTTACCTCTAAAATACCGTAGACCTCAGAGGTTTTATACATCAATTTATATTATTAAAAATCATTTTATTGCTCAAAAGTTCTCAAAGCTCACTAGTTCTTCAAAAAAATCATCTTGGCCTTGTTCTAATTTTTTTGTGCTAAAAATTCTTTACTGATTTTTTTCTTCTTGGCCTTCATACTTGTTTATTGATCTCTAAAGCCTATGTGCTACCATTTTATAGACTCAATTTCAAGTTATTCTTTTTGATCAAGTTTAAGCTTAATTTAAATCTTTTAATTTGATCAAAAGAACTTTTGATTTCTTTTAGCCACAGTATTCACTTATATATATAGTGGCTATAGGAATCTTGTGCTTTTATTTTTACATATTTTGTAAAGCCTTTGAAGAAGGCTTGGAAGTTGTAATTCCCGCATGAAGGGAAGGTGTTGTGTTGTAAGTGGAAATTCCAAGTTTATTTGTAACTAGATGTTGGAAATTCCTAGCAAGAGGAGCTAGGTGGTTGTACGAAGTCCTCTTCGTTGTGTTGAGGCAAAAGGTTGCTCTCGGTTGAGAGCTAGTTGATCGATTGCTGGACGTAGGCCAAGGTTGGGCCGAACCAGGCTAAAAGATGTTGTGTTTGCGCTGTGCCTAATTCCATATTTCTCTCATTTTATACTTGCTTGTAATCTTTTATTCAGATGTTATATTTTTTATTATCATTACAAGCTTGTTAATAGTGTTGATTAAGTACCAAGCTAGGTTACTCTTCTTGGAGACTTATGCAATATAAAAGAAGGGGTTTATTTTAACGAAGAATTTTATTATTTTATTGACAACCATATTCAACCCCCTTATAGTGTTATCTTCTATCTACAGGATCCCACACAAACTATTATTAGGCCAGAATCAGCTACTCCCAAAGGGAAGCATCGAAAGTCATTGAAACATGTTACCGGATTGACACATTTATGCCAACGACAGAGGATACTTCAACCTCAGGGAACATGACCTACCATTGCCCTCAGAATCACTTTCATGATGACTCATTCCAAGAGTTCAACAAGGAAGATGTCGGATCTTTGGAAGCAACCTACGAAGCCTCGACATACCGGAACAACGAGTCTTCAGGAGGGAGTTCATAAACAGCAGTAACAGAGAAGGAGAGTACCACGCCTCGTACGGTAGAACTCAATCCCCTTCCCCCAAATTTAAAGTATGCATTCTTAGGAAGGGAGTCCACCTACCCAAACATCGTCAATAGTTTGTTAGCCCTCCTTAGGGAATACAGAAGTGTCTTGGGATATACTATTGATGGCATTAAGGGGCTTAGTCTTGGTTTGTGCACACAGAGAATTCTTCTCAAGGATGACCACACTACCTCCATTGATTCTCAAAGGTGACCTAAACCCAACATGAAGGAGGTAGTTAAAAAGGAAGTTTCAAACTGTTGGATATGGACGACATGAATACACCCATGAGGGGATGTATGAGGGTATACGGACCTCAGATGTCGCGTGCACGAAGGCGTGCACGAAGGGAGCCTTTTCTCGTGTGAAAAGGACCACTCGATAAGTGGAAAAAGCCACTCGATAAGTGGAAAAGGTCACTTTATAAGTGCATAAAGGCACTTGATAAGTGAATGAAGAAGAGGATAAATGAATGTGCTAATATAGGCTAATAAGCTTATAATTGGTTATTTCCTACAATAACCACCCCTAAAGCCTATAAATAGGACCCAAGGGTAAGGCATTCATTCCACACTTTCCATGCCATAAGTTTGCAAAAGGCATCTTATGTTCTTCTTCTCCCTTCCATTAAAATCCTCTTCTAGTTAGAGATTTAGGCGGTGAAACTCTGCTTCGATCCTCCGTGACGAAGTATCGACCGTTGTGGCAAATTCGAGGGCAAAGTTCCGAGACTACGGTGCCGCATACACAAGCGTGAGTCTCTACTTCATTTATCGATCCTAACGTTGTTTTGACAGGATCCCACATTGGTATCAGAGCCATACGGGTTCGCCCCGGTCAAACCGCCGCCCCGTCGAACCGATGAACGAGGCGTTGTCTTTTTCACGAATGGGTATCCTACCATTATGGATATGGTAGGAACGCTTCGTGACGGAGAGAACGCAGCGGTTGTTCTTTTCACGTTAGGGTCTTCTGTCATTACGGATATGGCAGGAACTCTCCGTGACGGGAAGAACCGACCGTTCACGTCGTCAAGCTCGCACTCTTCATGGATGCCGAGTCTCCATTCATAGGGAATGTGAACTCTCTTCATGTGGAGCGTGTAGTTTACGAACTTTAAAGTATGTTATTTTTCATTTTTGGCACACGGCCATTAGAAGATAACTACTTTCTCAACGAATGGGTGCTTCATCGACGAATGGGTGCTTCATCGAGGAAGTTGATGGTAGTTATCTCCATCGGAGAAGATGATTTTTGGTGCATGATCACCATGGCCAAATGGGCTATGAAGGCAATGCACCCCCTCCCCATGCGGAGGGGGTTGGCTACGGCCAATAACCACCACGGCCACCCCTCCGGCGGGGGTGTGCGGCTAACCCCCTGCAAGGGGGTGGCCGACCAAGGCAATAAGACCATGGCCCGGCCAGGGCCGGCCATGGCCATGGCCGGACCTGGCCGAGACCAGGCCAGGGCCAGGGGGCCCTGGCCGGCCTGGCCGGCCCTGGCAGTGGCCAGGGCCGGCGCCCTGGCCGGCCCTGGCCGGCCTCGGCCAGGGCAGAGGCCCTGGCCGAGGGGCCAGGGCCCCTGGCCGGCCAGGGCAGAGGCCCTTGGCTGGCCCTTGGCCAGCCCCGGCCAGGGCAGAGGCCCTGGCCAAGGGGGTGCCAAATAATTGATTGGTCGGTATTGGTCGACCAATTCGGGATTATTGGTCGACCAATTTAGCCAGAGGCCTTGTCAATGGTTTCGGCCCTGACAACCTACAAGCCTAGCCCATACGGGGCCGACGACAGTCGTCTGCGGTAAAATTCTCCTATACGGGGGAAGCGCCTGGATCCATACGGGAGCCGGCGACGATGACTTGCAGAAAAATCCCCAAAGGGGGGATCCGGCCTTGGTACCAGTACAACTTATCCCGGCAAATGGCAAATGGATCACAGTACATTTCACTAGTATCATAAGGGTACTAAGTTGGAATATCGCATTTTTTCCCAAGGGGATCCGCCTTTGGCCAAGTTGCGATGGCAACTCTCACTTCTGAAGGAAGATGAATTCGGCCTTGGCACGGCACGACCCCGGCAATGGCCGGGGAATTGTCGAAATATTTTGGCTATGACACCATATAATTGGGTATAGGCCTTGCAAAATACGTTTGCAAAATGCATTTGAAAAATACATTTTCAAAATAATGCGAAATACGTTTGCAAAATATTTTTGAAAAATACGTTTTCAAAAACGCTTTTCCGCTGTAAAGTACTATAAGAGTACTATTATTTGATAAAGTGATGGGGAAATGTTGAAAGTTACTCTAGATGGTGATTGGAAACGTAGTGACCTTTCCGATTCTAGAGTAATATCTTCAATATTTTTCGAAAGTAACTTATCAAATTATACATATCATTCCAAGTGGGAATTGAAATTAGAACTATCCAAATGGGATATTCTATTATCATTTCAAGTGGGAATTATATTTTAAAGAATTTTAATGCAATGTTTTTTATCAAACCTTCGGTTTTGTGTCTTTTGCAGCATTTTAAAAGTAAAATGTCTTCCGCTTCAAAGAATATCGTCGCTGAGTTAAACAGAGATGAAAAACTCAACGGCGATAATTACAAACTTTGGTCCATCAAGATACAATACGTTTTAGAGGAGCAAGAAGTGCTCGAAACTCTAAAGAACGTAATGATTGAACCCGAGTTGGGCACTACGGCCCAACACAGACGAGACAAGGAAGCTTTTGATGCTTGGTCTCGGAATAACAAGATAGCACACATTACGTTATTAAGCAGTATGGCTGATGACATAATGTGCATCTTCCGAGAGCATGACTTAGCCATGGACATATGGTCCAAGCTAGAGGAGAAGTTTGGTGGCACATCGGTGTCCAAACTTCGCGCCTTAACTATAAGATTTGATTCATACAAGAAACGTCCAGATCATTCCATGGGGAAACATCTGCGACATATGGCAAATCAAATCTCAGAGTTAAAGGACGCAGGTCATGTGCTCACTGATGAGCAACAAATCCAAGCAGTCATACGTTCCCTACCAAATGGGTGGGACCAAATGAAGATGCATCTCACTCACAATGAGAGCATCAAGACCTTCAGCGATGTTTCTAAGCACCTCGAATTAGAGGAAGAGCGGCTTGCGGCTGCCAAACCAAGTGCAGAAGTGCACATGGTTGCTAGTTCCTCACACGGGGGAAAGAAACGTAAAGATCGTTCGAAGTCTTCTAATGAACGTAATAAGCAACCTGAGTCTACCAAGAAACCCAAACATAAGGGTGGGCACAAGAAATGGCACAAGAAGAAAGACTTGAAGAAGATCAAGTGCTTCAAGTGCAACAAGCTCGGTCACTATGCTCGTTCGTGTACGAGTGGAGGTGACGAGGTAACTTGTAATACTAGTTACATATATGTTTCTAGTTCAATATTTCTTGTGGAATCTAATCCATTTTGGATAATTGATTCAGGTGCCTCCGACCACATAGCAAGGGACAGACGGTCCTTCGTGGAGTATCACCGGATACCCCAAGGAACGAAGTGGATCTATGTAGGAAACAACACACGTGTTGAAGTGAAAGGCGTTGTGACTTGCAAGCTAGTCTTGGACAACGGCCGCACTTTCCTACTTCATGATGTTCTCTTCGCTCCAGATATTCGAAGGAATATAATATCTGTGGTCGTGTTAATGGGTCTTGGGTATAGCTGGTTTTTTTCATGATTGTAAAGTGGACTTGTGTTGTAATAATTCCTTAATTGGTACTGGGTAAGTATTTAAAGGATTTATTGTATTAAATACAATGTATGACTCTTCATTAAGTAATGAAAATTTCCTTGTCACAAATTCTTCGACTTATGAGTCAGATATAATTTGTTGGCACGCAAGGCTTGGTCATATTGGACCAACGTGTATGGATAGACTTGCCAAATGTGGCCTTCTATGCAATGTTTCAAAGGTTGAAATGTCGACCTGCGAACATTGCCTTGTGGGGAAATCTTGTCGCAAGCCGTTTGGAACCGGCACAAGGGCCGAGGTTCCATTACAGCTCATCCATTCGGACATATGTGGTCCAATGAAAATCAAGACAAGATGCGGAAAGTCCTATTTCATCACTTTTATTGATGATTTCACCCGATTTAGACATATCTATTTGATATCCCACTAAAGTGAAGTATTAACCTGCTTTAAAAACTATATGAGTTTAGTGGAGAATCAATTAGATCGCAAGATTAAGGTCTTGCGAACCGATAGGGGCGGTGAATATCAATCAACAAGTTTTAAGGAACTTTGTGATGAAAAGGGCATAGTACATCAGGTAACTATGCCTTATACTCCTCAACAAAATGGTGTTGCTGAAAGGAGAAATAGGACTTTAATGGAAATGGTCCGTTCAATGATGGCGCAAGCTAACTTGCCAATCACCTTTTGGGGTGATGCATTATTAACGGCCACTTTTATTTTGAACCGCGTACCCTCGAAATCAGTTGGCTCCACTCCTTATGAGTTGTGGAACCAAAAGTCTCCTGACTTAAACATTTTAAAACCTTGGGGATGTGCATCCTACGCACATATTTCCTCCCATAAGTATGGCAAACTTGGGCCAAGGGGAAGGAAATGTATCTTTATACGATACGCAGAAAACTCCAAAGGTTATGTTTTCGTTAGTCAGGAAGACAATGGAGGTCTAATTGAGTTTGAGTCGAGGGATGTCACTTTCTTGGAAAACGAGTTTCCAAGACAGGGCGAGATAAGTCAGGACTTATCTCTATTTGAGATTAATGATCAAGAAGGATTACCTCATTCGAGTGGGAGAATTCCTGGTGAAGAAGAAAATACGTTTCAAACTTCACCAATGGATGATACGAATGACACTAATCCTATTCCATACGGGAATAATGATCCAAGTGGGAGCATTTCTAATGACATTCCAAGTGGGAGTGATATTAGAATTGATCTAAATTCGAGTCAACAAGGACTTGAAGAATCTCAAATACGACGTAGTAGTCGTACAAGGTTGGCTCCTCTAAGATTTGAGGATGAATTTCCGCAAACCTTTATGACTTTACTACAAGATGATGACGAGCCTGCTACTTTCAAACATGCCGTATCATGCCATGCGAAAGACAAATGGATGGAAGCGATGAAGGAAGAGTTGGAATCCATGAAAGTTAACCAAGTCTGGGACTTAGTTGACTTACCTAGAGGACGTAGAGCTATTGGGAACAAATGGGTTCTCAAGATCAAGCATAAGGCTGATGGCTCTATTGACAGATATAAAGCTCGCCTTGTCGCGAAAGGTTTTACGCAACAGGAAGGGATAGACTACGAAGAGACCTTCTCACATGTTGTTCGTTTTATCTCGATTCGCCTGATTCTTGTAATGGTAGCTTGCTTAGACCTCGAATTACATCAAATGGATGTAAAGACTGCTTTTCTCAATGGAGAATTGGACGAGGAGATCTATATGGAACAACCAACAGGATTTGTAAAAGAAGGAAACGAACATAAGGTTTGTAAACTTCTTAAATCCATATATGGTCTTAAACAATCCTCGAGGCAATGGTATATACGATTTCAAGAAGTTGTCTTATCAAATGGTTTTACCATGCTTGATGAAGATAACTGCGTATATATCAAGAGGATTAAAAGCAAGTATGTTATCATGTCTCTATATGTAGATGACATTTTAATAGCCGAAAATGACAAGGGCTTTGTGATGGATATCAAGGCTTGGCTTTCATCAGTTTTTGAGACGAAGACATGGGAGAAGCCGCATATATCCTTGGAGTTAAGATTTCAAGGAATCGTTCAAAGAAACTTCTTTCTCTTTCACAGGAGACTTATATAAAGAAGGTTCTAGAACGATTTAATATGCAGGACTGCAAGTCCATTGATACTCCTATAAGCAAAAGCGATAATTTATGTCTGAAATCATGTCCTAAGAACCAAAAGGAGAAAGAGATTATGGAAAAAGTTCCATATTCCAGTGCAGTTGGTAGTCTTATGTACGCTATGATGTGTACAAGACCGGACATCTGTTTTGCCGTTGGAATTGTAAGTCGTTACCAATCCAACTCAGGGCAAGAACACTGGAAAGCGGTTAAGAGGATAATGCAGTATCTTAAAGGAACTGCAAACTTGCAAAAGACTATGACAAGACCAAGAAAGTAGACATAAGGTACATATCTACGCATAAGATGATAGCGGATCCGCTTACGAAGGCGATCCCCAGAGATGTGTTTTACAAACACTTATCATCCCAAGGATTGCATAAGAGCTGAGTTGTACCAATGTAAACTTCCCATGTCTGTAAATGATCAAATTTAATAAAAGAATAAGTTCTTTTCAACATTGCATATGAATTTCTTAAGAAATGTTTGTGTACATTTTTTTTTGAAATCTCAGCTGAATTCTAGTATGTCGGACAGATTAAGGTTGGCTCTCTCACATGAGTAACCGCCTTTATTTTATCAGACGGGTAAAATAAAGATGAGACCTGTTTAAAGTCAAAATCATCAGACGGACGATTTAGAGTCATGACTTAAACAAAATGGTCGTATGAAAGATCTGCATCATATGGATGCTTTCAAAAGATCTAAGAGGATTTTGAAATCCTATCTGTCTTATGCGGGATGTGAGTCCAGGAGATTATTTGAGTAGTAAAAGGGACTCAAAGTCAGACATTGTGGTGTCTGGTTATCATCCTTACAACATCATTAAGACATACGCTCCCTGGGAAAGGAGTGATGTTGTAATACGTATTCATACTACATATGCATTTTGACCATTAGGTTTGAATAGTAATTGTGTTTACTATTATGTGAGACCCAAAGACCACATGGGTCTTAACTCGTTACCCTTATGGACTCTAATTGGTTCCTTAAGATTTGACTGGGTGATTGCTATCTTAGCATGTTGCTTATGGACTATGGTTAATTCGGTCCGGCGGGGCATGTTAGAAAAGCGAGTCAAGTCAAGATCAAAAGGATCGCAAGAAGAGGAAGATTAATTTCATATTCACATTTGGACTTTAGAGATTCAAAGCTGGCCAGCCAATTGTAATCCAGATGGGATTCAATTGTTGAATGTAAAGTATAAGAAATGTGAAGAAATAATCTAGGGTAAAGCATGCGTTGATCTACTCAACTTTGCACCTCGAGGGGTGTTGTGTATCTCTAACAAGTGCACAACAGCGGACTCTATGCGCATGACGGTCACACGGCCTATTTCTCGGTATGACAAACAGAAGAGTTAAAGGAAAAGATGTTTCCTTACAATCCCCTCAAGTGTGAGTGGGAGATGTTGGATATGGACGACATGAATACACCCATGAGGGGATGTATGAGGGTATACGGACCTCAGATGTCGCGTGCACGAAGGCGTGAACGAAGGGAGCCTTTTCTCGTGTGAAAAGGACCACTCGATAAGTGGAAAAAGCCACTCGATAAGTGGAAAAAGTCACTTTATAAGTGCATAAAGGCACTTGATAAGTGAATGAAGAAGAGGATAAATGAATGTGGTAATATAGGCTAATAAGCTTATAATTGGTTATTTCCTACAATAACCACCCCTAAAGCCTATAAATAGGACCCAAGGGTAAGGCATTCATTCCACACTTTCCATGCCATAAGTTTGCAAAAGGCATCTTATGTTCTTCTTCTCCCTTCCATTAAAATCCTCTTCTAGTTAGAGATTTAGGCGGTGAAACTCTGCTTCGATCCTCCGTGACGAAGTATCGACCATTGTGACGAATCCGAGGGCGAAGTTCCGAGACTACGGTGCCGCATACGTAAGCGTGAGTCTCTACTTCATTTATCGATCCTAACGTTGTTTTGACAGGATCCCACATAACTACTTGAAGCAGAGATAATCTACCATATTTCTGATAGTAAGTGGGTTAGCTCGGTTCAAGTGGTTCCAAAGAAGGAGGCATGATGGTAGTTAAAAATGACAAAGATGAACTCATACCCATTAGGACCGTCACCGGGCACCAAATCTGCATTGACTATATAAAACTCAACAAAGCCACCCGCAAGGATCATTTTCCTATCTCGTTTATCAATCAAATGCTTGAACGGCTTGCCAATCACTCATTCTTTTGCTTCCATGATGGGGTACTCTGGATTTTTTCCAAATACTTATACATCCTGACGACCAAGAGAAAACCACATTTACATGTCCATACATCACCTTCGCTTATAGGAGAAAGCCATTTGGGCTATGCAATGCTCCTGCCACCTTCCAAAGATGCACGACGGCTATATTTTGGATTTTGTAGAGGACATTGTTGAGTACTGGACTTCTTTCTACTTGGTGTTAATGATGAGCAAACATAAATACTTGTGACTAATCCCCTATTTACAGTTAATCCATTGCCTAAGCATATCATGAAGATCAATTAGCAATGGATGTCACTCAAAGATCAATGAAAGCATCAAAAGTGGATTGGATGATTAAAGATGGTGATTGAAGCTCCTAGAAGACTTCAAGCTCATAATTTGGTTAGAAGAGAGACTTCTACAAAATGTAATCTTTCTAGTCTCTTCTAGTATATAGCTTAGAAGTAGAACTAAGTTGGAGCACACACACATCTTCATTTCTGTCCTAGGAAATCATTAGATCACATTTCCTTAGACTCCAATTCAATTTTTATCAAGCATGTGCATGTTGTGATTTCAACAGGCGACTGCTGAACATTTTACAGTCGTCTGTCTTAAAACAATCGACTGTGATTTGTTCTACAGTCGCATGTTATGCGCATACTTAATCAGTTGATTTTTGGGCTTTCTAAGCTTTAACTCCTTCAGGCAACTGCTGTAAATTTTACTAGCGCATATCCAAGCTACAATTGCATATGATTTGTTAAATAGTCATGTCTATCTTTTGCCCAAAGATCACTTTCAATTTCATCTGGCCGATCGACTGATGTTGTATTTACAGTCGCCTGTCCAAGGTACAGTCGACTGACAATGCTTCAACAGTCGCCTGTCCATGGTTCCTCTACAGAATCTGCTCGCTGGAATATTTCTAGTTTTAGTGCCAGTCGACTAATGTTGTATTTACAGTCGTTTGTTCAGGTTACAGTCGACTTTCAATGCTTTAACAGTCGTCTATCATTGAACTCTCTGCAGCCTCTGCTCTTTAGAAAGTTTTAGGTTTTAGTGACAGTCGACTGATGTTGGTTTCACAGTTGCCTACCCATGGCACAGGTGCCTGTGTGTTCCACATTAGTCACCTGTCCTGTCATCCCAAAACTTTCTGAGATTTTCTCAGCTTATCCATATTGCGGCCAGTCACCTGTAGAAGGAATTACAGTCTTCTGTTGGTTTTACATGCGCCTGTCTTCTCTTCACCAGGCGACTGTCCACGTGGTAAGTTACCGTTTGAATTCTCACCTACCCTCTGACACAGTGCAACAGTCTACTGTGTTTTGTTCAACAATCGACTGTCGACTGTGTAAATTCTATCCGGTGGCTTTTTCTACATGGATTTCAAAGAGGTTTTTTGGGATTCTGTTTGAGGGTTTTAAGGAACCTATAAAGAGGACTTCTACTATTCCATTAAGAGGTTACTCATCTTCTATTGAAAATCCTAAGCTTTCATCTTCAAGCTTCTCTAGCTCTCAAATCTAAAAGCCCTAAAATTCCGATCTTTTCCTCTCTTGCTCTCCAACCTAGAATCAAAGTGAAATCTTCTAGGCAATTGGTGGTGACAAGAGAAAGGGCTTTTCTCTCTTTCAAAAGAGACCTCAACACACTTGCTCCTTCAAGTTATACTTCAAGGCATAGGCGATTGTAAGTGTTGCAATTTCAATATTTCATAATTTTCGTTATTAGATTAACTCTCGGTTTATGAGAGTGGTTTGCTTGCTTCCAAGTTGTGGGAGTCAAGGACATCGAGTGTATTTCGATTTCACTTGTAGGGTTGCTACAAGTGGGTTTAAAGAAAACCTCAAGTTAGGGTTCTAACTTGAGTATCCGGTGGTATCCAGTGGAAGGGACGTAGGATTACCGGGAACAAGTCGGGAGTTGACTTGGGTAATTCGAACCCTTGAAACATCATTGTGTTAGCATTGTTTCAATTTAGGGTTTATTTACATTCCGCATTAATTGTTGGTTAGGAATTTAATTTGGTGTAACTATCGTTTTAAATTACATAAACACTATTCAACTATCCTTCTAGTGTTTTCCTCATAGCCAGGGACATTACACACATCATGGAAGTGTTTATGGACAATTTCTTAATCTATGACACGAGCTTTGACACATGTTTAAAAAACATAACTAAGGTGCTACAAAGATGTCAATAAGTAAACCTTGTGCTGAATTGGGAGAAGTGCCATTTTATGGTGCAAGAAGGGGTAGTGCTAGGACACGTCATCTCCTCACGAGGCATTGAGGTTGATAGGTCCAAAATAGATGTCATTGAGGGGTTACAACCCCCCACGAACGTGAAATGGATTAGGATCTTCCTTGATCATGCAGGGTTTTATCACCGTTTCATTAAGGATTTCTCCAAAATTGCACGACCTCTCACGAAGCTATTAGCCAAAGATGCCCCCGTTGTCTTTACTGACGAGTGTCTTGCAACTTTCAACAGGTTGAAAAAGGAGCTCACTTCTACACCCATCATTCAACCTCCAGATTGGAACTTACCTTTTGAGCTGATGTGTGACGCCAGTGATTATGCTGTTGGAGCAGTTTTGGGCCAAAGTAGAGATAGCAAACTTCATGCAATATATTATACTAGCAAGACCCTTGATGGGGCTCAGAGAAATTACACCACAATTGAAAAGGAATTGCTAGCCATGATTTTTGCCATAGAAAAGTTTTGCTCATACCTTATGGGATCAAAAGTCATCATCCACACAGGCCATGCCGCTCTCCGATACTTACATAACGAGAAGGATGCCAAACCACACCTAATTCGATGGATCCTCTTACTACAAGAATTTGACATGGAGATTAGAGATAACAAGGGCACAGAGAACATGGTGGTAAACCATCTATCTCGCCTCATCAATGGGAATCTAAGCGCCTCTCTTCCGATAGCTGACTCCTTCCCTGATGACTAGTTATATGCCGTCGCCTTAGCTGAGACTTTGTGGCTGCAGATATTATGAATTTCCTTGCATGCGATATTATGTCATATGTCATCATTACATAGGAGCGCAAGAAATTCTTACATGATGTCAGGAATTACTTCTAGGATGGCCCGCTTATATACAAGATGTGCACTGATGAAATCATTAGAAGATGAATTCCAGAAAATGAGGCGGCTTCTGTTATGTCACATTGCCATGACCTACCATGCAGAGGCCACACAAACGTAATGAAGACCACAGAAATGATCATCCAATGCGGATTCTATTGGAAAACCTTGTTCAAGGATGTAAACATTTTTGTCAAGGGATATGACGGTGCCAAAGCGAACAGGGAATATCTCCAGGAGAACCGAAATACCGTTGAACAACATCCTGGAGGTAGATGTATTTGATGTCTAGGTGGTTGATTTCATGAGACCGTTCACATCTAGTCTTGGCAATCAATATATATTAATTACGGTTGACTACTTTCTAAATGGGTTGAAGTAATAGCCGCGCCAACCAATGATGCACGGGTGGTGGCCAAATTCTTCAAGAGAAACATATTCCCCAAGCTCGGAGTCTCAATGGTAGTCATTAGCGACGGAGGGAAGCACTTTTTTGAAAACAAATTTGAATCCCTGCTGAAGATGTATGGAGTGCGCCACCGCATCAGCTTGCTTACCATCTCCAGACAAGCGGGTCAAGTGGAAATCTCCAATCGGGAGATCAAGAGAATCTTAGAGAAGACTGTGACAACCTCAGGGAGAGATTTGGGCTTTGAAGTTAGATGACGCACTATGGGCCTTTGATGTGTCCATATTTTCTATGTTTTTATCACGCATTTCCATAGCATTTCGATCGCCCGAAGTTCATATTTTTATATTCTATCGCGCTTTTCACGATATATTTATTTTTGCAATGTTTTGTGGATTTTCAGGAGCTTCGACGTGATTCGGAGCGATAAAGGGTAATGGACATGGATATTGGAAGCCGGAGCTCACGTTGCCATGCTCGAAGACCCAAAGGAGCTAAGGAAAGAAGAAGAAGGAAGAAGGAGAGAAGAGAAGGAACAAAGAAAGATAGAAGGAACGAAGGGGGCAAGGAATGAAAAGAGGATGGGAGAGTTTTCAGGTCGCTCATTCAGCGTGCCACACGCTCGACCGAGCTGTGATATCATATTGAGGGGAAAATTTACAAGGGGCTGCTCGGCCGAGCGACACACCTCGCTCGACCGAGAGCCCCTTTGCAGACGACCCCCATTTGGCCTTGGAACTCCCTGCCTACTACGCTCGGTCGAGTGGCTTCTCCGCTCGACTGAGCGGCCTCCCTCTCTGACGAGCCAAAAGGGGGGACAATTCTTTGCCTACTACGCTTGGTCGAGCGGCCTACCCTGCTCGACCGAGTGACATCCTTTCCCCAATCTTTAAGCTGAAGCCATAAGATGCCGCTCGGCCCAGCTACTCACATCGCTCGACCGAGCGGCCCCTTCTCCAAGTGCCCGACTGGAAGCAACAAGGGACGCACTCGACCGACCAGGTACCCCACTCAACCGAGCGCGTCGTTGACAACCTCCAAAAAGGGGATTTTTAATGGGTTTCGGGGCTAATTTTCGGGAAACCCGCAACTTATTGGGTTTTGTATATAAGTAAACTTCTGTTTTAGATTAGGCTAGGTTTTTAATTACCAGAGAACTCTTGAGCCACAATTGGGGAAGCGAGCTCTTGTGTTGGTTTTATTCAATCCATTTCTTGTTGAACGATTTGAATTCCATAATTTTTATTCATTTTGTTTTTGCATTGAATTCTCTACGTATTGATATCAATTTTGTTATGCTTGCTCAGTTTCTGATGAACTTCTCAATTGCCCTCATTGTTATGGTTATTGCAATGCTAGAGTAGTGTGATTCTAGGGCTTAGGGATGAACCCTAAGACCCTATGGATTGGATGTTAGGTTAATCTCAGGTGGACCAATCTAGGGTTACTCTATGGTAGTTTGAATAAGGGTTTTGGGGGATTAGCCTCAGAATTGGAGAATTGCGAAAGTAGCTCCATATTCAAGGGAGAATCCCCACGAATCCGATTAGGACTTAGTGGCCTTCTTCAGGGCTCGTGATTATGAGAGTAACTCGAGCGCTGGGGGTGATTATTAATCCCCAATCCGCTAGTCGGTGACTATGAAAGTAGCCCGATTGCTAGAACCAACCGTAATGTAACATCCCAATCCGTAGATCACGCGAGTGGATACAGATTGTGATACGGGAACCAGTGTCAAGCGTAATGCACGCATTCCTATGCGAATCTGATTGCAAAAGCAGAGCTGCACGTGGGAATGCGTTATACGAGTACGACAACGACAGTTAAGTACTCGCTTCCATCCTCAGATGTGACGCTCCTGTCCCCATCTATCTTCCAATGAAAGGACCATTGACCTGACATCCATGACCGTAGGGCCTAGCGGTGACTCCCGAATGCCCTAGACTTTTATTATTTTGTTAACCCACTTTCGTGACAACTAAATTTTACATAACAACCTCCGACCACGCATTCTTACCCTTCCAAAAGCTAAACCCTAATCCACTTCCTTCCTAGAGAACGACAATCTTTATATACTACAACCAATTTGAATTGCGGTGATTCGCGCCCCTGGGTGTGAGCCCGGAGGACAGAACAAGTTTGTGGCGCCGTTGTCGGGTTGGCAACGGTTTGTTTTAGTTTTGGGTTAGGGAGTACTGGTTACACCATACACTCTATCTCCCACCACTCTTTTTGTTTTATTTTTATTTTGTTTTCTTGTTACTATTTTTTCTCTTTTTACTGACGATTTCTGCAGTTGTCTTAAGTTCTTCTATTTTGCATGATAACACGTTTACAAGGAGAATATAATCTCTTACCCTTGGATCCTGAGATCGAGGCAACCTTGCGGTGACTCGCAACAGAAAGAGGGGAACGGGAATTAATGGCTGAGGATTCCTCGGACCCGCTCATCCACCTCCAAATCCGATGTTGATCCGAGACAACATGAGGCCCGACACCATCTCGTCTTCTGCTGTGGTCATACTGTCAATCCGCAAAGGAAACTTCGAACTGAAAACATGACTTATTCCGTTGGTGTAGCAGGATTGCTTTCACGTGCTTCTGCATAAGAACCCCAGTCATCATATTGAAACATTCTTGGTGAAGTGCGTCACATTTCAGTTGCAAGGGATCAACGACGATGCAATCAGGCTGCAGCTTTTCCCATTCACCCTGAAGGATAAGGCCCATTATTGGCTGAAGTCCCAAGGACCCAACACATTTACGACTTGGGAACAGTTGGCGAAGGCCTTTATCACCAAGTACTTCCCTCATTCGAAGATGATCCATCTTTGGAATCAGATCACGAACTTTAAACAAGGAGGACAGGAGACGTTGTATGAAGCCTGGGATCGCTTCAAGGACCTCCAACATCAGTGCCCTAACCATCAAATCCCGCCAAGGGACTTAGTCTTGGCCTTCTACAATGGAATGCATCGAACACTAGGATGATTGTCGACGCCACGACGAATGGCGCTATTGGTAGAAAGGAACCAGCTAAGGTCTTGAGAATCCTAGAGGATATGGCAGCCAATAACCAACATTAGGAGACGACCGGTCTGCCTCAACTATTGCCAGGGCCTTATGAGGAGGCAGATTTGAAGTCAGCGAGGCGACGAACTTCGATGGTTGTTTCAACTCTCTCACTCAGCAGATGGTCCGGATGGAGAACAGACTCAGTGCTAGACTTAGTTCACCCCTACCACAGCATACGCCACTTGTGAGAAGTGCGTCGAACAAGGGTTCCATGGCAGAAATTGCTCCTACCATACGCCTCCCGCACCAACGAAGGTGCTAATTACACCTCCGATGATAGAATAGGCAATATGGATGCATACGGAAATTAAGCTTGGAGGAACCACCCCGGTTTTCAATACAGGAATAGTAGCAGAGCTCAAAACCAGCAGTAGCAAGGTGGGAAAATGCTGTTTGTCCCTTACAGGCCACCCGGATATTAGCAGAGCCAGCAGCCACTACCTCTACCGCCACCACTTTAGCAGAAATCCTCTTTGGAGTCTACCATGGAGAAGTTCATAGAGGATAGGCAAAGCTCAACCGTGACAACGCAGCTCACAACAAGGAGCTTTCTACCATGGTGAAACAACTAAAGGAGCAGCTGATCCGACTTTCAAGGGCTCAAGGCAAGGTTCCAGCCCAGCCAAAAAAGAAGCCAAGAGAGAGCGCATGTGCCATTATCACTCAAAGCGGCTTATCGACGAAGGACCCAGAACCTCCGGTAATGATTCCAGTCACTTCGATACCATATGAGGTGATAGATGAGCAGCCATCAGCTGCTAATGGTGGTGATGATGAGGCAGAGCAGCAGCATGTGAATGTTGAGAAAGACAGCCTTCAGTGGGAAAGGAGGTGATTAAGGAGAAGACGAAGGCAGCTGAGAAGGAAAAGGCTCCCCCCCGCTTCAGTACCATTCCCAAGTAGATTGGCAAGGGCCAAGATGGCAGAGAAGTACGCCAAGTTCATTGAGCTGCTGAAGGGAGTTGAGCTCAACATCCCACTCATGAATGCCCTGACTGAGATACCCTCATATGCCAAGTTTATAAAGGAACTAATTTCAGGGAAAAGGAAGGCTGAGCAAGTGATGTTGGCAGAGGAGCCATCGTCATTTCTGAGGAGCAACAAATTTTCGAAGAAGCTCCTTGATATGGGGAGCTTCACCATTCCATACTCCATTAGCGGCATCCCCATCAGAAGAGCACTAGTAGACCTTGGAGCCAGCATTAGCTTGATGCCATTATCCATCTTCAAGCGCCTCAACATCGGGACGGATCTAGAGCCGACGTCGATGACGATCCAGCTGATAGATAGATCAGTGACACGACCAGTCGGTATGGCCAGTGATGCCATACTACAGATTCCCGATGGGGTGAGTGTGCCGGTGGATTTCGTCATCATGGATATGTCAGAGGACAGCGGATCCCAGATCATACTTGGTCGCCCATCTATGGTGATAGCTGGGGTGCTGATCGATGATAGAGAGGTTACTCTTTCCCTCAACATGGGAAACATGGAATTCCGGCTACCCAAGCCAATGAGGGAGAGTGCGCCTTCTACGGATGTCGGATATCTGGAGTTGCTAGAAGATGAGCTCGTTGAAGAGTTCACGGTTGAGTAGATCTTTTCCAACCCCTTGCTACAGAGCAAGGATCAAGGTGTAAACCCGATGCATGACAAGGCGGTGGCGGTATACCTACAAGTGCTGGACGTGGACCCAGATGATGGATTAATCACACAGGAGCACGCCATGCTTGCCTTAAAGGACCACAATCCGGATGTCGTAAGGATTAAAGAATTGGTTTCTGCAGTGTCCTCAGGGCGCCACAAAGAGAAGGAATGATCGAAGGAGAAAGAGGATGAGAGGATCGCTGAGGGTTCAATGGAGGCGTTTGACCAACCAGCTCCTTATGGGTTTCGGTAAGAACGAAGGGCGCATCTCATGTGCTCCTAAAATTTAACCTCACTAAGTATCATGGGTCGAGCTAACGACCGTAAACAAGTGCTTGGCGGGAGGCAACCCGGCCTATTTTCTCGTCATTTTGATTCTAGTTGATTTTTTTGTGTTTTTTAGAATAAAATTTTTATAACTCAGTAATATCTGATGCGTCTTAATTCTCGCAGGAACTCGACGGACACAACATCAAACAAAAGAGGGGAAGCTTGCACGTTGGGCTAGAATCGATAATCGAGGAGGAATACGACGAGAGGAAGTAGAAAGCTACCTATAACAGCCGCTCGGTCGAACGGATGCCATGCTCGACTGAGCAGAGCTTCAAATGGAGAGCCCAAATCTGTGCCAAATTTCATGTCGCTCAACCGAGTGTCTAGCGTGATTGACCGAGCGACCGACCCAAACCAGATCCTGATCTAACTCAGAAGGGGGCTGCGCCTTAGTTATGCTCGACCGAGAACCCAACTACTTGGTGCCCTATTTATAAGGCTAGTGCTAATCACTCGAGTTCTTTTCAGAACTTCGAGTGAGTGCCCCCTTTCATCCACCTTCCATCGAGCGAGGGCCGGTCCTCCACCACCTTTAGAACCCCTTCCCCTTCTCGATTCTGGCAACTCCCCCACCTCCAATCCCCCTCCCTCCTCCCTACCACCCCACCCTACCTCCTCCTCAAATCCTCAAGCCCTAATTTCCAATTTTCCCCCCAAATTCGAAATAACTTCAAAAATTAAACCCCGATTTCGAATTACGAAGGGACCGAGGAGCTCACGGGAGATCATCGACAAGCTTGGGGGGCATCGCACACTAGGGCACGAGGAGCTCGCGGGGTTGGGACTTTGCTAATTGCTGCTTAGGTATACTCTTTCTACACTCACATTCATAATTATATATCATTATTTTTTGTATTTTAGTATTGGTTTGCTTGAGCAAGTTCACCATGACACGCAGGGCACACATCTACTCACCTTCTCCACCACCACCACCACCTACACCACCACCGCCGCCTCCACCCCATCCACCACAACCACCCAAAAAGAAGAAGGGTACCCTCCCTAGGGCATGCACAACCACACGCAATCCCATACCTTCACCACCCCCGTCACCTACATACCCACCTGCTAATAAGAAGCACACAGCTCCTGCTTCCTCATCTAGGACACGGGCCACCACACGAGAGACCACTACACCACCACCACCTACTCCACCACCTCCTCCTCCACCCCCACCAGTACAGCCCGATGGCACGACCCTAGCCGGAGGGCACACCCTTAGAGACTTATGGCATCAAATTCATGGACGACGCACATCGTCACAAATTTTCCAAACTCTCTAAGTGCCAAGTCATTTACACCAAATTTACGGACTTATAAGCCCTAAAGCAGATAGGTATCATGCCAGGGGTTAGGCAGCTGTATCGAAATTTAGGCCTGGAGCACTTCTTAGGGTTGACTGCAAAGACTTACACTCGCCTCACCCTAGAAGCACTCAGCTCCTTGCATTACACCGATAGAGGGATAGCGTTCAGGCTACTGGATGAGAAGCTAGAGTTCACTTACAGAGGACTCCGCAAGCTGTTCTGGTGGCCTGCTATCCTCGTTGATGGTTCTACCTATCATCCTGGCAAGGATTCTCCCCATGCTATTCACTTCACTCACTTCTGGGAGAGGATCTCCCGCCTACCCATTTTTAGCACCAGTCGCTCCAAGTCATCATCCATTATCCATCCATACATTCGATTTGCCCAGTGCCACCTTGCCACCACCATCCTTTGCATGTCTGAGGCCGAGACCATGTCTACCGACGAGCTCGTCCTATTGTGGGCCCTCACTCTCCTTGCTGAGGAGCGGCTGGATGGCACCTACCTTCCTACATATTCTATAGACCATGCCCAAGTCTTTTGTGATCGGCTGATGTTCACTGCTACCCAGCAGAAGGGCCCCATTTTTCGTGGTGGCTTCTTCACCCTTATCGCCCATTGAGCCCATCTTACCCTCCCTGATGACCTATTAGAGGCACCGGGCCCTACCACCCTATCACTTAGCGTGCTCTCTCGCATGCATATCATTAAGACCCATGGTAACCGTCACTGGGTATATCTCCATAGGCATTATAACACCAACTACATGGTCCTTCTGAGCCCCGAGCAGATTTCTGTCGGCCCTCAGCACGTTGATTGGATCATCCTGACGCGTGTTCATATTTCACCTTTTGCACACGCTCTTTATCATGTTTTCAAATGCATTTCATCTCATTCCATGTTGTATATATCACGTTTTGGTTCATATTGACTATTGGGTGTATTATTTGTATTTCAGGTAAATGTCGGCATTTCGGTGTCTTCTGGAGTCAACCTTGCATGTCAGGACCAAAGCGCGATTATACAGCAACGATCCGATGGCCAAAGACGACGATTTGATGTTTTGGAGCTTCAACCGATTGGGTGGATGGATCCACCCGATCGGTTCGTACACACATATCAGACCGGAGGAGAAGCAAGGATGAGGCAAGTCCCAACCGATCGGTTCAGTGATTGGTTGGGTGTGACAGAACTCTCGGGTTTTTGATCGCAAACTCCACCCGATCGGTTGACTTGTTAACCGATCGGTTCACCTGTAGCCGAAGCTCCCCAGCTCGAGACTCCAATGTCCCACCCGATCGGTTCAGCGATCGGGTGAAGATTTTCAAGAGCTCTCACCCGATCGGTTGACACATCAACCGATCGGGTGGCCTTTTCTTCCCCTTTCGTGGACTGCTGCTCATTCATTGAAGATATGCTATCATTCCAGTGAGAGTTTGGGTGATCTCTTATTTTTCTAGCGTCGGCATCATTGTTAGCTTTCCAACGATAGGTCGCATGCCCAAATCCGATTTTTCTACATTTTTCTAGAATTTTCTGAGCGCATCTGGGTGCTGAAATTGGGAGCTGTCTGGAATTTGAACCTCAACCGATCAGTTGGAAGTCCAACCGATTGGTTCTGCTCAATTTCAGAAGTTCTGAGTTTCTGTTTGTTTCCACCCGATCGGTTGAACTTCCAACCGATCGGGTGGCCCCTTTTGCAACAGTTTTAGTGGTTTTTGGACCCGAACTGTTAGGGTTTTGTGGGGGCTTATAAATATAAGATGTGGGACGACTTGAAGAGGGTTCCTCCTATTTTTTCCAGCAGTTTTCTTCCCCTTCATGGGATCTTTAGGTTAGTTTAGATTAGGGTTTCTACTTCAATAAGTCTTGTAATGGATTGATGGATTCAAATGCAAGATAAGTATTTCTTTTCTTATTTCCATTGCTTTGTGTTATTTTTATCCTGCTTGATGGTGAATGTTTGTTTGTGCCTTTTATTGCTTGTTATCATGTTCTTCACCATTGAGTAGTGTTTGATGAACCCTAATATGGGTTAGAGTAGGATTGATGCTTGGGATATTTCATTCGACTTGATTGCATAGTAAGTGTTTGATGGAACGTGTCAATGGGGATGTCTAGCAATCTGAGACCAATTCGTATGGCAACACACTAGATTTGTTGGGAGTTGGGCTCCGGATGCTTGTCTCGTCAAGATCCGCTTTGATGTATTGCTAGAAATCTCATTTGACCTATTTGGCCATTAGGGTTACGCGGTGGCATTTTATTGTCATTGGCGGGAGAAAGACCACCTCTGACTGTCGGGCCAAGGGGAAATAAAACGGGAGTTTGATCTCCTAGCCACAGCTCACACCCCTAGCGTTGACATCAAGTCCTTGCACGTGGGAACGGCTTGGACGAAATGTTGGGAGTAATCATTGTGGCCTTAATGCTCCTGGTTGCGGAGGGTGTTGGACATGGGAATGTCCACCCTCCGAAACGGGGTAGACGTAGCGTATCATCCTGGGCATCGACCGGAATATCGGGCCCATGGGACACTAGGTACCACCTTTTGGGGCAATGTCTCACCCTGGGTCAAGTCGAATGCCAAGTGTCTTGAGTGCTCTAGCCCGTGTTAGTGGGGATTCATTTTTTGTCTTTTTATTTCTTTCCTTTATTTCTTCACTACCCACTCATACTATCCACGTAGCTCTCACACAACCTAGGCTAGGCTAGTGGCCATTCAAGCCATCTACCTCCCTGTGTTCGACATACCTGCACCCTACACTAACCGTGCACTTGCGATAAAACGACACTACGCCCAAACCATAAACGGGGCGCCGGTCAAGCTTTTGGCACCGTTGCCGTGGAGGCGTTCGGTTTGATATTAGCTTGCTTGGGTTCGTTAGACTATGCATAAAAAAATACAATAGCCAAGAAATTATTCCCCCACCATTTTATTATCTTTTTGTTATTCTCTTGTACTATTGAAGCTCCTATCTAGTTTTCTTATTTTTGTTGTCCAGGTATCTTTGCTATTACCATGTGGAGACCAAATTTCGATGCTCAGATGGGAGGCTATGATCCTTATTCATTTGTGGTTTGTGAGATTTGTGGGATGGCAGTGCACGTGCATAATGATTTCCCATTTACGCCTGAGAGCTTCATTCTAAACTAAGGCCAAACATTTTCCCACAACCTTAGCCCAAACACCTCCCATCCATTTTCTAAACCTTATAGCCCTCCACCAACATAAGAAAAATCAAGCCTTGAGTCTCTCCTTGAAAGTGCCATGTTTAACCAAGGCCAAATATTGCAAAACTTTATGGTACCAATCATCGAGCCTACACCGAGGAGAGAGGATGGAGGAGAAGATATACCCACTTTCATGGTTGAGACTACCATCCCATCGGTCACCATAGACACATCTCATGCAGATGTCCCATTTTTCCAACACTACCACTTGGATGACAATGCATTTTTTGATGATGATTGGGAGGATGTGGTGATTTCTCTAGGATCTTGGGAGAGACTTCTCATCTTGATTTGGATACCCCACATGAGTCCTACGAGAGCACCGAGGAGACTACTTATCTTATGCATACCGACGAGGAGGATGTGCGTGAGGACGAGTACACCATGACCACATACGAGTGGTCTGCACCACATCCACCTCCACAGCCATCTCTATCGCTGTTTCTTCCTTGGTTTGTAGTCAACCACGATGATGTCATTCAGGACATCAGGCAGATGGTGGAGCATGAGCATATCGTCGAGGAGAATGCGCATGAGAGCTTGGATACGATGGTCCACTTCATGGAGCCCGAGTCACATCTACCTCTACCGTCATTCTCCACTTCTTCTGCGGCTGAGCATCTACTTGAGCATATTTCCCCTATTCAAGGAGATTTTCATACTCACTCTCACTCCACATTTGAGCCTCGCTTTGCACGTCCTATTTCTTTAGACTCATATATTTTTGATACACCATATCTCTCGCAGGACACAGGATCCACTTCCCTTGAGGTATGCTGCAGTGCGTCACCACCTGGAGAGCCACTTCTCATGGAGAGAGAGGATTTGGTCTTCACTAGTACAGAGGATAGTGACCCATTCTCAGGGAGTATTCGTCACCCTTTTATTATTTTTCCATCTTATGTTGACGATTATCTCTGGACTACATTTATGTTGGAAAGTGATTTCTTGACATGGGCTAATGCACCTCATTCTTTGCAGGTTACAGGTGGACACCTATGAGGGATGCTTGGAGGTGCATTGCTTGGGTTCATTGGCGCACGTGGTACATCTCTTCTGGTAGAGCCACTGCAGGAGCAGCTAGAGCAGCTACCTGCCCCACTCCAAATTCTGGATCCGCCTATGCTCAAGTGTATCCTAATCTGGTAGAGTAAATATTTGCCGCTTTCTAGTTTACATTAGAATAATCTCGTCTCCTCTCATTAGCGAGGGGAGCGTATCTATGGTTTGCTTTTGCATCATAATAACCCATCATGTTGTGCCCTTCTATCATTTCACCCCACACCCTATCCTTGTTCTTTCGGCACTTTTCTTGGCACCGTTATCATTTTTCTCCATGAGACCCCTACCACCTCCAAAGGGTGGTGATGCTTGTTTTGCCTCTTGTTCACTCTCCCCTTTATCTTTTATGCCCCGTATAGAATTTTCGCATCTTTTGGGGATAGCTTATATTAGCTTGGGGGAGAATAT
Organism: Scilla litardierei; assembly: GCA_030789695.1. NCBI lineage: Eukaryota > Viridiplantae > Streptophyta > Magnoliopsida > Asparagales > Asparagaceae > Scilla > Scilla litardierei. Next base: position 142,525,189 of record CM061133.1, on the reverse strand, counting down.
CACCCATAGTCATCTTTGTTATTTTTGATGCATTTTCCCTCTCATTTTATCTTTGCCCTCTCATGAGTGATCTTATTGCATTGAGGGCAATGCAAGCTTTAGCTTGGGGGAGTTGCATTTCATACATGTTTCCTTTATTTTCTTATAATTTTCACCTTTTTCATGCATCAAAAATTTTTCTTTTCATTTTTATGCATCATTCCCATCATGCATTTTTTTCTTTCTCCATTTCATTCTTGCCTCTTTCTAGAGATGAACCCTCAATGATATTTTGCCACTCATGTTTCACTTTTCGCATTTGAGCACCTTTCTTCATCACGCTATTTCTTTGATTATTCAATGCTCATATATGTGTTTTGCCATCTTTTGGGTTTATTTGCTATATTTCGAGATTGTTGGTTGTGATTGTGTTTAAGGCATGCTTCTAGCTTTATATCATATTTTAATATGCCCCTCTATTTGAAGTTCCTAGATTTTCACGCTTCATTTCCACAAAAAACGGTTATTTTACCATCCTACTCCAGTGCTTCTAACTCTTGCATGAAATACTATATGTGTACTCTTATCGCATGTGTTAGCTACCTTTCAACGGGATTAGGATAATCACACCTTTGTTCCGTGCTTTAATTCATGGAGGATTTTCTTGCCATGCTTGGATTTCTCAAAAATTCTCTTTTGTTTTACTTTGTACATTCCCCCTCGTCGTGCATCGTTCTCCCATTTGGAGGAGTGCACACTTTTGTACATATTTTTGTATAATGGTCCTTCGGGTTCTTCGTAACCCGACGCCCTAAAGCCATCTGGCTTGGGATGCGTAGGCCGCCCTTGCATTCCATTGCGATTCTGCAAGTTTGCAAGACAAAAATACTAAAATCACAAACAACAAAAACAAACCAAAAACCAAAAATATGTATATATGCCACATTCTCCCCTTTTCATTCGCTCTCCACATCTCTTATTTTTGAGAGCACCAATGTATATAGGGAAGGCGAGAGTTTGTACAAAGTGATCTTTCCACATCTTCTCCATCTTCTTTTGAAAATACAAGCAAGGCAAGAAAGTGTTTCAAAAATCAAAAACGACAAATGTGTGTGGTGATTCCTTACATCCTAGAGATCGATAGTTATTCCCATGATTCATATCTATTCTCTCTTACTTCTTCATGCATGTATGTGTATCTCGTATTCACCGTTTGGAAGATTTGACATGAATTTTGAGCTTCCTCATATTTGGACATATTATCTACTATAACATGCTATGATAGCTATGCCTTTGCCAATGTCACGCTTCTATCTCTTTTGTGCTCTATTCATATGAACCCATGATGCCACATAATGAGATTGAATTCTTGATTTAGATTGTGATATGCTTCTCCCTTGTGCTTAATTGTGTTGGTGATTACATTTGTGGTTTAGAGAGGGTGATCAAGGATTCTTCTCTTTCCTTTCTTGCTCACGCACCCGATCTTTATTCCAACTCGTCTTCCTCGGGACGAGGAAGAGTTTAGCTTGGGGGCTTGACGCGTGTTCATATTTCACCTTTTGCACACGCTCTTTATCGTGTTTTCATATGCATTTCATCTCATTCCATATTGTATATATCACATTTTGGTTCATATTGACTATTGGGTGTATTGTTTGTATTTCAGGTAAATGTCGGCATTTCGGTGTCTTCTGGAGTCAACCTTGCATGTCGGGACCAAAGCGCGCTTATACGGCAAAGATCCGAGGGCCAAAGACGAGGATATGATGTTTTGGAGCTTCAACCGATCGGGTGGATGGATCCACCCGATCGGTTCGTGCACACATATCAGACCCGATGAGAAGCAATAATGAGGCAAATCCCAACCGATCGGTTCAGTGATCGATTGGGTGTGACAGAACTCTCGGGTTTTTGATCGTAAACTTGTCAACCGATCGGTTGACTTGTCAACCGATCGGTTCACATATAGCCGAAGCTCCCCAGCTCGAGACTCCAACGTCCCACCTGATCGGTTTAGCGATCGGGTGAAGATTTTCAAGAGCTCTCACCCGATCAGTTGACACTTCAATCGAGCGGGCGGCTTTTTCTTCCCCTTTTGTGGACTGCTGCTCATTCATTGAAGATCTGCTATCATTCCAGTGGGAGTTTGGGTGATCTCTTATTTTTCTACGTCGGCATCGTCATTAGCTTTCCAACGATAGGTCGCATGCCCAAATCCGATTTTTCTACATTTTTCTGGAATTTTCTGAGCGCAGCTGGGTGCTGAAATTGGGAGATGTCTGGAATTTGAACTTCAACAGATCGGTGCGAAGTCCAACCGATCGGTTCTGCTCAATTTCAGAAGTTCTGAGTTTCTGTTTGTTTCCTCCCGATTGGTTTAACTTCCAACCGATCGGGTGTCCCCTTTTGCAGCAGTTTTAGTGGTTTTAGTGAGGAGCCGCACCCTAGTGAGCCCATGTCTGAGCCAACAGTGACCCCTTCTGTCCCCACTTCTGTTGAGGGCCCTGCACTATCTACTGATATCATTGTCTTCGATGTGAGCGTCGACCCTTATGTCCCCACTTCACCACTTCCTGAGACCACGTCAGTTCCTGCCTCATTATTTATATCTGTCTCTACCGCTGTGTCCGCCATCCTTACGAAGAGTGTGGTGGTTTCTGTCCACACTTTTGCTGCCACCACCTCTGCCGTGTCAGCCCCTATCGTCTCTGCTACTGTCTCCACAGCTCCTGCTTCTGCACAGCCTACACTCCCCCTGCATCATATCTTCCCCACAAGTGGGTGTAAGGATCGTCTTACCCTTGCAATACTAACAACAACACACTAGAGGGGTAAATAGTGTAATGGCACAAATTGCGTATTTAAAAATTAAACTTGCAAATGCGGAATTATAAATGCAAGAGGAATTTAAACACCACAAGAATCCAAACGCAAACACAATATGTTACACTGGTTCCCCAAACTTGGGTACATCCAGCCACACCAATATCTACTAAAATTCTCACACAAAGAAGTGAATACAATCTTACACAGAGATACCTCACATAGAGGACTTGGATTCTCATACAGAGAAATCCTTGCTTTCACACAGAAAGACTTATGCTCTCACACAGAGAGACTCAAACTCTCACATAGAGAGACCACAACCAACCCTCACACAGATGTTTATACTCTCACACAGAGAGTAACTAGCTCTCACACAGAAAGCTAGGGTTACAATGAAATAACACAGTAAAACAAATACTCTTACCTATGCCTTGAGATGAACTTACTCATAAATGAATTCAAGGCATGGAAGAGGATCTCCAAGTGATGAGATTAGCTTGAAAGCACTTGGATGATTTTCCTTGAGCTTGACTTCAATGAATGAAGTAGAGAATGAGCTCTAAGAGGAAAATGATAGACTTTTAGAGTGGCTTAATCAATATCTAATGATTTTCAAAAGCATCAAGAAGTTCTAATAACCTCAGCACTCTCATATATAGGAACCCTATATGAACTCTCAAAACCCAAGGATAAAGCCAAAAACAAAAAGCTGTAACAGCTAGAATCTGGGCAGAAACGTCAGCAACAGTCGACTGTTGATCATTTGATATTCAACTAACCAACGGCTAAATAAATCCCAACGGCTATAATCTGAGCCAGGACAGTCGACTGTAGAAGACTACACAGTCGTCTGTATAATGAACAGAAGACTGTATATCCTTCATCAGGTGACTACTGCAGGGGATGGAAATAAAACAGAGAGAAGAAACTTACGCACTGTATGCTTACAGACGACTAATGGCCAGAGTACTTGGGACTGTAAAATAGACAGGCGACTGTAAATACTGTAACAGTCGACTGACTTGCAAATTAGGATGAAGCCCAGAAAGTGCAAGTTGCACACAGACGACTGTAGAACAATTCACATGCGCCTGTAGGAAGACATGCCCTTGTAAATTGACCTTCAGTCGACTGTTCCAAAAAGCTCAAGTAAGAGTCAATAAAAAGTTGACTTGAGCAGTGCACTACAGTCGACTGTAGAAGGCTCGACATGTGCTTGGAATCACCCAGTCGACTGTAAAACCTTCATCAGGCAACTGTTGGAGAGCAGAGACTCTAATTGAGTCTTTGGGCAAGATAAACCTATTGGGTTGGATTCTATGATAATCATAAAGCTCACTAAGATTGTTAAATGCATATGCATGAATGAGTAGACCATCTATCAAGGCATTTCATTAAACCTAGACTCAAAAAAAGAAAAGCAATAAATGAAATATTACATAGATTACATTGCTTTGCTTAGAGCCTATGGCTTCAATCTTGATGCCTTGATGCTCCCCATCATCTCCAAGCTTTGGCAGCCCTTGAGTCCAAGCTCTGGCATTGATTCTCTTGATGTCCATCCTTGCACCAAGTGTTTAGTCTCCAAAAATGATATTATTCAAATGTTAACTATGAGACTAAAATAAGATAGTCATTAGCAACAACATAATGTTGTGATCATCATCAAAATAACATTGGTATGAAACACAAATACTCAACATCTCCTCCTTTTGATGATGCCACACATTATGTAAACATAAAGAAAATAAAGCATAATGTTAATGAGCTCCCCTTACTTATATGCACCAGTTGTAAAATGAGATACACAAGCATAAATACTCATTATATCAATTGAAATAATAAGAGACATTGGTGACATATAATAGGCATGTATTACGTAAACCAATTGCAATAAGTATAAAACATGCACACACGAATGGTTTACATAATCCCACATATCTCTCCCTATAGATACATCTCTCTCCCCAAATGCATATGTATGATAAACATGATTTACATAATGCACATAATGCATATATCTCTCTCCATTGTCATTGTCAAAAAGGTGGACATCAAATATATCCCCCTTTTCAATCTAGTTAAAGATGTGACAACATGCAAGAGTTAAGGAGATGTATGATACCACATTGTTAAAATTAGTGGGTATCAATCACTATCCCATGCTCCCCTAGATCATAGAAATGGGTATGCTAAAAATAAACATTTAAGCACAATACCCATGAAAAATGCATATGTGTGAGGAACCTAAACATTAGGGAACCAAACCCAAGAGGAGTTTGATTTCCTAATGTAATCATATGATCACATCCCTAACTAGAGAGTTGATGTAACTATCCCTCTCTTGCACACTACACCAATTGGGAATCCATAAACTCAAGGATTTCCTAGGCAAGTGGTTTGCCTTTGCAAGAGGGATGTATGTGGCATGCTTAGGTGTAGAAAATAATTTCTTGGCATGCATAGAATGAGGATTTTGCTTCTTAGCAAAAAAAATGAAGGATTTTCATTTTTCCTCACCACCTCGTGGTTTATATGCTTCTTGTTGGTGTTATTGTTATACAAGAAAGCATGATGATTCTTCTTAGGTGCTTTTGCAATATTTCTTGTATTTGCACCATAAGAGAAATTAGAGGTAGGTTTGGGTACCACATTTTGAATATATCCCAAACCTCCTCTATGGTTTGCCGGATGTTGTTTTTCAAACAAACTGTGGAGTGAATCCCTAGACTACACAAAGCTTTTGAGCTTTCAGGATTCCTCTTCGCATTTCAACGTAACTTGTTGAATGCGGGTTTCTAATCTAAGGTTTTGAGCTACTAAATTATCATTAGGCATGCTCAATTCCTTAACTTGAGAGAGAAGTGTGTCTCTCTCACTAGTGTTACAAATATGCATATCATTATTGTTTACACTAGAAGATTTTAGCTCATGCAATCTACTCTTAGCATCCTTATATTTTGATTTATTGTAAGAGTTGATGCACTTACTAGCCCCTTCGGAGATCACATCGAAGCGGTATTCGAGCTCCTCGTATGAAATCTTTTCCTCCTCGATTTCCTTATCGTCTTCTTCCTCGCTAGAGCTTGACGACGACTCTTCCCCATTTGCCATGAAGCACATTTCTTCATTTGCGTTGAGCCACTCCTCTAAATCTCTTTCACTTGAGGGGATTGGCAAAGGGACATCAAATGCCGCAAAGCACACGTGAGCTTTCTTCTTGTCATCCACTTCTTCGTCACTTGATGTATCCTCACTTGAGTCATCAAATGTCCCGACAAGCCCCTTCGTTTGGTTCTTGAACTTGGACTTGCCTTTCCATTGCTTCTTCCCTTTACCCTTGTAAGTCTCTTTGTTGGGTTTGGAAGGGCATTCGGTGGAGAGATGACCTTTTCCTCTACAATTGAAACAAATCGGATTGCTAGAATTAGAGGCAAACTTTGAAGAAGATTTACCTTGCAATATTTTGAGGTAGGCTCTTAGTTGCTTGGCAAGCTCCCCGATTTCATCTCCACTTGCTTCATCTTCTTCATCTTCTTCAATAGGAGCTTCTTGATGGAATTTCTTCCTCCACTTGATTGGCCCTCCTTGGCATGGAATGCAACCCCCTTTTGCTTCTCGGGCTTGGTTGGTTGAATCTCATTTTTGTGTGGAAGCTTCACTTCGTATGCCATGATATTCCCAATGCACTCCTCAACGGTGTATTTGGACATGTCATTTGACTCCAAAATCCCATTGGCCTTTGACTCCCATTGAGATGTAAATGAGTCAAGGATCTTCTCTACACGATCCTCTTGAGAAATCACCTTCCCAAGTCCTTCCAAAGCGTTCACGATGTCTATGAACCTTGTGAACATTTCTGAAATGCTTTCTCCTTCCTGCATCTTAAACATTTCATATTTAGATGTAAACACAGTTTGTTTAGATTTATTTACCTTTGAAGTCCCTTCATGACATATCTCCAAAGTATGCCAAATTTCGTTGGCCGTTTTGCACATGGAGATGCGGTTGAACTCATTTGCAGTGAGGACGCAATGGAATGCTTTCATAGCCCTCGCATTGAATTTAATCAAGTCCTTCTCCGCGTTAGTCCTTGAAGCTGCGGGTGAAGTATGCTTCTCAAATGGAAACTCTGTGATGTCCCATAGGTCTTGACCCTCCATGTAGATCAGCATCTTGATCTTCCAAACTTGGGTAGTTGGTTCTGTTGAAGAGCGGGGGTCGAACGGTAGAGTGACCTTCTTCATGAGACGCGGATGTACCGTTGAATGCCATTATTACAGTATGCTAAAACCTTGCGCTGATACCAATTGTAAGGATCGTCTTACCCTTGCAATACTAAGAACAACACACTAGAGGGGGGGTGAATAGTGTAATGGCACAAATTGCATATTTAAAAATTAAACTTGCAAATACGGAATTATAAATGCAAGAGGAATTTAAACTCCACAAGAATCCAACGCAAACACAATATGTTACACTGGTTCCCCAAACTTGGGTACGTCCAGCCACACCAATATCCACTAAAATTCTCACACAGAGAAGTGAATACAATCTCACACAGAGATACCTCACACAGAGGATTTGGATTCTCACACAGAGAAATCCTTGCTTTCACACAGAAAGACTTATGCTCTCACACAGAGAGACTCAAACTCTCACACAGAGAGATCACAACCAACCCTCACACAGAAGGTTATATTCTCACATAGAGAGTAACTAGCTCTCACACAGAAAGCTCTGGTTACAATGAAATAACAAAGTAAAACAAATACTCTTACCTATGCCTTGAGATGAACTTACTCATAAATGAATGCAAGGTATAGAAGAGGATCTCCAAATGATGAGATTAGCTTGAAAGCACTTGGATGATTTCCCTTGAGCTTGACTTTAATGAATGAAGGAGAGAATGAGCTCTAAGAGGGAAATGAGAGAGTTTGAAAGTGGCTTAATCAATCTCAAATGATTTTCAATAGCATCAAGAAGTTCTAATAAACTCAGCCCTATCATATATATAGGAACCCTATATGAACTCTCAAAACCCAAGGATAAAGCCAAAAACAAAAAGCAATAACGGCTAGAATATGGGCAGAAACGTCAGCGACAGTCGACTGTTGATCATTTGGCAGTTGACTGACCAACGGCTAAATAAATCACAATGACTATAATCTAAGAAAGGACAGTCGACTGTAGAGGATTACACAGTCGACTGTATAATGAACAGGCGACTGCATATCCTTCATCAGGCAACTATTGCAGGAGATGTAAATAAAATAGAGAGAAGGAACTTATGCATTGTATGCTTATAGACGACTGATGGCCAGAGTTCAGGCGACTGTAAAATAGACAGGCGACTGTAAACACTGCAACAGTCGACTGACTTGCAAATTGGGATGAAGCCCAGAAAGTGCAAGTTGTGCACAGACGATTGTAGAACAATTCATAGGCGCCTGCTGGAAGACAGGCGCCTATAAATTGACCTTTAGTTGACTATTCCAAAAAGCTCAAGTAAGAGTCAATAAAAGGTTGACTTGAGCAGTGCACTACAGTCGACTATAGAAGGCTCGACAGGTGCCTGAAATCACCTAGTCAACTGTAAAACCTTCATCAGGCGACTATTAGAGAGACAGAGACTCCAATTGAGTCTTTGGGCAAGATGAACCTATTGGGTTGGATCTATGATAATCATAAGGCTCACTAAGATGGTTAAATTCATATGCATGAATGAGTAGACCATCTATCAAGGCATTACATTAAACCTAGACTCAAAAAGGGAAAAGCAATAAATGAAATAATACATAGATTTCATTGCTTTCTTTATAGTCTAGGGCTTCAATCTTGATGCCTTGATGCTCCCCATCATCTCCAAGCTTTAGCACCCCTTGAGTCCAAGCCTTGGCATTGCTCTTCGTGATGTCCATCCTTGCACCAAGTGTTTAGTCTCCAAAAATGATATTCTTGAAATGTTAACTATGAGACTAAAAAAAGAGAGTCATTAGCAATAACATAATGTTGTGATCATCATCAAAATAACATTGGTATGAAACACCAATACTCAACAGTGGGCCTCCCATTGAGAGGTCCAACAGCTCTCGCACTCCTGATTTCTTTGCTCGATTATATGGAGTTGAGCATGCTGTTGTAAAGCTGCGCAGATCCATTGAGGCTCTTCAGAGTCTTGAGCAGCAGAACAACGAGAAACTTAATCGCATCCTTCAGATTCTTTAGGCATCACACCCACCCCCAACGGGTGGAGGCTGCCTGATTATCCATTCTCGCTGTTTCTATGCCTCCCCCATTTATTTTGGTGCCCATCTGTCCTCACGGGGCCCAGCTTCATCTAGTTTGGGAGAGACACATTTTGAGGTGTCCATCTTCATCTTCATTATCATCATTAGCTTACCATGTACATATGCATCATCACCATGCATCTGCATCTTTTGTTTCATTTTCTAGGATTTCTATTTTTACCTTTATCCCACCCATCCTACCCTTAGCGTCATTCTCCGTCTCTACGTGTGTGTTATTCAGCAGTGAGGACACTGCTACGTTTAGCATGAGGGATGAGCGCTATCTCTTTATATCTATTTTTATTTTCACCTTTTATTCTCATTTATTTCCATTTTCACCCCATTTTTCTTTTTTAGGATCATCATTTTATTTTATCTCTTTTGTGTGCTTGCATGCATGTTTCTCTTTTCTCTTATTTTTAGACTAGAGAAGATTCTCCTATGATTGTACTATAAGCTACGCACACTCAACTGATCTCTCTACATGCTCACATAGAATTTTTCTAAGTCTATTGTGCTTCGTTGAAAATATAAAATGGATTTTATTTTGAACTCCACGCCTTGATGAATTAGAGATACTTCCTTTATTAGAATGTGATTTAATATGCTATTTCATGATCTGATTTCATTTCTCCACGATGAGTATTCTCGAAACTGTTAAGCTTAAATTGCATGATTAATTGAAGATTGAATGACAAATTGCATAATTGCGTGAATAACGATACGTTTTCATAATGAATGGTAATTTGAAAGAATTTGGGTAACCCATGACACTTGAGTAGCGTTGATCAGAGATTCTGACACTAAGCCATGTCTCGAATTCTATCTTTTTATTTTTATTTTTGTATATAGCCAATAACGATCTTTGATTGTTCTTTGCATTCCACCACGTTTATGTGACTTTGGAAAAATCCCAAAATACATAAAAAAATCATAAATAAAAGGTCCGAGGGGTTCTTCATAACCCGATGTCCTAAGATCGTCTGTTCTGGGATGCATAGGCCGCCTTATATATATATATATACTAGTCATTACCCGTGCCCATAGGGCACGGTTTATTTAATGGCTGAGTTTTTCTCCCCCACAAATTTCAAGTTCCCCCAAATTTCAAGTTTTCCCACAAAATTTCAAGTTTCCCCCCCAAATTTAAGTTTTCCCCCAAAATTTAAGTCCCCCCAAAATTGTCATTACCACCAAGGACAAACTTGCCACGTAGGACAAAGCTTTGTCCTAGTAGGATAAGATTCAAAATCTTCATAGAACTGGAAAAAAAAATGGACGGAAGGGGTGAGAATAAAAAGTGTGGGTATGTGTGTGGGGAGGGTCCATAGGCAAAAATACAAAAACCGGGGTTGTATGTGCAAAATTCCCTACCTCCTCTTTTATCCCTCAAAATCTCATCTCTTATATTTTCTCTTATTCAATTTCCCTGTTTTATATAATAGATATCCAAATTATCTTATCCAATTTCTCATGTCCAAATTCTCTTATCAATTTCTCTTGATAACATCCGTCTTTTATATAATAGATATCCCTTATCCAATTTCTCTTGTCCAATATCTCTTATCCAATTTCTCTTGATAACATCTCTCGTTTGTAATATAGATATCTCTTATCCAATTTTTCTTGATAACATCACTCTTATCCAATTTCTATTGTCCAATATCTCTTATTCAATTTCTCTTGATAACATCCCTCTTTTATAATATAGATATCTCTTATCCAATTTATCTTGTCCAATATCTCTAATCCAATTTCTCTTGATAGCATCCCTCTTTTATAATATAGATATCTCTTATCCAATTTCTCATGTCCAATATCTCTTATCCAATTTCTCTTGATAACATCCCTCTTTTATAATATATATATCTCTTATCCACTTTCTCTTTTCCAATATCTCTTATCCAATTTCTCTTGATAACATCCCTCTTTTATAATATAGGTATCTCTTATCCAATCTCTCTTGATAACATCCCTCTCTTATAATATAGATATCTCTTATCCAATTTCTCTTGTCCAATATCTCTTATCCAATTTCTCTTGATAACATCCCTCTTTTATAATATAGATATCTCTTATCCAATTTCTCTTTTCCAATATCTCTTATCCAATTTCTCTTGATAACATCCCTCTTTTATAATATAGATATCTCTTATCCAATTTCTCTTTTCCAATATCTCTTATCCAATTTCTCTTGATAACATCCCTCTTTTATAATATAGATATCTATTATACAATTTCTCTTGTCCAATATCTCTTATCCAATTTCTCTTGATAACATCCCTCTTTTATAATATAGATATCTCTTATCCAATTTCTCTTGTCCAATATCTCTTATCCAATTTCTCTTGATAACATCCCTCTTTTATAATATAGATATCCCTTATCCAATTTCTCTTGATAACATCCCTCTCTTATAATATAGATATCTCTTATCCAATTTCTCTTGTCCAATATCTCTTATCCAATTTCTCTTCATAACATCCCTCTTTTATAATATAGATATCTCTTATCCAATTTCTCATGTCCAATATCTCTTATCCAATTTCTCTTGATAACATCCCTCTTTTATAATATAGATATCTCTTATCCAATTTCTCTTGATAACATCCCTCTCTTATAATATAGATATCTCTTATCCAATTTCTCTTGTCCAATATCTCTTATCCAATTTCTCTTGATAACAACCCTCTTTTATAATATGGATATCTCTTATCCAATTTCTCTTTTTCAATGTCTCTTATCCAATTTCTCTTGATAACATCCCTCTTTTATAATATAGATATCTCTTATCCAATTTCTCTTTTCCAATATATCTTATCCAATTTCTCTTGATAACATCCCTCTTTTATAATATAGATATCTCTTATCCAATTTCTCTTGTCCAATATCTCTTATCCAATTTCTCTTGATAACATCCCTCTTTTATAATATAGATATTGAGTTTATCTTGTGTATATAAAGATATATATAAAGATAGATATATATATACACACATACACAAAATTTTCGGCAGCCCATAGATATATAATGTTGATTCCTCAGCCTGTAGGCCGAGGCTTGAAGAAATTCAATCTGAGATTAATCTTCGTGCTAGTCCCGAGCTACATAATTTAGAGCAAGCTGCTGCTCTTAAGCTTGCCCACGCTCTTGATGTTGAGGAGTCTGACATTAGACAGAAGAGTCATCAGGAATGGCTGCATTTGGGTGACAGAAATACAATGTTCTTTTTATAATGCTATGAAGGCTAGGAATTGCTATAACAATCTCAGTCATCTTATCAACGCTGATGGATCCAGGAATCTGAATATTAATCTGATTAGGGAAGAAGCCCCCTTATTTTATGAGAAGCTTTATAATCAGGATAGTTATTGGACTGTATTTCCGAATTTAATTCCTAAATACTAGCTTACAAATGATGCTGCGAGCTAGCTTGATAGGAATATTACTGATACTGAAATTAAGGAGGCGGTTTTTTTAGATCGGAAAGGGCAAGGCCCCCGATCCTGATGGATTCAACGCTTTCTTTTATCACCACCATTGGGATATCATTGTAGAGATGTTAGTCTGGCAGTCTCTTCTTTTTTCAAATCAGGGAACATGTTGAGGGAAATTAATCATACATTCCTTACTCTTGTTCCCAAAAATGCCAAAGCCTTTGATTTGGGTGATTATAGGCCGATTGCCTGCTGAAATGTTATTTATAAGATTATCGGTAAAATTATCTGCAACAGGCTGAAGATGGTCATTAATGAGCTAGTTTCGCAAATCAAGCTGCTTTTCTAAAAGGCCGTCTTCTTTCTGATTGTTCTCTTCTGGCCCATGAGCAGATTTGTGATTTCAGTAATCCGATGGGGTCCCGTGCATGCCTAAAGCTGGATCTGTGCAAAGCCTTTGACAGTGTTAACAGAGAGTTTGTGCTATACATCCTCCACCAAATGGGTTTTCACGATAAATTTATTAACCGGATCTCTGAATGCATCTCTACTCCAACTTTTTCAGTGTTGGTTGATGGTTCTCCTGCGGGGTATTTTAAGTCCAACAGAGGTCTGCGACAAGGGGACCCTTTATCTCCATACCTTTTTGTTCTTGTTATGGAAACTTTCTCACTCCTTATGGCCAGAGCTGAAGCCTCCCATTATATACATCCTATGAGATGGTCGGGATCTACCTCGCACCTCCTTTTTGCAGACGATCTTCTGGTATTCTGTCGTGCTAACCACCATTCCTTTGCGGGCCTTAATGAATTATTGAGCACATTCAGTTTACTAACTGGGCTTCATATAAATAGGCATAAAATCTCAGCCATCTTTAGCAAAGGTACTCGGGACCCGTGCACCTTGGCCTTCTCTCTTGGAGTTAGGAAGGTATCCTCTCTCTCTATTTATCTTGGGTTACCATTATCATCACATTACCCGAAGACATCCAATTATGCCCGGTTAGTTGATAAGTGCAAGAAGAGGATGCAAGGATGGTTATCGTCTCTCCTTTCTATATCAGGAAGAATTGAGTTGGTGAGAACCATTATTTACGGCATGATGGCTTTCTGGATGTTTACTTTTCGTCTTCCTCCATCTGTACTGCGTACTATCACCTCTATTTGTAGGAGGTTTATGTGGGGAAAGCAACACTATTGGGCCTGGAGAGATTTATGTAAGCCTAAGGAGGAGGGAGGTGTGGGGCTGCGACTTCTCTCTGAACTCAATGTGGCCTCAGGAGTCAGATTAACTTGGAAACTCTTATCGTCTGAAGGGCCTTGGGTGCAGTTTATGAGACGGCGATACTTCTCAAAGAAGGTAGGCTTCTATAGCGCCAAATCAAATACATATACTTCTGGCACATGGAAATTCCTCTTTCGTAATCGCCGCATTTCTCAGAAGCTTATCAAGCGTGTTGTCAGGATGGGTCCTCTACTTCATTCTGGCATGCCAACTGGTTGCCATGTGGCCTCCTTGCCCTTTTACATACTGTCCCTCCTGGTGCGGAAGACAGATTGGTTAGTTATTATTGGTCATCGAATGGGTGGATTGATGATCCCCACACTTGGCCACTCCTTCCCATAATCTCTCCTTTTCGTATTTCTCATGGATCCGATACTTGGGAATGGATTCCTGAAAGCACTTGTAACTTTCGGGATGCATGGAGTAGATCCCGTGCAAGAGGTACTCCTTTTCCATTTTATCAGGTAGTTTGGTACCCCAAGCATGTCCCTAAGTGGTCTCTTACCCTCCTGCGGGCTTTCCATAGTAAGCTTTTAACTAAAGACATTTTACTTAAATGGGGAGTCAATTATAATTAGAAATGCGTTATATGTGATGAAGATGCCGATGAGACTATTAACCATCTATTTTTTGAATGCAACTACAGCTGATATATTCTGTGCAAGAGTTACTTAACCTGAATGTTACTATTCCTGCGCCATTCTCTCTTGCTGGGGTATGGGATCTTCTCCTCAATCTCTATAAAAAGAAGGATTGTGTTGGTATTCTTGCTAAAACTGCTCTAGCTTCCATAGTGGCATATTTGGAAGCAGTGTAACTACCGGATCTTCGATGGTATGGGGGTGGGTAAAACAGCTCCCTTTGAGGCTATTGCTGCTGACGTTCTCATTGCTCTTCGTGATGTTGATCACGACCAACCGTCGGCGAGCGTCCCTTATTCAAATTGGCGCTTCAAGAATGCTTGATATAATGTTTTTGGCATTTTACGATGTACATACTGGGCCATAGGTGAGACTAGAAGGGATGTAGTTTGTAGTGGGGCCGACGCTTATGCAGTATCCCCACTCTTTCTAAACCCATCCTAATCCACATAGTGGATGTTTTGTATTAGTTTTGTCTTAATATAATTATACATTTACTCGTCAAAAATATATATATGAGGAATATGGGCCTGAGCTAACAGCACAGGAATTTTTTCCTACGTCGTCAGCGATTCGGGGCCTCTAAAAGAAGTTAAATTTTTTTCGTAGTGTGTTCTACAACTTGTTAACTAGCTATCCACCAATTTTCAAGCTGATCCAACACCGTTTGAGCTTCCATTCTTCGATTTCAAAAAAACCGCTCCAGAATTCCGAACTGTCAGAGCACCATTTTTGAAATCGATGAACGGCGGCTCAAACGATGTTGGATCGGCTTGAAATTTGGTGGGTAGCTAGTTAACAATTGTAAAACACACTGCAAATATATATATATATATATATATATATATATATATATATATATATATATATATATGTATGTATGTATGTATGTATGTATGTATGTATGTATGTATGTATGTATGTATGTATATGTATGTATGTATGTATGTATGTATATATGTATGTATGTATGTAT
Source organism: Scilla litardierei (assembly GCA_030789695.1). Classification (NCBI taxonomy): domain Eukaryota; kingdom Viridiplantae; phylum Streptophyta; class Magnoliopsida; order Asparagales; family Asparagaceae; genus Scilla; species Scilla litardierei. Next base: position 142,509,753 of record CM061133.1, on the reverse strand, counting down.
ATATATATGTATGTATGTATGTATGTATATATGTATGTGTATATATGTATGTATTGTAATGACCTACGAAGCTACTGCACAAGTACTACAGGGGGGAGGGGTGAATAGTACTTTAAAATAATTAAGAAGATAATTCCTAATTATCTTGCAAACTCTACCAACAATGCGGAAATGCGGAAATGTAAATATAGACAACAAAGAAAACAATCGCAAACAAGCAATTTAACGGGTTCGGATCCACCCAAGTCTTCCCGACTGGTTCCCGGTGATCCTACGTCCCAACCACCCGGATCCCCTCCGGATATTTGAGTTAGAAACTTCTAACTTAAATTTGCACTATGAAATACTTGTAGAAAACCTCTACAAATTCAAATCATACACAAATCGAAATGTGACTCTCACAACCCGGGATCACAAACAAACTCTCACAACCGAGAGTGAATCACTTGCATTATTCAAAGTAAATTGAAATAGAAATGCTTACCACAAAATACCTATGCCTTGAGTAAACTTACGAATTAGGGGAAGATGAAGGCACCAAACCCTAGCTCCAAGATATAGATCAGCAATGGAGTCCTAGGTGGATGTTGGTGACCTTGGAATCAAGCTCTTGGCTTAGAAGGCTCACAATCAATGAATCTCTCTTTTGAAATAAGAGTGAGGGAGAGATTCAAGATGAGAAATGAATGAGCTTTGAATGAGATTTAATGCTTCTCTTTTGATCTCTAAATTTCAGTAATAATCAGCCTTGAATGCTTTGAATGCAGCACTCCAAGTATATATAGGATAGAGGAAAGAGAGAGCAAAAATCGTGGCTTTTAATGCTCCAACGGCTCTATTCTGAAGCAGACTAGTCAGTCAAAGAAGGATCACTGACCGACTAGTTTATCAACTAGTCGGTCAGTGATTCAACATGAACCGACTAAGAGTTGAACAGTGAATAAAGAAAGTTTAGACTTAAAGAATTAGTCGGTCTGAGAAGACTTGCCAACCGACTAGTTTCACAACTCGTCGGTCGGTGAGTGTTCATGGACCGACTAACAGAAGAAATAGAATAGTCTGAATACAAGTTGAGTTAGTCGGTCTAAGAACAAAGTCTAACCGACTAGTTCATCAACTAGTCGGTCGACAAATGTACATAGACCGACTAACGATAAACAGTAACTTGGGCTGTACAGTAGAAGCTCAACTAGTCGGTCTAAGAAGGATTCCTAACCGACTAGTTTCACAACTAGTCGGTCGGTGAACCATCTTTGACCGACTAACTGTAAACAGTAAGTGAGCTGAAATTGAAGGAGGCAAACTAGTCTGTTCAAGAAGCTTTGCTGACCGACTAGATCACCATCTAGTCGGTTGGTTCTTCTTCTTGAACCAACTAACATGCACAAGAAGTCGCGAATCGAAGCGCGAAGCTTTGGAAAAGTTTGTATGGACTTCTACTAAGATCCTAGCTCTAAGATATGAGCGTTATGAAGATTAAAACGTAAGACCTACTCAAGGCTTAACATTCTACGAAAAGAAGCTAGAAGATTTAAATAAACTTGACAAACTGTCTTCAAAAGCTTCAATCGAATCTTCATGACTTCAATAATGGTCCTTGAGCTTCAACGAAGCTGTAGGCATACGATCACGCACTTTGAAAAGTCTCGAGACGTCGCTTTGGATGTTCATATAAATTTGGCGACGATCTCCATAACTGCGCTCACAAAGAGTTAGTTCACGATATTTATGTTTGTTCATCATCAAAACCAAATCCGGGGAATCAATACTCAACATTCTCCCCCTTTTTGGTGATGACAAACCAACATAAATAATAATAAAAAATAATGATTCAAATGAAATTTACTTACTCCCCCTGCATTGATGACACGTTAATTCCAAAAATAAATAATAATCATACGCATCAAGCAGACGAGTAAAGTATAAAATGAGAATCCAATTATTGAAATTTAGGATAAACTGACGGAGGGATCTCAATACCAAAGTGAGATGCGATGCGAGTGAGAATCTCCTCAGATCGAGCATAACGAGACTCCACATGTTTCAACGAACGTGCAAGCTCAGCAAGAGTAGGAGAGGGAGCAGGAGCAGCCGAAGCAGAAGGGGTCGTCCTCTGAACATGACGAAGCACCGAAAGAGACTTCTTGACGGCCGTCGCATTCAGAGGGGGACCGAGGAGACGCTTATCATCGGGAGGGAGAGGGACCTGGAAGTGACGGAATATGAGAGTCAATAGGAACAGGTATGGAATGTGGGCCGACTTGGTGGACTTTCGAATACATTCGAAAGAGTCCATCTTGTCGAGAATGATTCGTGCCCAATTGATCTCACTCCCCATGAAAATGGCGTAAATGAGTTTGAGGAATGGCTGGGAAGGCAAGAAAGATGAGCCGTACTTCGGAAGAAGGTACGACTTCAGAATGAGGTTAAGCACCCAATCATTTGGCTTGAAGGACTTCGAAGGGACGCCAATTATGGCAGGAGGGATGACATGGAAAATCTCGACGAGCATCACCTGATCAAGCTCAGAAATATCATCGACAGAAATATCAGACGGAAGAAGGCTAGACGAGGAGACACCTATCAAATCCCCTAAGATTTCTACCGTGAGGACTATCGGTGTCCCCAAGACAGTCGTCTCAATGGAATGGGTCTCGTCGTACTGACCGCGAACACGGTTCGCGTAGAATAGCTTGACATGGCGGGGGTATGGATGTGGATTCGCCTTTGGGTCATATCGAAGATAATTGATAAGGCCACTAGACGAAAGAAGATCAGCTAGGTGAGGGAAATCGGAGAACTGAACGTTGTGTTCCAACAACAGCGGACAGTGATCGATACGGTTGTAAGCCGGGAGACACAACAGGTCGTCGCGACACAACGAAATATCGACACCGCCAACTGGCATCGGGGCCTTCCCCTTAGGCTGACGAGTGCTAGATTGATGTGGAGGACTAGGATCCCGAGTGGTATGCTCGGTCTCCGGAATATATTCCGTGTCGGAATCATCAGGAGGAGTGGGTGCACGGAATGAAGCTGGAGACACGGGTTGTTTCCTAGGCTTAGGCTGAGATCTAGGCTTGGCGATCGCCGTCCTCTTCTTCTTAAGAGGAGGCAAAGACGACGAAGGATGGGTGTTCTTGGAACGGCGTTTAGGTTGCGGGGGTCCGTAGATGGAGATTCGACGGTCATGGGTGACGGACGCGAGGGGTCGATCAGAATGCGTGTCTTCGCCATGATCGGGACGAGACAGGCGCAATCAAACAAGATCGAAATATAAACCCCAAAATCAAACCCTAGGCCGAACCCTAGAAACTGAAATCGAGATAAACCTACTTCAAAAAGCTGAAACCCTAACCCTAGATGCTGAGAGAGGGGATAGAAGTTACCCTAGGTGGAGGAGAAGGAAGATCGACGGCCAGAGTTGATCAAGATGGCAGGAAAACGATGATCGACGGTGGAGGAGATGAAGGGTTTCGGGGGATTTTGGCTTGGGGAAGGAAATCACACTGACTAGAATGGGAATAAGTCGGTTAGATAGAGTTTAAATCGATCAGAAGTCGAAAAGACAAAGCAGTCCCCGATGCATTTAGTCGGTCACAGTTCAAGCGCTGACAGACCAGATGACCATCTAGTCGATCGGCCAATAAGCTTGAACCGAATAAGTGCAAACAGTAACTGAAGCCAAATTTAGGGCTTGAGTTAGTCGGTCTGGGTTCATTCACTGACCGACTAGATGATGATCTAGTCTGTCGGTCAATGAACATGAACCGACTAACATAGTTCAAAAATTTTAGAATTTGAAATTTTGAGTTCTCTCCTAATCGCACTTGGACGAAACATCGAAATACTCTCACTAATAATTATACTACCCCATTAAACATCGAAAATATTAAATTTGACGTTCAAGAATAAATCGAGCGTAAATTCCGAAAATTCAACCAAAAATCCAGAAAATTCCAATAAATCTAGCATGTGCAAATATAACGAAATTGAATAGCATGCAAGATTATTGAATAAAATGAATCCTAAATCTCGGATTCACCCATAATCCCCAATTCTCGACGCAACTGCACAAAGGAGTCTTCCTTGAGTGGTTTCATGAAAATATCGGCGATTTGCTTCGGGGTTTCAACGTACACTAATATGATGTCCTTTTAGCAACATGATCATCTAAGAAATGGTGACGGACATCTATGTGTTTAGAACGGGAATGGTGTACCGGATTCTTAGAGAGACATATTGCACTTTGGTTGTCCACCATGATAGGGCAAGTATCACAGTTTATACCAAAGTCTTTAAGAGTGTGTCTCATCCAAAGAACCTGAGCACACGCGGCACCGGCGGTAATATATTCCGCCTCGGTGGTTGAAAGTGATACGGAATTCTGCTTCTTTGAAAACCAAGAGACAAGAGAATTTCCTATAAAATGGCAAGTGCCACTAGTACTTTTCCTGTCGGATTTGCATCCCGCATAATCTGCATCACTATATGAGATTAACTCATATGTGCTAGATTTTGGGTAAAGTAATCCAAAATCAAGAGTGTAACTTAAATAACGGAAAATACGTTTTACCGCTACTAAGTGAGTTTCCTTAGGTTGAGACTGATAACGAGCACATACACATACGGTAAACATACTATCGGGCCTACTTGCGGTAAGATATAATAAACTACCTATCATACCACGATATAGACGAATGTCTACATCTTTACCGCTCGTATCCTTATCAAGATGTGTAATCGTGCTCATTGGAGTCTTCTTCCCGGAAGCATTCTCCATTCCAAATCGCTTTAGCAATTCCACCGTGTACTTGGTTTGGTGGATGAAGATTGCATCGTTCATTTGGCGAATTTGGAGACCTAAGAAATACTTGATCTCACCCATGTGGCTCATCTCAAATTGATCCTTCATCACATTAGAAAACTCTTCGCAAAGAGTGAAGTTAGTAGCACCGAAAATGATATCATCAACATAAATTTGAACTAAAATTATATCATTATTCGAATACTTAACAAATAATGTAGAATCAACTTCTCCCATTTTAAAACCTAAATCCAAAAGAAAATTCTTTAAACGATCATACCAAGCTCGAGGAGCTTGTCTCAAACCGTAAAGTGCTTTCTTAAGTTTGAAAATATGATTTGGAAATTTTTCATTTATAAAACCCGGAGGTTGAGAAACATAAACTTCCTCAACAACATCTCCGTTTAAAAACGTACTTTTAACATCCATTTGAAAGAGTTTAAAATCTTTATGGCTTGTAAAAGATAACAATAATCTAATAGATTCTAATCTAGCTACCGGAGCAAAGGATTCTTCGAAATCAATACATTCCTCTTGCCGATAGCCTTGAGCTACTAACCGAGCTTTGTTCCGGACGACGACTTGGTTTTCGTCGGTCTTGTTCTTGAAAATCCACTTCGTTCCTATAACGGTGTGGTTCTTCGATGGCAATGGAACAAGCTCCCAAACTTCATTCCTCTCGAATTGAATGAGTTCCTCCTCCATGGCTAAGATCCAAGCACCATCTTCGCATGCTTTGTTAATATTCTTTGGCTCTATCGAGGAGGCAAAGGCACAATGAGCGAATTAGTTGACTTGAGATCTCGTCTTGACACTATCAAGGATATTGCCAATGACTTGCTCATGAGGATGGTCACGAACGGTATGAAGCCGTTTGGGAATTCCCTGATCACTAGGAACATTCTCAAAAGATTCATTAGTAGGGTTAGTATCATTAGAATCAATAGAATTAGAATTACCAATAGAATCACATAAGACATCCATGGAGTCATCATCATTAGTAATTCTAGTTGGGACAAAACCTTCATTAAATGAAACATGAAGTGATTCCTCGATCGTTGAGGTTCATTTGTTGTATATCCGGTAGGCTTTGCTACGGGAGGAATATCCAACAAATATCCCCTCATCGGATCTTGGATCAAATTTGTCCAAACTACCATACGTATTTTTAATAAAACATTTTGCACCGAAAACTCGAAAATGTTTAACTTGAGGCAACCTACCAAACAACAATTCATAACAAGTTTGTTTAGTGCCGGACCTCAAAAGTATCCTATTAAACACATAGCAAGCGGTATGTACCGCTTCCGCCCAAAATTGATGGCCAAGTTGGCTATCATCAAGCATAGTGCGAGCACATTCCACTAGCGTCCTATTCTTTCTCTCAACAACACCAATTTGAGTAGGTGCGCGAGGGAATGAAAAGGTGTGAGTAATACCAACTTCATCACAAAAAGTTGAGAAAGACTCATTCTCAAATTCCCCTCCATGATCACTACGAATAGTGACATTGGTGGTTCCAATGTGATTTTGTACTTTCTTAACAAATATTGTGAAGTTTTCAAAAGCATCATTTTTATTACTTAAGGAAAATACCCAAGTAAATCTAGAAAAGTCATCAACGATGACAAGTCCATATCGTGCATTTCCTAATGAAGCAACTCTAGTTGGCCCAAATAAATCTAGATGTAATAGCTCTAGAGGCCGCTTAGATGAAATGCTTTTCTTAGGTTTAAAAGACGATTTTGGAAGCTTGCCTCGTTGACACGAGTCACAAAAGCTTTTCTTTTGAAAGACAAGCTTAGGGAAGCCTCTAATAGAATTTAACTTGGAAAGTTTAAATAGTGTTCCAAAGTTCACATGACCAAAACGTCGATGCCATAATTGTTGTTCACTTGTGTTGGCAATGAGACATTGTTCATGTGATCTTGGAAGATCTAGGATATATATATCCTTATGGCGTGTGCCGGAAAACAATAATTCATTATTATTTTTTCTTAAAATATGGCACATTCCTTTCGCAAAGCTAACTTTGTAACCTTTGTCACAAAGTTGACTTATTGAAATAAGATTGTGGTTTAATCCTTTAACAAGGTAAACATCACTTATAAGTGGTTTAGAAGGATTACCCACTTTTCCAACACCTATGATGGTTCCGCTCTCGTTGCCTCCAAAGACTACCAGGTTTCCATTTGCAATGGGCACCACTCCGGAGAGCAATTGAGCGTCACCCGTCATGTGTTTTGAACACCCACTATCGAGTATCCAATTATTCTTGGATCCAAATTTGGATTTGTTGCTCCGTTTCTTTTTCTTGAGTACCTAAAGATAGAAAATATCGTATCATGGTACCCAAGGTCATTGGGTCCAAAAAGATTAGACCTTTGGAAGCCAAGTCCAATTGGACTTAGACTTCCCCACATAATTATCACTATGCACGACATTCATGAAATAAGAATTCATGTAAACTTGTTTTTCATCCATATTTGTGTCCTTTGGGCTCCAAATAGTGAAAATTTTGGGAGCCCTCATCCTATTGGGAGCATGCATGCGTTGTTGATTTCTACGTGATGCATGTCGTGGATAGGCATATGGCACATGATGAAATGGTGCATGATGATATTTATTCATATGATGATGTGGGTGAACATATGCATTTGGAGGAACACGTGCGTGAGGGTGTCTCACATGGTGTGCACGTGCCCATGGATATGTAGCATAAAAATCATCATATGTGTGAGCATGTGGAGTAGGATGTGTGTTCCTACGTGGCATAGTATTTGTGTACATATAGGCATGACCCTTCTTTGGAGGTCCACCTAAAGTGGGTTTCTTTCCAAACGAGGGTGTGTACGAGGAGGAAGCACCATTAGTAGGTGAACTACCAATAGAGTGTTTGCTACCACTCGTTGAAGCATCGGAAGTTGGCCTAACAAAGGTAGTGGCTGACTTGGATGAATTTTCCAACTTATACCCCAAGCCAATGTGGTGATTAGCCGGAAGTAAGTCATTTAGGATATTATCCAAATGGTCCTTACCTTTATTGAATTTGTTAATTCGACCCAATGTGCACTCATACTTCTCGGTGAGAGAATGCATGGAAGCATCCAAAGTGGATACTTGCGATGTGAGTGCATAAACACAAGATTTGAGATTCTCATTCTCGATACTCAATGTTGAGTTCCGAGAAGTCAAATCCGCTATCTCATGTTCATCCAATTCCTCAATATGAACATGTTCAAGTTGAGATTTGAGATTTACAATCTCATTTCTTAACTCTTCAACAACGGTGTCGTTGTTGGTGATGATAGGTTTAGGCGAGGTTTGGATGCTAGCTAAATCATCTTTTACTTTAGTATATCTATTTACTAATTTAGTGTATTTAGACCATATTTGCTCATTAGCATTTCTAAGGTCATCCATTGTTCCCTCATCACCTTCATTGTCGCTATCATCGGAGGAAGATCCTTGTTCATTTTCATCTCTAGCCATGAAGCACGTATGTGCTTGCTCCACTTGCTCATCATCCGACTCTCCACTTGAGGAATCCTCGGAGTCGGTGAATGTCCCGACAAGCCCTTTCTTGTACCCTTTCTTGTACTTCTTTGACTTGTCGAACTTTGGCGCCTTCCACTTCTCCTTGTGTTTGTTTTGAGGACAATCCGCTTTCATGCGTCCTGGCTTGTTGCATTTGAAACACAAAGGAGCGGAGGCGTTAGAAGAACTAAACTTGGATTTGTTCTTGAAATTACCTTTCCGGAAGAACCGGTTGAACTTCTTTGCCATGAAGGCAATAGATTCCAAGTCCAACTCGTCTTCCGAGTCTTCATCATCGGTAGATGTGGATGTTGATGGAGCGGCCTTGAACACAATAGCCTTTTTCTTTGGCTCGTCTTGCTTCAAGTAGGACTTCATCTTGTCCTGCAACTTTAACTTGCTATCCTTGCATACCTCACAAGACATTAAGGTACCCATTAGTTGTATAACCGTATACTTACTCATGTCATTACCTTCCTCGATGGTGAAGGTACGTTTCTCCCAACAAGAAGGAAGTCCGTCAATGATCTTGGAGACTTTCTCCTTTTGGGTGTAGGTCTTACCAAGAGCCTCCAACTCATTTGTGATGTCGACGAAGCGAGCATAGTACTCCTTCATCTTCTCACCCTGTTGCATATGAAATAGTTCGTAATCTTTATTCACAACAACGAGTTTAGAGTCTCTTACCCTACTCGTTCCTTCATGCAAGATGAGGAGGGAGTTCCATATTTGATATGCACTCTTACATGTGCTTATCTTGTTGAAGTCCTCGGGCTCCAAAGCACATCGCAAGGTGTTCATTGCCTTGGCATTGCTTACCTCTGCGACGACCTCCGCGGTAGTCCACTTCGCGAAATCTTCTTCTTCGGGCTCGACGTACTCCGTCAACGTAGCTCTCCACAATGAAGCACTCCGGAGGAAAGTTTCTATCCGGCATTTTCAGTACCCGTAGTTGGTACCGTTGAAGAAGGGAGGCCTCGTCGAGGAGTGTCTTTCCATCACCGAAGACGCTCCTTCACGGTTCCTGAAGGTGCTGTAATCTGAAGGTGGACGAACGGTCTTGTTGTCGTTGGCAGACATAGCTAGGTACTTGGCTCTGATACCAAATGTAATGCCCTACGAAGCTACTGCATAAGTACTAGAGGGGGGGTGAATAGTACTTTAAAATAATTAAGAAGATAATTCCTAATTATCTTGCAAACTCTACCAACAATGCGGAAATGCGGAAATGTAAATATATACAACAAAGAAAACATTCGCAAACAAGCAATTTAACGGGTTCGGATCCACCCAAGTCTCCCCGACTTGTTCCCGGTGATCCTACGTCCCAACCACCCGGATCCCCTCCGGATACTTGAGTTAGAAACTTCTAACTCAAATTTGCACTATGAAATACTTGTAGAAAACCTCTACAAAGTCAAATCATACACAAATCGAAATGTGACTCACACAACCCGGGATCACAAGCAAACTCTCACAACCGAGAGTGAATCACTTGCAATATTCAAAGTAAATTGAAATAGAAATGCTTACAACAAAATACCTATGCCTTGAGTAAACTTACGAATTAGGGCAAAGATGATTTTGGGGAAGATGAAGGCACCAAACCCTAGCTCCAAGATATAGATCAGCAATGGAGTCCGACGATCAATTACCCCCCTAACCTTGACAGGCTAACATAATCTAAATCAGAAGTTTACTTATATAGAAAACCTAATAAGTTGTAGGTTTCCCGAAAATTAGCCCCGAAACCCATTAAAAAGCCCCTTTTCTGGAGGCTGTCGACGAAGCGCTCGATCGAGCGGGGTAGCCGCTCGGTCAAGCGTGTCCCATGCTGCTTCCAGTCGGGCGCTTGGAGAAGGGGCCGCTCGGTCGAGCGATGTGATTCGCTCGACCGAGCTGAATTTTGGGGCTTCAGCTTCATTATTGGGGAATGGATGTTGCTCAGTCGAGCGGGGTAGGCCGCTCAACTGAGTGTAGTGGGCAGAGAATTGCCCCCCTTTTGGCTCATCAGAGAGGGAGGCTGCTCAGTCGAGCGGGGAAGCTGCTCGACCGAGCGTAGTAGGCAGGGAGTTCCAAGGCAAAATGGGGGTCTTCTGCAAAGGGGCGCTTGGTCGAGCAATGTGGGTTGCTCGGCCGAGCAGCCCCTTGCAAATTTCCACCACAATATTATATCATAGCTCAGTCGAGCATGTGGCACGCTCGACCGAGCGACCTGGAAACTCTCTACTCCTCTCTTCATTCCTTGCCCCCTTCGTTCCTTCCCTCTTTCTTTGTTCCTTCTCTTCTCTCCTTCTTCCGTCTTCTCCTTTCCTTAGCTCCTATGAGTTGTCGAGCATGGCAAGATGAGCTCTGGCTTCCAATATCCATGTCCATCACCTGTTATCGCTCTAATCGCGCTGAAGTTCCTAAAAATCCACAAAACATGGCAAAAATCAAACATATCGTGAAAAGCGCGATAGAATATAAAAATGTGAACTTCGGGCGACTGAATTGATATGGAAATGCGTGATAAAATATAGAAAATATGGACACATCAAAATCCCCTAAGCTTACCTCTTACTGTAATTACCAGAGAACTCTTGAGCCACAATTGGGGAGAGAGCTCTTGTGTTGGTTTTCTTCAATCCGTTTCTTGTTGAACGGTTTGAATTCCTTAATTTTTCTATATTTCGCTTTTGTATTGAATTCTCTACGTATTTATATCAATTTTGTTATGTTTGCTCAGTTTTTGATGAACTTCTCCATTGCCCCCATTGTTATGGCTATTGCAATGCTAGAGTAGTGTGATTCTAGGGCTTAAGGATGAACCCTAGAACCCTAGGGATTGGATGTTAGGTTAATCTCAATTGGACCAATCTAGGGTTGCTCTATGGTAGTTTGAACAAGGGTTTCAGGGGATTAGCCTCAGAATTGGAGGATTGCGAAAGTAGCTCCATATTCTAGGGAGAATCCCCACGAATTTGATTAGGGCTTAGTGGCCATCTTCAGAGCTCGTGATTACGAGAGTAACTCGAGCACTAGGGGTGATTACTAATCCCTAATTTGCTAGTTGGTGACTATGAAAGTAGCCCGATAACTAGAACCAATCGTAGTGTAACATCCCAATCCGTAGATCACGTGAGTGGATACGGATTGTGACGCGGGAACCAGTGTCAAGCTTAATGCACGCATTTCCATGCGAAGTTGATTGCAAAAGCAGAGCTGTGCATGGGAATGCGTTAGACGAGTGGGACAATGAAAGTTAAGTACTCATTTCCATCCTCGGATGTGATACTCCTACCCTCATCTATCGTCCAACGAAAGGACCCTTAACCTGACATCCATGATCGATGGGCCTAGCAGGGACTCCCGAATGCCCTAGACTTTTATTATTTTGTTAACCCACTTTCGTGACAACCAAATTTTACGTAACAAACCCCAACCATGCATTATCACCCTTCCAAAAAGCTAAACACTAAACCACTGCCTCCCTAGAGAATGACAATCTTTATATACTACAACCACTGTGCACTCGCGGTGATTCGTGCCCCTGGGTGTGAGCCTGGAGGATGGAACAGCCTTTCGAACTGCTTACAAGATACTAATTGGAACCTCTCCTTACCGCTTAGTCTATGGAAAAGCATGCCACTTACCTGTGAAGCTGGAGCACAGAGCTTATTGGGCAGTCAAGCATTCAAATTATTGAGTATTGACGTCTCCCTACTTGGTTTTAATGATGAACAAACATAAAACTTGTGACTAATCCCCTCCATGCAGTTAATTCATTGCCTACTGCATTCATGAAGATCTAATAGCAATAAATGACAATCAAGCTCAATGAATGATAATCAAAGATCAATCAAAGCTCAAAGATACGATTGAGTGATCAAGATAAAGAATGAAGCTTCAAAGACTTCAAGATCATTCAAGAGAAAGAGGAGAAGCAAATACACAATGTAAATCTTTTGTTCTTCTAGTTTCTTCCTAATTAGAATGTAGCCTTGAAGTAGAATTAACCTGGAACACTCACACATCACTCAATCTATCCTAGGAATCCATTTGAATTCATTTCCTAGGACTATATTTTTAATTTTCCCTAACATGTGCATTTTAGTTGATCAATAGGCGACTGCCTAACATTTGTCAGGCACAACATGTATCCATACAATCACCTATGATTTGTTCAATAGTCGTCTGTAATGCAGAAGTTTTTGATATGATACTTTGGGGTTTCAGTATTCTTTTCCAACAGGCGACTTTTGTATAATGTACAGGTGCCTGGTGCCTTGCAGGCACTTATGACTCGTTAGTCAATCGCCTGTATCATCTTGCCCAAAGATCCCAAGTTTGTCAACTTTCACACTTGTGCAATCAGTGATGTACGTAGGTTTTACAGGCGCCTGCCCATGGCACATGCGACTGTATATACCGCTACAGTTGCATGTCCAGCCCTTGCCCAGAATTCTCATTTTGGCAAGTTACGTACTTGTGCACACATGCGTTGAACGTTGGTTTCCCAGTCGCTTGCCCATGGCACATTCGCATGTGGATACCATCTCAGTCGCATGTCCTTGATTTCCCAGAATTGTTGAATTTGGTAACTTTCAAACTTCTACCGCACAAATGCCTGACGTTGGTTTCCCAGTCACCTGCTTGTTTTTTGGCGGCTGTCCAACCTTCATCAGTCGACTGTCCTATGTGGTAAGTTACTGTTTGAATTCTTACCTACCCTCTTACACAGTGCAGTAGGCGATGTCGTTCCTTCATCAGTCGCCTGTCCTTGCCGTTAAATTAATCTGTTGGCTGTGTTGAGACGGATTTTGAGAGGGCTTTTGAGAGGGCTTTTGGGTAAATGTTTGAGGGCTTCGAGAGAGCTTATAATTACTCGGTTTACTGTTCCATTGGGAACTTCTTGAAACCCTTAGAACTTCATTGATTCATCTCTCAAGTTCAAGCTCTCAAGTGCTCAATTCTTTCTAGCCCTCATTCTCTCTTGCTCTCCAACTTTGAATCAAAGTTCAAATCTTCTAGACATTTGGTAGTGACAAGTGGAAGTGCTATTCTCTCTTCTAAGAAGAGATCAACACACTGTTAAGTATTGGACTTCTTCCTACCTGGTTTTGATGATGAGCAAACAAAAATACTTGTGACTAATCCCCTACATGCAGTTAATCAATTGCCTAAGCTAATCATGAAGATCAAATAGCAATAGATGACTACCAAGACCAATCAAAGCTCAATGAATTGAAGATTGGTTGATCAAGTTGAAGAATGAAGCTTCAAGGATTTCAAGGCCATTCAAGAGAAGGAAGTGAAGCATATATACAATGTAAATCTTTTTATGCTTTCATTTCTCTTGATTAGAATGTAGCCTTATAGTAGAACTAACTTGGAGCACACATACTTCACTTTATCTAGCCTATGATGTCATTAGGAATCATTTCCTAGGATTCCAACTCTTCATTCCCTTTACTGTGCATTTTGGGGTTTTTAACAGGCGACTGAAGAACAAAATGCAGGCACATGTCTTCATACAGGTGCCTGATAATTGTTCTGCAGTCGACTGTAATGCACATGTTTTGGACATAGGTTTTTTGGGCTTTTTTGTATTCAACTTCAATAGGTGACTGATGTCTAAAGTATATGCACATGTTTAGTTTCAGGCGCCTGTGACTTGTTAGTTAGTCGCCTGTCGCCTCTTACCCAAAGATCCAATGTTCTGTCGATTTATCACTTGTGCATACAGACAACTGTAGTTGGTTTCCCAGTTGCCTGCCCATGGCACAGGTGCCTGTGGATACTTCCTCAGTCGCATGTCCATCACTTGCCCAGAACATTCATTTTGGCAAGTTGCGCACTTGTGCACACAGAAGACTGAAGTTGGTTTCCCAGTCGCCTGCCCATGTCACATGCACTTGTGGATTCCATACCAGTCGCCTGTCCAAGTATACCCAGAATTCTTACTCGCTGTTAACTTTCGCAATTTGCCACACAGTCGCCTGTAGAAGGTTTCTCAGTCGCCTGATGGATTTCAGGCGCCTGCCCAACCTTCATCAGTCAACTGTCCTACGTGGTAAGTTACCATTTGAATTCTCACCTACCCTCTGACACAGTGCAGCAGGCGACTGTGAGTTCTTCATTAGTCGCCTGTCCTGGCTGTAAATTCTATCAGTTGGCTTTTTCCACACGGATTTCAAAGGGGGTTTTGGGTATTTTGTTTGAGGGGTTTAGAGAACTTATAAACGGGTTTCCTACTGTTCCATTGGAGATCTCTTTGAACCCTTAAGACTTCATTGATCTCATCTCTTAGCTTGCAAGCTCTCATTTTCTCTAAGCCCTAGAATCTCATTCCCTCTTGCTCTTCAACCTAGAATCAAAGTTGATGTCCTCTAGGCATTTGGTGCTGACAAGAGAAAGGGCTTCACTCTCTTTAGGGAAGAAATCAACACTCACTTCAGTTTGCACCTTCAAGTTCTACTTCAAGGCATAGGTATTTGTAAGTGTTTACGTTTTGAATTTCATTATCTCGTATTTTGATTTCACTCTCGGTTTGTGAGAGTGGGTTTGCTTGATCCCAAGTTGTGGGAGTCGAGGATATCGATTGTTGTTCGATTACACTTGTAGGGTTGCTACAAGTGGGTTTAAAGGAAACCTCAAGTTAAGATTCTAGCTTGAGTATCCGGAGGTATCTGGGTGGAATGAACGTAGAATTACTGGGAACAAGACGGGATTGGACTTGGGTAATCCAAACCCTTGAAACATCTCCTTGTTAGTTTGTTTCATTTTGGGTTAATTTATAATTCCGCATTTATTATTGGTTAGGGATTTAAATTGGTATAACTATTGTTTAAATTTTATAAACACTATTCAACCCCCCTTCTAGTGTTTTTCTCATAGCCAGGGTCCTTACAATTGGTATCAGAGCACAAGGTTATAACTATGGCATCCAACAACAACATTCCTCCACCTCCTTCGTACATCAATCACGATCGTGATGGTGCTTCTACCGTTTTCGAAGGACAATCAACGGTTCGTCCTCCGCATTTTAATGGCACGAATTTTGGCTATTGGAAGTGTCGAATGGAGACATTCCTAAGGAGTGCTTCTCTTTGGAGAACCCTCCATAAGGATTACATTGAACCCACCGAAGAAGATTTCGACAAATGAACTCCTGTCGGGAAGTCCACCGAGGTGAACAATGCCAAAGCAATGAACGCTCTGTTGAGTATTGGTGTTTCATACCAATCTTATTTTGATGATGATCACAACATTATGTTGTTGCTAATAAATCTCATATTTTAGTCTCTCAGTTTATCTCAAGGATATCTTTATTGGAGACTAATCACTTGGTGTAAGGATGGACATCAGGTGAAGAAAAGCCAAAGTTTGGACTCAAGGAGTGCCAAAGCTTGGAGATGATGGAGAGCAATCAAGGCATCAAGATTGAAGACTTAGACTCTTTTGAAAGCATTGTAATCCATGTAATTTACTTTATTGCTTTTTCTCTCTTTTGAGTCTAGGGTTGATGCAATGCCTTGCTAGATGGTTTACTCATTCATGCACATGCATTTAACCATCTTAGTGAACCTTAGGATTATCAAAGAATCCAACCCAATAGGTTCACTCCTTCTGTCAGTCGCCTGTTGAGGGAAACACAGTCGACTGGGTGATTTCCAGTCGCCTGTAGATCCTTCTACAGTCGCCTGATATGCACTGCCCAAGTCAACATTTCTATTGACTCAAACTTGAGCTTTACGCACAGTCGTCTGTCAATCAGTTCTCAGTCGCCTATTTATTTACAGTCGCCTGAGATTTGGTCAACAGTCCCCTGTCTAGCGTAAGTGCATTCTCTGCATCTCTCTGTCTTCTCTCCATACTTTACAGTAGTCGACTGATGAAGAATATACAGTCGCCTGACTATTTGACAGTCGACTGTAGTATTAACATCAGTCGCCTGTGCGAAGAATTGGAGAAAGAGTGCAGCTCTCTGTTTCGATCCATCCCCTGCAGCAGCCGTCTGCTGAAGGAATTACAGGCGCCTGTCCTGTTTGTCATTCGACTGTATTGTCTTCTTAAGTCGACTGTCCTGGCTCAGATTATAGCCGTTGGATATTTTCTAGCCGTTGATCAGTCAACTGTCTTATGATCATCAATCGACTGTTCCTGTCGTTTTCACCCAGTTTCTAGCCGTTGTTGATTTGATTTTCTGGCTGTTTCTTTGGGTTTCTGGGCTTGATATATGTTTCCTATATATATGGGTGTGCTGCCTTTCTTGAGAACTCTTGACAACATTTGATAAACTCTTGATTCTATAGAAAATCTCAAGAGATCAATAAGCCACTCTCAAGCTCCCTCATTTCCCTCTAATTGAGCATTCATCTTTCTTCATGCATTGAAGTCCAGCTCAAGGGAAATCTTCCAAGTGCTCTCAAGCATATTCCAACACTTGGAAATCCTCTTCCATGCCTTGCATTCATTCATGAGTAAGCATCTCAAGGCATAGGTAAGAGTATTTACTTTACAAGGTGTAAACTGTTTTCCTATTTCTCTTTGTGGGATTAGGATTTTCTCCTTGTGGGAGATTGTCTCTTTGTGAGACTAGAGTGTCTCTTTGTGGGACTAGGAACTCTCTCTGTGGGAGTTTGAGTGTCCTAGTGTAGGGCTAACCCTAATTATCTGAGTGGGAGTTAGTGATTCTCTTTGTGGGAGTCGTGATCCTCATGTATGATTGGTTGGGTCCTTGTGTAGGGCATAAATCCTCTTTGTGGGGTATCTCCTTGTGAGATTTGTATTCACTTCTCTTTGTGGGAATATAGTGGATATTGGTGTGGCTGGACGTACCCAAGTTTGGGGAACCAGGGTATATCTTTGTGTTTGCGTTTGGTTTGATTGTGCCATTTAATTCCTCTTGCATTTATAATTCCGCATCTGCAAGTTAAATTTTATTTGGACAATTTTATTGCCATTACACTATTCACCCCCCCTCTAGTGTGTGTTGTTAGTATTGCAAGGGTTAGACAATCCCTACAATTGGTATCAGAGCGAGGTTAAAGCATACTGCAACAATGGCATTCAACCATACTTCCGCGCCTCTTGAAGAAGGTCACTCAACCGTTCGACCCCCGCTCTTCAACGGAACCAACTATCCTAGTAGGAAGATCAGAATGATGATCTATATGGAGGGTCAAGACCAATGGGACATCACGGAGGTGCCATTTGAGAATTCCACTACTCCTGTGGCTTCAAGGACAAAGGCGGAGAAGGACTCAATCAAGTTCAATGCAAGAGCCATGAACGCATTACATTGCGCTCTCTCTGCTAGTGAGTTCAACCGCATCTCCATGTGCAAAACGGTGAATGATATTTGGCACACCTTGGAGATTTGTCATGAAGGGAAAACGAAGGTAAAGAAATCTAAACAAACTGTGTTTAGATCTAAATATGAAATGTTTAAGATGCAGGAAGGCGAAAGCATTTCAGAGATGTTTACAAGGTTCACCGATATCGTGAACGCTTTGGAGGGTCTCGGGAAGACGATTTCCCAAGAGGATCGTGTAGAGAAGATCCTAGACTCTCTCACACATCGTTGGGAGTCAAAGGCCAACGGAATTTTGGAGTCTTATGATACGTCCAAATATACCGTTGAGGAATGCATTGGAAATCTCTTGGCGTATGAAGTGAAGCTTCAACACAAGAAGGAGATTCATCCGACGAAGCCCGAGAAGCTAGAGAAGCAAAAAGGGGTTGCATTCCATGCCAAGGAGGAGCCAATCAAGTGGAGGAGGAAATTCCATCGAGAAGCTCCTAGCGAAGAAGATGAGCAAGAAGATGCAAGTTGAGAAGAAATTGAGGATCTTACCGAGCAATTCAAAGATTTCCTCAAATGCAAGCAAGGTAAGTCTTTGTCAAAGTTTGTTTCCAATTCTAACAAAGTTCCTACTTGTTACACTTGCAGTGGAAAAGGTCACTTGTCCACCGAATGCCCTTCCAAACCCATTAAAGAAACGTACAAGGGTAAAGGGAAGAAGCATTGGAAAGGAAGGTCCAAGTCCAAAAATCGCAAAAAGGGACTTGTTGGGACCTTTGATGATTCGAGTGAGGACACTTCTAGTAACGAAGAAGAGGATACAAAGGAGGATGCTCATGCATGCTTTGTAGCCATGGATGTTCCTACTCCAATTCCCTCCGGATTAAACAAAGAAGAGTTGGATGCTTGGCTTGACGCATACAACTCCTATGAGGATTCATGCCTCGCGGCTAAGGAGGAGAAGTCGTCATCAAGTTCTTGCAAGGATGATGATGATGGTGTTGTTGAGATCGAGGAAGAAAAGATCTCATATGAGGAGCTCAAGTTCAAATTTGACTTGGCCTCCGAAAAGGCTAGTAAGTGCATCAACTCTTACAATATGTTAAAAGAAAAATATAAGAGTGCTAAGAGTAGAATGCATAAACTAGTTATTGCAAGTGTAGTTCATGATGAAAGGCATGTTTATGACACTTGTGAGAAAGACACACTTCTTTCTCAAGTTAAGGAATTGAGCACTTCTAATGAAAATCTCATTGCTCAGAACCTTAGCTTAGATGCTCACATTCAACAACTTACGTTGAAATGTGAAGAGGAATCCCGGAAGCTCATAAGCTTTGTGTATTCTAGGGATTCACTCCATGATTTGTTGGAAAAACAACATCCGGCAAATCATAGAGGAGGTTTGGGTTATGTTCAAAACGTGGTTCCCAAACCCACCTCTAATTCTTTTTTTTGGTGCAAATTCAAGAAATATTGCTAAAGCACCTAAGAAGAATCACCATGCTTTCTTGTACAACAATAACACTCACAAGAAGCATGTAGATCACAAGGTGATGAGGAAAAATGAAGAATCTTCATTTTTTGCTAAGAAGCAAAATCCTCATTCATTGCATGCTAAGAAACTTGTTTCTACACCTAAGCATGCCACATCCTTCCCTCTTGCTAAGGCAAAACCTTTGCCTAGGAAATCCTTGAGATTATGGATTCCCACTAAGGCTAGTGAGCAAGAGAGAGATAGTTACATCAACTCTCTAGTTAGGGATGTGATCACCTCGTGTGACTATGTTAGGAAATCAAACTCCTCTTGGGTTTGGTTACCTAATGTTTAGGTTCCTCACACATTTGCATATTGCATGGGTATTGTGCTTCCTTGATTATTTTAAGCATACCCATTGATTGTGTGTGTTTCATGTTTTTTTTTAAAATATTCTTCAAATCTATTTCTTTTCATGAAAATTGGGACCTTGGGGTTATTGACATACATGCATGATCCATGTGTATGTCAATGGGGGAGTTAATATAATATATGTTTAAATTATTTTAAGATATATTTTAACTCTCATTTCGGAGGTTTTTGTTTTGAGATCATTATTTATATTTGGTTATTTTGGGTCTCAAACCAAACCTCTTGTTTATTGCCAACTTGTTTCATATCTCTTTTGTTTTGGCAATATCCTTGTGTATCTTTGAAGCTTGATTTTTCCATATCTATTGCTTTGATACACTCATGGCCCATGGCTCCTATAATTAATTGGTATTAGATCCTAGAAGTCATAAGTTGACCATTTCTATGATCTAGGGGGAGCATGGGATAGTGAATTGATACCCACTAAATCTTATATTTGGTATCATACATATCTTTCTTTTCTTGCATATTGTCACATCTTAGTTAAGATGAAAAAGGGGGATTGTTTTGGTGTCCACCTTTTTGACGATGTCAAGGGGGAGAGATATATGCATTATGTGATCATGTCTATACGTGGATAGATATTTACATATGCATATGGGGCAGAGATATCTCTATGGGGAAGAGATATATGGGTTTTGATAAACCTTTCTTGTTTGCATTTTCTTTACTTTGCAATTGGTTTATGTTATCCATGCCTATTATATGTCACCATGTTGTTATTGGTTTATGCGTATTTACCTTTGTGTAGCTCATTACTTTGTTGGTGCATATAAGTAGGGGGAGATCATTAGCTTTGTGCTTTAATTCTTTATGAGTAACATAATGTGTGTCATCATCAAAAAGGGGGAGATTGTTGAGTATTGGTGTTTCATACCAATCTTATTTTGATGATGATCACAACATTTGTTGTTGCTAATGAATCTCATATTTTAGTCTCTCAGTTTATCTCAAGGATATCTTTATTGGAGACTAATCACTTGGTGTAAGGATGGACATCATGTGAAGAAGAGCCAAAGTTTGGACTCAAGGAGTGCCAAAGCTTGGAGATGATGGAGAGCAATCAAGGCATCCAGATTGAAGACTTAGACTCTTTTGAAAGCATTGTAATCCATGTAATTTACTTTATTGCTTTTTCTCTCTTTTGAGTCTAGGGTTGATGTAATGCCTTGCTAGGTGGTTTACTCATTCATGCACATGCATTTAACCATCTTAGTGAACCTTAAGATTATCAAAGAATCCAACCCAATAGGTTCACTCCTTCTGTCAGTCGCCTGTTGAGGGAAACACGGTCGACTGGGTGATTTCCAGTCGCCTGATATGCACTGCCCAAGTCAACATTTTTATTGACTCAAACTTGAGCTTTACGCAAAGTCGTCTGTCAATCAGTTCCCAGTCGCCTATTTATTTACAGTCGCCTGAGATTTGGTCAACAGTCACCTGTCTAGCGTAAGTGCATTCTCTGCATCTCTCTGTCTTCTCTCCATACTTTACAGTAGTCGACTGATGAAGAATATACAGTCGCCTGACTATTCGACAGTCGACTGTAGTATTAACATCAGTCGCCTGTGCGAAGAATTGGAGAAAGAGTGCAGCTCTCTGTTTCGATCCATCCCCTGCAGCAGCCGTCTGTTGAAGGAATTACAGGCGCCTGTCCTGTTTGTCAGTCGACTGTATTGTCTTCTTAAGTCGACTGTCCTGGCTCAGATTATAGCCGTTGGATATTTTCTAGCCGTTGATCAGTCAACTGTCTTATGATCATCAATCGACTGTTCCTGTCGTTTTCACCCAGTTTCTAGCCGTTGTTGATTTGATTTTCTGGCTGTTTCTTTGGGTTTCTGGGCTTGATATATGTTTCCTATATATATGGGTGTGCTGCCTTTCTTGAGAACTCTTGACAACATTTGATAAACTCTTGATTCTATAGAAAATCTCAAGAGATCAATAAGCCACTCTCAAGCTCCCTCATTTCCCTCTAATTGAGCATTCATCTTTCTTCATGCATTGAAGTCCAGCTCAAGGGAAATCTTCCAAGTGCTCTCAAGCATATTCCAACACTTGGAAATCCTCTTCCATGCCTTGCATTCATTCATGAGTAAGCATCTCAAGGCATAGGTAAGAGTATTTACTTTACAAGGTGTAAACTGTTTTCCTATTTCTCTTTGTGGGATTAGGATTTTCTCCTTGTGGGAGATTGTCTCTTTGTGAGACTAGAGTGTCTCTTTGTGGGACTAGGAACTCTCTCTGTGGGAGTTTGAGTGTCCTAGTGTAGAGCTAACCCTAATTCTCTGAGTGGGAGTTAGTGATTCTCTTTGTGGGAGTCGTGATCCTCGTGTATGATTGGTTGGGTCCTTGTGTAGGGCATAAATCCTCTTTGTGGGGTATCTCCTTGTGAGATTTGTATTCACTTCTCTTTGTGGGAATATAGTGGATATTGGTGTGGCTGGACGTACCCAAGTTTGGGGAACCAGAGTATATCTTTGTGTTTGCGTTTGGTTTGATGTGCCATTTAATTCCTCTTGCATTTATAATTCCGCATCTGCAAGTTAAATTTTATTTGGACAATTTTATTGCCATTACACTATTCACCCCCCTCTAGTGTGTGTTGTTAGTATTGCAAGGGTTAGACGATCCCTACGCGCTCTTCATTGTGCATTGGATCCGGATGAGTTCAACAAGATATTCATAGGTAAGAGTGCATATCAAATATTGAACCATCTCGTCGTCACCCACGAGGAGACGAACAAGGTAAAACTGTCAAAGTTATATGTTGATACACAAAACTTCGACATGTTTTATATGCAGGAAAGTGAGAACATTGCAACGTTGTATGGTTGTTTCACTGACATCACCAATGAGCTTGAAGCTCTCGGTCAAGTATACATATAACAAGTAAATGTAAGAAAGATAATCATGAGAATGACCTCAAAATGGGAAAGAATGGCTATTGCCATTGAGGAGGTCAATGGCATGAAGAACTATACCATGGTGAATCTCATTAGTACTCTCATGTCTTACGAAGTAAGAAAGGAGAACCGAATGAAGATTAGAGCTATGATGAATCCAACGGAGGAAAAGAAGAAGGCGTTAGCGTTCAAGGCTACCTTTTCATCCTCTGATAGTGATGAATCTGAGAACGAAATGGATTTGGATGAAATGTCGCAAATGGCAAAGAAGTTCAAACGCTTCTTTCGCAAAGGTAAATTCTCTTCCAAATCTAAATTTGACTCCACTAACGATTCCTCTTCTCTTTGTTTAAGTGTAATAAGCCAGGGCACATCAAGAACGATTGCCCAAAGCTAAGGAACAAAGAAAAGTGGAAAGCACAGAAGTACCACAAGTCTAACAAATTTAAGAAGGACAAGAATAAAGGACTCGTTGGGACTTTTGATGACTCGAATGGAGATTCCTCAAGCGAATCCGAGCATGAGAAGCTGAGTGTGGAGATAGATGTATACACTCGAGGCAATTTATCTATGTAAACATATTTTTCATGAATGAAAGTATGCTTTCTGGTATCAATTGTCTGAGTAATTTTCCATTGATATGTTGCTTAGATAATTTCCATAGACTCATAGTAAGGTCATACATGTTTTAAGATATAGATCCTGATTATGAGAAATGTCTGACCAATAGGAGCTTGAGTCTTAAAGCGTTCATGGTCATCGATGTGTCGAGATAGGGATATCGGCACATTGGACAGACCAGTGTGTCTTGTCTTGATGATCTCATAATCATGCGACATAGTGAAGTCGGAGACAAGACACATGTGCTCATTAGAGAACGATTCCACTGAACAACCCATATAAAGAGTTATCAAATGGTTAAACATTAACTAACTGTTATTAATAACTCTCTAGTGATGATAGGCAAGTTGGTCCTCAGGACTTGAGATCATTGTACGAACCTGACTTCTTTATTTAAAATTTTAAAAAGAGATGAAAAACACTAGAAGAAATTGAAATCTACATATTCCTAAAATTTCTTATTTTGTTCCTTTTTTCTGATACGCATCAAAAAGCTCAGAGATTGAAGCTAATCTACTATGGGATCGTTTTCAGCAAACTAAATCAAATAGCATCAAATATGAGGTATGGTGGAAACTTTACTCGCTAAGCAATATTCGATAGTTATTTTCTCCCGTTTTACTTCGATAATCAACAATGAATAATTTGCGTATTCAATCATTAGGTAAAGTATGTCATACTTTGAAAGAATAAATAGAATAGCAGGGTGCAATTCATAATCACTTCTCATTGGGTTGTCTTTGTACATAGTAACATAATATTTCTTAACACTTCCCAAGTCATGCCAGTTGGCAAAAAAAATTGAAGTTGACGGAAGTGCTATCATTTGAACGCAGAGGATGTAATGCAGGTTGGAAATCTTACACGAGTTTCTTTCTAATCTTTAGCTATTGACAATCGGGACATACTGAGTTATCTCAATTTATGGTTTAGGATAGAACCATTGACTGTTTCTGACATCAGCAACCTTGTTGCTCAGGCTTTATATTACATAACACAACTTTTAAAGAACGCCAACACACATTTTCAGATATAATAATTTAGAAAATTATATCTCTAATGTGATTGAAATCACGTCCTAGTTTATTATTTGATCACCTATACAAACACAAACTGCTTTCCATTGCAGTTCACCTGCAACTCATCAGTTACAACATTTTCACAATCCAGTTGGACCTGATTTAGGTTTGAAACCAAACCACCACCACCCCCAGACCTATATGATATATTCAAATAAAAAAGCTTAACTTTTAACCAACTGGCTAGAATTTGGATGTTTTGACAATTATAGAGTGCGCCTACTTTACATTAACGCACAAACAATCACAAAAAAAATAAGGAAAATGAAAATGAAAGGAAATCTGTTACCAACACTCCCAGTGAACTTGGAGACAAATTCACGCCTCTTATCTCTCGCAGAACCATACTCCATGCGAATCTCTCTGCTCTTTCTCTGCTCTGAAACTGGTATCCAATGTGCAACCAAGTTGTGTTGCCAGCAAAAATAATAATAATTGTATTGTAGGTTTAAAGTCCATGCGAATCCTTATCATCTATGCTACCAGGTTTGAATTACCAAACCTTGAAATCTTATTTATTTCTTTTAATATTTGAAAAAAAATTCTCATCTAACAGTCAAATACAATGTTCAACATGTTAGCCCATTGATCAAAAGGTTTGGAAAAAAGAAGACGACGACAAAAATAATCTATGAACAGAAGAATATCTAAATGCAACTAACAACCATGTTGAGTTAAGCTAACCGACATGTAAAGTCTGATACCTACGATAAGTATCACCAAATACTATCGATACAGCAGATACTGATACTATAAACTGACCCAATAACAAGATCGAAACTATGATTTTGAGCCTTGGTGTTAAAGCTACCAAATAACACAATAGATATCCGCATAAAGGATCAAATATCTGAATATCCAACAGGATGTCCTAATGCATATAAAATCTGTCTATGTAATAACCCATCATGAAACACCATGACTGATAACTAATGTGATCTTATAAAATTTTATTATTCCAATTGAAGGAATTGAAAGAAACTTATAAATAAAAATGGCAATCAACATTGAAGATATCAATCACCTAGCAGGAATGATGAGACCAGTGCCATAAGTAATTAGTATAATTTAGATATTTTTCTTTTCTCTTATGGTGCTTATTTTGTTTCTAGTGAAACATTAATGCTGCACAATTGTATCACTGAACCGTTCTTGTATTAACCTTTGTTAGTCTAGTCAAAAAGGACATGAACTTTAATGTTTGGCCATCTAGTCGCACGAGTATCATTTGCTAATCAATAAATACTAAGAGATTAAAAATTAGGTATATATGTTAATACGAGTAAAAATCAGTGCCATTTACACCAAAAGCAAGCTAGTATTATTATATTACTCAAACCATAAGCATATCAGTCAGAGCTAGTATCAGTGAGAAGAGGTGATTCAATAGCCTCCGCAGAGGATGGCTCTATGTTGCCATGATTTGTAGGGCCATTTCTGTTGCCTGAATCAAGCTTCCACGCATAGACCAGAGCAATAACCTTGATTCAAGCACACAATCAATCAAAAAACCATCGTAAGCAATTGAGACACTGTGCACATCGACGGGGTTGTGGAGCGTTTTACCATGGAAATCGAGGAAACCTTTGCAATTGAACAGAGCCTCGCTCAAAATGAAGAGAGCTGAAATGGTTAAAGAGGAGGGCAATTCGATTATCCATTGGGTCTTAATGCACAAAAGCTCAATTACGTAAAGACAAAAATTGTATGGATATTCTGTGGGGAGGCCTCAGCTTTTTTCACTCACATGTCAATGGACTCATTACAAGAGGTGACAAGAAGCTGGCAATCGACTGCACGCCAGCGATAAATCCTTGTGCTTTTCCCTGTAAAATTTCAACAGGCAGCTTATGCTTTATAAGTGGAACAAACATACAAGCCACGTTTGAAATTAGCATCGTTCGATATTAGTGATGCTAATTACGAATCCTGCAGGTGGAACACTCTAAATGATGACACATTTAAATGAAAAATTTAAAATGATGAGTTTATACTTTTTAAGTTCAAAGTACTATACTACGGGATTATTAGCTGAGAGGCATACTTGGTTAGTTGCAACTGCTGCCTTTAACACAACTGCGTAAGTCTGTGAACGTACATAAATAAGTAGAAATTTTAATCAGATACAATTGCTATTTTATCAATCAAGTGAAGGGTAAGAAGAGAAATTGTCGTTGAAGGAAAAGTTTTCAGTCCATAAATCACTTACAGATGGTTTTACAAGAACAAGCACGACGCCAAATGAGGCACTGAGATACGGGACCTGCATAGCAGAGATGCCATGTTAATAAACCCCAAAACAACATGCATTAATTTCTTTCATTAGAGAGGCAGAAAGAAAGATCAATACAGAATTATACCCATGGAGCCCAAGCCAAGCCATAGAGCAGAGCCTGCATAGCAGAGAAAATGCTGTCCAGTGAAAGCAAGTCACACCCAAGGGATCAAACAGTTTAGGATATTCCGATAACGAGTACAAGGGAAAATTACTTTTAAGCATTTTATCAAACACATATTGCTCACAAGACCTATATGGTCACAAATCCACACTCAGAAGTAGATTAAGAAGATGAGGTTACTGAGATTCAAAAAACGAGAGATTGAGGGTGTACAGACCGTAGTGGAGCCTGTAGAGGACCCAGAAGGAGAGGCCTCCACTACCGACGGTAAAGATTCTGGCGGTGTGCCTCATTAGCCTCGAGCAGGGCTTGCAATCCGATCTCATCAGCTCCTCGACGAGGAAATTCGTGGCGGAGATCAGGGATTCGACGAAGAACGGGGCCAGGGTTTGGATGAGGACATTCGAGTCGGCCGAGGACGCACCGATGGCGTACGACCGGGCGGCGTACCGCATCCGTGGGTCATGCGTGCTGCTCAATTTCCCGCTCTGGATCGGGGCGGATGAGGCCGGGTCGTCGGTGAAGCGTGAGTCGCCGGAGCCTGAGAGCTCGTCCTCTTCTTCGGCATCTGATTCATCGCCGAAGAGGAGGAAGAAATCGGTGGCAGCGGCAGATAATTGGGGGAGGGCTGAGGGTTTAAGGGAGAATAGGCGAAGGGGGCGGAGATGGGGAAGCCGAAGAGCCAGAGGGTGAAGGAGGTGAGAATGAGAATGATGTATAGGGGGGAACGAAAAAGATTAAAACTTTTGGGAAGCCCGCGATAGCCAAATTTTTTAGGGAAATTTTTCTTGATGTTTAACAACGCTTTTAGGAAGAAGCGTTGTCTGTCATATGACCTTTAACAGCGTTTGTAGAAAGAAGCGTTGTTTATCATCTGACCTTTAACAGCGCTTGCAGAAAGAAGCGCTGTCTATTATCAGTGTCTCTAATAAACAACGCTTGCAGAAAGAAGTGTTGTCTATTAGCCGACCTTTAACATCGCTTACAGAAAGAAGCGTTGTCTATTATCCGACTTTTAGCATTGCTTGCAGAAAGAAGCGATGTCTATTATATGTGCCTCTAATTAACAGCGCTTATAATTGGCAAGCGATGTTAAAGGTGTGCTATTAAAGGTCCATTTTATAGTAGTGCATTGATTCAGCAGCAGGCAACAGTTTTTCTTAACATGTCCCTTTCGGTTGCAATGGAAGCACGCCATCTGGGTTTGTTTGTTGGTCGAAGGAGTAGGCCTCTTGAAAGTAGTAATCTTCATTGCTCGGAGAGCGTTTCCCTATGGTTCCATAGGATGCTTCTGTTGGGATGCTTTACAGAGTTCGTCAATAACCGTATGGAGAATTTGGCGTTGAATTTCCAGTATTTCCCTTACGACACCCAAGATGTCGTTGCTGGTGAAGCCATGAGTATTTGGTCGACCTGCTATACTTCAAGACAAACCGCAATGTAAGTTAGGTAAAAAAATCTAATCTAGTTGTACACTTAGATATGAATGTCGTCTAAACTGATCTTAAAGTATTTACAAAGTCATGACCTGCATGGGCTGCCACCAAAACCTGTCGCGCTCGCTTCCTATTCTACCGGGGGTGAGGACGCGAGCGGGTCCACGGTGTGCTTAAGACAAGGATGCGTACTTTTTTTAATTTAAATCTTTTCTTTTTATCTTTTCTTTTCTTCCTCCTTGGTGTAAATACACTAAGCGTCTGTGTAAACTGCAGGTTCTTGCATGCAAATTTAAGAAGCAGTCCAAACAACATTATTACATATCCAGCGTACAGAGTTTAAAATACATTTTGGGCCTAGCATGGCTAATACAAACAAACAAAAATTACATTATTTCAAATATAAAGGTGCAGTCGCGAAGGTG
This sequence comes from Scilla litardierei, assembly GCA_030789695.1. Taxonomy (NCBI): domain Eukaryota; kingdom Viridiplantae; phylum Streptophyta; class Magnoliopsida; order Asparagales; family Asparagaceae; genus Scilla; species Scilla litardierei. The sequence continues at coordinate 142,481,348 of CM061133.1, read as the reverse complement.
ATCGTCTAATCTTCAACGGGTAGGTACTTCACGTATTCTTAGAGCACTGGCTCAACTTCTACAGTAGTGTCTTCATAGAACTCACTATCGCTACCTGACAGATATTTCGTAAAACAATAAAGTGAAATGTCTGTCAGCGATGTTTACTCGGCAAGATAGTCTCCAAAACCAAAACGTTAAGCATTTAAAATTGAACCAAGCTGAACTTTAAAGACAATCAATAATTTTAATTTAAAAGAGTTATAGCAGTTAAGCGTTCACAGCAATTTGCAACCAGTAGAAATTTAATCATTTGATAGCAATTTGCAATACTATTAGCCACTTGTAACAATTTACCATTTGATAACAAAACTGTAACGTTGTCTACAACCTACAGAAGAAGAGGTTAGAGAAATATTTAATAAGCAATCTATTCGAGTGATAAGTCCATGTCCAAAAGTACGAGAAATGACCAACATACACCCTGTTACGGGGGCCAATCCGAAACGTTGCTCACCAACCCCATAGGACGAAGATCAAGCTCTAACCTCCTTAAGTGTGAAGGTATTCGGTCGGAACATCCAGTCACTTTGTAATACTTGTGACCATAGACTACCCCAATCCCACGGGACAATTCAAGATCCAGGCTAAAGTTCGTGTTTTATCTATTTATATTGAAGTTCCATCTTCCATTCATTTATATTGAAGTTGCATTTTCCATTCAGTCTATTTAGTTTATTTGATCATATTAGATGTGTATGATGTCTCATCAGTCCATTCAATAATCTTAACCAATTTTATAGTTTTGTGATTTAGTTACGCAATAATATGAAATATAAAAATGCATAATAATTTAAAGAAACGAGCATACAAAACAGTTTTGACTTAGCAAATGAGGATAAATAAATTTAAAATATTTTTCTAAGGCTAGTAAATGTCTTTCAAGATCTTAAAACAATTAATGGGGATTTTTCTTAATTTATACGACCCAAATACTAATTAAAAACGAGGAAACGATATTTCATTATATTTTTCAAAGATTTCTCTAGGGCAAACCATACGTCAAAATTCTTTCAACAAGGGGTCAAAACGACCGTATTAACTAGTACTACAACATATATTTTGCTTGTAGATTAGTGTACTTGAAAATCTCATGATATGAATTTTAAAGCGAAATTAGCTTTATTGAGTTTTGGCTTTGAAAAATCATTGTAGGAGATGTACTTGCCTTTTGGCTATGAAACCAGCACCAATTAGTCCGTTTCGTCATTTCTGATTTTCTGGGCTTTCCCGTATATTTTTCCAAGGTCTGTACAATTTACTATGAATTAAATACGAATCAGCCATATAATGTTATATATAAATATACATATTTTCATATATACGCATATACGTAAACGTATACCTATATGTTCCCATGCACTCACGTTCTCACCTCTAAACACTCAATGCGGTGGGGTTCGGGTTAGTCACCGACGGCGAGTGACTGGTCGTCGGCGTCGGCGACTTGCGATGGCGAGTGGGGACCGGCGGCGAGGCGGAACGGTGACGAGCGATGGCTACGAGAGGCGGGGATCGAAGGAGGGGTGGTGGTGGCTTGATCGAAGGAGCAGGAAGACATCGGCATCGTGGTTGAGGCGGAGTGGAGGAGGGCGGAGCTGTGGGGTGGCGGCGTCAAGAAGCGACAGAGTATAAGGAGGAGGAGGCTCAGAGAGGAGGGGAGTCGTGCATGAGTCAGGGTCGCTAGGGGAGAGAGTGAACGAGTGAGGTCTAGTGTGGATGAGCTGGGCTTATCGGCGAGCTGTAGCGTGAGGTTGAAGGAGGAGAGTGAGGGGATGCGGTGACGTCGTCGAGCTAGGGTGGTCGGGGTCTGTTTGAACGTGGAGCTGGGTGAGTTGAGAGGGGGTTGGGGCATTGGGCAGGGGCAGTGGTGTACGGGGGTGCCGGTGAGGTTGGTGAGACAGAGGCGATGGTTGGAGCTCCGTCTGAGGGGCGATGGAAGCTGATGCGTGTAGGGGAGGGGATACGAGCGGCGGGAAGAGGTGGGCGAGCTCGGAGGTGGTGTGCGGTGATCGGCGGCAGCCTCCTGAGGCAATGTGAGGCGACGGTGAACGGAGAAGCAGGCAGAGGGAAGTCCGTAGGGAGAGAGTGTGAGGGTGCTGAGGGAGGGAAAACGTTTATGGGTGAAGGGGCTATCGGGGGTGCTGCAAACAGCAAGGGGGAGGAGCTGAGGCGATGTGCGTCCGGCGGAGCACTCGGAGGCGAAGCGGTCTCAATGGACTGCAACAAGCAAGGGAGGAGCATGGAGGAGGTGGACGGGGTCTGCGGTCTTCGTTGCGTGGAGATGGAGGCCGAGTGGTGGTTATCCGTTGAAGGGAGGCGAGCGCAGCAGCAAGGATGGGAGATGAGTGGGGAGCCCGGGCTTCTTGGGTTCAGCGTGGGTCTGTTGATGGGTTTGGAGGATGAGAGTAAGTGAGTTCGAGAGAGGGGGGAAGAGCAACGTGGGTTTGTGAGGGTGAGCCTGGGTTTTTGCGTTCGGGGCTTGGGGAAGAGTTTAAATAGATTTAAAATGTAATAAAATAATCAATTAGTATTAAATACGAGTATTAAAGCGGTTGGTGGGAGTTTAGGGGGGATGAACAGTTTTAAGTAGAGAAAAACGTTTAAAATTTGGCGGGGTGCCGACAGATATGAGGGTAATTAGTGAGGTAATTAAGCTAAGTTAAAAAGTACTAAGTAATAAGTAAAGATAATTAATAAAAACAATTAAAATACCAAAATACACATTTTCACAAACGACTCCGAAAAATTATGAAAACATAGCCACAGGTTCATATCAACACGAAGATCATGAATACGAGGATCATTTCGAATTTTGAGCTACGGAGATACGAGTTTTGGGCTAAAATGTTTAGGTCGTGGCTTTGCAGGTTCTATGTCGATTTGACTTCAGAAAATTACAAAAATAATATGGGGAGCACTATATGATCATAGAACCACATCGTAGAAGTTTGAAATCGTTTTGATAACGTTTATATAGAAAATAATTGATACGGCTATATCGATAATAATTAAATATAAAATATTATATGAATCATTTAGAGGTATTGGATGGCACTCGAACTTACTGAAATAGGCTATAACTATATTGATACTTCAAAATATTTTTTTATAAATGATGTTGGAGTCAATTTTGATATTAAACTCATGACCAATCATTTTAAAATACTTTGATTATATGAAAATACGTAGAATACGACTATACGCGTACTGATGGATATGGGCTGTCACACCCAACCCTTCACCATGCCTCTCCCTTTGTGAGCCTAACACCTCTCGCCTCAAGCTCCTCTGGCCTCACTCAGAGCTCCGCCACGCTGTTCTTCGCCACTGAGCAGTCGCGCCGTCGCACGACATGGATCGACAACCACCGATGGCCCTCTGACGTTTTGTTATAGGATTGTTGGGATTAGCAACAACCCTTACCGCCACCCTTGCTGTTTCTGTATGGTTGAGATCTTGCAAGTCGCAATTCTTGGGCTTCTTTGAGCTCATTGCTCCGGATCTTGCCACTATTGATGTCCCGCCTGGGCATCTCCATAGGTCCACTCCTTCAGGTTTACGGGACTGTATGTTTTTGGCTGTTGGCTTGTTTGGGATTGATGATGAGAGCTGTAGATGTAGACAATTGGTGTTGGCAAGGAGTATCGTTGTCACTGGGTATTGGCATGTTGTTGGCCTTATGTGTTGAAGTTGGATGTTGATCTTGTGCTTGGATTTGGATAATAGTTTCGGTGTTGGATTGTTATTGGGTGTTATGGGAGTTGATACAAGGAGTGGCAGTGATGAGTAGAGTGATAAGTATGGTCTTTAGTAGTTGGCCTTATACTTGTTTATTTGTGTTTTTTGACATTGGTTTGTCTTTGGGCCTTATAGGAGTTGATGTCATTTGCACTAGGTTGGTTAGGTATAACAGCGTAAGCGCATATAGATTAGTCATTACGTCTTTGTATGCTATATTATTGATGACTTCCTTGACTAGAGCGTTAGTTATTATTAGGCTGAGTTGAAATTTAAAACTTTATGATCTTCCTTTTGATGTGGTTGAATAGCTTGCTACTAGCTTATCACCTCAGTTTCCAAGTTCGAACAGATGTTATCATAATAACTATCATTTTCATGTAACGCCATTAGCTCGTATTAACTTCGGCTACTTGAGAAGTCAAGTTAATTATTATGACGATACTGATTTCGAGACTAGTTATGGAAGCTTTGGTGATAGTAATAGTATATATTTATTAGTAATATCTCTTGTTTTCTTGATGTTATGATATCACATTATATTTCATGCTTAACAACTTATTTTCCTATATCGTAATCATTCGTCAAGCCTTCCATTTGATCTTTTAAATTGCTTTGGTAATGATCGGACTTCTAAATTACGAGGACAAAATTATTTCAAGGAGGGTAGAATGTGATGGCCCGTATTCATCAGTACATGTATTTTCGTATTCTACGTATTTTTATACTTTAAAGATATTTTAAAATGGTTGGTCATGAGTTTTATATCAAAAATAGTTTCAAATCAATTATATAAAAAATATTTTTGTATCATCATACCAGTTATAGCATGTATTCGTAAGTTTAAGTGTCATCAAAAGGTTTAAATAGTTTATATTATATTTTCAAATTAATTGTTGCTGATATAGTCATATCAATTAATTTTCTATATAAACGTTTCAAAACGATTTCAAACTTCTACAGTATGAATCTATAGTCATTTATTGCCTCCCATTTTATTTCGTAATTATCTGGAGTGAAATCAACCTAGAACCCGCAAACCTGCAACCCAAACATTTTGGCTGAAAACTCGTATCTTCATATCTCAAACTTTGAAATAGACCTCGTATTCACGATCCTCGCGACGATACGAACCAGTGGCTATATTTTCGTAATTTTTCGAAGTCATATGCGATTAATGTGTATTTTAGCATTATACTGCTATAAAATTTACTAATTACACTTAGTGTCTCATCTTAATTACCATTCTAACTATTCAAATTACCCCCTAATTACCCTCACCAACCCCCTGATTTGGCAGGACATGTGTTAAGAGTTTAGACAAAATTTCTAAAATTAGTCTAAAAGCTAACCTAACTTCATTAATAACATTGACTAATTAGTATTATATTATATAATTATTAGTTATATATTAAACCCCCTCTAATCACCCTCCTCTTCTTCGTACAGAGGCCGAACCCACGCTTTCCCTTCCTCCATTCTCCATGAAACCCACCTCCTCCATCGCTCCGAACTCCCCCTCTCCCTCACTCACGCCCACCTTCCTCTCTCCACCGCGGTGGCCTCCCATCGCCGCTTCCCCATGCCTTCGCCTTCGCTCGCTTCATCGACGGATACCGCCACCCAACCCCCAAGAATTCTCTCTCTCTCTCTCTCTCCCCCCTCCCCCACTTCATGCTCCCCACGGCTTTCATCGCTGCCGCTCGCCATCGCTTACCGCCGCCGACTCCCGCTCCTCCCCGCCGACGGCTCCCAGCCCCGTCGCCACCACCCCTTTCGAATGAAGCCCCGATGCCACCGAAAATGCCCCAGACAATCCCCAAGCCCACCAACAGCCTGTAGAGGAATATGCACTCGGATAATTTGTATTTGATGCAAATGAAAATTTAAGCCTAGACAGGGACTAATTTGCATATGATGCAAACGAGATTAAATGTGTCTTAAATTGTTTAAGACTATATTTAATTAATTAAACGCGTTGAAAAGGTTACCTAGATGACGGGATCGTCCCGCTCTAAACGCAGGTTCAAACCGCGTCAAAAACGGAGTCCAAATGCACAAGTTATAGCCAAAACAAGTCAGCCCAAACTGTTGGGCTGAAACCAGCGAAAATGGAGGCCCACCAAGCCCGAATTTTCTAGTTAGGGTTTTTTGAAACCTGAGATTTCTTGACGGATACGTTTCTAAGAGAAGCAGGACTTTTGGCTAACTTTGGACAATTGTTTGAAGGGTCAAACGGACTTGGATTGACGAGCCGTTTTTTCCTACGCGTTCACCGTTGAACCCTCTTCGATTTGGTAGGTTGTACCAACATTGAAGCTCAACGGTGAGGGAGTTAAAATTCGAGGAAGTTTGCCCTTTGTGAAAGGCAAACTAACTTGATTTAATTAATCCCAAATTAATAGTCCCACCTCGGTTGTGGAGAAAAGGGGAGAGTCAGCTGCCTCTATAAATAGAGGCCCTCCCCCTTCCTCATAACTCGTCCCAAGCTCTAGATCTGAGCGGCTCTCGTAAATGTTGGAGCACGCTCGGATCTAAGCTTAAATTAATATTCTCCTCTCCCTATAAATTTATGCCTTGCTCCTGAGGACTCTAGCAAAGCCGCAAAGGAGTTCGGATTCGGATCCGAAATCTAGGCGGAGGTTTCACTCGCGTGAAATTTTCTTTGGTGGTTGGTTGGCTCGGCGACACGGGATTGATCGCCTCGGGATGCGGAGCGGTTCGAGGAGCGGTTCGGGGAGCGGTTCGAGGAGCAGCTCGGCGTGGGACGGGGAGCGGCTCGGAAGACGGTGCGGAACATCTCGCCTGCCCCAGGGCTGAGATTCCAGGTATGTGTTTAATTAAGCATTAGTTTAATTTAATCGCAGTAGGCTAGATCCTTCTTGGGATGGTCAGACCCATCCCAAGTCGGCATAGATCTTGGATTAGGGTCTTGGACCTTAGGGTTAAATGTTAATTAGATTAACATGATTATTTTCCGCTGCTTATCTGTCTATGTTCCGTCCGACTTAGGACGGGCATAGTGTTTTTGTGCCCTAAGGGTCCCAGAAAACCCTTCAGTGGTATCGGAGCTTGTTGAGCTTGAGTACGGGTTCTCGGGTTATGAGCCGACCCGAAGTAATCGCTCTTACCGTACCAAGTCCCGATAAGATGGTGATCTTATAATGGGTTGGGCATTGTCGAGAGGCATGCCGTAAAACAAGTTTCTGAGGTATCTTGTGACGGGTCTAGGGTGCCATGGATGATGGGCCTTAACAGCGTCGCAATGATATCAAAGTGATACCCTTCAGTGGCATCAGAGCTAGGTCTGTGTTTCGATCTAGCCTGCGATTTTATTAAACCTGAAATGCTTTTAAATAATTTTTTAAAAAAATAAATAAAATGTTTTTTAAAGTTATGAGATAATTTTCAAAAATGTTTTAGATGTTTAAAAATTCTATTTGATAAATTTTGAACATGGAAATTTTTTAAATGACGTTTTAAAATTTATGTGATAATTTTTCAAAATTTATGCGATAAGTTTAAAGTGTCTAAAAATTTTATATGATAAATTTTTAAGAATGAAAGTTTTTTAAAATGATGTTTTAATTTTATAAGATATTTTAAAACTGATTTTAAAGGTTAAAATTTTTATGCGATAAATATTTTAAAAGGTAGCATGCAAATTTGTGATTTTAAAAACAATTTTTTATGAGATAAAAATAAAATATTTTTAAAATCATATTTTAAATTTAAATGTTAAATTTATGTTTGCATGCTAAAATTGTTTATGTGATAGACATTGTTCTATTTAAATTGTTAAATAGTTGTACACCTTTTATGCGATAACTTAGTGTAGCTTTATGGCTAGTTCATCTTGTCCCGTATTTGATAACACAAGACAACCTTTTAGGTTAGCCATTAAGAAACGATTAAAATTTATTACTTGAATTTTAATGACATGCTATGTTTTAATAAAATATTAACAATGCTTCAAGACCTAATTCCTGATTAGGGTAGTCCTTTTAATGAAAATTTTAATTCTAATTGTTATTATTAATTCTCATTAAAGGACTTCGCTTTTGGCGTTGGTTAATAAATTTATTAAAATCCTAATAATGATTAGGATAGCACGTGAGCCTTATAGTTGATAAGGATTTAATAAAAGTTATTAAACAAATCCTAAAATTTTGAATTTAAGGATTCAACTAGTTGATAGGATTAATTAGTTGTTAATAAAAGCTGTTTAGTCTATGGCACACATATAAAAATGACAAGCTTCATTCAATGGACCATGATCCAGTCAATGTGCTTGGCTAAGAGTTCTGGATCACCCTTTAAGGGATAGTGATCCTGGCTTAGTCAATTCCCTGGCTGTGTTCCGCTGGACCGCAATGTCGCGAATCATGATTGTATGACACCCTGGACTATATCTAGTCAATGCGTTATAAAACTTATTAAAGATTAATCCGTATCCCTCCTTGATTTTGGAGCATGGTAACTCAAAGAAAACAATTGTAACGACTGCTTTTCATGAATCTGGATTTAATATAATATAATATATGTTTTGGTGGATTTTCTCCTCTTGTGTGGTTTTCGTCCCCGTAGTTTCATTTTCGATCGATTCGTCGTATTTTCTCGCTTCTTCCTTAGGATTGTCGATTTCGAAGTATGTCACTCGTGACGGGCTTCATAACGGTCGTATCTAACTATTAGATCAAGCCTAGGAGTCTTAGGAATCGATCCCGGGGCCCCGCGCTCCGTATCGGTACTTTTGGTGCTCATTAGCCGGTGTAAGAAGGGCCACCGACCGACTAGATGACGATCCAGTCGGTCGGCAATCCTTCTTGGACCGACTAATTTGCTTTCTAAATTTCTCAGGAGTTACTGTTTATCGTTAGTCGGTCTAAGAACGTTGGTTGACCGACTAGGTTGCAAACTAGTCGGTCAGCAATACTTCTTGAACCGACTAACTCATCATATTATTTTTGTATCAGTTACTGTTTACTCTTAGTCGGTCTAAGAACGTTCATCGACCGACTAGATCCTAAACTAGTCGGTCAGTACTTGTTCATGGACCGACTAACTCTAGAATCCTATTTTCGTTCAGGAGTTACTGTTTGCACTTAGTCGGTCTGCGTTGATCGACCGACCGACTAGTTGCCAAACTAGTCGGTCAGTGGTTGCTCTTTGACCGACTAACTAGTGTTAAAACCCTAATTTCTGGGCAGCCGCCAGCCCAACCTATTTAAACCCAACCCAAATGACTTCTTCTTCTCCAACACGACCCAAAACCCTAAAATCCTCCCCCTTCAGCCCCCATCTTCCTCCAAGCTTCATTTCTTCATTCCAAGCCTCAAATCCATCATCCAAACCATCCATTCACTCCATCCACCTCTCCTCTTCCCCAAATCTCCATCAAAACCCATCAAAATCCCCAAATCCCCCAAAACCCTAGTTTCCCCAAACTTCTCCATTTGCTTCCAGATCTGACCCTAGGGTTCCCCGGAGTGTTTCTTCCGCCTCCTCTCGGTAAGAAATCGATCTACCGTTGTTTTCATATCATATTGTGATTCTTATGAAACCCTAATAAAATACTTGTGTTTTGATGATTGTTCCCCATATCAGCGATTCCCCGTAGGCTAGCATCCGCGGAAACGAACCTTCGTAACCATCATCCCCGGTGATAGGCAAGTGAAACTTGCATCTCTTGATTTGGGCCATGTCTTAGGCCATTTACCATGCTTTAGCGTAAAAGAGACTAAACGGTGAAAGGATAGCCGTTTAGACGCCTTTGATCTAGCTTGACAACGAAGCTTGGTCCGTCACCCCCATCATGCTCATATGTCACGTTTACTTTAAATTAACGGTACGCGAATATGTTCATGTCATTGCATTTTGCCTGTCACGTTTAAATTCCTTTAACGGTACGCAATTATCTGTTCATGGCATTGCATAGTGATTATTTATTGTGACTGCGTAGCACACGCTACAATACCATGTTTCCTGGCTCGTGTTCCAGAAGCGAGCCCTGTAGTTGCTAACCCCAACGCTCGATATACACACACTTCTTTTCCTGGCTCGTGACCAGAAGCGAGCATAATGAGTTGCTAACCACAACGCTCGACACATGTGGGTGGGGTAAGAGATAAGCGGACTGAGCCCGAGTTGGCTTGATCAGCCACTCCGGCCAGCAGGTGAAATCTCTAGTGTTTAAGTGATTGATGGTGATAGAGATAAACGAGTTGGCCGGCAAGTGGACTCTCTATGCACTAAGTGTTAAGTGATAAGTGATAAGTGATAAGTGATAAGTGTTAAATGATAAGTGACTAGTGAATTGGTAGTTTTGCTACATCGTGAGTGCTCGCCTCTCTCTTTTTTAAACTGTTGCATCATTTTCAACTGCCATGCCATTGTTTAACATTTAAATGCTAGGTTGTTAGTCACCTTCAGTTTCCTTGCCCAAGTCTTTTTAGACTTGCTGACATATGCCCCTTTCTCTTTTGGGTGACGCATGTTAGACCTTGAGCCTGAGTTGCTTGCTGAGGGTGAGGTGTTTGCGGACGCCGAGCTTGCGCCCGTGTTGGACGGGGAGTACGTGGACACTGGGGACCAGTCCTAGTGTCTTCGTGGTGTTTTACCTTTTGTTAGACAGTTGTTTTGTTGTCGGTGCGTAGCACCTTTACTCTGTTATGTCGTTGCTTTTGTTTGGCCTTGTTCTGGGCCCTTAGACTCTTTCTTTTAGCCTGGTGGCTTTTCTGTGATGTTGGATATTTTGTGGACAAACTTTGGGATTGGTATTTCTTATCCGTCTCATACTATTATTATTATTGTTGTTGTTTCGATTGCAATTACAGGGACCTGCTTATACTAGGTTGACGCTTATCGGGTTTGGGGCTTCACCGCTCCACTCCCGTGCGGACCTTTTCACGTCTCGCCTCCATTTTAGGGAAGCGGGTCGTGACAGGTTTTAGTGGTGGCCCATGTAGGTCTCCTCTGTAATTGCGATTATCGGGATAACAATAATAATGCAAGATTGTCCAACAAATAAGTTCGACATCTGAGCCCTAAGCTGTGAGTCTAATTGTTTCGTTTTCTGCGTCATTAGATGGCAGGAAGGCGAATCACCCGTGGTGGTGGTAGTGGTGCGCCCCCTCATGACGAGAAGCCTGAGCGGGAGCCCACTAATGGAGAGATGATGCGGATGATGTTGCAGATGATGCAAGTTCAGCAGGGCGTGCTCCTGCAGGTACAGAATGCTCCGGTGACTCGAGCTGCTCGGGTGGTGGAAGCCCCTCGCCCTGAGCCCGGGGCGAAGCAGTTCCGAGAGCTGGGTCCTGCGTATTTTGATGGAACCGAAGGTCCACTAGCTGCTGATGAATGGATGAGGAATATCGAGGACAATCTGAAGATGGCCAAGGTCAACGAAGTTAGTTGGGTTGACTTGGCGAAGCGCCAGCTAAAGGATAACGCCAGGAATTGGTGGGATGCTGAAGAGAAGATGTTGGTGGAGCCGATCGTCTGGGCTACCTTCAAGGCCAGATTTGATGGTGAGTTCTTCCCGAAGGCTGCCAGGGAAGAGATGCTGCAGCGTTTTATCGATCTGAAGCAGGGGAACTCGTCGGTGGACATGTACCACCAGGAGTTCATGAGGCTGAGTCGGTTTGCGCCGAAGATGGTGCAGGACGCTGAGGAGAAGGCTCAGAGGTTCCTGCAGGGGCTTGCTTCGGAGCTCCAGAGCTTTGTGACCTCCTCTGACCGGGAGTCATATCAGAAGGTTCTGGTAGCAGCCAAGAGGCAGGAGCTGCTCGTGAACCAGAGGAAGGGGTCTATTGTTGGTGCTGGGAAGAGGCCTTTGGAACAGGCGAGAGCTGTGGTTAGGTCTGGATTCAGGCCGAACCCGCCTGTTCAGTTTAAGAGGCCAGGAGGGCCTGTTCGGAGGACTTGCCATTTCTGTGGCAAGGAGGGCCATATCAAGGAATCGTGTAGGAAGTTCTTGGGGCAATGTATTATCTGTGGAGATCCCGCCCATGCTATCCGGGAGTGCCCGAGGTTGAAGCAACCTTGGAGGACACCTATTGCTGCCCCGCCGTTGCAGCAGAGAGCCCCGGTGCCCGCTGGTCGTGGGGTGCCCCTCATTCCGTAGAAGCAGGCATTTCAGCAGGCCGCTCCGCCGAGGAGGCAGGCATTTCTGATGACTGAGGAGGAGGTTTTGGCCATGGATGAGGTCATTGCAGGTAACTTTCGATCTAGATTGTTCCTTCCTTAATTAATTGATTGTTAAATTATGTGAATGCTTGTGTATGGTGTTGCTAGAGTAAGATTTGATTGATTAGACTGTTTGTTAGGTGTGGTTTTGGTTTGCACGTTCCCTGCCCGAGTCCTCTTTGACTCTGGTGCATCGATGTGCATTTTGGCCCAGAGCTTCGTGGAGAAGCATTCCTTGTCGACGTCCCCTCTCTCCAAGAGTTGGAACATCGTTACAGGGAATGGAGTAGTCACGGTGCATCGTGGATGCAGTCCTTGCTCTGTGGTGGTTTGTGGACATGAGCTTTATGCTGATTTTATTGTCCACAACATCATCAACTATGATGCAGTTCTTGGGATGGACTGGCTTGCGAGCTTCTATGCTACGATTGACTGCAGGAGAAAGAAGGTGGTGTTCGAGATTCCCGGACATCCAGTATTCGAGTTCAGTCGTGGTAGCAGTTCGCTTGGTCCTGTCAGATTTCGGGCCAGGCCGGTGGAGGCTGTGGCTATGCAGATGGAGCTGGAGTGGCCAGCTGTGGTGCGAGATTTTGGCGACGTCTTCCCCGAGGAGATGTTTGGTCTGCCGCCTGATCGAGCTTTGGAATTTTCTATCGACCTTGTTCCAGGTGCGCAGCCGATTTCGAAGGCGCCGTATCGTATGGCACCTGCAGAGTTGGAAGAGTTGCGGAAGCAATTGGATGAGCTTTTGCAGAAGGGTTATATTAATCCTAGTGTGTCTCCGTGGGGAGCGCCGGTGTTGCTGGTTAAGAAGAAGGATGGTTCACGTCGAATGTGCGTGGACTATCGGGGATTGAATGCGGTGACCGTTAAGAATAAATACCCGTTGCCTCGCATCGATGATATTTTTGATCAGCTTGGAGGTTCGAGGGTGTTTTCTAAATTGGATTTGAGGAGTGGTTACCATCAGTTGAAGGTGAAGAAGGATGATGTTCCGAAGACAGCGTTCAGGACGAAGTATGGACACTATGAGTTTGTGGTTATGCCTTTCGGTGTAACTAACGCGCCCGCAGTTTTCATGAATCTGATGAACTTGATTTTCTACGAATTTTTGGATAAGTTTGTCGTTATCTTCATCGACGACATTCTGATCTATTCGTCGGAGGAAGAGCATGCCTCGCACTTGAGGACGGTATTGGAGATTTTGAGGAAGCATCGGTTGTATGCTAAGTTTTCGAAGTGCGAGTTTTGGCTGGATCGGGTTGCTTTTCTCGGGCATGTGGTGACTGGAGATGGTATTTCAGTGGATCCCAAGAAGATTAGGGCCATCAGGGAGTGGCCTGTTCCGTCGTCAGCATCTGAGATTCGGAGTTTCCTTGGACTTGCCGGTTATTATCGGCGATTCATTAAGGACTTTTCTCGTATTGCTGAGCCGATGACCAGGTTGACGCGGAAGGATGTTGCTTATGTTTGGTCGGGTGATTGTGAGAGTGCTTTTGGTATTCTGAAGGAGAGGTTGACGAGTGCCCCTATTCTTGTTGTGCCTGATCGCAGCGGTGGATTTGAGATCTTTTGCGATGCTTCTGGCAAGGGTCTCGGTTGTGTGTTGCATCAGCATGGGCATGTTGTGGCGTATGCGTCACGTCAGCTTAAGGTTCATGAGAAGAATTACCCGACGCATGATTTGGAGTTGGCTGCCGTCGTGTTTGCTCTTAAGATTTGGAGGCACTTCTTGCTGAGTGAGAAAGTGAAGATTTTCACCGATCACAAAAGCTTGAAGTATATTTTCACTCAGAAGGAGCTCAACATGCGACATCGTCGATGGTTGGAGCTTATGGCGGATTATGAGATTGATTTGCAGTATCACCCTGGCAAGGTGAATGTGGTTCCAGATGCTTTGAGTAGGCTTCCAGCGGTGATGATTTTGACCTCGCGGTGGAGGTTGCAGCAGGATTTTTGCGAGTTTGGCGTGGAGATTGTTCTTCCTGGAGAGGCTTCTTCGTTGATGTACATGCAGGTACAGTCGACGATCGTGGGTCGGATTAAGGCTGGCCAGGCTGAGGATCCGAAGCTGGTGAGGATTCGGGAGCAGGTGGAAGCCGGTCTGCGGACTGACTTTTTGATTCATGAGGATGACTCGCTGAGGTTTGGAGCCAGGTTGTGTGTGCCTGCTGGGGATATCAGAGAGGAATTGATGGTGGAGGCACACAGTTCGCCGTATTCTGTGCATCCTGGTGGCACCAAGATGTACCAGGATCTTCGTCTGAATTATTGGTGGCATGGTATGAAGAGGAGCGTGGCTCGGAGTGTAGCCAAGTGCTTGGTTTGCCAGCAAGTGAAGGCGGAGCATCAGCGTACGGCCGGGTTGCTACAACCGCTTCCGATTCCGGAGTGGAAATGGCAACACATCACTATGGATTTCGTGACTGGACTACCTCGGAGTCCGAAGCAGAATGACGCGATTTGGGTGATCGTAGATCGATTGACCAAATCTGCGCACTTTATTCCGTTCAGAGTGGGACAGTCCACTGAGGCGCTAGCAAGGAGATATATGGAGGTAAAATTCTTTTACTCTCCGTTTTATTTCCTTTTCCTAGTTTAGATAGTGATGTAACGTGAATCGTGCAGGAGATTGTGCGACTTCATGGAGTCCCCGTGAGTATCGTGTCTGACAGAGACACGAGGTTCACATCTCAGTTTTGGCAGAGTTTGCAGAAGAGCTTGGGTACGCGTCTGAGTTTCAGCACGGCGTACCATCCGCAGACGGATGGCCAGTCCGAGAGGACGATTCAGATTTTGGAAGACATGCTGAGGGCGTGCATGTTGGATTTCAAGGGTTCGTGGGAGGACCATCTGCATCTGGTGGAGTTCTCTTACAACAACAGCTTCCAGGCGAGTATTGGCATGGCGCCTTTCGCCGCTCTTTATGGGAGGAAATGTCGATCGCCATTGAGTTGGGATGACGTTGGTGATCGGGAGTTGTTGGGACCTGAGATGATCGTGGAGGCCGTGGAGATTGTCAGGAATATTCGGGAGAGGTTGAGAATTGCTCATGACCGTTTTAAGCATTGGGCGGATGCTAAACGTCGTCCTTTGGAGTTTCAGCCGGGCGACCATGTGTTCTTGAAGATTTCCCCGAATCGTGGTGTGATTCGTTTCGGGAAGCGTGGGAAGTTGAGCCCGCGATACATTGGACCGTTTGACGTTTTGGAGAGAGTTGGCGAGGTAGCTTATCGCTTGGCCTTGCCGCCATCTTTGGAAGGAGTTCACAATGTTTTCCATGTGTCGCAGCTTCGTCGATACATTAGCGATCCGTCTCATGCGGTGGATTTTTCGGAGATTACCGTTCGCCCCGATATGACGTATGACCAGCATCCAGTGCAGATTCTGGACAGGCGTCAGAAATCGCTTCGAAACAAGATTGTCAATCTTGTGAGGGTGATGTGGCGACACGGTTCACCTGGAGAGTCTACTTGGGAGAATGCGGATGAGATGCGAGAGCGTTTCCCACTTTTGTTTCCGGACTCGTGAGTATTTGGAAATTCCGAGGACGGAATTTTTCTTAAGTTGGGGAGGATGTAACGACTGCTTTTCATGAATCTGGATTTAATATAATATAATATATGTTTTGGTGGATTTTCTCCTCTTGTGTGGTTTTCGTCCCCGTAGTTTCATTTTCGATCGATTCGTCGTATTTTCTTGCTTCTTCCTTAGGATTGTCGATTTCGAAGTATGTCACTCGTGACGGGCTTCATAACGGTCGTATCTAACTATTAGATCAAACCTAGGAGTCTTAGGAATCGATCCCGGGGCCCCGCGCTCCGTATCGGTACTTTTGGTGCTCATTAGCCGGTGTAAGAAGGGCCACCGACCGACTAGATGACGATCCAGTCGGTCGGCAATCCTTCTTGGACCGACTAGTTTGCTTTCTAAATTTCTCAGGAGTTACTGTTTATCGTTAGTCGGTCTAAGAACGTTGGTTGACCGACTAGGTTGCAAACTAGTCGGTCAGCAATACTTCTTGAACCGACTAACTCATCATATTATTTTTGTATCAGTTACTGTTTACTCTTAGTCGGTCTAAGAACGTTCATCGACCGACTAGATCCTAAACTAGTCGGTCAGTACTTGTTCATGGACCGACTAACTCTAGAATCCTATTTTCGTTCAGGAGTTACTGTTTGCACTTAGTCGGTCTGCGTTGATCGACCGACCGACTAGTTGCCAAACTAGTCGGTCAGTGGTTGCTCTTTGACCGACTAACTAGTGTTAAAACCCTAATTTCTGGGCAGCCGCCAGCCCAACCTATTTAAACCCAACCCAAACGACTTCTTCTTCTCCAACACGACCCAAAACCCTAAAATCCTCCCCCTCCAGCCCCCATCTTCCTCCAAGCTTCATTTCTTCATTCCAAGCCTCAAATCCATCATCCAAACCATCCATTCACTCCATCCACCTCTCCTCTTCCCCAAATCTCCATCAAAACCCATCAAAATCCCCAAATCCCCCAAAACCCTAGTTTCCCCAAACTTCTCCATTTGCTTCCAGATCTGACCCTAGGGTTCCCCGGAGTGTTTCTTCCGCCTCCTCTCGGTAAGAAATCGATCTACCGTTGTTTTCATATCATATTGTGATTCTTATGAAACCCTAATAAAATACTTGTGTTTTGATGATTGTTCCCCATATTAGCGATTCCCCGTAGGCTAGCATCCGCGGAAACGAACCTTCGTAACCGTCATCCCCGGTGATAGGCAAGTGAAACTTGCATCTCTTGATTTGGGCCATGTCTTAGGCCATTTACCATGCTTTAGCGTAAAAGAGACTAAACGGTGAAAGGATAGCCGTTTAGACGCCTTTGATCTAGCTTGACAACGAAGCTTGGTCCGTCACCCCCATCATGCTCATATGCCACGTTTACTTTAAATTAACGGTACGCGAATATGTTCATGTCATTGCATTTTGCCTGTCACGTTTAAATTCCTTTAACGGTACGCAATTATCTGTTCATGGCATTGCATAGTGATTATTTATTGTGACTGCGTAGCACACGCTACAATACCATGTTTCCTGGCTCGTGTTCCAGAAGCGAGCCCTGTAGTTGCTAACCCCAACGCTCGATATACACACACTTCTTTTCCTGGCTCGTGACCAGAAGCGAGCATAATGAGTTGCTAACCACAACGCTCGACACATGTGGGTGGGGTAAGAGATAAGCGGACTGAGCCCGAGTTGGCTTGATCAGCCACTCCGGCCAGCAGGTGAAATCTCTAGTGTTTAAGTGATTGATGGTGATAGAGATAAACGAGTTGGCCGGCAAGTGGACTCTCTATGCACTAAGTGTTAAGTGATAAGTGATAAGTGATAAGTGATAAGTGATAAGTGTTAAATGATAAGTGACTAGTGAATTGGTAGTTTTGCTACATCGTGAGTGCTCGCCTCTCTTTTTTTTAAACTGTTGCATCATTTTCAACTGCCATGCCATTGTTTAACATTTAAATGCTAGGTTGTTAGTCACCTTCAGTTTACTTGCCCAAGTCTTTTTAGACTTGCTGACATGTGCCCCTTTCTCTTTTGGGTGACGCATGTTAGACCTTGAGCCTGAGTTGCTTGCTGAGGGTGAGGTGTTTGCGGACGCCGAGCTTGCGCCCGTGTTGGACGGGGAGTACGTGGACACTGGGGACCAGTCCTAGTGTCTTCGTGGTGTTTTACCTTTTGTTAGACAGTTGTTTTGTTGTCGGTGCGTAGCACCTTTACTCTGTTATGTCGTTGCTTTTGTTTGGCCTTGTTCTGGGCCCTTAGACTCTTTCTTTTAGCATGGTGGCTTTTCTGTGATGTTGGATATTTTGTGGACAAACTTTGGGATTGGTATTTCTTATACGTCTCATACTATTATTATTATTGTTGTTGTTTCGATTGCAATTACAGGGACCTGCTTATACTAGGTTGACGCTTATCGGGTTTGGGGCTTCACCGCTCCACTCCCGTGCAGACCTTTTCACGTCTCGCCTCCATTTTAGGGAAGCGGGTCGTGACAACAATTATAGTTATTGAGTCTCCTCAAGCTATGACATGTTTATCTTTAAGGAACAAACTCCAACATACATGTGATGTAGTCTAGACTTGACCCAAATCGATACGTCGGGTCTCCTCGAGCATCGATCTAAGTCAAATCTGGACACGAAATCAAGGGTCTGACTAGACCAGTCATTATGATTTGTTGAGTCTCCTCAAGATCATAAGTGACTGTGGGTAAAGAACGATAGGGAGTCACATGTGATGTGATTGACTAAGAGTTAGTCTACTAATCATGGAACCAATCAACTTGTTGAGTCTCCTCAAGGTTGTGAGGTTCAGGATGATTGGATCCCTCTTTCACTAAATTTTAAATATTTTAATTCGATTAAATCGTTCGTTATTAAGCTTTGAAGCGATCGCAAAAATAGTGGGAGGATATAGATAGATAAAAGCCATTCTACCTATATTTAATTTTGAACATATGCCAAAACTAGGGCAAGACTATGTTTATTGAAGGAATCAAAAAATATAATTTTTAATGGAATTAGTTAATTGGTCAAATAGGTTGATTAATTGAATATCAAGTTAAATTCTAATTGATAGGATTAAACTATATTCTCGTTGACATTAAAATGACCTTCTAAAGAACAGACTTAAGAAATACGATTTCATTAAGTTCTGGGTCCAACAAATAAATTCACGCTACATGTCACCCGTCTCTATATGAGGCAGCTTGAACATATATGATATTCGAAATATGTTTCTCCCTACAACTTGTCGAGCTACCCTCAAGGTTGTATGGATAAACAATTTTGATCCGCAAAGTTCGAGAATTCAATCAAACTGTTTGAGTCGAATACGAGTGCATGAGCGGTGCAAGACTATGTATCCCAACCAGATCTTGAGACAAGCAACTTCTTGAGCTACACTCAAGATTGCACCTCTCAGGCGTTTGGATACATAAGATGCTTGCATAGCTATTTATTTATGTTGGGCTATTTATATCTAAATATGATTTAGAAAAGGAAGAAGGCACTCCAGAAAGTCAATCGAGTTTAATAGTTTAATTTATCATTAGTAAAGGCATAAGTAGGAGGAAATGAAAATGTGACATATTTTGATGTCACGATTTTATAATTATTGTTATACAAAAGACGTCTAACACAATTTGACGAATGTCGTTACCTCGCTTCTGAAGCAATGTTTTGCGTTAGTAATTTATGTATAACGATAATATATATATTAAATGTTAATATATATAAATACACAAGATAGTAGCAAACTTGTATGGAAAAATAGACTAGGCCGTATCGAGAGACTAAGCTTCACAAGTCACATAAAGTGGGGTCTGACCTCTCGTATTATGAAGTCTGCAGATACTTGTGAGTCTTATCCTCTTAGATAGAATGGCCGAAACCCATTTGTAAGACAGTGGGAGAATGAGTTGTCGAACTCAGTATGGTACATACTGATGAACCCGAGTCTAGATTAACCAAATTAAGTTATTCGTATATTTTATTAAGACACGTGTTCTTGATGAAACACAAGTCTAATAAAATAAAGAACGAAATGACTAAAGTATTTAAACTGATTCGATTAGATCGAATGATCAAATACTTAGCTACATTAAATCTTGCGTAATTAAAAGAAAATGTGATTTTCTCTCAGGTCAAGTCTGTTAACACATCCGTGTGTCAAATGGTATGAATCACACTTAGTTAGACTTGGTGTGATCCATTGTAAGTGACTCTGAGTTAAGCCCTCCCTCTGGGTTAAGTCCCAGATAGTAATGCCTATGTTTTGATAATGTTCTATGAGGACATTATCAATAAGATATTCATTAAATCAATCGTAAGGAAGTTGTAAAATTACTCGAATTTCGTGAGACGAATTGTCGAGTTAGACATCATGACTGATGATAACTTAGTCAACTTCCGGGATAAAATTCGGAGCAGTAACTCCGATTTAAAATTTGATGCAATTAGAATAGGTCCGTGTGCGTAAATAATTTTGGAATTTAGTTTACGTGCCCAAGGAAAATGTTTCCTCACTTTCTACAAGTAAATCTTTAAGTTGAAAGATTTGTGCAGAAAGGAAAATAGTGAAGTGCAATCATGTTGGTCGAGAACGGTTTTCATCCTAATTCCTATAAAATGGATTATGTTGAAACCGTCTCGCCAGCAGATGTGCACAGATCTACTCGGACCAAGCTCGATGTAAAACGCTCAAAGTTGACCATGAAAATTGGAACATTCACTTATAAGTTCGTTTTTCTAAATATGATTTAGACAGACCAACTTATATGAATTAACCAGATAGTTTTTAAGGTCAGTGGGAGCGTATAAATTATATGCGAGGCATCAAAGGGATGGAACATATATTTTGACAAAGTGATCAAAAGAGTTTGATACTTTATCAGAAATAAATATGAGCCATTTGAAATGACCAGTAACTAATTTAAATGATTATCGTAAGGTACGATGAACTGGATAAGATCCAGGGAAATAAATATTATGGATTCCAACAGACTTAGTGAATTATTTGAATGAGATTCAAATGGTTGGCCTAATATGAACATAGAAACTCCCTAAGTCTATAGTGTAGACGGTTTTAGCAGATCCACTCACGAAGGTTCTAGCACATGAAGTCGGGAAAACTTATGTGTAAAAACGGTATTAGATACCGAGATAAATGGGCATGAGTGCAAGTGGGAGATGTTGAGAGATGATACCCTCGAGGTAATCTATCTCTATGTGTGAATAACACAAACATCTTGTTTGAAATAACAGTAAGCTGTTTGGTAATAATTTATCTAAAGTTATGTTGTAATGTAGTTAACATTAAATATTGACTTAGGTAAAGTCCTGAGACTTTATGCGAGGTCAAACAGGTATCGAGATGAGCATCTCGATCATGGAGAAGTGTTTGACCGTCTGTAGCATAAGTCTAAAAGGGTTCATGGTCGTAGATGTTTCGAGACAAGGATATCGAAACATCGGATAGACCATTGTGTCTTAGTCTTCACCGTTCAGCGGTGGTGATGATCTCATGATCGCTTGACTTGGCGAAGTCGGAGACGAGACACATGTGCTCATTAGAGAATGAGTTCACTGAATGATCCACAAGAGTTATCATATGGTTATATTGACCAATCTGTCAATGATGACTCTGAGTGATGATAGGCTAGTTGGTCTTTTGACTTGAGGTCATTTTGACGAACCTGTGCGTGAACGGTGCCACTTTGATCAAATGACCTAGCTTCGAGGCAAGGCCTGTCGAAAGGTCTTTGATTGGGTGACACTTGAAGCGTATGGAGAGTAATGACCAAGAGAGGATTCGTCTCTCCCGGTCAATGTGAGTTAGTGTCGTAAGGTTAGTTCGGTCTTTAGTAAAATCTCTGGCCAGAGTTTGTTGGAAGAAGTCCAACATTATTTGACTAAAGATCGATAGAAACTAACCGGAGTCAAGTTATTGGGGTTGACAGTTTGATCGTACCCTAACTTGATCTACACAACATAGTTAAGACAAAGAGACTATAACTGCGGAATTCATCACGGAAACAGTCAGGGTGGTCCCGACAATACTCATGTCAATGAGTCAACCACATAATGATGATTCCTGAAGTAGGGACGGCAACCACTGCTCGTGGTCACTGCCGTATAAGGCTTCGAGCCCAACCTGTTGTAAGGGTCAGGCTGTAGGGTCTCACACAGAGTGTGACCTTCCTCTAGTAATAGGTAGAAATTAGTTAGGGAGAATAATTTGCATTTGATGCAAGGGATAAAATATTGTAAAAGATGTTTGCAATCATCTCCTGCATTCGGGATAAATGATCCTGGGTGCAAGTGGGAGATGTAGAGGAATATGCCCTCGGATCATTTGTATTTGATGCAAATGAAAATTTAAGCCTAGATAGGGACTAATTTGCATATGATGCAAAAGAGATTAAATGTGTCTTAAATTGTTTAAGACTATATTTAATTAAATAAACGCATTGAAAAGGTTACCTAGATGACGGGATCGTCCCGCTCTAAACGCAGGTTCAAACCGCGTCAAAAACGGAGTCCAAATGCACAAGTTATAGCCAAAACAAGTCAGCCCAAACTGTTGGGCTGAAACCAGCGAAAATGGAGGCCCACCAAGCCCGAATTTTTTGGTTAGGGTTTTTTGAAACCTGGGATTTTCTTGACGGCTACGTTTCTAAGAAAAGCATGACTTTTGGCTAACTTTGGACAATTGTTTGAAGGGTCAAACGGACTCGGATTGACGAGCCGTTTTTTCCTACGCATTCACCGTTGAACCCTCTTCGATTTGGTAGGTTGTACCAACATTGAAGCTCAACGGTGAGGGAGTTAAAATTTGAGAAAGTTTGCCCTTTGTGAAAGGCAAACTAACTTGATTTAATTAATCCCAAATTAATAGTCCCACCTCGGTTGTGGAGAAAAGAGGAGAGTCAGCCGCCTCTATAAATAGAGGCCCTCCCCCTTCCTCATAACTCGTCCCAAGCTCTAGATCTGAGCGGCTCTCGTAAATGTTGGAGCACGCTCGGATCTAAGCTTAAATTAATATTTCTCCTCTCCCTATAAATTTCTGCCTTGCTCCTGAGGGCTCTAGCAAAGCCGCAAAGGAGTTCGGATTCGGATCCGAAATCTAGGCGGAGGTTTCACTCGCGTGAAATTTTCTTCGGCGGTTGGTTGGCTCGGCGACACGGGATTGATCGCCTCGGGATGCGGAGCGGTTCGAGGAGCGGTTCGGGGAGCGGTTCGAGGAGCAGCTTGGCGTGGGACGGGGAGCGGCTTGGAAGACGGTGTGGAACATCTCGCCTGCCCCAGGGCTGAGATTCCGGGTATGTGTTTAATTAAGCATTAGTTTAATTTAATCGCAGTAGGCTAGATCCTTCTTGGGATGGTCAGACCCATCCCAAGTCGGCATAGATCTTGGATTAGGGTCTTGGACCTTAGGGTTAAATGTTAATAGATTAACATGATTATTTTCCGCTGCTTATCTGTCTATGTTCCGTCCGACTTGGGACGGGCATAGTGTTTTTGTGCCATAAGGGTCCCAGAAAACCCTTCACAGCCCGTAGGCTTCACCCGACTGCAAAGCCGTTCGCTAGCGACACCATCGCCCGCCGACCCCCTCCTCCGCTCCGCCTCCGTCCCCTCTCGTCAACCATCGACGTCCGCTGACCCTTAGTCACCGTCGGCAACGACGTCTGTAACGGCCGGTATTTTTAGCCGTGCTTTAGTCATGTGTATCGGTAATTTTCTTTCGAACATCTGGATTATTTTTTTGTCTGTGCGTTTCTTGTTACGCGTGTGCGAGTCTGTATTTCCGTTTTTACCGGAATGTCATTAATTGATCATCTAGTTTAACTAAAAACTTTAATTTAATTATTTTGCAAATTACTTTTGTTATTCTTACTAATTACTCTTGTTAAATTTTATAACTTAATTAATTAATTAATTAATTATTTTCACTTCATTCAAAAACACGTTTAGATTTTGAGAGGAGAAGTCGTATACGTTAGGCAGATGCAGTCCCTCTTGTTCATTCAACAAACATCATTTAAGTCTATCCTAATCAAAAACCTAACAAACATTAAAATTGCTCCCTGCTAACTTCTTCTTAAGGAGACATTGTCATCGGCAAAACAAATCCTCTGTAAATCCTCCATCAGACAAACCAAGAACCTATTTCACCCAAAAAATCGTTCTGCAAACAAAATCCTTCTGCAAATACAATCGTTCCCAAACCCATCATCTTCCCAACACAAATCCCTCAAACAAACCAATTCTCCAAGCTCAAAATCAGCCCCAAAAGACAAATTCTCCATCAATTTCTTCACCAAACCCAAATCTGAAAACATTTCAGATTCAAACCCAAATCAAAGCAAAAACAACCTCCAATTTCAGATCCAAACCAAAAGTCCAGATTCAAAAATAAAAAACAAACAAATCTGAAAATAATTTCAGATTCAAACTTCTCCTTCCTCATCTTCTCCTCTTCCTCCCCTCATCTTGGCCGAATCTCCCCCTCCCCTTGCCTGCGCGCGCCGCCCAGCCCTAACCGCCACCGCCGCCGGGCCGAGCTGCTGCCGCCGCTCGCCGGAGGCCGCCGCCCCGTCGCCTGAAGCCCATCACCGCCGGTCGCCCCTCCCTCGTGCTGCGTGCGTGAGTTCTATTCCCTCCCCTTTGCGTTCGTTTGCTGCAAATGAAATCACAAAAAAAAGAAAGCAAGAAACGAAATGTAGAAGAGATGGCAGTGGGTGAAGGGAGAAAGGAAGTAACAGAGATAATAGCCTTATAAGGTAATAAAGAGAGATAGAAAGAGAATGGGAGAGAGAGTTAGATAAGGTTATTTATTAAATAACGGGTAGAGTAAAGTTTATCATGTTAACTTGTTACCCCTTTAGTCAAACTAATATTATTGTCATGTTGACCATATAATTAACCTTATAATTAGTGTGTAATTAGATTAGTGGGTTAATTAGCTTAATTGATAAATTAGTGTTGTTTTAATTGTTAAATTGATTTCACCATATTAGTATGATTAAATAATAGGGTAATGATAAGTCATACCATGTTAGTGTAATATGATATAAACGTTACACTAGCCAGTAAACCCAATGAAATTGGGCAAACCCAGTTTGGGGATTAACTCAAAATGTTGCGTAACTCGCAATGGACCTAATTTATTAATATGTGTAACCAAAACAGAGAACCGACATCACCATAACGTAGTATCCTTCAAAACGAACCCAACGACACCAAAATCACTAAAATCGGACTAGTGTACAATTTATAGTGACTATTTGAAGTTAGGTGATCATTTGGCCATTTTCACGTAAAGTTGTATAACTAAAAATCTACACGTGAAATGACGCATGAAACTACTTCCACCATATTCTTGACTAAAAATGTAATCCAACGACATATAATTTGATATACCTTAATTTAAAACAATAACAAGAAAATTAGCTTTCGCGACTTAATTGTTAATTCTTACTTTCCGTATTTTTTGTTAATTATAATAAATGCTATTATTTAATGACACAGATACGTCGTGTACTTTCTTGTCGTTACTCGGACAACCCAAACTGTCCCAGTCAGGCAAGCGTGCAGTTATTTTATGTTTTTGTGTATCTGATGTTGTACACTTAATTGCTGACACATACACACTTTTTAGAAATGTTAGACTTAAACTCGTGTGCGTGTGTGTGGACCCCTTAACAATCAAAATAAACACACTTTGTGAATGGTAATGTTTCTGGACGTATATGGTTAATTTTAGAACTGTTGATACTCATAGAATGATAAATGCCGTTGGCTACCAGTTGTTACATGCCGTTGGCTACCAGTTGCCGTTGGCTCTCGTTGTTACATGCCATTGGCTACCAGTTGCCGTTGGCTCTCGTTGTTACATGCCGTTGGCTACCAGTTGCCGTTGGCTCTCGTTGTTACAAGCCGTTGGCTACCAGTTGCCGTTGGCTACTAGTTGTACATGCCGTTGGCTACCAGTTGTCGTTGGCTACTAGATGGCTATTCTTGTCGGTCCCATGTGACTAGTCTGGCTCGTGTTCCAGTAGGGTCACAGGTGACTAGTCTGGCTCATGTTCTAGTATATGATGGTTAGCACCCTGGCTCGTGGTCCAGGAAGTACATCCTAGCTCGTGGTCCAGGTGTATTCATTTACTATTCGTCTAACGGCGGGGCCTTAGTCACGGACTTGCACACACAGTTAAACTATTGTAAAAGAAAGTTAACTTACAGACTGCTGTTACATTTCTTAACTGCCTTGTTAATGCTTATAACAGAACTACCATGCTAGTGTAACTTTTCATAATTGCTTTAACCACCATGCTAGTGTAACTTTTCATAATTGTTTTAACTGCTTCAGTTCAATGAAATACATGCTAGTGTAAATTCCTTTAACTGCTGTAAAACTGCCATATATAACTTGTTATATATCTTGCCTTGGGTCATCTGACATCTACTTGCAGACCCTTACTGACATACATTCATGTTATTTGAATGTATGTTAGGTTATGAGACAGGTTATCTGGAGGACGAGTTGCTGGATCAGAGTGATCCAATAGACCAGGATTCTGCTGATCCTGAAGTCCACCCTACCGTGGACTAGAGCTGATCATCACCGCTGCAACTATTTACTTTTTACCGCTGTTGTTTGTAGGGTGGGTACCCACTTTATCTGTATCGCTATCGTGTAGGCCATGTTTGGGGCCCTTTTATTATTGTGTACTTTATCTGGATGTTGGATTTAATATTTCTGTTGTTCTGAGTTGCATGCAAGTTCCTGCGAAAGGTGTTTTCACAGACGCTTATTGGGTTCGAGCTTCACCGCTCCAATCTAAGCGGGCCCGCTCGCATCCTCGCCCCAAGTATAATGGGAAGCGGGGTGTGACAGGTTTTTATGGTGGCCCATGTAGGTCGTGCATTTAGCAAAACTTCAGGACAATGGAAAATACTATTAATGGCCAAAACATCTAGATTTATCTCGTACACAATTTAATCGGGTTTCTTTTCTCGGCATCGACTAGTTAAGGACTTTCTATGCTACTATCGACTGTCACAAGAAGAGAGTAGTATTCGAAATTCCCGACCATCCGGTGTTCGAATTCATTAGTGGTAGTCGTTCGCTCGAGCCTATCATATTTCGGGCTCAGCCGAACGAAGCGATCCTCGCATCTACGCAAGTCGAACTGGAGAAGCCTGCAGTGGTTCGAGACTTCGAAGATGTATTTCCGGAAGACATTTCTGGATTGCCGCCTGATCGAGCTTTGGAGTTCAGTATTGATCTGATACCAAATACTCAACCAATCTCGAGGGAACCTTACCGTATGGCTCCAACAGAACTTAAAGAGCTACGGAAGCAGTTGGATGACCTGTTGTAGAAAGGATTCATTCATCGCAACGTGTCCCCCTGGGGTGCACCTGTACTGCTGGTCAAGGAGAAGGATGGATCGAGAAGAATGTGCGTGGGTTATCGGTAACTGAACAATGTCACTGTGAAGAATAAGTACCTGTTACCTCGCATAGATGATATCTTCGATCAACTCGGTGGATCACGAGTTTTCTCGAAGTTGGACCTCAGGAGTGGATATCATCAGGTGAAGGTCAAGAATGAGGATGTTTACAAGACAGCTTTTTGGACCAAGTATGGACACTACGAGTTCGTTGTCATGATTCTCATATTCTATGATTTTCTGGATAAATTCGTACTGATATTCATTGATGACATATTGGTCTACTCAAAGAGCGAGAAGGAGCATGCTGAGCATCTGCAGATGGTTTTGGAGACGCTTCGTCGTCATCAGTTGTATGCCAAGTACAACAAGTGCGAGTTCTGGTTGGACCGGATTGCATTTCTTGGACATGTGGTATCAGGCAAAGGTATCTCAGTTGACCCAGAGAAGGTTACATCAGTAAGGAATTGGCCTACCCCTCGGTCAGCATCAGATATCCGGATTTTCCTAGGATTGGCGGGATACTACCGTCGATTCATTCAGAGCCCATGACTCGACTGACGAGGAAGGACGTCAAGTATGTTTGGTCAGACACTTGCGAGCAAGCATTTGGGACTTTGAAAGCAAAGCTGACATCTGCACCAGTTCTGGCTATACCAGATAGGACTGGAGGATTCGAGATCTTTTGCGATGCCTCGGGCAATGGTCTTGGATGTGTTCTGCATCAACATGGTCATGTAGTCGCTTATGCTTCTCGACAATTGAAGATTCACGAGAAGAATTACCCGACTCACGACTTGGAGTTAGCCGCTGTCATCTTCGCTTTGAAGATTTGGAGACATTTCTTACTGAGTGAGAAGGTGAAGATTTCACTGATCACAAAATTTTGAAATATATTTTTACTCAGAAGGAGTTGAATATGAGACATCGCAGGTAGTTAGAGCTGATGGCTGATTACGAAATCGACCTTCAGTATCATCCAGGGAAGGTTAATGTTGTACCTGATGCTTTGAGCAGACTTCCAGTGGTTATGACTCTCACAGTTCAGTGGAGGTTACAACAGGATCTGTGTGAGATGAACACAGAGGTTGTATTACCTGGAGTCACATCATCGTTGATGAATATGCAGAGTCAGTCGACGATAGTGGATTGGATCAAAGCTGCACAGTCTGGAGATGCTAAACTACATAGGATCCGAGAGCAAGTTGAAGCTGGATTTTGGACTGACTTTATCATTCATGAGGATGGTTCCTTGAGATACGACAGTAGGATCTGCATACCTTCCGGTGATATCAGAGATGAGCTGATCAATGAAGCTCATAGCTCTCCCTATTCCATTCATCCTGGCGGTACCAAGATGTACAAGGATCTCCATCTGAATTTTTGGTGGCACGGTATGAAGAGGAGCGTAGCTCGTAGCATCGCCAAATGTCTTGTGTGTCAGCAAGTGAAGGCTGAACATCATCGCATTGTCGGATTACTTCAACCTTTGCCGATTCTGGAGTGGAAGCGACAACACATTACCATGGATTTCGTGACTGGACTACCTCGGAGCAGCAAGCAAAATGTCGCGATTTGGGTTATCGTTGAACGATTAACCAAGTCTGCGCATTTTATACCTTTTCGAGTAAGACAAGCTACAGAGATACTTGCGAAGAAGTATATGGAGGTAAATACCTTTCTTATACCTTTATAGCTTCTTTCTAGTATACGTCATGATGTGAACGATAATCGTGCAGGAGATTGTACGATTACATGGAGTTCCTGTGAGTATCGTTTCCGACCGGGACACAAGATTCATGTCTCAATTCTGGAAGAGTTTGCAGACTAATTTGGGTACCTGTCTGAAATTCAGTACTACGTATCACCCGCAAACTGATGGACAGTCGGAGCGCACTATCCAGATATTGGAGGACATGTTGAGAGCTTGCATGTTGGATCTCAAGGGTTCGTGAGAGGATCATCTACATCTGGTGGAGTTTTCCTACAACAACAGCTACCAGGCGAGCATTGGCATGGCGCCATTTGCTGCTCTCTATGGAAGGAAATGTCTGTCCCTGCTGAGTTGGGATGACGTTGGTGATAGAAAGCTGTTGGGACCAGAGATGATACTTGAGGCTGTGGATGTTGTGCGTTATATCAGAGGCAAGCTTCGGATTGCTCAGGACCGTTATAAGCATTGGGCTGATGCTAAAAGGCGTCCACTGGAGTTTCAGCCGGGAGATCATGTGTTCCTAAAGATCTCCCCGAATCAAGGAGTGATTCGCTTTGGGAAGCGAGGCAAGCTTAGTCCGAGATACATTGGACCTTTTCGATGTGCTAGAGCGAGTTGGAGAGGTAGCTTATCGCTTAGCACTACCACCGTCTTTTGTGGGAGTACATGATGTCTTTCATGTGTCCCAGCTACGTCGTTATATCAGCGACCCCTCACACGCTGTGGACTACTCAGAGATCACAGTTCGACCAGATCTGACGTACGAACAACAACCAGTGGAGATCTTAGATCGACGTCAGAAAGTCTTCAGGACCAAGACTATTGATTTAGTCAGAGTGATGTGGCGTCGCGACTCGCCACGAGAATCTACCTGGGAGCGAGAAGATGAGATGCGAGAGCGTTATCCATATTTATTTCATGCTCCTTAGTTGATAGGAATTTCGAGGACGGAATTTTCTTAAGGTGGGTAGAATGTAACGGCCGGTATTTTTAGCCGTGCTTTAGTCATGTGTATCGGTAATTTTCTTTCAAACATCTGGATTATTTTTTCGTCTGTTCGTTTCTTGTTACGCGTGTGCGAGTCTGTATTTCCGTTTTTACAGGAATGTCATTAATTGATCATCTAGTTTAACTAAAAACTTTAATTTAATTATTTTGCAAATTACTTTTGTTATTCTTACTAATTACTCTTGTTAAATTTTATAACTTAATTAATTAATTAATTAATTATTTTCACTTCATTCAAAAACACGTTTAGATTTTGAGAGGAGAAGTCGTATACGTTAGGCAGATGCAGTCCCTCTTGTTCATTCAACAAACATCATTTAAGTCTATCCTAATCAAAAACCTAACAAACCTTAAAATTGCTCCCTGCTAACTTCTTCTTAAGGAGACATTGTCATCGGCAAAACAAATCCTCTGTAAATCCTCCATCAGACAAACCAAGAACCTATTTCACCCAAAAAATCGTTCTGCAAACAAAATCCTTCTGCAAATACAATCGTTCCCAAACCCATCATCTTCCCAACACAAATCCCTCAAACAAACCAATTCTCCAAGCTCAAAATCAGCCCCAAAAGACAAATTCTCCATCAATTTCTTCACCAAACCCAAATCTGAAAACATTTCAGATTCAAACCCAAATCAAAGCAAAAACAACCTCCAATTTCAGATCCAAACCAAAAGTCCAGATTCAAAAATAAAAAACAAACAAATCTGAAAATAATTTCAGATTCAAACTTCTCCTTCCTCATCTTCTCCTCTTCCTCCCCTCATCTTGGCCGAATCTCCCCCTCCCCTTGCCTGCGCGCGCCGCCCAGCCCTAACCGCCACCGCCGCCGGGCCGAGCTGCTGCCGCCGCTCGCCGGAGGCCGCCGCCCCGTCGCCTGAAGCCCATCATCGCCGGTCGCCCCTCCCTCGTGCTGCGTGCGTGAGTTCTATTCCCTCCCCTTTGCGTTCGTTTGCTGCAAATGAAATCACAAAAAAGAAAGAAAGCAAGAAACGAAATGTTGAAGAGATGGCAGTGGGTGAAGGGAGAAAGGAAGTAACAGAGATAATAGCCTTATAAGGTAATAAAGAGAGATAGAAAGAGAATGGGAGAGAGAGTTAGATAAGGTTATTTATTAAATAACGGGCAGAGTAAAGTTTATCATGTTAACTTGTTACCCCTTTAGTCAAACTTATATTATTGTCATGTTAACCATATAATTAACCTTATAATTAGTGTGTAATTAGATTAGTGGGTTAATTAGCTTAATTGATAAATTAGTGTTGTTTTAATTGTTAAATTGATTTCACCATATTAGTATGATTAAATAATAGGGTAATGATAAGTCATACCATGTTAGTGTAACATGATATAAACGTTACACTAGCCAGTAAACCCAATGAAATTGGACAAACCCAGTTTGGGGATTAACTCAAAATGTTGCGTAACTCGCAATGGACCTAATTTATTAATATGTGTAACCAAAACAGAGAACCGACATCACCATAACGTAGTACCCATCAAAACGAACCCAACGACACCAAAATCACTAAAATCGGACTAGTGTACAATTTATAGTGACTATTTGAAGTTAGGTGATCATTTGGCCATTTTCACGTAAAGTTATATAACTAAAAATCTACACGTGAAATGACGCGTGAAACTACTTCCACCGTATTCTTGACTAAAAATGTAATCCAACGACATATAATTTGATATACCTTAATTTAAAACAATAACAAGAAAATTAGCTTTCACGACTTAATTGTTAATTCTTACTTTCCACATTTTTTGTTAATTATAATAAATGTTATTATTTAATGACGCAGATACGTCGTGTACTTTCTTGTCGTTACTCGGACAACCCAAACTGTCCCAGTCAGGCAAGCGTGCAGTTATTTTATGTTTTTGTGTATCTGATGTTGTACACTTAATTGCTGACACATACACACTTTTTAGAAATGTTAGACTTAAACTCGTGTGCGTGTGTGTGGACCCCTTAACAATCAAAATAAACACACTTTGTGAATGGTAATGTTTCTGGACGTATATGGTTAATTTT
Source organism: Scilla litardierei (assembly GCA_030789695.1). Taxonomy (NCBI): domain Eukaryota; kingdom Viridiplantae; phylum Streptophyta; class Magnoliopsida; order Asparagales; family Asparagaceae; genus Scilla; species Scilla litardierei. The sequence goes on along the minus strand of CM061133.1, from coordinate 142,449,616 downwards.
AGAACTGTTGATACTCATAGAATGATAAATGCCGTTGGCTACCAGTTGTTACATGCCGTTGGCTACCAGTTGCCGTTGGCTCTCGTTGTTACATGCCATTGGCTACCAGTTGCCGTTGGCTCTCGTTGTTACATGCCGTTGGCTACCAGTTGCCGTTGGCTCTCGTTGTTACATGCCGTTGGCTACCAGTTGCCGTTGGCTACTAGATGGCTATTCTCGTCGGTCCCGTGTGACTAGTCTGGCTCGTGTTCCAGTAGGGTCACAGGTGACTAGTCTGGCTCGTGTTTTAGTATATGACTGTTAGCACCCTGGCTCGTGGTCCAGGAAGTACATCCTAGCTCGTGGTCCAGGTGTATTCATTTACTATTCTTCTAACGGCGAGGGCCTTAGTCACGGACTTGCACACACAGTTAAACTATTGTAAAAGAAAGTTAACTTACAGACTGCTGTTACATTTCTTAACTGCCTTGTTAATGCTTATAACAGAACTACCATGCTAGTGTAACTTTTCATAATTGCTTTAACTGCCATGCTAGTGTAACTTTTCATAATTGTTTTAACTGCTTCAGTTCAATGAAATGCATGCTAGTGTAAATTCCTTTAACTGCTGTAAAACTGCCATATATAACTTGTTATATATCTTGCCTTGGGTCATCTGACATCTACTTGCAGACCCTTGCTGACATACATTCATGTTGTTTGAATGTATGTCAGGTTACGAGACAGGTTATCTGGAGGACGAGTTGCTGGATCAGAGTGATCCAATAGACCAGGATTCTGCTGATCCTGAAGTCCACCCTACCGTAGACTAGAGCTGATCATCACCGATGCAGCTATTTACTTTTCACCGCTGTTGTTTGTAGGGTGGGTACCCACTTTATCTGTATCGCTATCGTGTAGGCCATGTTTGGGGCCCTTTTATTATTGTGTACTTTATCTGGATGTTGACTTTAATATTTTTGTTGTTCTGAGTTGCATGCAAGTTCCTACGAAAGGTGTTTTCACAGACGCTTATTGGGTTCGAGCTTCACCGCTCCAACCTAAGCGGGCCCGCTCGCGTCCTCGCCCCAAGTATAATGGGAAGCGGGGCGTGACAACGTCGAACGCGAGAACCCCGCAGCCCAACTCCCCCTTTCCCATTCATCACTACGCTCGCTGCTACAGGCTATCGCTGTCACGCCCCGCTTCCCAAAACAACGGAGGCGAAGTGTGACTAAGGCCCGCTTAGGCCGGAGCTGTGAAGCCCGGACCCACTAAGCGTCTGTGTGGTACTCCAAGACGAAGGAAGAGGTCCCTGCATGTTAGTACAGAGCAAAAAATTACTGAAAAAGAAAACATTCATTTTATTCCAAATTTATCAATCCAGAGTACTGAGAGTTTAATTAAGCCTGACTCGGCCACACCAACTGAAAGGTAAACTACTGGTGCAAGCACCCAACCTAGACAGAAAATAAATGGTGCTACGCACCCAACTAGACTGCAGTGAGACCCCTGGATCAGCAACGTGAAAGCCTCTTGCTCTGGTCCTCCTCGGGCACGTACTCAGGATCGACGTCCTCCGACTCTACATACTCCGGCAGGTCCGCCTCGTCAACGTACTTCGGCTCGGTACCTGACGTACAGCACCCAAGGGAAAATGAACTGTACGTTAGGTAAAGTCTACACAGAAAATGTCAGACTCTACTGCAAGTGTATTTAATTTAAGACAACGTTTTACTGGTTGATTAGCATGCTGGGGTTATAGCAGAGTAACAAAAGTAACGCAGCAAGAAAGGTAAAACGCGTCAAGCGGTAGTCATAGCGTGTGATACCGACTACGGGACTAACCTAAGAGGGACGAGACGAGACATGACAAGATGGGACAAAGCAGGACAGGACAAGACACGTGTGACACGAAGGGTTCATGCCTTACGGTTCGAGGGGGATCAGACCCTCTCCCCGTGCGCACACTGAACCCTACCCCAACCAGGAACTCAGGACAAGAAGGTACATGGATCACTTCTGCTAGGGAAGCATCCGAAACGCCCGTGGGCTTTTTGTATAACAGGGATCAGTCTCATATGGAGAGCATCCGAAACGCCCGGAGGCTTTTGTGTAACAGGGATCACTCCCGCGTGGAGAGCATCCGAAACGCCCGGAGGCTTTTTGTGTAACAGGGATCACTCTCACGTGGAGAGCATCCAAAACGCCTGGAGGCTTTTTGTGTAACAGGACATGACACACAAGGAATTGTTATTCTAAGGGGCCCACACACACGCACACACAGGAAAAACCCTAAGGTGTCAAATGATGTTGTTGTTGCGCTTAGACTTCGTCGTCAAGTCTAAGCCGTCAGGGGCGTCCTGGACGCTATCATTTCACGTCCGGTTCTCTTTGTTCATAGTTTAATAGTTCTAATAGTCTAAGGCCTAGGCACGGCCGAAAGTGCAAGTGAATACACTTGCCTGCGATGGCAAGCGTGTCATTCGTCCGGAGCATCTCGTCCAGACGTCGCGTCCTCGGTAGTCCGTCTGAAATAGGGTCACGACGACAATGTCAGGTCGCATTTTTAATAAGTCCTATTTAGGGATTGTTTCTAGATTGTCGGTACTACCCTATTCATCAAAGTCACGTTTTGGTGTTTCGTTCAACCTAGATCGACTTCTACCCTATGTGCACAGAAAAAGTTGTCCGATTGTCGATCTTCCTACGGTGGGTAATCATTTTACAGAAGCTGAAGGTAAATTTAGTTTGAGCTGTCCAAATTTTAGTTTAGGGTTTGATTTTGCTACGGTGTGGGTGTGCTACGAGTTCGGGGGACCAACCTCTCTGGTGTTTGTCGTAGAACGGAAGTAGAGTCTGAACGGCGGGATCTCCTCGTCGTCTACGGTGTCTCGGCTACAGGTAGCGTAGCCAGACACGTCCTGGCAGCGAACCGGAAGTGCGGGCGGCGTGCGGGGATGGCGGACAGTGAAGGCGAGCCCGGTAATGGTCCGTAGAATGTGTAGGCGGCCCCAAAGAGCCGTGGTACAGCGAGCAAAAGGGAACGACGGCTGAGGGGTCCAAACAGTGAGTAACAAGAACGAGCACGGATAAGTATAGCGAAGAAAACCCGCTGGAAGGGGGGCGGCAACGGAAACGTCGCCTGGCCGTCGGGCGATGGCCGGAGACACCAACGGTCGGCGGCTGCTAACGAGTCCGTTCACGCGCACGCTGTTGAGGCGTCGGAGAGCCAAGACAGCGGCTATTACGGCTACTACAGGCGATGCCGATGATGTTCGTTGGCAAGGCAGCGTCAAAGGGCTCCGGGGATCGCCGGCGGGCCCAGCGGCGATCGGAAGAGGCGGCGGTTGCCAGAAATCTCAGCAGCAGCTCGGAGAGCTGCTGCTGCTGCTATCGTTGCGGGGAGAGGCCACCGGATCCGGTGGTCTCCAGCGTCGTGGGCGGCTGTGGAGCGCCCGAGGGGGTCGTGGCGGCGGTCTCGAACAGTCGGCTGCCGGCGGTGAGGACGAGGGAGGGAGAGACGCGAGGGAGAGGGAAAGAGTCGCAAGGGAGGGGTTCTTTTCGTGTGTGGCGGCTGTGAGAAGAAACAGCCCTAGCTTGTGTACTCACGTGAATAGCTTTGGTTATTAGGGGTTTAAAAAGAGTTTAATTTTGATATTTAGATATAGGTTAGTAAGTTAAAGGAGGGGAGATAAAGAGATAGAGGGTGTAGAAAAAGGAGAAAGTTTAGGGGACTATAGAAGGACACTATTAGGAAAGATACGCATGAGCTAATCAAGGGATTTAATCAGATCTGATATCAATTTGAATTTCAAACGATTAGGGGGATAAATCAACGGTTGAGATTTAACCGGAAGATATCTCTCGCTACGGGCGTCGGAAAATTAATCCGAAAATACCGGGACGATCGTGGAGACGAGATGCACAGGGATACAAAGTCTGATGGTGTGTTACGCCTACCAAGAATTTACGTAAAATCTGGAACTGCATTTTGAGATAAAAAACTAAAACGCCCCTATCATTCCAAGTCGTTTAGCGAGAAAACAAGCCGTGAAATGACGTTCCCAAAAATTACTATAAAATTCTACACCATCATACGGTCACAACGGCATATCACATCACATATATCGGAGTCCAGAAAGTGCCAAATAAAATACGTGCACGGTAAAGCACGTGTACGCAGGGAATCCGTAAGGTCGAAAAGTGACCGTTTCATTCTACCCCACTAAAATAAAGATTCCGTCCTCGGAATCAACAACGCTAATCAGCAAGCAGAAAGGGAAAACGCTCCCTCATCTCCTCCTCGCGCTCCCAAGTGGACTCTCTAGGTGATCCGTGACGCCACATCACTCTCACCAGGTCGACTACCTTATTCCTCAATTGCTTCTGTAGACGGTCCAAAATCTGCACAGGCTGCTGGTCATATGTCAGGTCCGGACGGACCGTAATCTTCGAGAAATCCACAGTGTGCGACGGATCACTGACGTACCGATGTAACTGAGATACGTGGAATATGTCGTGAACTCCCTGCAAAGATGGTGGCAGAGCAAGGCGGTAGGCCACTGCTCCCACGCGCTCTAGCACATCGAATGGTCCAATATACATCGGACTCAGCTTTCCCTTCTTCGGGAAACGAATAACTCCGCGGTTCGGAGAAATCTTCAGGAAGACGTGATCTCCTGGCTGGAACTCCAAAGGTCTCCTCTTGGCATCAGCACAATGCTTGAAACGATCCTGTGCAACTCTGAGCTTCTCCCTGATGTCTCTCATGACATCCACAGCTTCCACTATCATCTCTGGACCCAACAGCTCCCGATCTCCGATGTCATCCCAGCTCAGTGGCGATCGACATTTCCTCCCATAAATGCAGCAAACGGCGCCATGCCAATGCTCGCCTGGTAGCTGTTGTTATACGAAAACTCCACCAAGTGAAGATGGTCCTCCCAAGATCCCTTCAAATCGAGCATACAAGCTCGCAGCATATCCTCCAGAATCTGAATAGTCCTCTAGGACTGGCCATCGGTCTGCGGGTGGTACGCCGTGCTGAAACTCAAACTCGTACCCAAATTCTCTTGCAGACTTCTCCAGAACTGAGATGTGAACCTCGAGTCTCTGTCAGACACGATGCTCATGGGGACTCCATGTAAGCGTACGATCTCCTGCACGTACACGGTCTACGTCACAACCACCTCAAAGAGGAAAATTTTAAAAGAGGAGTAAAAAAATGAAATTTTACCTCTAGATATTTACTCGCCAAGACTTCCGTAGACTGGCCCACTCAGAACGGGATGAAATGCACAGACTTAGTTAACCGATCAACGATCACCCAGACTGCGTCGTTCTGTTTCGGGGTCCGAGGTAAACCAGTCACGAAATCCATCGTGATATGTTGCCACTTCCACTCCGGAATAGGAAGCGGTTGTAGTAAACCAGCCGTACGATGGTGCTCGGCCTTCACCTGTTGGCATATCAAACACTTGGCAACGCTCCGTGCCACACTCCTCTTCATACCAATCCACCAGTAATTCAGACGGAGGTCCTTATACATCTTGGTGCCTCCGGGATGTATAGAATATGGCGAGCTATGAGCCTCGCTCAAAAGCTCCTCCCGAACATCACCTGCCGGTACGCAAAGCCTACTTACGTATCGCAGCGAAATATCCTCATGAATCACGAACTCCGTCCATAGCCCAGCTTCAACCTGCCTCCTGATCCTCTGTAGCTTCGGATCTCCTGCCTGTGCTGCCTTGATCCGATCCACGATCGTGGACTGAATCTGCAAATTCATGAATGAAAGAACCACACCAGGTAGGACGACCTCTAGATCCATCTCTCTCAGCTCCTACTGTATCCTCCAGTCGGCAGTATGCATCATCGCAGTAGGAAGTCTACTCAATGCATCAGGCACTACGTTCACCTTCCTTGGGTGATACTGGAAGTCTATCTCATAGTCAGCCATGAGCTCTAACCATCGTCTCTGACGCATGTTGAGCTCCTTCTGCGTAAAGATGTACTTCAAGCTCTTGTGATCGGTGAAAATCTTCACGCTCTCACTCAGCAAGAAGTGCCTTCAGATCTTTAGTGCAAATATCACCGCTGCCAACTCCAGATCGTGCGTCGGGTAATTCTTCTCATGGGTCCTCAACTGACGAGAAGCGTACGCGACCATGTGGCCATGCTGATGCAAGACGCATCATAGGCCCTTCTCTGATGCATCACAATATACCTCGAAGCCTCCGCTCCGATCCGGTACAGCCAAAACCGGTGCCGTGGTCAACCTCACCTTCAAGATACTGAAGGCCTCCTCATAAGCATCTGACCAATGGAACTCCACATCCTTCCTCGCCAGCTTCATCATCGGCTCTGTAATCTTCGAGAAATCCTTAATGAACCGTCGATAATAACTTGCTAAGCCAAAAAAGCTCTTGATGTCCGACGCTGACTGCAGAGTCGGCCAATCTCTGACTGCTCTGACCTTCTCCGGATCTACAGAAATGCCATCACCGAACACCACGTGTCCCAGAAACGCGACTCTGTCCAGCCAGAACTCGCACTTACTATACTTGGCATATAGCTTATGTCGTCTCTCAGCGTCTCCAGCACTGTCCTCAGATGACAGCTGTGCTCCTCCTCAGACTTCGAGTAAATGAGGATGTCATCTATAAAGATAACAACAAATTTATCCAGGAAGTCGTAGAAAATCAAATTCATCAAATTCATGAATATAGCTGGAGTATTGGTTACGCCAAAAGGCATAACCACGAACTCATAATGTCCGTACTTCGTCCAGAAGGCTGTCTTCGGAATATCGTCCTTCTTCACCTTCAGCTGATGATATCCGCTCCTCAAGTCCAACTTCGAGAAAACTCTAAAACCTCCCAGTTGATCAAAGATGTCATCGATACGCGGCAGCGGATACTTATTCTTCAATGTGACATCATTCAGTCCTCGATAGTCCACGCACATCCTGCGGGACCCATCCTTCTTCTTCACAAGCAATACTGGTGCACCCCACGGTGACACACTAGGGTGGATGAAACCCTTCTGTAACAACTCATCTAATTGCTTCCTGACCGGCGCCCCGTTTAAGGTATGGGCGCGGTGTCGTTTTACCGCAAGTGCACGGTTAGTGTAGGGTGCGGGTTTATCGAACTCAGGGAGGTGGATGGCTTGAATGGCTACTAGCCTCACCTAGGTTGTGTGCTAGCTACGCGGATGATATGGGTGGAAGTGTAGAAATAAAAGAAAGAAATGAAAAAGACACGAAATGAATCCCCGCTAACACGGGCTAGAGCACTCATGACACTTGGCATTTGACTTGACCCAGGGTGAGACATTGCCCCAAAAGGTGGTACCTAACGTCCATGGCCCGATATTCCGGTCGGTGCCAAGTACGCTAGGCCTACCCGGTTCCGGACGGTGGGCATTCCCATGTCCATTAACACCTTCCGCAACCAGGAGCATTAAGGCCACAATGATAACTCCCAACACTTCGTCCAAGCCGTTCCCACGCGCGAGGACTCAATGTCTACGCTAGGGACGTGAGCTGTGGCTAGGGAGTCAGTTTATTCCCCCTTGGCCTGATGGTCAGAGGCGGTCTTTTTCCCGCCAATGACAATGAAACACCACCGCGTAACCCTAATGGCCAAATAGGTCGAATGTGATTTCTAGCAATACATCGAAGCGGGTCTTGACTGGACAAGACACCGGACCCCAATCTCCAACGCAACTAGTGTGTTGCCATACGAATTGGACTCAGATTGCTAGAAATCCCCATTGACACATTTCATCGAACACAAGCCATGCAATCAAGTCAAATGTAGTTTTCCAAGCATCAATCCTACCCTAACCCGTATTAGGGTTCATCAACACTACTCAATGGTGAAGAACACAAAAACAAGCAAAAGAAATGACATACAAACGTTCACCATCAAGCAAAATAAACACAATACAAAACAATAGAAAATAGGAGGAAGAAATACTTATCTTGAGTTTGAATCTTCAATCCAATACAAGATTTATTACAATAGAAAACCTAATCTAACCTAATCTAAAACTGCAAGAAAGGTGAAGAAAAGTTGCTGAAAAAACAGCTGAAGATGTCCCCCAGAAATGCCCCAACGTCTCTTAATAAACCCCCTCAAAACCCCACCGGTTCGGGTCCAAAACCCACTCAAATCTGCTAAAACAGGCCCACCCGATCAGGTGGAAGTTCACCCGATCGGGTGGAATAAACAGAGAGCACAGAAACGTAGAAAAAGATCTCACCCGATTGGGTGGAAACTCACCCGATCGGGTGAAATGAAAATTCAGACTGCTGCCAATTTCAGCACACAGCTGCGCTCCGAAAATTCCAGAAAAATGTAGAAAAATCGGATTTGGGCATGCGACCTATCGTTGGAAAGCTAACGACGATGCCGACGATAGAAAAATAAGAGATCACCCAAAATCCCTCTGGAATGATAGAAGATCTTCAATGAGTGCACCAGCAGCGTGCAAAAGCGGAAGAAAAGGCCACCCGATCGGTTGAAACATCAACCGATCGGGTGAGCCGCTTGTTGCTTTGGCCATCAGGCTTCGGGAGATTCAACCGGTCACTGAGGAGAGCGGGTGGAGCCATCGGTTCGATATTTGAGGCGATGCGGCTACAGATGAACCGATCGGGTGAGATGTCACCCGATCGGTTGGAATTCAGCTCCAAATTCCCGAGAATTGGGGCGTTTGAACCGGTCACTAAACCGACCGGGTGACTTCTTGGCCGCTCCAACAAGTGTCCGGGTGGTGCACGCGTGCATCACCCGATCAGTTGGAAGTGACCAACCGGTCGGGTGAGGGGCTGAAAGATGTGATCTTCGTCGTTTGACCCCCTGGATCATGCGTGACTCCTCACGTTGCTCCGGGGACTCATGATATCGTCGTTTTATGTCCCCTACACCGGTAAATTCCTACAAAATATGAAAAACACGGAAAAGTGAAAGAAAACAAGAAAACACGAGAAAACGAATACAAGACGGCGGTAAATAACGGAAAAACACGGGAGAAAACGTGCGCAAATATATGAAATATAAACGCACGTCAAAATTCCCCAAGCTGAACTCTTCCTCGTCCTCGAGGAAGAAGAGTGAGAGTAGGAGCTCGGAGAGAGAAAATAGAGAGAAAGAGAGAAAAAGAAAACTCTATATCCTAGATCGCCCGTCAGGGTCAACGAAATCAAAAACGACACACCAAGCAAGCAAACACCAAATCACATTACTAAACCAAGGAATACGAGTCCAGACAAATGCCGTGGGCCCACGTGGTGAAGCGCGAGTGAGTGTGGTCGTGTGCTAGCAGACGGTGTCACTATATACATTGTGCAATAAAGCTCGATATACACAAATCCAAGAAATGACCCAAATATCGATTCGATTCGAATTAAGCGGTGAATATATAGCTCAAGCATGCATGAGAATAGAGCGAGAATCGAAACATATCATGCGTCAAGGACTCCACAGCTAGGGACTAGGAAATCACCACACTATAGCCTAGATAATAGATAAAAAGTTCCTAAGCCAAGTGTTTTCGAAAACGATGGGGGTTGAGATGATGTGGAGTAGAACACTCGGTGCAAATTCTCGCCTTCCCTTTATTCTCGGTAGATAGGAAAAATATTCACACTGGAAATTTTTGGGTTTTGGGTATTTGTATTTTTTTGGATTTTTGGCTATACATATTTTTTTTCTTTTCTCTTTTCTTTTCTTTTTTGGGGTTTTCTTTTTGCTCCCTTTTTTGATTTTTGGATATTGGGATATATACATGTGTACTCTCCCAAGTGGGAGAACGGTACACGACGAGGGGATTTGCACCAAGTAAAATAAAAATGAAATCGGATTCTAAACACTTGGGCAAAGGAGATATTTCTCATTAATCAGAGCATAGGCTAAATGTGTTATCCTAGTCCTTGTTTGTGGAATCCCGACACATGCGAATTGAAGCATACGATATAAACATATAACATGCATATAGAAGCAGACAGTAGAAGAAAATACCGCATATTCAAATTGAAGCATGATAATCTAGGGGTCAACCAAGGATAGGTATATAAATCAACATCACAAAGTAGAAGCACACAATAAGCTAGTCACGACACACGACTCACATAGAAGCATAGTGAACCCATGAAGCATGAAATGCAATAGGACTTGGCTTCCCAGGGTTAGTGAATGTGATCATCGTAGCTATGCTAGGTGTGTGAGATTTTGTGGCAATTCATCATAGGGTTCATCTCTAGGAGAAAGAGATAAACAGAAGAAAAGAAAAAGAAAAAGAAAAAGATGGAGAAAAACGACTCAAATAACAAAGAAAAAGAGACAAATGACGCACGAAGTGCGACTCCCCCAAGCTGAAAGTTGCATTGCCCTCAATGCAATAATAGTTTATACGGGAGGGCAAAGAAAATTGGGGGGGGGGGGGGGTGCGCACCGACACAAAAAGTGAAAAACATGAAAAACACATGAACGAAACTAAAAAAATAAGAAAAAGAAACACTCAAATAAAAGATATAAAACACGATGAAAGAACACATAGACACAGACACACAACAACGACACGCGAAAACATGCACACAAATCGATTCCCCCAAGCTGAACATGACAATGCTAGCGAAATGATATGATCAATGTGATGCAGAAAATGCAAGGGGAAGATCGGAAAAGAAAAGAAAGAAATCAAAATGCAGGAGAGACGGTGTGCTCATTCTCCTTGGAAGAGGATGGGGGTGAAATGATAGAAGGGCACGACATGATGGGTTATTATGATGCAAAAGCAAATCCTAGATACGCTCCCCTCGCTAATGAGAGGAAACGAGATTATTCAAATCTAAACTAGAAAGCGGTAAAATTTTTACACTACTGGATTAGGATACACCTGAGCATATGCGGATCCAAGATCTGGAGCGGGGCAGGTAGCGCTTTAACTTCTCCTTCTGTGGCTCCGCCAGAAGCGTTATGCCACATGTGCCAATGGACCCAAGCAATGTACCTCCAAGCATCCCTCGTAGGTGTCCACCTGTGACCTACAAAGGACGAGGTGCATTAGTCCATGGCAAGAAATTATTTCCCAAAATAAATGTATCCCAGAGATAATCGTCAACATAAGATGGAAAAATAATAAACGGGTGATGAATACTCCCTGAGAATGGGTCGCTATCCTCTGTACTAGTGACGACCGAATTCTCGCTCTCCATGAGAAGTGGCTCTCCAGGTAGTGACGCACCGCATCATACCTCAAGGGAAGTAGATCATGTGTCCTGCGAGAGATATGTAGTGTCAAAAATATATGAGTCTAAAGAAATAGGACGTGAAAAGCGAGACTCAAATGTGGAGTGAGAGTAAGTATGAAAATCTCCCGGAATAGGGACAATATGCTCAAGTAGATACTCAGCTGCATAAGAAGTGGAGAGCGATGGTAGAGGTAGATGTGGCTCGGGCTCCATGAAGTGGACCATCGTATCCAAACCCTCATGCACATTCTCCTCGACGATATGCTCATACTCCAGCATCTGACTGATGTCCTGAATGACATCCTCATGGTTGACCACAGACCAAGGAGGAAGCTGCGACAGAGATATTTGTGGAGGTGGATGTAGAGCGGACCACTCGTATATTGTCGTGGTGTCCGTGTCCTTACACACATCCTCCTCGCCAGTATGCATAAGCTCTGTGGTCTCCTCGGTGCTCTCGTAGGGCTCATGTGGGGTATCCAAATCAAAATGAAAAGTCTCTCCCATAGCTCCTAGAGAAATCTCCACATCCTCACTATCATCATCAAAAAATGCTTCGTCATCCAAGTGGTCGTGTTGGAAAAATGGGGTATCGGCATGAGATGTGTCTATGGTGGTCGATGAGATGGTGGTCTCAACCATGAAAGTGGGTATATCCTCTCCTTCATCCCCTCTCCTCGGTGTAGGCTCAGTGATTGGTACCATCAAGTTTTGTAATATTTGGCCTTGGTTAAACATGGCACTTTCAAGGAGAGACACGAGGCTTGATTCTTCTTGTGTTGGTGGATGGATATAAGGTTGAGGAAATGGATGGGAGGTGTTTGGGCTAAGGTTGTGAGAAAATTTTTGGCCATGGTGTAGGGGGAGGCTCTCAAGCGTGAGTGGGCAATCATAATACACGTGCCCCGCCATCCCACAAGTCTCACAAACCACAACTGAATAAGGATCGTATCCTCCCATCTGAGCATCGAAATTTGATCACCACATGGTTACACCAAAGATATCTGGACAACAAAAATAAGAAAACTAGAGAGGAGCGTCAATAGTACAAGAAAATAACAAAAAGATAACATAATGGTGGGGGAAAAATTTCTTGGTTATTGAATATTATTTTTTTTAAAATATTTTTTTTGTTTTTATGCGTAGTCTAACGAACCCAAGCTAAGCTAATATCAAACCGAATGCCTCCCCGGCAACGGCGCCAAAAACTTGACCGGCGCCGCGTTTACGGTATGGGCGCGGTGTCGTTTTACCGCAAGTGCACGGTTAGTGTAGGGTGCGGGTTTATCGAACTCAGGGAGGTGGATGGCTTGAATGGCTACTAGCCTCACCTAGGTTGTGTGCTAGCTACGCGGATGATATGGGTGGAAGTGTAGAAATAAAAGAAAGAAATGAAAAAGACATGAAATGAATCCCCGCTAACACGGGCTAGAGCACTCATGACACTTGGCATTTGACTTGACCCAGGGTGAGACATTGCCCCAAAAGGTGGTACCTAACGTCCATGGCCAGATATTCCGGTCGGTGCCAAGTACGCTAGGCCTACCCGGTTCCGGATGGTGGGCATTCCCATGTCCATTAACACCTTCCGCAACCGGGAGCATTAAGGCCACAATGATAACTCCCAACACTTCGTCCAAGCCGTTCCCACGTGCGAGGACTCAATGTCTACGCTAGGGACGTGAGCTGTGGCTAGGGAGTCAACCGCCAAGTTTATTCCCCCTTAGCCCGATGGTCAGAGGCGGTCTTTTTCCCGCCAATGACAATGAAACACCCCCGCGTAACCCTAATGGCCAAATAGGTCGAATGTGATTTCTAGCAATACATCGAAGCGGGTCTTGACTGGACAAGACACCGTACCCCAATCCCCAACACAACTAGTGTGTTGCCATACGAATTGGACTCAGATTGCTAGAAATCCCCATTGACACATTTCATCGAACACATGCCATGCAATCAAGTCAAATGTAGTTTTCCAAGCATCAATCCTACCCTAACCCGTATTAGGGTTCATCAACACTACTCAATGGTGAAGAACACAAAAACAAGCAAAAGAAATGACATACAAACGTTCACCATCAAGCAAAATAAACACAATACAAAACAATAGAAAATAGGAGGAAGAGATACTTATCTTGAGTTTGAATCTTCAATCCAATACAAGATTTATTACAATAGAAAACCTAATCTAACCTAATCTAAAACTCCCAAGAAAGGGGAGGAAAAGTTGCTGAAAAAATAGTGGAAGATGTCCCCCAGAAATGCCCCAACGTCTCTTAATAAACCCCCTCAAAACCCCACCGGTTCGGGTCCAAAACCCACTCAAATCTGCTAAAACAGGCCCACCCGATCGGGTGGAAGTTCACCCGATCGGGTGGAATAAACAGAGAGCACAGAAACGCAGAAAAAGATCTCATCCGGTCGGGTGGAAACTCACCCGATCGGGTGAAATGAAAATTCAGACTGCTGCCAATTTCAGCACATAACCGCGCTCCGAAAATTCCAGAAAAATGTAGAAAAATCGGATTTGGGCAAGTGACCTATCATTGGAAAGATAACGACGATACCGATGCTAGAAAAATAAGAGATCACCCAAAATCACTCTGGAATGATAGCAGATCTTCAATGAGTGCACCAGCAGCGTGCAAAAGCGGAAGAAAAGGCCACCCGATTGGTTGAAACATCAACAGATCGGGTGAGCCGCTTGTTGCTTTGGCCATCGGGCTTCGGGAGCTTTAACCGGTCACTGAGGAGAGTGGGTGGAGCCGTCGGTTCAATATTTGAGGCGATGCGGCTACAGATGAACCGATCGGGTGAGATGTCACCCGATCGGTTGGAATTCAGCTCCAAATTCCCGAGAATTGGGGCGTTTGAACCGGTCACTGAACCGACCGGGTGACTTCTTGGCCGCTCCAACATGTGTCCGGGTGGTGCACGCGTGCATCAACCGATCGGTTGGAAGTGATCAACCGGTTGGGTGAGGGGCTGAAAGATGTGATCTTCGTCGTTTGACCCCCTGGATCACGCGTGACTCCTCACGTTGCTCCGGGGACTCATGATATCGTCGTTTTATGTCCCCTACACCGGTAAATTCCTACAAAATACAAAAAACACGGAAAAGTGAAAGAAAACAAGAAAACACGAGAAAACGAATACAAGACGATGGTAAATAACGGAAAAACACGGGAGAAAACGTGCGTAAATATATGAAATATAAACGCACGTCACTTCCGTAGCTCCTCAAGCTCAGCAGGAGCCATCCGATACGGCGCCTTCGATATCGGCTGCGCTCCCGGCATAAGATCAATTCCAAATTCTAGAGCTCTGTCAGGTGGCAGACCCGAGATATCCTCTGGGAAGACGTCGTCGAAGTCTCTGAGGACAGTTGGTCAGTCGATCTCCATCTGCATAGCTGCGACAATCGGCACCTCCGGCTTGGCCTAAAATCTGATGGGCCCAAGCGACTCATCTCTGCTACGGAACACGAACTCCGGATGACCTGGGATCCTGAATACCACCCCCTTGCTGTGGCATTTGATCGAGGCGTGGAAGTCTCCCAGCCAATCGATGCCAAGAACGACATCGAAATGCGACAGATCATGGACGATGAAATCTGCAAATAGTTCGTGTCCGCTGACCACCAAGGGGATCGATCGACAACCCAAATTCACAGTCACCACTCCGTTCCATGTGGTGATGTCCCAACACTTAGGAAGTGTATGGGTGGGAATGGAGTGCCTTGTTACAAATCTCCGGGATAAGATGCACATGGATGCACCGGAGTCGAACAAGGCCAAGGCTGGGTGAGAGAATACTAGAATGGTGCCTAGGTTATGAAAGAACTACGGTCAAACCACACTATTCTAACAAACAAGGCAAATAAACAAAGCTAACAATAAGATCTACACTATGAAATGAAAGACTAGATCCGAAGTAATACCTGCAATGACTCCATCCAACTCCTCAGTCTCCACGGTTGTCATAGTGTAAGCCAGCCTCTGGGGTTGCACTGCCCGCTGAAACATCTGCCTCTGTGGCGCCAAGGGCGGTCCACGGACTGCAGCTCCTCTCTGAACCGGGGCAGGCGCTCTGCTCTGTAGCGGGGCTGGTGCTCTGACTATGGCATAACGCGCTCTCGGACAATCCTTAGCAGCGTGTGAGGCATCTCCACAAACCAAGCATAATCCCAGCTTCTTCATGCAATTATTCTGAACGTGCCCTGGCTTCCTGTAGGAATGACATGGTCCCTTGCTCTGACTCTGCATGGGTGCTCCAGGCCTCTTGAAAGGCATTGTCTGAACTAGTCTCATCGCCGGCCTAGCAGGTGGCCGGTACTGCTCTATGGGACGCTTCCCTCTATCAGCTGGAGGGTCAGGTAGACGCGATATGGTCTCATGGCTCCTCGCGGCATTCAGCACCGCTCCCATGGTCGTGAAATCTACCGAAGACATAGAAGCCTGAATCTTCAGACGTAGTCCCTGACGTAAACGATCAACTCGTTTCTCCTCCTTCCTCACCATATGTGGGGCAAATCGACTCATCATCTCGAACTCCGCCTCATACTCATCGACGGTCATATCCCCCTGCTTCAGATCTACAAACCTGCTCAACAGCTCTCTCTTAGCAGCCTTGGTGAAGTACTTCTCCTTGAACATCGATCGGAAGGTCTTCCACTCCACTGTCTTCTGCAGGCGCATCTCCTTAATGCGCCACCAGTTCCTAGCATTCTCAGTCAGCTGCATCTTCGCTATCTTGACTCGGGTATCATCAGGAATCTTCACAGCAATCAGCTTCTCCTCAGTACTCAGAATCCACTCATCAGCGCCCAACGGTCCTTCCTTCCCAGAAAATGTCTTCGACTGAAGCTCATTGAACTGCTTCACTCCCGGAGCAGCTCGAGGGGCAGGTGGAGGTGGTGGTGGTGCAACTGGAGGAGCATGGGCAGCACGGTGGGACTGCTGAACCAACTGGTGCTGCACATCCAGCATCTCTTTCATCATGCCCAGAAACTGGCGGAACTCTCCGCCCTGGTCTTCTGGAACTCCATCGCCTGAGTTCCCGGATCGGGTGACGCGTCGTCCTGACATCCTATTGACAAGAAAGACACATATTAGACTCGTACGATTTACTGGATAACAATAAAATGAATGTCAATACTTCTATTGTTTCGAACTTGCAGAAAGGATGGGACCTGCATGGGCCACCACTAAAACCTGTCATGCCCCGCTTCCCAAAACAACGGAGGCGAAGCGTGACTAAGGCCCGCTTAGGCCGGAGCTGTGAAGCCCGGACCCAATAAGCGTCTGTGTGGTACTCCAAGACGAAGGAACAGGTCCCTGCATGTTAGTACAGAGAAAAAAGTACTGAAAAAGAAAACAGTCATTTTATTCCAAATTTATCAATCCAGAGTACTGAGAGTCTAACAAAGCCTGACTCGGCCACAACAACTGAAAGGTAAACTACTGGTGCAAGCACCCAACCTAGACAGAAAATAAATGGTGCTACGCACCCAACTAGACTGCAATGAGACCCCTGGATCAGCAACGTGAAAGCCTCTTGCTCTGGTCCTCCTCGGGCACGTACTCTGGATCGACGTCCTCTGATTCTACATACTCCGACAGGTCCGCCTCGTCAACGTACTCTGGCTCGGTACCTGACGTACAGCACCCAAGGGAAAAGGAACTGTACGTCAGGTAAAGTCTACACAGAAAATGTCAGACTCCACTGCAAGTGTATTTAATTTAAGACAACGTTTTACCGATTGATTAGCATGCTGGGGTTATAGCAGAGTAACAAAAGTAACGCAGCAAGAAAGGTAAAACACGTCAAGCGGTAGTCGTAGCGTGTGCTACCGACTACGGGACTAACCTAAGAGGGACGAGACGAGACAGGACAAGACGGGACAAAGCAGGACGGGACAAGACACGTGTGACACGAAGGGTTCATGCCTTACGGTTCGAGGGGGATCAGACCCTCTCCCCGTGCGCACGCTCAACCCTACCCCAACCCAGGAACTCAGGACAAGAAGGTACATGGATCACTTCCGCTATAGAAGCATCCGAAATGCCCGTGGGATTTTTGTATAACAGGGATCACTCTCGCATGGAGAGCATCCGAAACTCCTGGAGGCTTTTGTGTAACAGGGATCACTCTCGCGTGGTGTAACGACTGGTTTTCTTGTATCTGGATTTATTATATTATATTATATGTTTTGGTGGATTTTGTAACGACTGGTTTTCATGTATCTGGATTTATTATATTATATTATATGTTTTGGTGGATTTTCTCCTTATATGTGGTTTTCGTCTCCGTGACTCTCATTTTCGATCGTTTCGTCGTGTTTTCTTGTTTCTTCCTTAGGGTCGTCGATTTCGGAGCAAGTCATTCGTGACGGGCTTCATATCGGTCATATTTTATTGTTAGATCAAGCCTAGGAGACTTAGGAATCGATCCCGGAGCTCCACGCTCCATATCGGAACTTTTGGTGCTTATTAGCCGGTGTAAGAAGGGGCACCGACCGACTAGATGACGATCCAGTCAGTCGGCAATCCTTCTTGAACCGACTAGTTAGCTTTCTAAATTATTCAGGAGTTACTGTTTGTCGTTAGTCGGTCTAAGAATGTTGGTTGACCGACTAGGTTGCAAACTAGTCGGTCAGCAATGCTTCTTTAACCGACTAACTCTTCAACTAATTTTTGGTATCAGTACTGTTCACTCTTAGTCGGTCTAAGAACGTTCATCGACCGACTAGATGTCAAACTAGTTGGTCAGCAGTTGTTCTTTGACCGACTAAATCTAAATCCTATTTTTGTTCAGAAGTTACTGTTTGGGCTTAGTCGGTCTACATTGATTGACCGACCGACAAGTTTCCAAACTAGTCGGTCAGTGGTTGCTCTTTGACCTACTAATCTGTGTTAAAACCCTAATTTCTAGGCAGCCGCCAGCCCATCCTATTTAAACCCCTCCCAATCGATTTCCTCTTCTCCCTCACGACCAAAAACCCTAGTTTCTCCCCCATTGAGCCCCCTTCTACCTCAAACCCTTATTCCTTCATCCCAAGCCCAAGATCCATCATCCAAACCATCCCTCAACACATTCTACCTCTCATCTTCCCCAAAATCTCATCAAATCCCCAAAATCCCCCAAGAACCATAGTTCTCCAAACTTCTCCATTCGTTTCCAGATCTGGTCCCTAGGTTCTCCGGAGTGTTTCTTCCGCCTCCTCACGGTAATAAATCGATCTCTTGATGTTTTCATAACCCGTTGTGTTTTGTGGAACCCTAATGAAATTACTTGTTGTTTTGATGATTTTCTCCTCACGTGACTTCCCCGTAGATTAGCATCCACGAGACGAACCTTCGTGATCGCCATCCTCGGTGCTAGGCAAGTGAAACTTGCCATTTAGGGTTTAGGCCATGTTTTAGGCCATTTGCTTGTTGTAGGCGTAAAAGAGGCTAGGCGACGAAATGATACTTGCCTAGGCGCAAAATTGAGGAACTAGCTTGACAACGAAGCTAGATCCGACATTTATCATGTTGCACAAATGCCATGTCAAGTTTAATTTCCATTAACGGTACGCAAATTAATTGTCATGTCATTGCATCCTTTAAGTGATCCAGTGATTGCGTAGCATCGCTACAATACTTGTGTTTCATGGCTCGTGACCAGAAGCGAGCATAATGAGTTGCTAACCCTAACGCTCGATATTAAGGCTAGGTGCACCCCTACGCCAAATGCTTATGAATCGTGAACTAGAATGCGAGCTCCCGTGCCGGGGCAACCCTGGCTCATTTACTGGGCTCGTGTGCAGGGACCCTGGCTCATTTACTGGGCCCGATAATTTTATTTCTGTCTCTCCTTGTGTTATTATTGTTGTTCCGTTTGTGGTTACAGGGACTTGCTTTTGTTTTATTGACGCTTATCGGGTTTGGGGCTTCACAGCTCCACTCTCGTGTGGACCTTTTCACGGCTCGCCTCCGGTTTTGGGAAGCGGGTCGTGACAGGTTTTGTTGGTGGCCCATGCATGTCCTTCTGTAACTGCGATTGTCGGAGTGACGATAATAATATTAGAATGTCTAATAAACTAAGTTCGACGTTCGAGTCATAAGCTATGAGTCTAATCTGCTTCGTTTTCTGTGTCACTAGATGGCAGGAAGACGATTCACCCGTGGTGGAGGTAGTGGTGCGCTCCCTCATGATGAGGAGCCTGAGCGGGAACCCACCAATGGAGAGATGATGCGGATGATGCTCCAGATGATGCAAGTGCAGCAGGGCGTGCTCTTGCAAGTCCAGAATGCTCCACTTTCTCGAGCTGCCCGGGCACTTCCGGATGCCCCTCGCTCTGAGCCGGGAGCGAAGCAATTTCGGGAGCTGGGTCCCGCATATTTTGATGGGTCTGAGGGTCCTCTGGCTACCGATGAGTGGATTCGGAACATTGAGGATAATCTGAAGATGGCCAAGATCACCCCGGCTGGATGGGTTGATTTGGCGAAGAGGCAACTCAAGGATAATGCTCGGAACTGGTGGGATGCGGAAGAAAGGATGTTGGTGGAGCCGATAGCTTGGACTACCTTTAAGTCCAGGTTTGATGTGGAGTTCTTTCCGAAGGCTGCCAGGAAGGAGATGCTGCAGCGCTTTATTGATCTGAAGCAAGGGAGCTTGACGGTGGACCTGTACCACCAAGAGTTCACTAGGCTGAGTCGGTTCGCACCGAAGATGGTGCAGGATGCTGATGAGAGGGCTCAGATGTTCCTGCAGGGACTTGCTTTGGAGCTCCAGAGTTTCGTGTCTTCTTCTGATCTGGACTCTTATCAGAAGGTTCTGGTCGCTGCCAGGAGACAGGAGCTGAACCTGAGTCAGAGGAGAGGACATGTTTCTGGTGCTGGGAAGAGGCCTATGGAGCAGGCCAGAGAGGTGGTCAGGCCTGGTTTCAAGCCTAATCAGCCAGCTCAGTTTAAGAGGCCAGGAGGGCCTATTCTGAAGACTTGCCATTTCTGCGACAAGCCTGGCCACATCAAGGATCAGTGTAGGAATTTTTTGGGCCAGTGTCTGGTTTGTGGTGATGCTTCCCATGCCGCGATGGATTGTCGGCATGCGAGTCAGCTGCGAAGGGCACCTGTTGCAGCACATCCGTTGCAGCAGCGAGCGTCTGTTCCTGCTGGACGTGGAGCAGCTCTTGTTCCATAGAGGCAGGCTTTTCAGTAGGCTATTCCGCCGAGGAGGCAGGCTTTTCTGATGACAGCTGTGGAGAGCGACGCTGTGGATAAGGTTATCGCAGGTAATCCTCAATCTAGCTGTTACTTTCCTAGCTGGTTTTGATTGTTAGATTGTGTTGTTTGCTTGAACATGGTTGTTTGCTAGACTAGGGTTTGATTGTTAATTGCTTGTTAGGTGTGGTTTTGGTGTGCACATTTCCTGCACGAGTCCTCTTTGACTCTGGTGCATCAATGTGCATTATTTCTCGGAGCTTCGTGGAGAGGCATTCTTTGTCGACGTCCCCTCTCCCCAAGAGTTGGAATATCGTTACAGGGAATGGCGTGGTCTCGGTGCATCGTGGTTGTAATTCTTGCTCATTGGTGGTCTGTGGACATGAGCTTTTCGCTGATTTCATTGTCCACGACATCATCAACTATGATGCAGTTCTTGGGATGGACTGGCTTGCGAGCTTCTATGCTACGATCGACTATCGGAGGAAGAAGGTGGTGTTCGAGATTCCCGGACACCCAGTATTTGAGTTCAGTCGTGGTAGCAGTTCGCTTGGTCCTGTCAGGTTTCGGGCCAGGCCGGTGGAGGTTGTGGCTTTGCAGATGGAGCTGGAGTGGCCAGCTGTGGTGCGTGATTTTGGCGACGTCTTCCCCAAGGAGAAGTCTGGTTTGCCACCTGATCGAGCTTTAGACTTTTCTATCGATCTTGTTCCGGGAGCGCAGCCGATTTCGAAGGCGCCGTATCGTATGGCACCCACTGAGTTGGAGGAATTGTGGAAGCAGCTGGATGAGCTTTTGTGGAAGGGTTATATTAACCCTAGTGTGTCTCTGTGGGGAGCACCGGTGCTGCTGGTGAAGAAGAAGGATGGTTCGCGTCGTATGTGCGTGGACTATCGGGAGTTGAATGCGGTGACCATTAAGAATAAATACCCGTTGCCTCGCATCGATGATATTTTTGATCAGTTGGAGGTTCGAGGGTGTTTTCTAAGTTGGATTTGAGGAGTGGTTACCATCAGTTGAAGGTGAAGAAGGGAGATGGTCCGAAGACAGCGTTCAGGACGAAGTACGGACACTATGAGTTTGTGGTTATGCCTTTCGGTGTAACCAATGCACCTGCAGTTTTCATGAATCTGATGAACCTGATTTTCTACGACTTTTTGGATAAGTTTGTCGTTATCTTTATTGACGACATTCTGATCTATTCAAAGTCGGAGGAGGAGCATGCCTCGCACTTGAGGACGGTATTGGAGATTTTGAGGAAGCATCGGTTGTATGCTAAGTTTTCGAAGTGCGAGTTTTGGCTGGACATGGTTGCTTTTCTGGGGCATGTGGTGACTGGAGATGGAATTTCTGTGGATCCCGAGAAGATTAGGGCCATCAGAGAGTGGCCTGTTCCGTCGTCTGCGTCTGAGATTCGGAGTTTCCTTGGACTTGCTGGTTACTATCGGCGTTTCATTAAGGAATTTTCCCGTATTGCTGAGCCGATGACCAGGTTGACGCGGAAGGATGTACCTTTTGTTTGGTCGGATGATTGTGGGAATGCTTTTGGTGTTCTGAGAGAGCGTTTGACGACTGCCCCCATTCTTGTTGTGCCTGATCGCAGCGGTGGATTTGAGATCTTTTGCGATGCTTCTGGCAAGGGTCTCGGTTGTGTGTTGCATCAGCACGGGCATGTTGTGGCGTATGCGTCTCGTCAGCTCAAGGTTCATGAGAAGAATTACCCGACGCATGATTTGGAGTTGGCTGCAGTTGTGTTTGCTCTTAAGATTTTGAGGCATTTCATGCTGAGTGAGAAAGTGAAGATTTTCATCGATCACAAGAGCTTGAAGTATATTTTTACTCAGAAGGAGCTCAACATGCGACAGCGTCGATGGTTGGAGCTCATGGCGGATTATGATATTGATTTGCAGTTTTATCCTGGCAAGGTGAATGTGGTCCCTGATGCGCTGAGTAGGCTTCCCGCGGTGATGATTTTGACCTCGCAGTGGAGATTGCAGTAGGATTTTTGCGAGTCTGGTGTTGAGATTGTTCTTCCTGGGGAGGGTTCTTCGTTGATGTACATGCAGGTACAGTCGACGATCGTGGGTCGGATCAAGGCGAGTCAGGCTGAGGATCCGAAGCTGGTAAGGATTCGGGAGCAGGTTGAAGCCGGTCTACGGACTGACTTTTTGATTCATGAGGATGGCTCGCTGAGGTTTGGAGCCAGGTTGTGTGTGCCAGCTGGAGATATCAGAGAGGAGTTGATGGTGGAGGCACACAGTTCGCCGTATTCTGTGCATCCTGGTGGCACCAAGATGTACCCGGATCTTCGTCTGAATTATTGGTGGCATGGTATGAAGAGGAGTGTGGCTCGGAGTGTAGCAAAGTGCTTGGTTTGTCAGCAAGTGAAGGCGGAGCATCAGCGTACGGCCGGGTTGCTACAACCGCTTCCGATTCTGGAGTGGAAATGGCAACACATCACTATGGATTTCGTGACTGGACTACCTCGGAGTCCGAAGTAGAATGACGTGATTTGGGTGATCGTAGATCGATTGACCAAATCTACGCACTTTATTCCATTCCGAGTGGGACAGTCCACTGAGGCGCTAGCGAGGAGATATATGGAGGAGGTCGTGCGACTTCATGGAGTCCCCGTGAGTATCGTGTCGGACAGAGACACGAGGTTCACATCTCAGTTCTGGCAGAGTTTGCAGAAGAGCTTGGGTATGCGTCTGAGTTTCAGCACGGCGTACCATCCGCAGACGGATGGCCAGTCCGAGAGGACGATTCAGATTTTAGAAGACATGCTGAGGGCGTGCATGTTGGATTTCAATGGTTCGTGGGAGGACCATCTATATCTTGTAGAGTTTTCTTACAACAACAGCTTCCAGGCGAGTATTGGCATGGCGCCTTTCGCCGCTCTTTATGGGAGGAAATGTCGATCGCCATTGAGTTGGGATGACGTTGGTGATCGGGAGTTGTTGGGACCTGAGATGATCGTGGAGGCCGTGAATATTGTCAGGAATATTCGGGAGAGGTTGAGGATTGCTCAGGACTGTTTTAAGCATTGGGCGGATGCTAAACGGTGTCCTTTGGAGTTTCAGCCGGGTGATCATGTGTTTCTGAAGATTTCCCCGAATCGTGGTGTGATTCGTTTTGGGAAGCGAGGGAAGTTGAGCCCGCGATACATTGGACCGTTTGACATTCTGGAGAAAGTTGGCGAGGTAGCTTATCACTTAGCCTTGCCGCCATCTTTGGAAGGAGTTCACAATGTTTTCCATGTGTCGCAGCTTCGTCGATACATTAGCGATCCATCTCATGCTGTGGATTTCTCGGAGATTACCGTTCGCCCCGATATGACGTATGACCAGCATCCATTGCAGATTTTGGACAGGCGTCAGAAATCGCTTCGGAACAAGATTGCCAATCTTGTGAGGGTGATGTGGCGACACGGCTCACCTGGAGAGTCTACTTGGGAGAATGAGGATGAGATGCGAGAGCGTTTCCCACTTTTGTTCCCGGACACGTGAGTGTTGGGAAATTCCGAGTACGGAATTTTTCTTAAGTTGGGGAGGATGTAACGACTGGTTTTCATGTATCTGGATTTATTATATTATATTATATGTTTTGGTGGATTTTCTCCTTATATGTGGTTTTCGTCTCCGTGACTCTCATTTTCGATCGTTTCGTCGTGTTTTCTCGTTTCTTCCTTAGGGTCGTCGATTTCGGAGCAAGTCATTCGTGACGGGCTTCGTATCGGTCAATATTTTATTGTTAGATCAAGCCTAGGAGACTTAGGAATCGATCCCGGAGCTCCGCGCTCCATATCGGAACTTTTGGTGCTTATTAACCGGTGTAAGAAGGGGCACCGACCGACTAGATGACGATCCAGTCGGTCGGCAATTCTTCTTGAACCGACTAGTTGGCTTTCTAAATTATTCAGGAGTTACTGTTTGTCGTTAGTCGGTCTAAGAATGTTGGTTGACCGACTAGGTTGCAAACTAGTCGGTCAGCAATGCTTCTTTAACCGACTAACTCTTCAACTAATTTTTGGTATCAGTACTGTTCACTCTTAGTCGGTCTAAGAACGTTCATCGACCGACTAGATGTCAAACTAGTCGGTCAGCAGTTGTTCTTTGACCGACTAAATCTAAATCCTATTTTTGTTCAGAAGTTAATGTTTGGGCTTAGTCGGTCTACGTTGATTGACCGACCGACTAGTTTTCAAACTAGTCGGTCAGTGGTTGCTCTTTGACCGACTAATCTGTGTTAAAACCCTAATTTTTGGGCAGCCGCCAGCCCATCCTATTTAAACCCCTCCCAATCGATTTCCTCTTCTCCCTCACGACCAAAAACCCTAGTTTCTCCCCCATTGAGCCCCCTTCTACCTCAAACCCTTATTCCTTCATCCCAAGCCCAAGATCCATCATCCAAACCATCCCTCAACACATTCTACCTCTCATCTTCCCCAAAATCTCATCAAATCCCCAAAATCCCCCAAGAACCCTAGTTCTCCAAACTTCTCCATTCGTTTCCAGATCTGGTCCCTAGGTTCTCCGGAGTGTTTCTTCCGCCTCCTCACGGTAATAAATCGATCTCTTGATGTTTTCATAACCTGTTGTGTTTTGTGGAACCCTAATGAAATTACTTGTTGTTTTGATGATTGTTATCCTCACGCGACTTCCCCGTAGATTAGCATCCGCGAGACGAACCTTCGTGATCGCCATCCTCGGTGCTAGGCAAGTGAAACTTGCCACTTAGGGTTTAGGCCATGTTTTAGGCCATTTTCTTGTTGTAGGCGTAAAAGAAGCTAGGCGACGAAATGATACTCGCCTAGGTGCAAAATTGAGGAACTAGCTTGACAACGAAGCTAGATCCGACATTTATCATGTTGCACAAATGCCATGTCAAGTATAATTTCCATTAACGGTACGCAAATTAATTTTCATGTCATTGCATCCTTTAAGTGATCCCGTGATTGCGTAGCATCGCTACAATACTTGTGTTTCCTGGCTCGTGACCAGAAGCGAGCATAATGAGTTGCTAACCCCAACGCTTGATATTAAGGCTAGGTGCACCCCTACGCAAAATGCTTATGAATCGTGAACTAGAATGCGAGCTCCCGTGCGGGGCAACCCTGGCTCATTTACTGGGCTCGTGTGCAGGGACCCTGGCTCGTTTACATGTGGGTATTGGGGGTAAGAGTTAAGCGGCCAATCAACTGTGAGTCTGCCCGATCAGCAACTGCAGTAGTAAGGCGTAAACTCTGGGTTCTGGGGTAGTGTTAAGCAGCCAATCAGCGTGAATGTTATACCATTCAGCTGTAAGACGTAAACATCTACAAACAACAGTGAAACGTGAATAGTGATTTGATTGAGATTGTTAGTAGCTTGGCTACTCTTGTCTTGTCCCGATAATTGTTCTCTTGTACTTATTGTCTTGCTTTGTCTTGCTTGTGCACTCATGTTATAACTGTCATGTCATGCATACTATAACTGCCAGGTTGCTAGTTGCCTTACTTTCAGTTTCCTTGCCCAAGTCTTTTAGACTTGCTGACATGTGCCCCTATACTCTTTTGGGTGACACATGTTAGATCCTGAGCCTGAGTACCTTGTTGAGGACGAGGTGTTTGCTGACGCCGAGCCCGAGCTTGTGTTTGACCGGGAGTACGTGGACACTGGGGACCAGTCCTAGTGTCTTCGTTGTGTTTTCCTTTTGTTAGACTGCTGTTTTGTTGTCGGTGCGCAACACCTATACTTTGCTACGTTGTTGATTTTGTTGGCCTTGTTCTGGGCCTTTAGACTCTTTCTTTTAGCCTGGTGGCTTTTCTGGATGTTGAACTTAATTTTCTTGTTGGAAAATTTATGAGATATGAGAATTTTATTTCTGTCTCTCCTTGTGTTATTATTGTTGTTCCGTTTGTGGTTACAGGGACCTGCTTTTGTTTTATTGACGCTTATCGGGTTTGGGGCTTCACAGCTCCACTCTCGTGCGGACCTTTTCACGTCTCGCCTCCAGTTTTGGGAAGCGGGTCGTGACAGGTTTTCTCCTTATATGTGGTTTTCATCTCCGTAACTTTCATTTTCGATCGTATCATCGTGTTTTCTAGCTTCTTGCTTAGAATCGTCGATTTTGGAGTAAGTCATTCGTGACGGGCTTCGTATCGGTCATATCTTATTGTTAGATCAAGCCTAGGAGTCTTAGGAATCGATCCCGGAGCTTCGCGCTCCATTTCGGAACTTTTGGTGCTCATTAGCCGGTGTAAGAAGGGGCACCGACCGACTAGATGACGATCCAGTCGGTCGGCAAACCTTCTTGAACCGACTAGTTGGCTTTGTAAATTTCTCAGGAGTTACTGTTTGTCGTTAGTCGGTCTAAAAACGTTGGTTGACCGACTAGGTTGCAAACTAGTCGGTCGACAATGCTTCTTCAACCGACTAACTCATCAACTATTTTTGGTACTAGTTACTGTTCCTTCTTAGTCGGTCTAAGTTCATCTTTCGACCGACTAGATGGAAAACTAGTCGGTCAGTAGTTGTTCTTTGACCGACTAAATCTAGATCCTAGTTCTGTATAGGAGTTACTGTTTGGACTTAGTCGGTCTGTGTTGGTCAACCGACCGACTAGTTCCCAAACTAGTCGGTCAGTGGGTGTTCTCTGACCGACTAATCAGTGCCAAACCCCTAATTTCTGGACAGCCGCCAGCCCTTCCTATTTAAACCCCTCCCAAACGTTTTCTTCTCCTTCCTCACGACCTAAAACCCTAGTTTCTCCCCTATTGAGCCCCCTACTACCTCAAACCCTTATTTCTTCATTCCAAGCCCAAAATCCATCATCCAAACTCTTCCTTAACACATTCTACCTCTCATCTTCCCCAAAATCTCATCAAACCCCCAAAATCCCCCAAAACCCTATTTCTCCAAACTTCTCCATCCATTTCCAGATCTGAACCCTAGGTTCCCCGGAGCGTTTCTTCTGTCGCCGTGGTTGCTCGGCATCATTCTTCCGTTCAGTATACGGTAATAATCGATTTCTTCATATTTTCATTACCGTTGTGTTTTTGTGAAACCCTAATGAAATGAATATTGTTTGTTGATTGTTTCTCCATAACAGCGACTTCCCCGTAGATTAGCGTCCGTGGGACAAACCCTCGTTGATCGTCATCCTCGGTGCTAGGCAAGTGAAACTTGCCACTTAGGGTTTAGGCCATGTTTTAGGCCATTTGCTTGTTGTAGGCGTAAAAGAGACTAGGCGAAGAAATGATACTCGCCTAGGCGCAAATTGAGGAACTAGCTTGACAACGAAGCTAGATCCGACATTTATCATGTTGCATAATTACCATGTCATGTTTAATTTCCATTAACGGTACGCAAATTAATTGTCATGTCATTGCATTCTTTAAGTGTTTCCGTGATTGCGTAGCCTCGCTACAATGCTTGTGTTCCTGGCTCGTGTTTCAGAAGCGGGCCATGTGTTGGTTGATAGCCAATGCCCGATGCGAGCTCCTGTGCGGGGCAACCCTGGCTCATTTACTGAGCTCGTGTGCGGGGACCCTGGCTCGTTTACATGTGGGTATTGGGGGTAAGAGTTAAGCGGCCAATCAACTGGGAGTCTGCCCGATCAGCAACTGCAGTGGTAAGGCGTAAACTCTGGGTTTTGGGGTAATTGTTAAGCGGCCACTCAGCGTGAATGCCAGACCGTTCAGCTGTAAGGCGTAAACATCTACAAACAACTTGAAATGTGACTAGTGAAATGATTGAGATTGTTAGTAGCTTGGCTACTCTTGTCTTGTCCTGATAATTGTTCTCTTGTACTTATTGTTTCACCATGTCTTGCTTGAGCACTCATGTTATAACTGCCATGCCATGCATACTAAAACTGCTAGGTTGCTAGTTGCCTTACTTACAGTTTCCTTGCCCAAGTCTTTTAGACTTGCTGACATGTGCCCCTTTACTCTTTTGGGTGACACATGTTAGATCCCAAGCCTGAGTACCTTGTTGAGAACGAGGTGTTTGCTGACGCCGAGCCCGAGCTTGTGTTTGACGGGGAGTACGTGGACACTGGGGACCAGTCCTAGTGTCTCCGTTGTGTTTTCCCTTTTGTTTAGACTGCTGTTTTGTTGTCGGTGCGTAGCACCTATACTTTGTTACGTTGTTGCTTTTGTTGGCCTTGTTCTGGGCCTTTAGACTCTTTCTTTTAGCCTGGTGGCTTTTCTGGATGTTGAACTTAATTTTTCATGTTGGACAAATTATAAGATATGAGAATTTTATTTCTGTCTCTCCTTGTGTTATTATTGTTGTTCCGTTTGTGGTTACAGGGACATGCTTATGTTTTATTGACGCTTATCGGGTTTGGGGCTTCACAGCTCCACTCTCGTGCGGACCTTTTCACGTCTCGCCTCCATTTTAGGGAAGCGGGGCGTGACAGGTTTTGTTGGTGGCCCATGCAGGTCTTCTTCTGTAACTGCGATTATCGGAATAATGATAATAATATTAAAATGTCCAATAAACTAAGTTCGATGTCCGAGTCATAAGCTATGAGTCTAATATGCTTCGTTTTCTGTGTCATTAGATGGCAGGAAGGCGATTCACCCGTGGTGGAGGCAGTGGTGCGCTCCCTCATGATGAGGAGCCTGAGCGGGAACCCACCAACGGAGAGATGATGCGGATGATGCTCCAGATGATGCAAGTACAGCAGGGCGTGCTCTTGCAAGTCCAGAATGCTCCACTTGCTCGAGTTGCCCGGGCCCTTCTGGATGTCCCTCGCTCTGAGCCGGGAGCGAAGCAATTTCGGGAGCTGGGTCCCGCATATTTTGATGGGTCTGAGGGTCCTCTGGCTACCGATGAGTGGATTCGGAACATTGAGGATAACTTGAAGATGGCCAAGATCACCCCGGCTGGATGGGTTGATTTGGCGAAGAGGCAACTTAAGGATAATGCTCGGAACTGGTGGGATGCGGAAGAGAAGATGTTCGTGGAGCCGATAGCTTGGACTACCTTTAAGTCCAGGTTTGATGAGGAGTTCTTTCCGAAGGCTGCTAGGAAGGAGATGCTGCAGCGCTTTATTGATCTGAAGCAAGGGAGCTTGACGGTGGACCTGTACCACCAAGAGTTCACTAGGCTGAGTCGGTTCGCACCAAAGATGGTGCAGGATGCTGAGGAGAGGGCTTAGAGGTTCCTGCAGGGACTTGCTTTGGAGCTCCAGAGTTTTGTGTCTTCCTCTGATCTGGACTCCTATCAGAAGGTTCTGGTCGCTGCGAGGAGGCAGGAGCTGAACCTGAGTCAGAGGAGAGGACATGTTTCTGGTGCTGGGAAGATGCCTATGGAGCAGGCCAGGGCGGTGGTTAGGCCTGGTTTCAAGCCTAATCAGCCAGCTCAGTTCAAGAGGCCAGGAGGGCCTGTTCAGAAGACTTGCCATTTCTGCGGCAAGCCTGGCCACATCAAGGATCAGTGTAGGAAGTTTCTGGGCCAGTGTTTGGTTTGTGGTGATGCTTCTCATGTCGCGAAGGATTGTCGGCATGCGAATCAGCTGCAGAGGGCACCTGTTGCAGCACAGCCGTTGCAGCAGCGAGCGTCTGTTCCTGCTGGACGTGGAGCGGCTCTTGTTCCATAGAGGCAGGCTTTTCAGCAGGCTATTTTGCCGAGTGTCACGCCCCGCTTCCCAAAAACATGGAGGCGAAGCATGAGAAGGTCCGCTCAGACTTGAAGCTACAAAGCTGCAAGTCCGATAAGCGTCAATCAAATTTAACTGCAGGTCCTTGCAACGCGAAACGAAACAAAGATAATAATAATGAAAAGAGACAAAGAAGAAACCTCAGAATATCCATAATAATAAATCTCAACATCGCAGAAAAGCCACCAGGCTAAAATAAAAGAGTCTAAAAGAGGCCCAGCATGTCCAACAAAAGTACAAAGTACGAAAGCAAAGTAATGGTGCAAGCACCGACAACTAACAGCAAGCTAAAGTAAAACAGCTCAACAGTCACTAAGACTGGTCTCCGGTGTCCTCGTACTCCTCGACGAACGTAGGCTCAGGCTCAGCGTCAGCAAACACCTCGTCCTCAACGACTGTCTCTGGCTCAGGGTCTAACATGTGACACCCAAAAGAGCAAGGGGCACATGTCAGCAAGTCTAAAAAGACTTGTGCAAGGAAACTGAAAGTACAAGTAAAAGCAACCTAAAAGTTCTAGCATGATGTAATGACATGACAGTTAAAGTAATGAGTGCAACAAGTAAGGTAAAATAAAGTGAAGTACGTGCATGGCATGACATTCACAAGACAAGTACAAGAAAAGAAAAGTAAGCACCTCGTGCACAGAGTTCACGCCTTACAGCTGAAGAGGCTGTACGGGCACACTTCTACGCTGAGTGGTCGCTCAACCCTACCCCTCCACGTGTATCGAGCCAGGGCCTTACCCCCGAACGGGAATGCTCGCTTCTGGATCACGAGCCAGGAAGTGTTTTTTACAAGTATGGCATAGGGGTGCACCTAGCCCGGGACAAGCAAGTACAAGTATGTAGCGTGTGCTACTAATGCGACATTCAATGCATGGATGACATGACATGGCAAGTAGTAAGGCGTACAGGTAAGGAAAGTAAACGTGACAGTTTAGTATGCATGAACAACAATTTTAAAGAGTTGGATCTAGCTTCGTTGTCAAGCTAGATCATTTAGGTGACGGATCTAGTTTCGTTGTCAAACTAGATCAAGTAGGCGTCTAGCCAGCTATCATTTCACTGACTAGTCTCTTTTACACTGAAAGCAAGGAAGTGGCCTAAAAACATGGCCCTACACAAGAGTTGGCAAGTTTCACTTGCCTGCAAATATCACGTCTGAGCAACACCGTCCAATGAGTCCAAATCACAATAATCCTATGTGCACAAGTCCACCGGCCTACAACCGTTTTATTAATCTTGATTAGTGAATTCTAAAACATTAAAATACTAAAAAATACTGATTTTAGTCTTGATTAGCAGGCAATGGGTTGGGGGTCCTAGGGGTGCAAAGCGTTACCTCAACACGACGCGAAAGCTACACCGACGTCGGGTAGCGACGCCGGGGGTTGGAATAAGAGAACGCGCTCCAAGTCCAGATTCCAAAATAGATTCCTTGCTCGCCAAGTCTGGGCAACATCCAGACCAACGAACCAAGATTCCAACAGCTGGTAGGATGCCGATAGACGTTTCTACGGCTTCCGGGAAGCCGTAACAACAAACCGAGACGAACGGTTCGACGCACGCAGGGTCTACGACGTTGAGTGTCGTAGGAGATGTATCATATCTGCGTTGACGGATTTGCGATACTAAGTTAAAAGTGCTAAAACAATAAGGTTGATCACTAACCCAATAGTTAAATGCATATAACACCTATAATATATATAAACTTAGTGTTTATAAAACCACTAAATGAAAAACTACTATCTAAATACTGTTGGGTATATGCATATAAGGAATATATAAATATAGTACACCCTATTCTTTTAGTCACAAAAACCTTTATATAAAATAATCATTTAGGACTTTGCTCACAACCACAGTACTTGACATGCACTCAAATTTGACATGCGACATGCTTGTATACTCACTGATCAAGTCGTGCATCCATCTCGCTGACTGAAGGCGAGAGCCACGGCGCGACGGCTACGGCGGCTAGGCGGTTCTCAGGGGTCGCTGGCGAGAACCGGAGCAGCAGCGACGGGGTTGTCTGGTCGGAGAACAGGGCGAGGGGGAAGAGTGAGGCACCGGAGGGGGGTTGGGTCGGAAGCTGCCGCCGCGGGCGGGGGTCGGGGCGGAGACACGGTGTCACGACGACGTCTGGGTTCGGTTTCGTGCAAAAACAAGGGGAAGGCGGCGATCTGCGGGGTCGTTGCCGGAGGCTGCTGAGGGCCAGCGACGGGGTTGTCCGACGGCGAGGTGGCCGGCCAAGGGGAGAAGCCCGATGGCATGAGGCGGGCTAAGCGGCGGTAGGCGGTGACCCATGGCGGCGTCGGGGAGGAGGAAAGGTTTTTCCGGCGGTTTGTGGAGGCTGTGACACGGAGACACGAGCGGGCGTCGGGTCTTGGTCGGACGGCGGCCGGAGATATGCGAGGGGTAACTCCGGAGAGGAGATCGCGAGGGGAGACCGCCGTTCAGGGTCTCTACGCGAAGAAGCAAGTGACGGCGGCCGGAGAAAACGTTGTGTGCGGAAAATAATTGTGGGCGGCGGTTTATTTGTGGTTGCTGGGAATTTGAGAATAGCCCTAGGTTTTTAAAATATAAATAGGAGTTAGGCTACGGCTGAGTCCTAGGTCCTTTTTAGAATTTGAGTAGGGTTTCCGGGTCTTTTAGGTTTTATAATAATAAGGCCTAGGCTAATATTATAAAGGAAATTGGTAGAGGGTTTGGCAAGGCACAGTACGGGTCTCTTGAGATTTTTAGTGCCCTAGGTTATAAAATATAAAGATAAGGTGATGGCTAAGGGACATCACGTGAGGAGAAAAGACCTAGGTTGTGGTTCAAAATAGACTGGGGTTTTAATAATAGGCTAAGTTTCATGTAGGTTCAAGGTTGGGTACAGTAAACATGACCTGAGTTCTTTTTAATAATTGAGTAGAGTTTCCTAGTCCCCCCCTTTTTTTTCGCTACAAAGCTGTGTGCGTGTGTAGGGTTCGGCCATGTGGGTTCAAGGTAGAGGCTAGGATCAAGTAGGTTAATATAATAATAAATGGTACTTAGGATTAACTATAATAGGCTGGGCAAAAAGTGAAAGTGGGTCTAACGAGGCTCTAAATTTGTAAGATAAATACTAGGGTGACCGTACCGACGAGAGGAACAAAACAAGGAAGACGGATCACAATTTCGATGACGAGAAACGAAATTAAAAATAAAAAGGTCTAGCGACAAAAGTGAAAATCGTGACGTCTCTTCAAATAGGATCAAATCATGGGAGAACGACCCATGAAACGTCGTTCCAAAATAGTGCCACTATTTAATACTCTCAGAGACGATCACAACGACATATCACACCAAAGTGTTCACAAACAAAAAGAGTCTAAAATAAATACGTGCACGGTCAAAAGCTCGTGCACGAACAAAGATACGATCGGAAAGCGACCGTTTCATCCTCCCCACCTTAGAATAAAGTCCGTCCTCGGACTTTCTAGTATAGCTAGTCGCTCTAGTAACTACCCCAATCAAGCCATATTATAATTCAACCAGATATAGTCATTTCAAGTGCTTATATATGCACTAGTCAAACATTAATACTACCAACACGTATATATATTTATATATATTCACGTACGTTATACACTTATACCTATTATAGTCAGTCAAATTCATACGTGTATTTCAATCATATATATATAAACATACATCCCTTATATAACTACTACTTACCTAAACACAAACAATATTTCAGATACTCATATAAGGATATTCTCCCACCTAGCAAATACAATCATTGCTCTACGTATAGATAGCTACCTATGCACAAACAACATGGGTATACTACCCTCTAATACTTCCTAGTATCCATTCAATACTAAACACATCAACATAGGTAGTCACACCATACCATAATTAAATCCAGTTTCACTGTATCTGATATATATATTCACCACCACTATAGTTTCACAACATATAGTCATTCAAATGCATGCAAATAGTTTACCATATATTCACATCACATACGGTCCTATAACTGTATTTACGACACGCCACATATACCATAGTCACCAATAACTATAACTAAGCACATACTTACCCGTGCATGGTGCACACCCATACACGCTAACATTTCATTCACGTATACCAATCATATCATTATATAACTACCACACCTACACACCTAGTTTTAGCTAGTACACATACGTTCACACAGGCAAGTCCTTAGTACATAACTATACCTCAAGACCAACACCTATAACTATATACTGGTGTAGCGACCCACAATCATGTGCGTAACACAACCAGGCACAAACGCTCCTATCACTATACATACATCAAACATCGCTATATTCAAACTTCAGACATACATTCAATATACTTAGAGTATACCCACTCAAGCTTGAGTGAGACTCAATACACATATCAGAATATTCTATATACGTAATACGGCATTCATACCTATACCAATACCATTCCAATATTTATACGTCTACCAATACAACCATATACATACCATAAGTCATTCACCTAATATTTAGTCAGGTAATACTCACATAGTTAAATCAATTTATATACCATAGTAATAACATTACAGACATCAGCACTCACATATTTATAATACCCTCCATAGTACAATCATTCACCGTATAGTCACATATAAATAATGTATATATTCACACCATAGCCTACTACCTATAGTTAGTATACCAACACCTATACATACATAGTTAAGATGTGCAATGGTCGTGTATACCTCACGGTATACACGCATACAACATCCCACAAAGCAAGCAATACCAATCATAATTATAATTCTACTATCATATGTATGTCACCTATATACTCATGCAACGAAACATAACTACTTACGTCCAAGCACAATATATATCTACCTACGAGCACATTCTCACACGTACTAACATATGTGTCACTCAATAGGCCTACCTACTTATCTATACATCCACATATTATTATCACAACCTAACATACACATAGCTTTACCAATCATTTTATTTCAACCATTATAAGTATTCTCTAATTGCATACACTCCAATAGACATTCCAACGCTAACTCTTATTTACACAGGCATCCCTAGTATAATATAACTATCCACACAAAAATCCATAACTACTAACACACAACGACTTCATACTATCACGAATAACTCCGAGTATATACATATATATCACACATTAGGCAAGCATTAATATACTATGGGGGGTACACTCATTCAAGCCCACGTACACAACTTAGGTTCGTGCACTACGACACCTCACAAAGGTCCAAGGGTCTACTAACAACTTAGAGTTGACACAGATATTGACGGGCACTAAAGTCTAAGCAACAAGGGAAGGTCGAGGTCGAAAGCGTGACGGGCAAATGATCGTTAAGCACGAGTTCAGATAGGACGATTACAATGAGACAGCTTGGTTAGACGAAACATTGACTCAAAGGTGATGTTTAGGTTGAGGGAAAAGGGAGATGTAGTGATACATACATAGGATATGGAAAAGAAGATAGGGTAAGTAGCACAAGCTAAAATACGTGAAATCTGAAAACTGTTGTACTTCAAAATTAAAATCCTCGTCTGAAAAGAAATATTTGGGGATCGATAAAACGAGTTGTTCAAAATAAGTTTGAGTCGAATATTCATGATAAGAGGAAATTTTTTTATTGGCTTATCGCAAATCATTAAGAAAAGAAAGAAAATCATTCACACGGTCATTAAAGACATAATTTTTCAGGAAATTTTTATACGTCAATAATTTAATATAATGTTGTCAAAAGTTTTTGAAAGTCAAAGAATGAAGTCAAGTAACGGAAGAATTTAAACTCATGTTAAATGCTTCAGAACTTTTAGGCTATGGAAAATCAATATTGAAACTTCTTTTAGAGAAATCAGGATTTGTCAAAAATAAAACTGGTTACACTAAGCTCTTAGCGTACAAGCACAACGAGCCTGGTACGGGTATAAAAATAATTGAAATCCAATTCGGTTTAGAAATTTTTTTTTCTAAAAGCATGTATGGTGAGCGGAAAGAAAATAATAGTGACTTAGTATAAGAATTATCAAGATCGAATAGCAAATCCTTAAAATCAAATCATGGAGGGTCTAAAGCAGGAAGTGGTTATGAAAATAGTAATTTTGCAAAAATCTGAAATAGCGAGAACGACGAGTAAAAACCAACTTGCTAAAAGCTGAAACTCCATGTGTCTTGAAGTATATTAAAGTAAACACGACGTATCATTCGTATAACACAATTAAGAAGGCGAATTATAAATCGAATTGGGCAAAGCAAAAGTACGGTTCAGAATAAAATTAATATATGAAGGGACAACGCAATTACATAAGTACGAAAAATATAGGCTGGAAAAATATTATAAGCTAGAGTTCAAAATTTCCGACAAAAGTTTTAAAATTTTAAATCAATGAAGGAGTATGAAGTATAAGTATATTAAAATTTTGAACAAAGTTAAACTTAGTGGAAGAGAAGATTGAAAAATACTTTCAGAAGGTTCAAGTTTTGCAATGGCGATGTTTGTAAATTGACGACGATCGTCATGCGGCGATCTCGTGAATCGAGGCAAGGAAATTGGTCGGATGATCAAATCATACATACGCCTAGGATATGGATCAGGAAAGTCTACGAAAACTCCTACGGTCGACCAACTAAAGATTAGGAACTAGGCGCTAAGACCTTCTAAGGGGCTGGACGGTAAAGAAATGCGTTCAGCTTGGTCCGAAATCGATGAACCCAAGCGAACGACTGAAAGAAATTCTAGAAGTCTAATATGGTCAGGGGGTAGACATGAACCACTAAGGTAACTCCTACGACGATTAAATCAATTTCTAGAAGGGGGTCTAACTATCAATCAAGGGCCTCTAAATAGCAAGCACAGACGTCTAACTAAGTCTTCTTACCACCTAGTGTCATAAGAAACGACTAGACTCAGGGCTTCTGACTCCGATGTTGTAATTTATTTACTGGACATTCTGTTTATTATCATTGTTCTGTTAATTCGCAATTGCAAGACTGGACCTGCATGGGCCACCAACAAAACCTGTCACGCCCCGCTTCCCAAAAACGTGGAGGCGAAGCGTGAGAAGGTCCGCTCAAACTTGAAGCTACAAAGCTGCAAGTCCGATAAGCGTCAATCAAATTTAACTGCAGGTCCTTGCAACGCGAAACGAAACAAAGATAATAATAATGAAAAGAGACAAAGAAGAAACCTCAGAATATCCATAATAATAAATCTCAACATCGCAGAAAAGCCACCAGGCTAAAATAAAAGAGTCTAAAAGAGGCCCAGCATGGCCAACAAAAGTACAAAGTACGAAAGCAAAGTAATGGTGCAAGCACCGACAACTAACAGCAAGCTAAAGTAAAACAGCTCAACAGTCACTAAGACTGGTCTCCGGTGTCCTCGTACTCCTCGACGAACGTAGGCTCAGGCTCAGCGTCAGCAAACACCTCGTCCTCAACGACTGTCTCTGGCTCAGGGTCTAACATGTGACACCCAAAAGAGCAAGGGGCACATGTCAACAAGTCTAAAAAGACTTGTGCAAGGAAACTGAAAGTACAAGTAAAAGCAACCTAAAAGTTCTAGCATGATGCAATGACATGGCAGTTAA
Organism: Scilla litardierei; assembly: GCA_030789695.1. Taxonomy (NCBI): domain Eukaryota; kingdom Viridiplantae; phylum Streptophyta; class Magnoliopsida; order Asparagales; family Asparagaceae; genus Scilla; species Scilla litardierei. The sequence continues at coordinate 142,411,911 of CM061133.1, read as the reverse complement.
AGTAATGAGTGCAACAAGTAAGGTAAAATAAAGTGAAGTACGTGCATGGCATGACATTCACAAGACAAGTACAAGAAAAGAAAAGTAAGCACCTCGTGCACAGAGTTCACGCCTTACAGCTGAAGAGGCTGTACGGGCACACTTCTACGCTGAGTGGTCGCTCAACCCTACCCCTCCACGTGTATCGAGCCAGGGCCTTACCCCCGAACGGGAATGCTCGCTTCTGGATCACGAGCCAGGAAGTGTTTTTAACAAGTATGGCATAGGGGTGCACCTAGCCCGGGATAAGCAAGTACAAGTATGTAGCGTGTGCTACTAATGCGACATTCAATGCATGGATGACATGACATGGCAAGTAGTAAGGCGTACAGGTAAGGAAAGTAAACGTGATAGTTTAGTATGCATGAACAACAAGTTTAAAGAGTTGGATCTAGCTTCGTTGTTAAGCTAGATCATTTAGGTGACGGATCTAGTTTCGTTGTCAAACTAGATCAAGTAGGCGTCTAGCCAGCTATCATTTCACTGACTAGTCTCTTTTACGCTGAAAGCAAGGAAGTGGCCTAAAAACATGGCCCTACACAAGAGTTGGCAAGTTTCACTTACCTACAAATATCACGTCTGAGCAACACCGTCCAATAAGTCCAAATCACAATAATCCTATGTGCACAAGTCCACCGGCCTACAACCGTTTTATTAATCTTGATTAGTGAATTCTAAAACATTAAAATACTAAAAAATACTGATTTTAGTCTTGATTAGCAGGCAATGGGTTGGGGGTCCTAGGGGTGCAAAGCGTTACCTCAACACGACGCGAAAGCTACACCGGCGTCGGGTAGCGACGCCGGGGGTTGGAATAAGAGAACGCGCTCCAAGTCCAGATTCCAAAATAGATTCCTTGCTCGCCAAGTCTGGGCAGCATCCAGACCAACGAACCAAGATTCCAACAGCTGGTAGGATGCCGGTAGACGTTTCTACGGCTTCCGGGAAGCCGTAACAACAAACCGAGACGAACGGTTCGACGCACGCAGGGTCTACGACGTCGAGTGTCGTAGGAGATGTATCATATCTGCGTTAACGGATTTGCGATACTAAGTTAAAAGTGCTAAAACAATAAGGTTGATCACTAACCCAATAGTTAAATGCATATAACACCTATAATATATATAAACTTAGTGTTTATAAAACCACTAAATGAAAAACTACTATCTAAATACTGTTGGGTATATGCATATAAGGAATATATAAATATAGTACACCCTATTCTTTTAGTCACAAAAACCTTTATATAAAATAATCATTTAGGACTTTGCTCACAACCACAGTACTTGACATGCACTCAAATTTGACATGCGACATGCTTGTATACTCACTGATCAAGTCGTGCATCCATCTCGCTGACTGAAGGCGAGAGCCACGGCGCGGCGGCTACGGCGGCTAGGCGGTTCTCGGGGGTCGCTGGCGAGAACCGGAGCAGCAGCGACGGGGTTGTCTGGTCAGAGAACAGGGCGAGGGGGAAGAGTGAGGCGCCGGAGGGGGGTCGGGTCGGAAGCTGCCGCCGCGGGCGGGGGTCGGGGCGGAGACACGGTGTCACGGCGACGTCTGGGTTCGGTTTCGTGCGAAAACAAGGGGAAGGCGGCGGTCTGCGGGGTCGTTGCCGGAGGCTGCTGAGGGCCAGCGACGGGGTTGTCCGACGGCGAGGTGGCCGGTCAAGGGGAGAAGCCCGATGGCATGAGGCGGGCTAAGCGGCGGTAGGCGGTGACCCATGGCGGCGTCGGGGAGGAGGAAAGGTTTTTCCGGCGGTTTGTGGAGGCTGTGACACGGAGACACGAGCGGGCGTCGGGTCTTGGTCGGACGGCGTCCGGAGATATGCGAGGGGTAACTCCGGAGAGGAGATCGCGAGGGGAGACCGCCGTTCAGGGTCTCTACGCGAAGAAGCAAGTGACGGCGGCCGGAGAAAACGTTGTGTGCGGAAAATAATTGTGGGCGGCGGTTTATTTGTGGTTGCTGGGAATTTGAGAATAGCCCTAGGTTTTTAAAATATAAATAGGAGTTAGGCTGCGGCTGAGTCCTAGGTCCTTTTTAGAATTTGAGTAGGGTTTCCGGGTCTTTTAGGTTTTATAATAATAAGGCCTAGGCTAATATTATAAAGGAAATTGGTAGAGGGTTTGGCAAGGCACAGTACGGGTCTCTTGAGATTTTTAGTGCCCTAGGTTATAAAATATAAAGATAGGGTGATGGCTAAGGGACATCACGTGAGGAGAAAAGACCTAGGTTGTGGTTCAAAATAGACTGGGGTTTTAATAAAAGGCTAAGTTTCATGTAGGTTCAAGGTTGGGTACAGTAAACATGACCTGAGTTCTTTTTAATAATTGAGTAGAGTTTCCTAGTCCCCCCCTTTTTTTTCGCTACAAAGCTGTGTGCGTGTGTAGGGTTCGGCCATGTGGGTTCAAGGTAGAGGCTAGGATTAAGTAGGTTAATATAATAATAAATGGTACTTAGGATTAACTATAATAGGCTGGGCAAAAAGTGAAAGTGGGTCTAACGAGGCTCTAAATTTGTAAGATAAATACTGGGGTGACCGTACCGACGAGAGGAACAAAACAAGGAAGACGGATCACAATTTCGATGACGAGAAACGAAATTAAAAATAAAAAGGTCTAGCGACAAAAGTGAAAATCGTGACGTCTCTTCAAATAGGATCAAATCATGGGAGAACGACCCATGAAACGTCGTTCCAAAATAGTGCCACTATTTAATACTCTCAGAGATGATCACAACGACATATCACACCAAAGTGTTCACAAACAAAAAGAGTCTAAAATAAATACGTGCACGGTCAAAAGCTCGTGCACGAACAAAGATACGATCGGAAAGCGACCGTTTCACCGAGGAGGCGGCTTTTCTGATGACCGCTGTGGAGAGCGAGGCTGTGGATGAGGTTATCGCAGGTAATCCTCAATCTGGCTGTTACTTTCCTAGCTGGTTTTGATTGCTAGATTGTGTTGTTTGCTTGAATATGATTGTTTGCTAGACTAGGGTTTGATTGTTAATTGCTTGTTAGGTGTGGTTTTGGTGTGCACATTTCCTGTACGAGTCCTCTTTGACTCTGGTGCATCGATGTGCATTATTTCTCGGAGCTTCGTGGAGAAGCATTCCTTGTCGACGTCCCCTCTTCCCAAGAGTTGGAATATCATTACAAGGAATGGTGTGGTCTCGGTGCATCGTGGTTGCAATTCTTGCTCGTTGGTGGTCTATGGACATGAGCTTTACGCTGATTTCATCGTCCACGACATCATCAACTATGATGCAGTTCTTGGGATGGACTGGCTTACGAGCTTCTATGCGACGATCGACTGTGGAGGAAGAAGGTGGTGTTCGAGATTCCCGGACATCCAGTATTTGAGTTCAGCCGTGGTAGCAGTTCGCTTGGTCCTGTCAGATTTCGGGCCAGACCAGTGGAGGTTGTGGCTATACAGATGGAGTTGGAGAGGCCAGCTGTGGTGCGTGATTTTGATGACGTCTTCACCGAGGAGATGTCTGGTTTGCCACCTGATCGAGCTCTAGAATTTTCTATTGATCTTATTTCGGGAGCGCAGCCCATTTCGAAGGCGCCGTATCGTATGGCACCCGCTGAGTTGGAGGAATTGCGGAAGCAGCTGGATGAGCTTTTGCAGAAGGGTTATATCAACCCTAGTATGTCTTCGTGGGGAGCATCGGTGCTGCTGGTGAAGAAGAAGGATGGTTCGCGTCGCATGTGCATGGACTATCGGGAGTTGAATGCGGTGACCGTCAAGAATAAATACCTGTTGCCTTGCATCGATGATATTTTTGATCAGCTTGGAGGTTCGAGGGTGTTTTCTAAGTTGGATTTGAGGAGTGGTTACCATCAGTTGAAGGTGAAGAAGGGAGATGTTCCGAAGACAGCGTTCAGGACAAAGTATGGACGCTACGAGTTTGTGGTTATGCCTTTCGGTGTAACCAATGCACCCGCAGTTTTCATGAATCTGATGAACCTGATTTTCTACGACTTTTTGGATAAGTTTGTCGTTATCTTTATTGACGACATTCTGATCTATTCAAAGTCGGAGGAGGAGCATGCCTCGCACTTGAGGACGGTATTGGAGATTTTGAGGAAGCATCGGTTGTATGCTAAATTTTCGAAGTGCGAGTTTTGGCTGGATAGAGTTGCTTTTCTCGGGCATGTGGTGACTGGAGATGGTATTTCAGTGGATCCTGAGAAGATTAGGGCCATCAGAGAGTGGCCTGTTCCGTCGTCTGCGTCTGAGATTCGGAGTTTCCTTGGACTTGCTGGTTACTATCGGCGTTTCATTAAGGACTTTTCCCGTATTGTTGAGCCGATGACCAGGTTGACGCGGAAGGATGTTGCTTTTGTTTGGTCGGGTGATTGTGAGAATGCTTTTGGTGTTCTGAGGGAGAGGTTGACGACTGCCCTTATTCTTGTTGTGCCTGATCGCAGCGGTGGATTTGAGATCTTTTGCGATGCTTCTGGCAAGGGTCTCGGTTGTGTGTTGCATCAGCACGGGCATGTTGTGGCGTATGCGTCTCGTCAGCTCAAGGTTCATGAGAAGAATTACCTGACGCATGATTTGGAGTTGGCTGCCGTTGTGTTTGCCCTTAAGATTTGGAGGCACTTCCTGCTGAGTGAGAAAGTGAAGATCTTCACCGATCACAAAAGTTTGAAGTATATTTTTACTCAGAAGGAGCTCAACATGCGACAGTGTCGATGGTTGGAGCTCATGGCAGATTATGATATTGATTTGTAGTATCACCCTGGCAAGGTGAATGTGGTTCCTGATGCGCTGAGTAGGCTTCCAGCGGTGATGATTTTGACCTCGCAGTGGCGATTGCAACAGGATTTTTGCGAGTCTGGTGTGGAGATTGTTCTTCCTGGGGAGGCTTCTTCGTTGATGTGTATGCAGATACAGTCGACGATTGTGGATCGGATCAAGGCTGGCCAGGCTGAGGATCCAAAGCTGGTGAGGATTCGAGGGCAGGTTGAAGCTGGTCTGCGGACTGACTTTTTTATTCATGAGGATGGTTCGCTGAGGTTTGGAGCCAGGTTGTGTGTGCCAGCTGGGGATATTAGAGAGGAGTTGATGGTGGAGGCACACAGTTCGCCATATTCTGTGCATCCTGGTGGGACCAAGATGTACCAGGATCTTCGTCTGAACTATTGGTGGCATGGCATGAAGAGGAGTGTGGCTCGGAGTGTGGCCAAGTGCTTGGTTTGTCAGCAAGTAAAGGTGGAGCATCAGCGTATGGCCGGGTTGCTACAACCGCTTCCGATTCCAGAGTGAAAATGGCAACACATCACTATGGATTTCGTGACTGGACTACCTCGGAGTCCGAAGCAGAATGACGCGATTTGGGTGATCGTAGATCGATTGACCAAATCCGCGCACTTTATTCCATTCCGAGTGGGACAGTCCACTGAGACGCTAGCAAGGAGATATATGGAGGTAAAATTCTTTTACTCTCCGTTTTTATTTCCTTTTTCCTAGTTTGGATAGTGCTGTAACGTGAATCGTGCAGGAGGTCGTGCGAATTCACGGAGTCCCCGTGAGTATCGTGTCGGACAAAGACACGAGGTTCACATCTCAGTTCTGGCAGAGTTTGCAGAAGAGTTTGGGTACGTGTCTGAGTTTCAGCACGGCGTACCATCCGTAGACGGATGGCCAGTCCGAGAGGACGATTCAGATCTTGGAGGACATGCTGAGGGCGTGCATGTTGGATTTCAAGGGTTCGTGGGAGGACCATCTACATTTGGTAGAGTTTTCTTACAACAACAGCTTCCAGGCGAGTATTGGCATGGCGCCTTTCGCCGCTCTTTATGGGAGGAAATGTCGATCACTATTGAGTTGGGATGACGTTGGTGATCGGGAGTTGTTGGGACCTGAGATGATCGTGGAGGCCGTGGATATTGTCAGGAACATTCGGGAGAGGTTGAGGATTACTCAGGACTGTTTTAAGCATTGGGCAGATGCTAAACGTCGTCCTTTGGAGTTTCAGCCAGGCGATCATGTGTTTCTGAGGATTTCCCCGAATCGTGGTGTGATTCGTTTTGGGAAGCGAGGGAAGTTGAGCCCGTGATACATTGGACCGTTTGACATTCTGGAGAAAGTTGGCGAGGTAGCTTATCGCTTAGCCTTGCCGCCATCTTTGGAGGGAGTTCACAATGTTTTCCATGTGTCGCAGCTTCGTCGATACATTAGCGATCCATCTCATGCTGTGGATTTCTCGGAGATTACCGTTCGCCCCGATATGACGTATGACCTGCAGCCAGTGCAGATTCTGGACAGGCGTCAGAAGTCACTTCGGAACAAGATTGTCAATCTTGTGAGGGTGATGTGGCGACACGGCTCGCCTGGAGAGTCTACTTGGGAGAATGAGGATGAGATGCGAGAGCGTTTCCCACTTTTGTTCCCGGACACGTGAGTGTTGGGAAATTCCGAGGACGGAATTTTTCTTAAGTTGGGGAGGATGTAACGACTGGTTTTCTTGTATCTGGATTTATTATATTATATTATATGTTTTGGTGGATTTTCTCCTTATATGTGGTTTTCGTCTCCGTAACTTTCATTTTCGATCGTATCATCGTGTTTTCTAGCTTCTTTCTTAGAATCGTCGATTTTGGAGTAAGTCATTCGTGACGGGCTTCGTATCGGTCATATCTTATTGTTAGATCAAGCCTAGGAGTCTTAGGAATCGATCCCGGAGCTTCGCGCTCCATTTCGGAACTTTTGGTGCTCATTAGCCGGTGTAAGAAGGGGCACCGACCGACTAGATGACGATCCAGTCGGTCGGCAAACCTTCTTGAACCGACTAGTTGGCTTTGTAAATTTCTCAGGAGTTACTGTTTGTCGTTAGTCGGTCTAAGAGCGTTGGTTGACCGACTAGGTTGCAAACTAGTCGGTCGGCAATGCTTCTTCAACCGACTAACTCATCAACTATTTTTGGTACTAGTTACTGTTCCTTCTTAGTCGGTCTAAGTTCATCTTTCGACCGACTAGATGGAAAACTAGTCGGTCAGTAGTTGTTCTTTGACCGACTAAATCTAGATCCTAGTTCTGTACAGGAGTTACTGTTTGGACTTAGTCGGTCTGCGTTGGTCAACCGACCGACTAGTTCCCAAACTAGTCGGTCAGTGGGTGTTCTCTGACCGACTAATCAGTGCCAAACCCCTAATTTCTGGGCAGCCGCCAGCCCTTCCTATTTAAACCCCTCCCAAACGTTTTCTTCTCCTTCCTTACGACCTAAAACCCTAGTTTCTCCCCCATTGAGCCCCCTACTACCTCAAACCCTTATTTCTTCATCCCAAGCCCAAAATCCATCATCCAAACTCTTCCTTAACACATTCTACCTCTCATCTTCCCCAAAATCCCATCAAACCCCCAAAATCCCCCAAAACCCTATTTCTCCAAACTTCTCCATCCATTTCCAGATCTGAACCCTAGGTTCCCCGGAGCGTTTCTTCCGTCGCCGTGGTTGCTCGGCATCATTCTTCCGTTCCCTATACGGTAATAATCGATTTCTTCATATTTTCATGACCCGTTGTGTTTTTGTGAAACCCTAATGAAATGAATATTGTTTGTTGATTGTTTCTCCATAACAGCGACTTCCCCGTAGATTAGCGTCCGTGGAACGAACCCTTGTTGATCGTCATCCTCGGTGCTAGGCAAGTGAAACTTGCCACTTAGGGTTTAGGCCATGTTTTAGGCCATTTGCTTGTTGTAGGCGTAAAAGAGACTAGGCGAAGAAATGATACTCGCCTAGGCGCAAATTGAGGAACTAGCTTGACAACGAAGCTAGATCCGACATTTATCATGTTGCACAATTACCATGTCATGTTTAATTTCCATTAACGGTACGCAAATTAATTGTCATGTCATTGCATTCTTTAAGTGTTTCCGTGATTGCGTAGCTTCGCTACAATGCTTGTGTTCCTGGCTCGTGTTCCAGAAGCGGGCCATGTGTTGGTTGATAGCAAATGCCTGAACTACTTGTTTCCAGCTAGGTGCACCCCTACGCCAAATGCTTATGAATCGTGAACTAGAATGCGAGCTCCTATGCGGGGCCACCCTGGGTCATTTACTGAGCTCGTGTGCGGGGACCCTGGCTCGTTTACATGTGGGTATTGGGGGTAAGAGTTAAGTGGCCAATCAACTGGGAGTCTGCCCGATCAGCAACTGCAGTGGTAAGGCGTAAACTCTGGGTTTTGGGGTAATTGTTAAGCGGCCACTCAGCGTGAACGCCAGACCGTTCAGCTGTAAGGCGTAAACATCTACAAACAACTTGAAATGTGACTAGTGAAATGATTGAGATTGTTAGTAGCTTGGCTACTCTTGTCTTGTCCCGATAATTGTTCTCTTGTACTTATTGTTTCACCATGTCTTGCTTGAGCACTCATGTTATAACTGCCATGCCATGCATACTAAAACTGCTAGGTTGCTAGTTGCCTTACTTACAGTTTCCTTGCCCAAGTCTTTTAGACTTGCTGACATGTGCCCCTTTACTCTTTTGGGTGACACATGTTAGATCCCGAGCCTGAGTACCTTGTTGAGAACGAGGTGTTTGTTGACGCCGAGCCCGAGCTTGTGTTTGACGGGGAGTACGTGGACACTGGGGACCAGTCCTAGTGTCTCCGTTGTGTTTTCCCTTTTGTTTAGACTGCTGTTTTGTTGTCCGTGCGTAGCACCTATACTTTGTTACGTTGTTGCTTTTGTTGGCCTTGTTCTGGGCCTTTAGACTCTTTCTTTTAGCCTGGTGGCTTTTCTGGATGTTGAACTTAATTTTTCATGTTGGACAAATTATGAGATATGAGAATTTTATTTCTGTCTCTCCTTGTGTTATTATTGTTGTTCCGTTTGTGGTTACAGGGACCTGCTTATGTTTTATTGACGCTTATCGGGTTTGGGGCTTCACAGCTCCACTCTCGTGCGGACCTTTTCACGTCTCGCCTCCATTTTAGGTAAGCGGGGCGTGACACGTGGAGAGCATCTGAAACACCCGAAGGCTTTTTGTGTAACAGGGATCATTCTCGCGTGGAGAGCATCCGAAATGCCTGGAGGCTTTTTGTGTAACAGGACACGACACACAAGGAATTGTTATTCTAGGGGGTCCACACACATGCACACACAGGAAAAACCCTAAGGTGTCAAATGATGTTGTTGTTGCGCTTAGACTTCGTCGTCAAGTCTAAGCCTTCAGGGGCGTCCCGGACGCTATCATTTCACGTCCGGTTCTCTTTGTTCACAGTTTAATATTTCTAATAGTCTAAGGCCTAGGCACGGCCGAAAGTGCAAGTGAATACACTTGCCTACGGTGGCGAGCGTGTCGTTCGTCCGCAGCGTCGCGTCCAGGCGTCGCGTCCTCGGTAGTCCGTCTGAAATAGGGTCACGGCGATGGTGTCAGGTCGCATTTTTCAATAAGTCTTATTTAGGGTTTGTTTCTAGATTGTCGGGACTACCCTATTCGTCAAAGTCACGTTTTGGTGTTTCGTTCAACCTAGATCGACTTCTACCCTATGTGCACAGAAAAAGTTGTCCGATTGTCGATCTTTCTATGGTGGGCAATCATTTTACAGAAGCTAAAGGTAAATTTAGTTTGAGTAATCCAAATTTTAGTTTAGGGTTTGATTTTGCTATGGTGTGGGTGTGCTACGAGTTCGGGGGACCAACCTCTCCGGTGTTTGTCGTAGAACGGAAGTAGAGTCTAAACGGCGGGATCTCCTCGTCGTCTACGGTGTCTCGGCTACGGGTAGCATAGCCAGACACGTCCTGACAGTGAACCGGAAGTGTGGGTGGCGTGCGGGGATGGCGGACAGCGAAGGCGAGCCCGGTAATGGTCCGTAGAATGTGTATGCGGCGCCAAAGAGCCGTGATACATCGAGCAAAAGGGAACGACAGCTGAGGGGTCCAAACAGCGAGTAATAGGAATGAGCATGGAGAAGTACATCAAAGAAAACCCGCTGGAAGGGGGGGCGGCAACGGAAACGTCGCTTGGCCGTTGGGCGATGGTCAGAGACACCAACGGCCGGTGGCTGCTGCCGAGTCTGTTCACGCGCACGCTGTTGAGGCGTCGGAGAGCCAAGACAGCGGCTATTATGGCTACTACAGGTGATGCCGGCGATGTTCGTTGGCAAGGCGGCGTCAAAGGGCTCCGGGGATCACCGGCGGGGCGCAGCGGCGATCGGAAGAGGCGGCGGTTGCCGGAAATCTCAGCAGCAGCTCGGAGAGCTGCTGCTGCTGCTACCGTTGCGAGGAGAGGCCATCGGATCCGGTGGTCTCCAGCGTCGCGGGCAGCTGTGGAGCGCCCGAGGAGGTCGTGGCGGCGGTCTCGAACAGTCGGCCGCCGGCGGTGAGGACGAGGGAGGGAGAGACGGAGGGAGAGGGAAAGAGTCGCAAGGGAGGGGTTCTTTTCGTTTGTGGCGGCTGTGAGAAGAAACAGCCCTAGCTTGTGTACTCACATGAATATCCTTGGTTATTAGGGTTTTAAAAAGAGTTTAATTTTGATATTTAGATATAGGTTAATAAGTTAAAGGAGGGGAGATAAAGAGATAGAGGGTGTAGAAAAAGGAGAAAGTTTAGGGGACTATAGAAGGAGACTATTAGGAAAGATACGCATGAGCTAATCAAGGGATTTAATCAGATCTGATATCAATTTGAATTTCAAACGATTAGGGGGATAAATCAACGGTTGAGATTTAACCGGAAGATATCTCTCGCTATGGGCGTCGAAAAATTAATCCGAAAATACCGGGACGATTGTGGAGACGAGGCGCACAGGGCTACGAAGTCTGATCGTGCGTTACGCCTACCAAGAATTTACGTAAAATCGGGAACTGTGTTTTGAGATAAAAGACTAAAACGCCCCTATCATTCCAAGTCGTTTAGCAAGAAAATGAGCCGTGAAATGACGTTCCCAAAAATTACTATAAAATTCTACACTCTCATACGGTCACAACGGCATATCACATCGCATATATCGGAGTCTAGAAAGTGCCAAAAGAAATACGTGCACGATAAAGCACGTGCACGCATGGAATCCATAAGGTTGGAAAGCGACAGTTACAATCACCGACCACCTCAGCCGACCGTCGCGCCGACTCCACCGCCGTCATATGCCTCCCCCCGTCGCAGTTGTCGTTGAAGAAGGCGATAAGCCCACGCGCGCACGTTTGAAAGTGAAAACATTGGGTTATAAGTTTTAATACGAAAATACGTTTTTAAATACGTATTTAAATATGTATACGAATACGTATAGGCTGATCGTAATAAATTATTCACTAACTGTATAGTTTTTGGCCCTTTTAAATTGTTTTAAAATGCCTAATAATTGTTAAAAAATCTTGAAGATTACCTACTAGCCTTAGAAAAATATTTTAAGCTTAATTAGACTTATTTACTCAGTTGGAATCATTTCTGTGCTCATTCTCTTATACTATTACATGTTTCCACATTTTGTTTAATTGATAAATCGAGTCGTGAAGTCGTGAACTTTTGTGAGACTATTATACGGAATATTGAGACACCATGGAACCATTGTACACATCTAATACAATGCAAATAAACTGAATAGACTGAATGGAAGATGGGAACTTCAATATAAATGAATGGAAGATGGAACTTCAATATAAATGAATGAAAGATAAAACTTCATATAATAGATAGTACACGTACTTGTGACCTGGCACTTGACTTGACCAGTGGGATTGGGGTAGTCTATGATCACAAGTGTTACGGAGTGACTGGATGCACCGGGCCGAATACCTCCAACACTTATGGAGGTTAGAGCTTGACCATCGCCATATAGGGTCTGCGAGCAGCGCCTCGGATTGGCCTCTGTCGTAGGGCGCATGTTGGTCATTTGTCGTATTGTTGGACATTGACTTAGCACTAGAATAGATTGGTTATTAAATATTGCTCTAACATGTTCTTCTACAGGTTTCTGACAATGTTACAGTTTTGTTTTCAAATGTTAATTTGTTACAGGTTGCTAATAGTATTGCAAATTGCTATTAAATGATTAAATTGATACAGATTGTAAATTGCTGTAAATGCTTAACTGCTATAACTCTCTTAAGTTAAACTTATTGCTTGCCTTTAAATTCAGCTTGGATTACTTAACTTAACGTTTTGTTTGGGAGATTAACTTGCCAAGTAAACCTCCCTGACGGACATTTCACTTTGTTGTTTACGAAATGTCTGTCATGTATCCATAGTGAGTTCTCTGAAGACACTACTGTAGAAGTTGAGCCAGTGCTCGAAGAATATGTGGAGTACATACCTACTGAAGATTAGACGATCACCTTCGCGACTGCACCTTTATATTTGTAATAATGTAATTCGTGTTTATTTGTATTGGTCACGCTAGGCCTAAAATGTATCTTAAATTTTGTACACTGGGTATGCAATAATGTTGTTTAGACTGCTTCTTAAATTTGCATGTATAGACCTGCAGTTTACATAGACGCTTAGTGTTTTAAAACCAAGGAGGTAGAAAAGAAAAGATTTTAAAAGAAAACGAAAAAAGTACTCATCCTTATTTTAAGCACACCGCAGACCCACTCGCGTCTTCGCCCCCGGTAGAATGGGAAGCGGGACATGACATACACCCTAGGCTAGAGTTAATTTTTACCACACATTTTTGACACATTTTGGTGATACGACTTTCACACTACCACCCTCCGGATTTCATTTTTAACCCTCATCAATGAGTGAGAACAAACTAGCGCCTGTTCTGCCTCCTAGCCGTTTTTTTCAATCCTATTATTTCATGACCCTGAGTTTTTCCGATAGTATGTGGTAGATTTAGTCTCCATAGGGTTTGGCTTTGCACATGGAGCATACTCCCCCCTTACTATGGTGTCAGCATGCTCTAAAAAGTATCTTGAGAATAAATGCACTGTTCTTCCTACTTTGTCGAGTAGCCAGGTCTCCGGGCCTCAGGAATATCTAATATTCGTTCCGAAAGATGAGGTTTGGGGAGTGCATGGAAATAAGAGGGGTTTAGACGATTCGAGGGATTAGGCCAGAGGGGTCCCTTTTGACCCAATGCCCTAGACCCATCTGGGTTGGGAATCATTGGTCGAAACCTCGCTACGTGAATCGCCTAAGTCCCATGAAAAAAACAAAAAATAATAATATATTTATGTATATAGAAATAAATGCACACACACACATGTGCATGCATGCCAACTACCATAGTTTAGAGGGAGTGACCATGACATCGCCAACCCAGGAGAGACTTAACTTTACCGCTCGCCTTCTTGATTTTTGCCTAGGCAAGCGTATGACTTGGGTCAAATTCTACTTGCCTACACCTATCGAGAGGTCATGTCCGGGGCTAGTTTCACATGGATGAGTGTGTTACCTAACGTCGTGAGGAGGGTAGTGTTTTAGTCCACTGCCATGTTAGGTAGACATTATGTGTGTGTGGCTTGTGTATGCAAGAATTGATTTCTAGCCTTAATGTGTACACAACCCGTGAGTATTATTGGTTTGAGAGTTTGATCGTCAGGTTTTTCCGACGAATTCCACCCCGTTCTTCATTCCTAGTCTTGCTCGGGGACGAGTAAGAGTCTAGCTTGGGGAAATTTGTTAGACGTTTTTTCTACCTTTATTTTCAACATCTTTTCCCATATTTTTCTTGATTTACTTCATACCACCGCCTCTATTTTCCCACCTTTTACTTTCTTTATCACCTTCATACTTTGGGCATTTGTCTCATGTTATGCAGGTGATTGTGCCAGAAATGATGCATTCTTGGCGACATTGAGGCCAATGGAGATAGTCTGGATAGCGACGAAGACTTCATCGCACCTGGAGGTTGATTTGGGAGAATAGAGTTGGCACGACCATGTGCGCACTTGCATGGCTGTGCAAGTGCACGTGCTGCCCAGCATTCGTCTAGAGAAGGCTTGCACGGCCGTGTTGCACGGCCTTGCAAATTAGACAGATGAACTTGAAGATGCACGAGCAGGCTTGCACGGTCGTGCAAGTTCTAAGGCATATAGGAGAAGCTGGGAGCAGCAGATTGGCCAGCACGGCCGTGCTAATTAGCGACACGGTCATGCATGAGATGACGTCATATTTTCTACCTAGGTTTTACACTCTTGTACGTCTGTGCTGAATAACGACACGTCGTGCACAATGTTTTCTATTTAAAGAAAGTCTGTAGCAAACTAAAAACAAGCTTTTTGATTACCAAAACTTTGGAATAGCATTTTTGGGTGATTTTCTTCGGGGTTTCTTGCTATATTTATGTTGTCTTCATTGTAAGAACACTTGCTCTCTAATCTAGTTTAGTTAACCTCTTGATCTAGTATTGATTTGGTGATTGCTTGGATTGTTTGTTATTCATTTGCTCATTTTATTACATATTTAGCTATGAACTTCATTCCATTGATGTCACTAGGTTTAGCCATGAATAGCATGTAGTTCATTTAGCTAGGGCAATGTAGATCCCTATTGCAAGGGTTGATCGCAATGGATTGCCCCAAATATCGACCCAAGTGTGGGTTGTAGTCTCGTTATACGTTGGATAATGAACCTCATTCAATCTACTCTGTTGGGATGCTATACAATCCAAATCATCAATTAACTCTTGGGATTTCGATCTGACACCTCCAACGGAGGATTGACTATCTAGTGCCCGTCGCCGACGACTAATCGGGCTCACTCACTAGAAATACCAATAGCATAGCTCATGACTAACCATTGGAGTTACAATAGGGATCCAACCTATCATCCGAGTCCCCTCTCTCAGGGTTAGACGTCGAGGAGACGAGGATTTAGGCTTAGCCCTCATCGATGACTACAATCCTTGTGTCGAGAAGCTAGATCCATTGCCTAGATCCCTGTAATAGCGGTGATACACTAGCCCTAGCTCCTCATCTTATCAAATTTTACCTAGTTATCTCCCTCCTACACTCACCTTATTCACACTCATGGTTACACAAACTACGACAGCAATCTTAGGTTTCAAACCCTTGCCTCTTCATGTTCGACACCCGTGTGCTACACGACCCGTGTGCTTGCTGCATTTTTAAAGCACACAACATCTACCGCCTTACCAACAGCTTCCTTCATAAGGAACTCCTTGTTTAAAAGGTGACATGTTTGGAGACAACAATCTTTTATTGTTCCTGATGGTAGAAGATGTACCATGTTGAATGTTTCGGGTACCCAATGAATTTACACAAAACAGATCTATTCTTTAGTTTGTCTGGATTATTCCTTCTAACATACACCAAACAACCCCATACCCTAATATGTTTAAGGTTGGGTTTCCTGTCGCTCCATATCTGCGATGGAGTCGTCAGCACGGATTTAGACAGAACACTATTAAAAATGTAAGCATCGGCATCTAGGAAATAGCCCCAGAGGGTGGTTGGCAACTCAGCATCACTCACCATGGATCGCACCATGTCTAACAAACTGTGATTCATTCTCTCCAACACATCATTATGTTGAGTTTTGTAGGAAGGCATGACTTGATAGAGAATCTCATTCTCTTTTAAATACATAAGAAACTCATGGCTCAAGTATTCTCCTCCTCGATCCGATCGAAGTATTTTAATACTTTTGTCAGTTGGTTTTTCTACTTTGTTACGATACTTTTTAAATCGCTCAAATGTATCGAACTTATGTTTCAGCAAGAACATGTGTATATACCTAGAGTGATCATCAGCGAACGTAACAAAGTATGAATAACCCTCTCTGGCTAACGTAGACCTGGGTCCACATACGTCAGAATGTACGAGACACAAGTGTTCACTAACTCCCTCCTCTTGTCATACAAAAAGAGTTTTGTCCATCTTACCTTTAAGGCAAGACTCGCAAGTGTCATATGACTCATAATCCGAGAGGCCTAAAGACCCCTGACTTTGGTTGAATATTGTATATACAATCCCCTAACTCATTGGTTTTGTGCAAAGATATCATGCACATTGAGTTCCATTACATGCATTTTTATGGTATCATACTATTTTGGGAGCTAACCATTAATTTATGCACAAAATATGGTTCCTATGACTTAACCATACTTCATATATTTTTAAGGGATTTTTAGAGAACTTTGAGAGTCAATCAACACCCCCAAAGCCCAAAGAAAAAGGCCTTACACGACCGTGTGGTATATACCAAAGGGGTGAGGCCTAGGAAGTGTGAAACCCAGCCTTACACGGTCGTGTAATACGACTGTGTGGCTGAGGCAGCTCAATTTCGAAGCTCCAACACGGTCGTGTCGACCAATGACATGACCATGTCAGAGTGTGCAGAAAATCAAACAGTAGCTTGAATTTGGAACATTGTAGCTAATTGGTTGTGTCCTACCGATACGACCGTATGGATCTGATGAGAAGACTCGTTCTCCATACGTTAACATGATCGTGTCTACTCGTAACACGGTCTAGTCGACTGAGTGTTGCTACCTCCCGATCGTGATTTTTGGCAAAGTTTGTTGTGTTTTTGATCTACCTCTAGCATTCTTTTTGATCTATCTCTATAGATCTTAAAAACATATGAATCTTCTCTTATGTCATTTATGGTGATGTTTTTATGACAACTATGTCGATACCAATCATAAGTTCATAATCTATGTACAATACGAGGAATGAGGTAGCACTCCCACTGACCTTCTTATATACGCATGGTTTAACCTCATTTTGATGAAGCTAAACATTTTGAATGTGTCATCAAATCGAATTTTCCAGTTTCTTGATGCTTGCTTTAATCCCTAAATAGACTTTAGTAGTATGCATGCTTTTTCGTTGCTCCCACTGACTTCAAATCTCTCTAGCCACGATTTGGGAAAAAAAGATCTTTACATCCATTTGCCAGATTTCATAGTCATAGAAATCTACTATAGCAACCAGTATCTGAATACCCCTTTAGGAGCTTCCTCTATAGTCCTTACTTTGTTAGAGTCCATGGATTCCATTTCAGATTTCATATCGTCAAGCCATTTTCCAGAATTTCTAATCTAAGTGGCTTCTTCAAAATAAGTAAGGTCATAATTAACCATGATACCTACAAGATATCCTGAGTGGCTGAGAGTTGTTTAGCATAACATAGGTGTCTTGTTCTTTCTCTTGATTACATGTAGTTTGTGTTTTTGAAACTTCTTCCAGTTCTACCATACCACTCTCTATCTATTTATCAAGAGGTTCCTTCTCTAAGAAGGTGGCATGCCAAAAGGACAGTTACCTTTTCTTTCTCATGCTGATAGAAAAGATTTCCTTAATAGCCTCTTGGATATTTCACAAACTCTACACATCTTGGATTATGCCTCTAGTTCATCTAGATTATGCCTTTGCACTTTAACCCTATATCTTAAAAGGCTTTAGGTTTTGAGTTTTCTGCATTTCCATGTATCATATGGAAAGATAGGTATGACCTTTAGACAGAACTATATAAAGTATTGGCACTACCGTTTCAAGGGCACAGCCCTAGAAGGAAAGGGATGACTCTGCATTACTTGCCATAGATCACATCATATCTAAATAGAGTGTGATGTCTTCTCTCTTAACACATCAATGTGATGTTGTGTGTAAGTATGTGTAACCAAGAGAGAATCACATTCTCTTTTAGGAAAACAATGAATTCCAGGCTTAAGTGTTCGTCGCATCGAATCAAAGAATATTAACATTTTTATTTGGCATCCAACTTTATGAAGTATGAGTGACCGGGTCTTGCTCTGTAGCATTGGGCCGCATACGTAACTGTGTATGAGTCATAAGAGTTCACTATCTATTTCCTTTTGTCCTACAAAGGGTGTTTTAGTCATTTTAACTTTTGAGACAAGACTTGCAAGTTGCTTATGACTTAAAATCAAAAGGATTCAAAATTCATTCTTTCTTATGTAAATTACCACATCTTATTCACTAATATGGCTTAGTCTACAATATCACAAGAATTTCTATTTATTATTCAAGTCTTTCTTTTATTCAAATTCTGATTATTAAGTATGGTGTTTGCATTCAAATTGTTAACGCCATTATTTTAATGTATCAAATATGAGCAAGATAATTTTATTAAAAATGATCATAAACATCATTCAATAAATTTGTATCTTTCTTTATCTAATAAAAAATAGATACAATATGAAATTTGATACATAAACTAATTGTGTAAAGTCAAAACATTGTGACTTGGCAAACTTTGGTGAAAATACCCTACAACGATGACAACAACACTTTCTCCAACCCAAACTTGTAGAGTTATGTTACCAATCCTCAATCTTCTTATTATTCTCAATCCATGCAAATAATTGCATGTGTAAGAACATACTTCGGTATCATATACCTAAGTTGTATAAGAAAGCAGGAGTTTGTTTTGAATGACAAACATAATTAAAGTAAGGGCATCGCCATGCCATTTCTTCATTAAAGGACTCCAAGTTATCCTTATTATATCTCTTCTAGTGTCCAGACTTGTGACAAATGAAATATTCACCCTTTACACCCTTATCTTTCTTCACTTTTACCTTCTTGATGCCTCCCTTAGGCTTAATAGCCTTCTTCTTTCTATTACAAATAGCATTGGGATGCAGAGAAGACCTATTAAGCATAACTAGCATCATTTCCTTTAAAAATAATTCTATGCATGTCTCAACATATTGAGAAGCTCTAAAAGTGAACATTCTAGTTTTTTCATATTAAAGATCAATACAAACTGAGAGAAGATGATGGGAAGAGTCTGAAGAATTATATCAACATATATTTTCTTGTCCAACCCTAAATGTTCCAACTCCTCTATGACTCCAATCATATTGAGGATATAGTCTTGGACTAGGATTCCAACTACCATCTTCATTTGGAACAACTTCCTTGAAATTTTTGAATCTTACAATTCGAGGATGCTCTCCATATAACTCATGTATATGGAGAAATATGGACTGAATGTCTATATTCTTGTGACTCCTTTGTAACACATTACCCATGGAGATTAACTCAAGCCACTTGGTAATGGCACAGTTCATAGTTCAAGTCTTATAGAGTTCAACTTGTACAATATTGGATTTCTTAGTTGATGGATTAAATATGGTTGCATCTATGATGTACACTAATTAGTCACATGTTAATGACATTTTAATTTTTCTAAGTTAATTATCATAATTAGGTCCAATGGGTTTGTTCTAGTCAATGATAAGTTTTAAGCCAGGCATGATGTTACAAACGATTTATTTAAATAGAGTTATGATAATGTAAAGCAGATGTTTATAAGTAATTAGATTTGTTTTTATTTAATTATTTTCTCACACTAATTTCGAGAATATCTTCAATCCAAAATAATATATGACAATTAATAATTTAAATTTATAGGGGGAAATCCAATATCATGAGATTGATAATCTTGACTATCGTCAACTAGTTATCTTTCTCCGTAGAAGGTAGACAAACTCTTTGTCAATTACAACTCTTTGTAATTCCCAATTAAGGCTTTTGCCCCTAATCCTTTATGACATTGACCGCCATTAACAAGTCATAAAGTTTTAGTCAAGTATGTTCCTGCACATTTCTTATTCAGTGGTGGAGAGAGATATATGTGCCCTTGACTGCCATTAACAAGGACATACTCAATCCCCCTGAATCTATCTCATGGAAGCAAAAGTGCATCACCTAGTAATTTAATGCTAATGGCTTAACAGTCGGTAATAACCATAGCACCATTACTAAATACTATATACTTTTGAAATATTGATGGGCTATGGATAAATTCTTTAAAGAATTTTAAATATAATAGACTTAATATAATTTGAAAAACTACGTCAAATAAATTTAATCAGATAAAAAATTTACACTTGTCATTAGGCCAAGCCAGTAGTATAATGAGAATGAGATTTTCCATTACTGAAACACCAAAATCACGTTTCTTAATTAAGTAGCCTATCAAAATATGACTTTCTAAGACATCGATATGAAGCAAAATTTAGAATCCAATAATATCAATAAGTTTTTTGTAATTCCAACTTAAATTGGGTTTTACATCTAGTAATTAATCCACTTAATTAGGTTTTGCGATTCTAGGTTTTATGAAAGCAAAGAGCAAGATTTAATCATATTAAATTTTGTATAATAATTACTTAGACCACGTGGCAATGTCCTATACTATTAGGTTACATAACTAAAAGCAGAGCGGTCGTGGGATCCTTTCAATTATTATGCAACAAGCAAGCAAAATTTAATCTCATTAAATTTGCTTAACAATTATTTGGACCACAAGGTGATGTCATACGCTATTAGGTTAGATAACTGAAAACCATTTAATTAGTCACTTTCGAGCAATCAACTATAAATTAGTTGTGTTTAAATAACTATTTTTACTTGTCTTTGTAGTAGACAATGTTTATCCACATAGATTGCTTTGTGTGAACAAAATGAATGAAAGCTACGAAGTTTCAAGGACAATGAAAGCAAACTAAAAATTCACGAGAATTGAGAGGAATGAATAAAATGATCTGAGGGAAACACTAAGGCATCAGAATCTGTTTTAAAATTTGTACTTTAATTTCTATTCGATATAACTCAATTATGTACAGCTAAATATTTGTCTTAATCGAAAAATCTTTCATTTAAACAAAAAAATAAAATAGAAGATAATATTTGAAATCCAAGACCAACATATGCTAGAAATTGACGGATATCTAAGTATTCAACGTACCTCGGTGTGTCATTGACAAAGAATCAAATAAGCATGCAATTATTAACAAAACGAAAGTGCCCAATCAATTTAAAATATTTCTGCATTTTATTTGAACAAAAATCAACACTGTAATAATAAATTTCATCCTAGCCTTAGTCAAGAATTTTACCCGTCAATACAGATTCAAAATTCCAAAGAAAAAAATAAAAACAAAATAATCCAGTCCCCGAAACTCTGGGTACGTCCAATCCCCGAAACTCTTGTCAGGCTTTAATCCAATATTATCGGTAAAATAGGACAAACCACCCTTGTCAAGAGGATTTACAACTACCTTGCATATAACGAGGATTTTCCCTTGCCTCACAAGCCGAGAACTTTTCCTTGCCTCACAACCTAGGACTTTCACAAACTCCTTGCCTACAACAAGGATTTTCAACACCCTTATCTCCAAGGGACTCAAAATAAGATCAGATCCAGTACACCACAATGAATTAGTGAAGATTGGTTTTTACACCAACAAAATCTATAGCCAAGTAAGAATATTGCAATTAGTGCTCTAAGTGGCTTATAGGAAATTCTCCTTTAATCACACAAAGAATATTGAATTAATTCGTTGTGATCAAAAAGAGATGTTTTCAAAAATCCTTTAAGAGAATTTAAAATCAAAGTAGAAGGATTTTGAAAGACCAATAACCAATAGCTGAAAATTATTGATCTTAAAAAGATATAGAAATGAAAACAATAAGATCAGCGATTTTGAAAATTGCTTGGCTACGAACACCTTCGAGAGCGATGAGAACGTTGAGAATTTTTGAGAGAGTTTTAGCTTTAGTTCAAGAATGAGAATAGTTGTAGAAAAGGATCTCAAAAGGCTTTCTATTTATAGAGCTAAGTGAGGATTTGAATTATTTCAAATGAAGTTTGACTTTAGCCCAAAAATCAAGCTAGGAATAAATGGAAGAGGAAATCAAGGAATTCTGGTCGAGCACAGTTGGTAGTCGACTCCCAGGTTGGTAGTCGACTCCCAGAGAGTTTCAAGGGAAAACTCTGTTACAGCTGGTAGTCGAATCCCTAACTTTGGTAGTCGACTTCCAGAGTACAATTTTCAGGGAGAAGGCAGAAATCAGGGTAGTGAACTACTGGGTGTTTGTAGTTGACTACAGGTTAAAACTTTGCTTCTATGGAACATATGCTCTCTAATAAGTTTAAAACACGTTTAAAAAACATTTTAGAAAAACATTTTGTGTGTGTGCATATTCTTCTTGGCTTTGACATAATCCAAAGAAAATGAAAAACAACTCACACACTACACACTATGAAGAACTTAAAGACATGGTTGAGCTTGATCTTGTTGCATATGCTTCGCTTGAATTTGGGCTCCTCTTTAGCTTGAGCTTGAGCACATTCTTTGAGCTTCATCTTAGAGCCTTCTTGTGCTTGAATTGAAGCTTTAGAATGTAGACATTGAATTGCGAGCTAAATTCATCTTCATCTTCTAAGAGTGTGGTTGAAGTTCTTCTTCTCGGAGTATGCTTTGAGCTTCACTTAGCTTATTTGCACAACCTACACATATTTAATAATATGATTAGTACATTAACAACATTTGGTGTGATCATCATCAAAATCACTTTGGGGTGGGACTAGATTTCCCAACACTCTCCCCCTTTTTGACGATGGCACCCAAATAAAAAACATATGAATAATATGAAATGAAAACTAATGAGTAAGTATACTTACTCTCCCTGCTTAGATGAGGTTATCATATATTATTCATTCATGTTTTTGCTTGCTTTCACTTTTTCCCCCTTGTCATCATAAAAAAATATAATAGTTTACATACCAAGTGAAAAATTTTTTACACATGCTCCCCCTCAAAGTTTGCATCATTAAAGTTGGGTCTCCCCTTAATTCATGCATGTAACTTGAGATTCATTAGAAGCTCCTCTACTAATCCCTTATAATTTTGGTACCTGAAAATCAAACATATAATTTTGGTACCCTTTCTTTGTGGGTCCGTGGGATTAGTTATACACAATAATATAATTATCAACCAAGAGGGAACCAAACCCAGTTGGGTTGAGATTTCCCATAAATAAATCTATAGTCTCTACAAAAATGAACATTTTTCATAAAACTAGAAATGTAATTGTCTTTCATTTGGACGGTTCCAATTTTGGGAATCCAAACTTTGACATATCCATTTTTAGTTTTAGGAACTCTAGCTTGATGATTAGAGATCCTAGCATTTTGAATAGTCACATTGTAACCTAAACCATGTTTACAAGTTGATGGTTTTTGTGAGTTAATCAAGCTATCTAATTTTTCTTTACCTTTATTGAACCTAGCAACATTATTAACCAAGTCCGCATGTTTTGCTTTAATAGCAGTCATGTTCTTTCTAAGTATCTAAATCTATTTCCTATGTCTTTAAGTTCTACATTGAGCACCTATTCTTTTTAATTAAGTCCTTATTGTTGCTAATCAATTTTAGGTTCTCTTCCCTAATCTTTTCTAGTTCTTGATTAGTAGAATTAGAACCACAAGATTTATGCATCTTTTTTAGAGTTAAAAGCTCTTTAAGTTGGACCTCATATAAAGCATAAATTTTATGAAATTCCACCTCATAATCAAGTTCCTCATCATCATTACTATCGCTATCACTAGAGTTAGGGTAGGAGTTTACCTTAGGGTTTTCCCGTGCCATGAAGCACATATATGGTTTCTCATTCCTTTTGCTTGCTTCTCCTTTATTTTCGGATGATGATGAGCTATCGGAATCCTCTTCATCATCTCTTTTATCCTAAGCCGTAAAAGCTTTTCTGTTTGGCCTTTTGCTTTTGTACTGCTTCGTTTTCTTATCGCTTTTGTACTGCTTCGTTTTCTTATCTCTGTTTTCAGAGCACACTCCTTCATGTGACCTGGCTTATTACATTCATAACAAATAGGTTCGTTAGTAGAATTAAATTTTCGGTTTTGAAACTTACGTGCATTTAGGATTTTCTTGAATCCTTTATAGATGAGTACCATTTGTTTCTTCATCTCATTATTGACTTCATCATCAGATTCCTCCATATCCGATGTGGCTTTGAGTGCAAGGTTCTTCTTCTTTTCACCATGTTCCTTAGTCTTTCTCTCTTGCAGTTGGAGTTCATACGCCATTAGATTGCCGATGAGCTCCTCCAAGGTTAGCTTTGAAGTGTCATTTCCTTCTTCAATGGCCGAAGCTTTGGATTGCCATTCGGGAGTAGGGATCTAAGGATCTTGCATACGTGATCCTCTTGTGTGTACTTCTTTTCCAATCCTGCAAGTGTGTTGACGATCTCCGTAAATCGCGTGTACATCTCTGTTATGTTCTCGCCATTCTCCATCATAAATTGTTCATACCTGCCAACATAAAGAGAAGATTTCAATGATTTAACTTTTTAATTACCTTCAATTGTTACCTCAAGGATTCTCCATATTTGGTGCGTGGAGGTAGCCATGGAGATGCGGTTGTACTCTGTTGTGTTAAGTCCACTATATAGAATGGACATAGCCTTGGCATTTAGAGACACTTTGTCCGTCTCCTTCTTGGTCCACTTTTCTTCCTCAAGAGTGGGTGTTTCATAAGGGTTCTCCACCATTTTCCATTGCTAATAGGTAATAGAGAGAAGGCACATTTGCATCCGATTCTTCCAAGATCCATAATTTGATCCGTTGAGAAGTGGTGGTCGGGTGAAAGATTGTCCTTCGGGGAATCGATCAGTTGATGCCATCTATAACCTCACTTTGATACCAAGTGTTGGATCCTGAGGATGGCAAAGAGAACACTAGAGGGGGGTGAATAGTGTTTTCACAAATTAAAATTCCTCTAGAAATCTCTCTAGAATTAAGAAAGAGTTACCAATTATTAATCCTAATCAACACAAAATAATACTTGCAATAATAAGGTTAAGCAGCGGAATGTAAATGCAAGTGAATAAATAACAATCGCAAACACACAGGTTTTTATCATGGTTCCCCACAACCTGGGTACGTCCAGTCCCCGAAACTCTTGTCGGGCTTTAATCCACTATAATCGGTAAATAGTACAAACCACCTCTCGCCAAGAGGATTTACAATCACCTTGCCTACAACAAGGATTTTTCCTTGCCTCACAAGCCGAGGACTTTTCGTTGCCTAACAATCCAAGGACTTTCACAAACTCTTTGCCTACAACAAGGATTTCCAACACCCTTCTCTCCAAAGGATTCAAAATAAGATCAGATCCAATGCACCACAATGAATTAATGGAGATTAGTTTTTACACCCATAAAACTTATAGCCAAGTAAGAATATTACAATTAGTGCTCTAGGCTTATAGGAAATTCTCCTTTGATCACACAAAGAATATTGAATTAATCAGTTGTGATTAAGAAGAGATGTTTTCAAAAATCCTTTAAGAGAATTTAAAATCAAAGTAGAAGCATTTTGAAAGACCAATTAACAATAGCCAAAAATTATTGATCTTAAAAAGATATAGAAATGAAAAAAAATAAGATCAGCGATTTTGAAAATTGCTTGGCTACGAACACCTTTGAGAGCGATGAGAACGTTGAGAATTTTTGAGAGAGTTTTAGCTTTAGCTCAAGAATGAAAATTGCTATAGAAAAAGATCTCAAAAGGCACTCTATTTATAGAGCTAAGAGAGGATTTGAATTATTTCAAATGAAGTTTGACTTTAGCCCAAAAAGCTAGGAATAAATGGAAAAGGAAATCAAGGAATTCTGGTCGAGCACGGCTGTAGTCGACTCTCAAGGCTGGTAGTCGACTCCCAAAGAATTTTCAGGGAAAACTCTACTACAGCTAGTAGTCGAATCCCTAACTTTGGTAGTCGAATCCAAAAGTACAATTTTCAGGGAGAAGTCAGAAATCAGGGTAGTGAACTATTAGGTGTTTGTAGTTGACTACAAGTTAAAACTTAGCTTCTATGGAAAATATGATCTCATATAAGTTTAAAAAAAGTTTAAAAACATTTTAGAAAAAAATTTTGTCACAGTCGCTTTCCGACCGTATGTTTTTCGTGTGTGTACTTTCTTGTTCGTATGCATATTTTTGTGACCTCCTCTTGTATCCCAAACGCGCAAAGTAATATGTCGTTGTGACCCTCTGAGAGAATACTTATTTGTGGAATTTTTTGTGAACGTCATTTCATGGCTCATTCTTCCACAAAACAGCTTTGTTTGAAGGGGTGTCGTAACTTTAGACTTTTGACCTCTTTATTTTTAGTCCCGTTTTTCATTAACCTAGCTCGTGACCGATCATCGTAGTCTCGATCCTCTCGTTGACATGATCCTCTTGATATTTTCCTTGTATTTATCGGACACTGTTAGGCTGATCAATCCCACTAATCACTTTCAATCTGTAATTAGCCATAGCAAATCCCTAAATCAAAATCCTAATTAATAATCTAATATAATCCTATGGAAATGATACGTATCATATGTTATCTTCCCTAGCTATTGACACCCTAAGTCTCCCCCCCTCTCACACCTTCTCTCTCCAATCAACCTAAGTATACCCCATTTCTCAACCCATATATCAACAATTCAATGTTAAAATGAAACCCAGCCCTAGGTTTAGAAATCACGCACACAGCCGCCCAACTCACGCACGTAGCCTCACTTTGCCGCCGATCATCCTCCTCCCCTAGCACTCGTTATCGGCCACCTCGGCCACCCTCTCACGGTCTCCACCCACCGGAAAACACCCATGCAAACACCTCATCTCCTCTTCCAAACAGTCACAACACCCATCCTTCACCCAAAACTATCATCTTCCCCCTTGCAACTCACGGCTGTCCTAAACCCTACCGCAACCCTAACTTCCGGCCACCACCTCTGCACTTCCGACGACCACCCTCCTCCGGTGACCCATTTGCCGGCCTCCCATGGCACAACTTCTCCTCCCCAAGCCAAGATCTGCCGCACAACTATCCCCCACCAACAAAAACTGTCCTTTTCCCACAAGAAACCTACGCACGGCACCTCCCCATTGCCGACAACCACCTGCAGCCCCACCTGCCGCACACCCTAGGTTCGGCCACCCTTGGCCGACATCCCCCAGGCCGCACAAACACCAAACACCCACGCAGAGCCGCACAAAACAGCCCCTAGCCCTTGAAAAACTGCCGTTTCCCCCTCCTCACTGCCGCGCATCGCACGGCAGCCCTGTCCTACCATCAGCCAGCAATAGCAGCAGGCTGTGCCCCCTGTCGACCCCGGATCCGTGTGCAACAGCTGTCCCTAGGCAGCAACTTCCCTTGCTCGTTGCCATTTGCGCGTCATGCTACCGTGGTTGCTGGTGCCGTCTTCACAGTTGATCATCGTACCTCACTCATTACTGGAGTCCAACCCCTGACGTCGCTACCCGACGTCAGTGTAGCTCTCGCATCGTGTTGAGGTACTCTCGAACCGTAGGAAACCCAAACGCTGCATGTTTAATCAAGATAAAAATTGGAAGTTTTATTGTCTGGTTAAGTCACTAATTAGGATTAATAATACCGGACTGTAGGATTGATGACTGTTGATTGAGCACAAAGAAAGAGACTCTGGACTATTGGTCTGAGGATTCGGACGCTATTTTCAGGCAAGTGAAACTTGCTCAGGTTGTTGTTGTAAGCCATGTTTAGGCTATTTTGAATACTTGTGTAAAGAGACTAGGCAGTGAAATGATAGTCGCCTAGACGGCCCTACTTAATCTAGCTTGACAATGAAGCTAGATCCGACACCCTACTTGATCTAGCTTGACAACGAAGCTAGATCCTACACCCTTGCCATGTCATTTCATGCATTTCACATGCCACGTTTAATTATGATAAACTATATGCAATTATTTACTGCTTTCATACTTTCATGTTGCATATCACATGTCATCTCATGCATTGAATGTATTGCAATGAATGTGTAGCACACGCTACTATTGAAATGTAAGCTGCGGCGAGTAGGATTTTGACTCCTACATAATGAATGAGGCTAGGTGCACCCCTATGCGAAATAAAGAATAATACCTGGCTCGTGTTCCAGAAGCTTGAAATGTATAAACACTTCTTGGCTCATGATCCAGAAGATATACACGTGAAGGGGTATGGTTAAGCTGTCACGCAACATAGAAGTGTGCCCGATCAGCCACTTCAGCTGTAAGGAGTAAACCCTGTACACAATGTGAATGCATGTTTTACTGCTTTTCATGAAATATTTTATAGTAGCTTTTCGCTACGACGTGTTATGCAATGTAAACCATCATGTTCATTTTAAACTACTGCATTAAAATATCATGCCATGTCATCATCATTATTTTAGAACTGCTAATTGTACTTTTTTGCTTTTACGTTTTCTTGCATAAAAGTCTCTATTTCTCTTTTTGGAGATTTTTGCTGACATGTGCCATTTTCTCTTTGGGTGTCATATGTCAGGTTTAGAGTCTGAGTTTGTTGCTGAGGACGATAGTTTGCTGACGTCGAGCTTGAGGTTGGTTATTATCGATGATTTATTTTCGGCCATGCTTGGGGCCTTTCTTTTAGACTCTTGTACTTCCTTTTTATGACTATCTGGATGCTTTGAATTTAAATTGGATGTTGTTGAATGTTTGTTAATCTTTAACTGCTTTCAATTATTATTATTATTATTATTATTTCTTCATGCAATGCAAGAATCAGCGAATGGATGAACACACAGAAGCTTATCAGACTGTGGCTTCACAGCTTCAGTCTGAGCAGACCTCTACGCGTCTCGCCTCCCGTACTTGGAAAACGGGGCGTGACAGGTTTTTGTGGTGGCCCATGCAGGTCGTTGCACCAGCGAAATATCTAAACAACGATAATAATAAAAGGTCCATTAAAACATTCAAAACATTCGAGTCGTAAAATTTGAGTCTAATGTGAAGGTTCTCCTTGTCCTAGATAGTAGGAAGACTTAGATAGATGTCCAGGTTTGATAGTCAGGCACCTTCATTAAGATTTAGTCGTACTCATCTTAGAATACCTTAGTAGCCTCTCACCCAGCCCTGACCATATTAGATTTCTAAAGTTTTTCCTTTAGTCGTTTGCTTGGGTCCATCAAATTTTGGGCCCAGCAGAATGTAATCTTGATCCTCTAAGGACCCTCTTTCATAGATCTCTATTATAGTCTAGTTCATTAGAAAGTCTTAGTGCTAAGCTTCCCCCTAATCTTTAGTTGGCCCGGTAATTAGAACCCCTGATTTCTATCATTTTCCTAATCATTACCCTTTGAGCCAATGACCATAGGAATATTCCATCGTAGCGGATCAAATAAGTTACTTCCCAGTCGTATTTACATTTTGAATATTTGACTCACTTCCTTGCTTTCGTTTCACGTGATTCCTTCATGTCATTCATCATCAATCGTTAATATTCCCCATTACTATCCTGAGCATTCAAAAAATATTTTCTATATTATTTATTTTGAATTTCTCCCCAGTTTAAATTTTTTTGAAAATATTTAGCATGAGCTTAGACTTCCTATCCTTCGGTTGACTTAAATGCATTTTTTTGAATTTCGAAATTTTTCGCTGAAATCTTTAAAATTACTATCTTATAATATTTTCGAACCTATATCTTTAATACTCAGGTGACTATCTTATAATGAATTTTCGATAATCCAATATCCCATTTTTCTCTTAATATATATATACTACTCAAACCTATTTCAAAAAACTCATTGTACCGACCTTTAAATATTTTTCTATGCGAAAGAGAGCTCCAACTTTTCAAGTATGTCACTTCATCTCTATACTAATTATTCTTTCGTCTAATACCTACTTCGTATTCTAACTTATATCATCTACACACTATTCTCATGTATTGTGTCTTTCTTTCCATTACATAAATATTTACAATTATATCTCTGTTTCATCTAACCAAGCTATCTCCTTATATGGACCCGTTCATTCCGATCTTGTTCCGTTACGCTATTTGATTTCGGTTCCCTCACTATTGCTTAGTCATCATACTACTGCTTGCCGTTGTCTATGTCAACCTTAGTTAAGTGGTGGGCCATTATGATTATTGTGATGTGGTCGTGGTGCATGTATATAGGTAGAGTGTGTGGACCCGTGTGTGTGAACCCCGCGTACCACTCATGTATGAGTGTGCTACCCTTAGTATATTAATGATTGTCTCTTGTGTTATATAT
Source organism: Scilla litardierei (assembly GCA_030789695.1). Lineage (NCBI taxonomy): Eukaryota > Viridiplantae > Streptophyta > Magnoliopsida > Asparagales > Asparagaceae > Scilla > Scilla litardierei. The sequence continues at coordinate 142,382,075 of CM061133.1, read as the reverse complement.
GCATACTCAATGCGTTTCATGATATACATGAAGTTGTATGAATGATAGTGTTTATAAATATATGTGTAGATAGCTTACCACTTAGGGATGTCTGTGTATATTAGAATTAGTGTTGAAAAATCGACGAGTGGTGTACATAGTTTGAAGGTACCTGTAAAAGCTGTAGTATACTAGTAATTCATATGCATGTTAGGTGTAATGATAATAAGTGTACTTATAGTTAAGTGTGCAGGCCTATTATATGATCTATATGTTAGTACGTATGAGTGTGTGCTTGTACGTAGATATGTATGTGCTTAGTTATAGGTAGATATATACATACTGTTTTAATATGTGTGATATACATATAATAATAGGATTATAATTTTGTATAGTATTGCTTGCCTTACGGGATGTTATGTGTGTGCATGCATACCATGAGGTATACACGATTATTGTATGTCGTAACTATGTATGGATAGGTATATGTAGTAATATATTAATTATATGTAAATTGCTATGGTGTGAATATATTATATGTATGTGACTATACGATATATGCATATATGAGATAGTGTATTTTGATTGTATACGTGTGCTGATATTAGTAATAATATTGTAACGACAGGTTTCCTTGTAATGACTATTTTATATTAATAATATTGGATGATTCCTTCCTTGTGTGTTTCTCAATAGAAATCCTTACATTTAACTTCATAACGTCTAAATCTTTATACTAGAGTGATCCTAGGGGTCATAGAAGTCTTCCCAAAGCTTCGCGCTTCGTTTCGGCACTTTTGGTGCATCTTAGTCGGTTCGTGAAGGGAGCCAACCGACTAGATTGCCATCTAGTCGGTCGGCAAACCTTCTCTGACCGGCTAGTTCTTGTCAGTAAATTCAGCTTAGTTACTGTTCACGTTTAGTCGGTCTAAGCTCATTCTTGTTTCCTTGTAATGACTATTTTATATTAATAATATTGGATGATTCCTTCCTTGTGTGTTTCTCAATAGAAATCCTTACTTTTAACTTCATAACGTCTAAATCTTTATACTAGAGTGATCCTAGGGGTCATAGAAGTCTTCCTGAAGCTTCGCGCTTCGTTTCGGTACTTTTGGTGCATCTTAGTCGGTTCGTGAAGGGGAGCCAACCGACTAGATTGCCATCTAGTCGGTCGGTAAACCTTCTCTGACCGGCTAGTTCTTGTCAGTAAATACAGCTTAGTTACTGTTCACGTTTAGTCGGTCTAAGCTCATTCTTCGACCGACTAGTTCCTCAACTAGTCGGTCAAGACTTGTACTCGGACCGACTAATTCTGAGTCCTACTGTACCATCTAAGTTACTGTTTATGATTAGTCGGTTTAAGAACAATTACCGACCGACTAGATTCTAAACTAGTCGGTTAAGATTCATTCTTTGACCGACTAATTCTCAGTGCTTAATATCTAACTAATTTCTCTCTTAGTCGGTCTATGAACGATCAACGACCGACTAGATCCTAAACTAGTCGGTCGACGGGCCTTCGCAGACCGACTAAATATGTCAACCTGTACCAACCCTGTTCACGGTCTGGCATTTAGTCGGAGGACAGTCCACTGAGGCGCTAGCGAGGAGATACATGGAGGTAAATTCTTTTACACTCTGTTTCTATTTCCTTTTCCTAGTGTAGATGGTGATGTAACATGAATCGTGCAGGAGATCGTACGTCTTCACGGAGTCCCTGTGAGTATCGTGTCAGACAGAGATACGAGATTCACATCTCAGTTCTGGCAGAGTCTGCAGAAGAGTTTGGGTACGAGTCTAAGTTTCAGCACGGCGTACCACCCGCAGACGGATGGCCAATCCGAGAGGACGATCCAGATATTGGAGGACATGCTGAGGGCGTGTATGTTGGCTTTCAAGGGTCCTTGGGAGGATCATCTCCACCTCGTGGAGTTTGCCTACAATAACAGCTACCAGGCGAATATTGGCATGACACCTTTTTCTGCGCTATATGGGAAGAAATGTCGATCGCCACTGAGCTAGGATGACATTGGAGATCGAGAGCTGTTAGGACCTGAGATGATTATGGAGGCTGTTGATGTTGTCAGGAACATACGGGAGAGGCTGAGGATTGCTCAGGACCGTTTTAAGCATTGGGCTGATGCTAAACGGCGTCCGTTTGGAGTTTCAGCCAGGTGACCATGTGTTCTTGATGATTTCCCCGAATCGAGGAGTGATTCGCTTTGGGAAACGGGGGAAGCTGAGCCCGAGATACATTGGACCGTTTGACATTCTGGAGAGAGTTGGCGAGGTAGCCTACCGCTTAGCCTTGCCGCCATCTTTGGAAGGTGTTCACGATGTCTTCCATGTGTCACAGCTTCGTCGATACATCAGCGATCCATCTCACGCTGTGGATTTCTCAGAGATCACCGTTCACCCTGATCTGACGTATGACCAGCAGCTCGTGCAGATTTTGGACAGGTGTCAGAAGTCACTGCGGAACAAGACCGTCGATCTTGTTAGAGTGATGTGGCGACTCGGCTCGCTAGGAGAGTCTACTTGGGAGAGAGAAGATGAGATGCGTGAGCGCTTCCCACTTTTGTTCCCTGACACGTGAGTGTTAGGAAATTCCGAGGGCGGAATTTTTCTTAAGGTGGGGAGGATGTAACGACCGGTTTCCTTGTAATGACTACTTTATATAAATAATATTGGATGATTCCTTCCTTGTGTGTTTCTCAATATAAATCCTTACGTTTAACTTCATAACGTCTAAATCTTTATACATCTTTATACTAGAGTGATCCTAGGGGTCATAGAAGTTTTCCCGAAGCTTCGCGCTTCGTTTCGGCACTCTTGGTGCATCTTAGTCGGTTCGTGAAGGGGAGCCAACCGACTAGATTGCCATCTAATCGGTCGGCATACCTTCTCTGACATGCTAGTTCTTGTCAGTAAATTCAGCTTAGTTACTGTTCACGTTTAGTCGGTCTAAGCTCATTCTTCGACCGACTAGTTCCTCAACTAGTCGGTCAAGACTTGTACTCGGACCGACTAATTCTGAGTCCTACTGTACCATCTAAGTTACTGTTTATGATTAGTCGGTCTAAGAACAATTATCGACCGACTAGATTCTAAACTAGTCGGTTAAGATTCATTCTTTGACCGACTAATTCTCAGTGCTTAATATCTAACCAATTTCTCTCTTAGTCGGTCTATGAACGATCAACGACCGACTAGATCCTAAACTAGTCGGTCGACGGGCCTTCGCAGACCGACTAAATATGTCAACCTGTACCAACCCTGTTCACGGTCTGGCGTTTAGTCGGTGTCAGTTGGATGACCGACCGACTAGATACCAAACTAGTCGGTCGACCACCCTTCTCTGACCGACTAATTAGCCCAGTAAACCTAGGTTTAGTCACAGTCGCTGTTTCGTTTTCTATTTAATCCTATCGTTTCTTTTATTATTTCTTCATTCTTTCAGAGCCAAAATCTTCCCCAAATCATCCCCAACCTTCCACAAACCATTACCTTCCTCCTCGAAGCTTCCCTCTCGTCGATTCTTGCGCCGGCCACCTTCCCTAGGCCGCCGGATCTCGAATTTTCAGCCGTAGCTTTCCGGGATCGTTCTCCGTCGCTGAAGCTAAATCTGTTTTGACGTCATTCGTTCGTTACTCTTACGGTTAGTAGATCTATCCCTTAATCTCTTTAACCCTCCCCGTAAATTAGAAAAACCTAATTAAAAACGATTCATTAGACGATATAGGGCTCGATTATGAAATCTGTTTTGGTGAATGTTCTTATGTTGCTATGCCATAACAGCAAACCCAAATTCCGTAGGACACTGATCTCATGACTCACGTCAAACAACAGCTTCGGTACCAGGCAAGTGAAACTTGCCAGACTTGCTTTAGGCCATGTTTTTAGGCCAATATCTTGTTTAGCGTGAAAGAGACTAGACCGTGAAATGATAGCGGTCTAGGCGCAATTTCGAATTCTGTCTTGACAACGAAGCTAGAATTTCCCTTGCCATGCCATTTCATACAATTTCCTGTCATGTTTACATTTCTTTAACGGTACGCAATTGCATTCTAATAATGTCATGTGCATCCATTTTTGCATACCATGTTGCATGTTGCATTCGTCGCACACGCTACAAATCCTTGTACAAATCTGTGTTTCCGTGTTACCGGCTAGGCACCCGTTATATGGGCATAACCCCACGCCATACGTGTTAAAAACACTTCCTGGCTCGTGATCCAGAAGCGAGCATTACGTGTTCGGGGGTAGTGCCCTGGCTCGACACACGTGGAGGGGTAGGGATAAACGGTCACTTGAGCGTAAGAGTTGGCCTGTACAGCCACTCTAGCCAAATGGTGGAATCTCTGTGCACGACGTGCTTACAATTCCTTGTACTTGTCATTGTTTACTTGCCATGCCACGTTTCTTTGCCTTGCTAAAATCATGCCATAACTAAAACTGTTGTTGTTTTATTGCATAAAATGCCATGACATGTATACTCTAGGTTGCTAGTTGCTTTTACCTTTCTTTTGTTTCCGTGCACAAAGCCTTGTAGACTTTGCTGACATGTGCCCCTTCTCTTTGGGTGACGCATGTTTGTTGCTGAGCCAGAGGTTGCAGTTGAGGGCGGCGAGTTCGTGGAGTACGAGCCTGATCCCGTTGCTGACGTTGAGTACGAGGACACCGGTGACCAGTCCTAGTGCTCTTTCGTTCTTTGTTGGTTGTGTTGTTGTCGGTGAGTAGCACCGTTGATGTTAGTTTTTTTTGTTGGCCATGCTAGGCCTTTTCTTTGGACTCTCTTTTTGGTTGCCTGGTGGCTTTTCTGTTGTTGAACTTTTATCTGGACTCTGAGTTGATTAATTTTATATAAATTGTCTCTTTCTCTATTATTGTTATTGTTGTTTCGAGTCACATTACAGGGACCTGCTACTTCGTATTATTTGACGCTTATCGGACTTGTGGCTTCGTAGCTTCAAGTCTGAGCGGACCTTCTCACGCTTCGCCTCCACGTTTTTGGGAAGCGGGGCGTGACAGGTTTCTTTGGTGGCCCATGCAGGTCACTTTCTGTAACTGTGACTTAATCGAAACAACGATAAGAATTATAGAATGTCCGATAAATAATTTCGACACCAGGTCATAAGGCTGAGAGTCTGATTTATTTCGTTTTCCTGTGTCAATAGATGGCTGGAAGACGGAATACCCGTGGTGGTGGTGGTGTGCCCCCTCGTGTCGAGGAGCCGGATCGGGAGCCCACCAACGGGGAGATCATGCGGATGATGCATCAGATGATGCAGGTGCAGCAAGGGATGCTGCAGAATGCCTGGAACGTTCCACCTGCTCGAGCAGTGCAGCCTGTTCAGAATGTCCCTCGCTTCGAGCCCGGAGTGAAGCAGTTTCGGGAGCTGGGTCCCACTTACTTTGATTGGACCGAAGGACCTCTGGCTGCGGATGAATGGACCAGGAACATGGAGGACAACTTGAAGATGTCGAATTGACCCGACTAGATGGGTTGACCTGGCGAAGAGGCAGCTTAAGGATAATGCGCGGAACTGGTGGGATGCCTAGGAGTAGTTGCTGGAGGAGCCGATATCTTGGGCTACCTTCAAGTCCAGATTTGACGAGGAGTATTTTCCGAAGGCTGCCAGGAGGGAGATGGCGCAGCGCTTCATTGACCTGAAGCAGGGGAGCTTGACGGTGGACCAGTACCACCAGGAGTTCACTAGGCTGAGTCGTTTCGCACCGAAGATGGTGCAGGATGCTGATGAGAGGGCCCAGAGGTTTCTGTAGGGGCTTTCTTTGGATCTTCAGAGCTATGTGACTTCTTCTGATGCGGAGACTTATCAGAAGGTTTTGATTGCGGCGAAGAGGTAGGAGCGGATCGTGAGCCAGAAGAGGGGGCAGATTTCTGGAGCTGGGAAGAGGCCTGTGGATCAGGCTAGAGCAGTGATGAGACCTGGGCACGGGCCAATCAGCCGGTGCAGTTCAAGTGGCCCGGAGGACCTCCTACTCTGAAGACTTGCCATTTCTGTGGCAAGACGGGGCATGTCAAGGATCAGTGCCGGAAGATGCTGGGGCAGTGTTTGGTTTGTGGTGATCCAGCACATACCATGAGGGACTGTCCGAAGTCCAAGCAGCCGTGGAGGGGACCTGTTGCAGCTCAGCCGTTGCAGCAGAAGGTACAGGTTCCTGCTGGATGTGGTGCGTCTCTCGTTCCGTAGAGGCAGGCTTTTCAGCAGGCTGTTCAGCTAAGGTGACAGGCGTTCCTGATGACTGCTGTTGAGACTGAGGCGGTGGATGAGGTCATTGTAGGTAACCTTCGAACTAGCTGTTTCTTCCTTAGGTAGTTTTAAGTTATTAGATTATGTTTGGTTGTTTGCATATGTTTGTCTGCTTGAATAGAACTTGATTATTAGACTGTCTATTAGGTGTGATTTTGGTGTGCACATTTCCTGCACGAGTCCTCTTCGACTCAGGTGCATCGATGTGCATTATCTCTCGGAGCTTCGTGGAGAAGCATTCCTTGTCGACTTCCCCTCTCCCCAAGAGTTGGGATATCGTTACAGGGAATGGCATGGTCACGGTGCATCATGGTTGCAACTCTTGCCCTTTGGTGGTCTGTGGACATGAACTCTACGCAGATTTTATTGTCCACGACATCATCAACTATGATGCCGTTCTCGGGATGGACTGGCTCGGGAGTTTCTACGCCACGATCGATTGTCGAAGGAAGAAGGTGGTGTTCGAGATTCCCGGACATCCGGTGTTCGAGTTCAGCCCAAGCCGGTGGAGATCGTTGCTATGCTGATGGAGCAGTGTCGGCCTGCGGTAGTGCGTGACTTTGACGACGTCTTCCCCGAGGAGATGTCTGGATTGCCACCTGATCGAGCTCTCGGGTTTTCGATCGACCTCATTCTGGGAGCGCAGCCTATTTCGAAGGCGCTGTATCGCATGGCACCCGTAGAATTGGAGGAATTGCGGAAGCAGCTTGATGAACTTCTTCGGAAGGGTTACATTAATCCCAGCGTGTCTCCGTGGGGAGCACCGGTCTTGCTGGTGAAGAAGAAGGATGGTTCGCGTCGCATGTGCGTGGACTATCGGGAGTTGAACGCAGTGACCGTGAAGAATCGATATCCATTGCCTCGCATCGATGATATTTTTGATCAGCTGGGAGGATCGAGGGTATTCTCTAAGCTGGATCTGAGGATTGGTTACCACCAGCTGAAGGTGAGGAAGGAGGATGTTCCGAAGACGGCTTTCAGGACGAAATATGGACACTACGAGTTCGTGGTTATGCCTTTCGGTGTAACCAATGCACCCGCGGTATTAATGAATCTGATGAACCTGATCTTCTATGACTTTTTAGATAAGTTTGTCGTTATCTTCATTGACGACATTCTGATCTACTCGAAGTCAGAGGAGGAGCATGCGTCGCACTTGAGGACGGTATTAGAGATCTTGAGGAAGCGCAGGTTGTATGCGAAGTATTCCAAGTGCGAGTTTTGGCTGGATAGGGTCACTTTTCTCGGGCATGTGGTGACTGGAGGTGGTATATCGGTGTACCCCGAGAAGATTAAGGCTATCAGGGAGTGGCCTGTTCCGCAGTCAGCGTCTGAGATCCGGAGTTTTCTTGGACTTGCTGGTTATTACCGACGATTCATCAAGGATTTCTCCCGTATTGCCGAGCTGATGACCAGGTTGACGCGGAAGGATGTTTCTTTTGTTTGGTCTGATGACTGCGAGGGAGCTTTCGGTGTTCTGAAGGAGAGGTTGACGTCTGCCCCTATTCTTGTTGTGCCCGACCGGGGTAGAGGATTCGAGATCTTTTGCGATGCTTCTGGCAAGGGTCTCGGTTGCGTATTGCATCAGCATGGGCACGTGGTCGTGTATGCTTCTCGTCAGCTTAAGGCTCATGAGAAGAACTACCCGACACATGATTTGGAGTTGGCCGCTGTCGTGTTTACGCTGAAGATTTGGAGGCACTTCCTGCTGAGTGAGAAGGTGAAGATCTTCACCGACCACAAAAGCTTGAAGTACATTTTCACTCAGAAAGAGCTCAAAATGCGACAGCGTCGGTGGTTGGAGCTCATGGCGGACTACGAGATTGATTTGCAGTATCACCCTGGCAGAGTGAATGTGGTTCCTGATGCGTTGAGTAGGCTTCCAGCGGTGATGATGTTGACTTCGCAGTGGAGATTGCATCAGGATTTTTACGAGTCCGGTATTGAGATTGTTCTGCCTGGTGAGGTCTATTCGTTGATGTGTATGCAGATACAGTCGACGATCGTGGATCAGATCAAGGCTGGATAGTCTGGAGACCCGAAGTTGGTGAAGATTCGAGAATTGGTGGAAGCCGATCTGCGGAATGATTTCGTGATTCTTGAGGATGGCTCGCTGAGATTTGGAGCCAGGTTGTGTGTGCCGGCTGGGGATGTCAGGGAGGAGCTATTGGTGGAGGCACACAGTTCGCCGTATTCTGTACATCCTGGTGGGACCAAGATGTACAAGGATCTTCGCCTGAATTTTTGGTGGCATGGTATGAAGATGAGTGTGGCTCGGAGCGTAGCCAAGTGCTTGGTTTGCCAGCAGGTTAAGGCGGAGCATCAGCGTACGGCGGGGTTGCTACAACCGCTTCCGATTCCGGAGTGGACGTGGCAACACATCACTATGGACTTCGTGACTTGACTACCTCGGAGTCCGAAGCAGAATGACGCGATTTGGGTGATCGTAGACCGATTGACCAAATCTGCGCACTTTATTCCATTCCGAGTAGGGCAGTCCACTGAGGCGCTAGCGAGGAGATACATGGAGGTAAATTCTTTTACACTCTGTTTCTATTTCCTTTTCCTAGTTTAGATGGTGATGTAACATGAATCGTGCAGGAGATCGTACGTCTTCACGGAGTCCCTGTGAGTATCGTGTCGGACAGAGACACGAGATTCACATCTCAGTTCTGGCAGAGTCTGCAGAAGAGCTTGGGTACGAGTCTAAGTTTTAGCACGGCGTACCACCCGCAGACGGATGGCCAATCCGAGAGGACGATCCAGATCTTGGAGGACATGCTGAGGGCGTGTATGTTGGCTTTCAAGGGTTCTTGGGAGGATCATCTCCACCTCGTGGAGTTTGCCTACAATAACATCTACCAGGCGAGTATTGGCATGGCACCTTTTTCTGCGCTATATGGGAAGAAATGTCGATCGCCACTGAGCTGGGATGACATTGGAGATCGGGAGCTGTTAGGACCTGAGATGATTGTGGAGGCTGTTGATGTTGTCAGGAACATACGGGAGAGGCTGAGGATTGCTCAGGACCATTTTAAGCATTGGGCTGATGCTAAACGGCATCCGTTGGAGTTTCAGCCAGGTGACCATGTGTTCTTGATGATTTTCCCGAATCGAGGAGTGATTCGCTTTGGGAAACGGGGGAAGCTGAGCCCGAGATACATTGGACCGTTTGACATTCTGGAGAGAGTTGACGAGGTAGCCTACCGCTTAGCCTTGCCGCCATCTTTGGAAGGTGTTCACGATGTCTTCCATGTGTCGCAGCTTCGTCGGTACATCAGCGATCCATCTCACGCTGTGGATTTCTCGGATATCACCGTTCGCCCTGATCTGACGTATGACCAGCAGCCCGTGCAGATTTTGGACAGGCATCAGAAGTCACTGCGGAACAAGACCGTCGATCTTGTTAGAGTGATGTGGCGACACGGCTCGCCAGGAGAGTCTACTTGGGAGAGAGAAGATGAGATGCGTGAGCGCTTCCCACTTTTGTTCCCTGACACGTGAGTGTTAGGAAATTCCTAGGGCGGAATTTTTCTTAAGGTGGGGAGGATGTAACGACCGGTTTCCTTGTAATGACTATTTTATATTAATAATATTGGATGATTCCTTCCTTGTGTGTTTCTCAATAGAAATCCTTACGTTTAACTTCATAACGTCTAAATCTTTATACTAGAGTGATCCTAGGGGTCATAGAAGTCTTCCCGAAGCTTCGCGCTTCGTTTCGGCACTTTTGGTGTATCTTAGTAGGTTCGTGAAGGGGAGCCAACCGACTAGATTGCCATCTAGTCGGTCGGCAAACCTTCTCTGACTGGCTAGTTCTTGTCAGTAAATTCAGCTTAGTTACTGTTCACGTTTAGTCGGTCTAAGCTCATTCTTCGACCGACTAGTTCCTCAACTAGTCGGTCAAGGCTTGTACTCAGACCGCCTAATTCTGAGTCCTACTGTACCATCTAAGTTACTGTTTATGATTAGTCGGTCTAAGAACAATTACCGACCGACTAGATTCTAAACTAGTCGGTTAAGATTCATTCTTTGACCGACTAATTCTCAGTGCTTAATATCTAACTAATTTCTCTCTTAGTCGGTCTATGAACGATCAACGACCGACTAGATCCTAAACTAGTCGGTCGACGGGCCTTCGCAGACCGACTAAATATGTCAACCTGTACCAACCCTGTTCACGGTCTGGTGTTTAGTTGGTGTCAGTTGGATGACCGACTGACTAGATACCAAACTAGTCGGTCGACCACCCTTCTCTGACCGACTAATTAGCCCAGTAAACCTAGGTTTAGTCACAGCCGCCGTTTCATTTTCTATTTAATCCTATCGTTTATTTTATTCTTTCTTCATTCTTTCAGAGCCAAAATCTTCCCCAAATCATCCCCAACCTTCCTCAAACCATTACCTTCCGCCTCGAAGCTTCCCTCTCGTCGATTCTTGCGCCGGCCACCTTCCCTAGGCCGCCGGATCTTGAATTTTCAGCCGTAGCTCTCCGGGATCGTTCTCCGTCGCTGAAGCTAAATCTGTTTTGACGTCATTCGTTCGTTACTCTTACGGTTAGTAGATCTATCCCTTAATCTCTTTAACCCTCCCCGTAAATTAGAAAAACCTACTTAAAACGATTCATTAGACGATATAGGGCTCGATTATGAAATCTGTTTTGGTGAATGTTCTTATGTTGCTATGCCATAACAGCAAACCCAAATTCCGTAGGACACTGATCTCATGACTCACGTCAAACAACAGCTTCGGTACCAGGCAAGTGAAACTTGCCAGACTTGCTTTAGGCCATGTTTTTAGGCCAATATCTTGTTTAGCGTGAAAGAGACTAGACCGTGAAATGATAGCGGTCTAGGCGCAATTTCGAATTCTGTCTTGACAACGAAGCTAGAATTTCCCTTGCCATGCCATTTCATACAATTTCCTGTCATGTTTACATTTCTTTAACGGTACGCAATTGCATTCTAATAATGTCATGTGCATCCATTTTTGCATACCATGTTGCATGTTGCATTCGTCGCACACGCTACAAATCCTTGTACAAATCTGTGTTTCCGTGTTACCGGCTAGGCACCCGTTATATGGGCATAACCCCACGCCATACGTGTTAAAAACACTTCCTGGCTCGTGATCCAGAAGCGAGCATTACGTGTTCGGGGGTAGTGCCCTGGCTCGACACACGTGGAGGGGTAGGGATAAACGGTCACTTGAGCGTAAGAGTTGGCCTGTACAGCCACTCTAGCCAAATGGTGGAATCTCTGTGCACGACGTGCTTACAATTCCTTGTACTTGTCATTGTTTACTTGCCATGCCACGTTTCTTTGCCTTGCTAAAATCATGCCATAACTAAAACTGTTGTTGTTTTATTGCATAAAATGCCATGACATGTATACTCTAGGTTGCTAGTTGCTTTTACCTTTCTTTTGTTTCCGTGCACAAAGTCTTGTAGACTTTGCTGACATGTGCCCCTTCTATTTGGGTGACACATGTTTGTTGCTGAGCCAGAGGTTGCAGTTGAGGGCGACGAGTTCGTGGAGTACGAGCCCGATCCCGTTGCTGACGTTGAGTACGAGGACACCGGTGACCAGTCCTAGTGCTCTTTCGTTCTTTGTTGGTTGTGTTGTTGTCGGTGAGTAGCACCGTTGATGTTAGTTTTTTTTGTTGGCCATGCTAGGCCTTTTCTTTGGACTCTCTTTTTGGTTGCCTGGTGGCTTTTCTGTTGTTGAACTTTTATCTGGACTCTGAGTTGATTAATTTTATATAAATTGTCTCTTTCTCTATTATTGTTATTGTTGTTTCGAGTCACATTACAGGGACCTGCTACTTCGTATTATTTGACGCTTATCGGACTTGTGGCTTCGTAGCTTCAAGTCTGAGCGGACCTTCTCACGCTTCGCCTCCACGTTTTTGGGAAGCGGGGCGTGACAGGTTTCTTTGGTGGCCCATGCAGGCCACTTTCTGTAACTGTGACTTAATCGAAACAACGATAAGAATTATAGAATGTCCGATAAATAATTTCGACACCAGGTCATAAGGCTGAGAGTCTGATTTATTTCGTTTTCCTGTGTCAATAGATGGCTGGAAGACGGAATACCCGTGGTGGTGGTGGTGTGCCCCCTCGTGTCGAGGAGCCGGATCGGGAGCCCACCAACGGGGAGATCATGCGGATGATGCATCAGATGATGCAGGTGCAGCAAGGGATGCTGCAGAATGCCTGGAACGTTCCACCTGCTCGAGCAGTGCAGCCTGTTCAGAATGTCCCTCGCTTCGAGCCCGGAGTGAAGCAGTTTCGGGAGCTGGGTCCCACTTACTTTGATTGGACCGAAGGACCTCTGGCTGCGGATGAATGGACCAGGAACATGGAGGACAACTTGAAGATGTCGAATTGACCCGACTAGATGGGTTGACCTGGCGAAGAGGCAGCTTAAGGATAATGCGCGGAATTGGTGGGATGCCGAGGAGTAGTTGCTGGAGGAGCCGATATCTTGGGCTACCTTCAAGTCCAGATTTGACGAGGAGTATTTTCCGAAGGCTGCCAGGAGGGAGATGGCGCAGCGCTTCATTGACCTGAAGCAGGGGAGCTTGACGGTGGACCAGTACCACCAGGAGTTCACTAGGCTGAGTCGTTTCGCACCGAAGATGGTGCAGGATGCTGATGAGAGGGCCCAGAGGTTTCTGTAGGGGCTTTCTTTGGATCTTCAGAGCTATGTGACTTCTTCTGATGCGGAGACTTATCAGAAGGTTTTGATTGCGGCGAAGAGGTAGGAGCGGATCGTGAGCCAGAAGAGGGGGCAGATTTCTGGAGCTGGGAAGAGGCATGTGGAGCAGGCTAGAGCAGTGATGAGACCTGGGCACGAGCCCAATCAGCCGGTGCAGTTCAAGTGGCCCGGAGGACCTCCTACTCTGAAGACTTGCCATTTCTGTGGAAAGACGGGGCATGTCAAGGATCAGTGCCGGAAGATGCTGGGGCAGTGTTTGGTTTGTGGTGATCCAGCACATACCATGAGGGACTGTCCGAAGTCCAAGCAGCCGTGGAGGGGACCTGTTGCAGCTCAGCCGTTGCAGCAGAAGGTACAGGTTCCTGCTGGATGTGGTGCGCCTCTCGTTCCGTAGAGGCAGGCTTTTCAGCAGGCTGTTCAGCTAAGGTGACAGGCGTTCCTGATGACTGCTGTTGAGACTGAGGCGGTGGATGAGGTCATTGTAGGTAACCTTCGAACTAGCTGTTTCTTCCTTAGGTAGTTTTAAGTTATTAGATTATGTTTGGTTGTTTGCATATGTTTGTCTGCTTGAATAGAACTTGATTATTAGACTGTCTATTAGGTGTGATTTTGGTGTGCACATTTCCTGCACGAGTCCTCTTCGACTCAGGTGCATCGATGTGCATTATCTCTCGGAGCTTCGTGGAGAAGCATTCCTTGTCGACTTCCCCTCTCCCCAAGAGTTGGGATATCGTTACAGGGAATGGCATGGTCACGGTGCATCATGGTTGCAACTCTTACCCTTTGGTGGTCTGTGGACATGAACTCTACGCAGATTTTATTGTCCACGACATCATCAACTATGATGCCGTTCTCGGGATGGACTGGCTAGGGAGTTTCTACGCCACGATCGATTGTCGAAGGAAGAAGGTGGTGTTCGAGATTCCCGGACATCCGGTGTTCGAGTTCAGCCCAAGCCGGTGGAGATCGTTGCTATGCTGATGGAGCAGTGTCGGCCTGCGGTAGTGCGTGACTTTGACGACGTCTTCCCCGAGGAGATGTCTGGATTGCCACCTGATCGAGCTCTCGAGTTTTCGATCGACCTCATTCTGGGAGCGCAGCCTATTTCGAAGGCGCTGTATCGCATGGCACCCGTAGAATTGGAGGAATTGCGGAAGCAGCTTGATGAACTTCTTCGGAAGGGTTACATTAATCCCAGCGTGTCTCCGTGGGGAGCACCGGTCTTGCTGGTGAAGAAGAAGGATGGTTCGCGTCGCATGTGCGTGGACTATCGGGAGTTGAACGCAGTGACCGTGAAGAATCGATATCCATTGCCTCGCATCGATGATATTTTTGATCAGCTGGGAGGATCGAGGGTATTCTCTAAGCTGGATCTGAGGATTGGTTACCACCAGCTGAAGGTGAGGAAGGAGGATGTTCCGAAGACGGCTTTCAGGACGAAATATGGACACTACGAGTTCGTGGTTATGCCTTTCGGTGTAACCAATGCACCCGCGGTATTAATGAATCTGATGAACCTGATCTTCTATGACTTTTTAGATAAGTTTGTCGTTATCTTCATTGACGACATTCTGATCTACTCGAAGTCAGAGGAGGAGCATGCGTCGCACTTGAGGACGGTATTAGAGATCTTGAGGAAGCGCAGGTTGTATGCGAAGTATTCCAAGTGCGAGTTTTGGCTGGATAGGGTCACTTTTCTCGGGCATGTGGTGACTGGAGGTGGTATATCGGTGTACCCCGAGAAGATTAAGGCTATCAGGGAGTGGCCTGTTCCGCAGTCAGCGTCTGAGATCCGGAGTTTTCTTGGACTTGCTGGTTATTACCGACGATTCATCAAGGATTTCTCCCGTATTGCCGAGCTGATGACCAGGTTGACGCGGAAGGATGTTTCTTTTGTTTGGTCTGATGACTGCGAGGGAGCTTTCGGTGTTCTGAAGGAGAGGTTGACGTCTGCCCCTATTCTTGTTGTGCCCGACCGGGGTAGAGGATTCGAGATCTTTTGCGATGCTTCTGGCAAGGGTCTCGGTTGCGTATTGCATCAGCATGGGCACGTGGTCGTGTATGCTTCTCGTCAGCTTAAGGCTCATGAGAAGAACTACCCGACACATGATTTGGAGTTGGCCGCTGTCGTTTTTACGCTGAAGATTTGGAGGCACTTCCTGCTGAGTGAGAAGGTGAAGATCTTCACCGACCACAAAAGCTTGAAGTACATTTTCACTCAGAAAGAGCTCAAAATGCGACAGCGTCGGTGGTTGGAGCTCATGGCGGACTACGAGATTGATTTGCAGTATCACCCTGGCAGAGTGAATGTGGTTCCTGATGCGTTGAGTAGGCTTCCAGCGGTGATGATGTTGACTTCGCAGTGGAGATTGCATCAGGATTTTTACGAGTCCGGTATTGAGATTGTTCTGCCTGGTGAGGTCTATTCGTTGATGTGTATGCAGATACAGTCGACGATCGTGGATCAGATCAAGGCTGGATAGTCTGGAGACCCGAAGTTGGTGAAGATTCGAGAATTGGTGGAAGCCGATCTGCGGAATGATTTCGTGATTCTTGAGGATGGCTCGCTGAGATTTGGAGCCAGGTTGTGTGTGCCGGCTGGGGATGTCAGGGAGGAGCTATTGGTGGAGGCACACAGTTCGCCGTATTCTGTACATCCTGGTGGGACCAAGATGTACAAGGATCTTCGCCTGAATTTTTGGTGGCATGGTATGAAGAGGAGTGTGGCTCGGAGCGTAGCCAAGTGCTTGGTTTGCCAGCAGGTTAAGGCGGAGCATCAGCGTACGGCGGGGTTGCTACAACCGCTTCCGATTCCGGAGTGGACGTGGCAACACATCACTATGGACTTCGTGACTTGACTACCTCGGAGTCCGAAGCAGAATGACGCGATTTGGGTGATCGTAGACCGATTGACCAAATCTGCGCACTTTATTCCATTCCGAGTAGGGCAGTCCACTGAGGCGCTAGCGAGGAGATACATGGAGGTAAATTCTTTTACACTCTGTTTCTATTTCCTTTTCCTAGTTTAGATGGTGATGTAACATGAATCGTGCAGGAGATCGTACGTCTTCACGGAGTCCCTGTGAGTATCGTGTCGGACAGAGACACGAGATTCACATCTCAGTTCTGGCAGAGTCTGCAGAAGAGCTTGGGTACGAGTCTAAGTTTTAGCACGGCGTACCACCCGCAGACGGATGGCCAATCCGAGAGGACGATCCAGATCTTGGAGGACATGCTGAGGGCGTGTATGTTGGCTTTCAAGGGTTCTTGGGAGGATCATCTCCACCTCGTGGAGTTTGCCTACAATAACATCTACCAGGCGAGTATTGGCATGGCACCTTTTTCTGCGCTATATGGGAAGAAATGTCGATCGCCACTGAGCTGGGATGACATTGGAGATCGGGAGCTGTTAGGACCTGAGATGATTGTGGAGGCTGTTGATGTTGTCAGGAACATACGGGAGAGGCTGAGGATTGCTCAGGACCATTTTAAGCATTGGGCTGATGCTAAACGGCATCCGTTGGAGTTTCAGCCAGGTGACCATGTGTTCTTGATGATTTTCCCGAATCGAGGAGTGATTCGCTTTGGGAAACGGGGGAAGCTGAGCCCGAGATACATTGGACCGTTTGACATTCTGGAGAGAGTTGACGAGGTAGCCTACCGCTTAGCCTTGCCGCCATCTTTGGAAGGTGTTCACGATGTCTTCCATGTGTCGCAACTTCGTCGGTACATCAGCGATCCATCTCACGCTGTGGATTTCTCGGAGATCACCGTTCGCCCTGATCTGACGTATGACCAGCAGCCCGTGCAGATTTTGGACAGGCATCAGAAGTCACTGCGGAACAAGACCGTCGATCTTGTTAGAGTGATGTGGCGACACGGCTCGCCAGGAGAGTCTACTTGGGAGAGAGAAGATGAGATGCGTGAGCGCTTCCCACTTTTGTTCCCTGACACGTGAGTGTTAGGAAATTCCTAGGGCGGAATTTTTCTTAAGGTGGGGAGGATGTAACGACCGGTTTCCTTGTAATGACTATTTTATATTAATAATATTGGATGATTCCTTCCTTGTGTGTTTCTCAATAGAAATCCTTACGTTTAACTTCATAACGTCTAAATCTTTATACTAGAGTGATCCTAGGGGTCATAGAAGTCTTCCCGAAGCTTCGCGCTTCGTTTCGGCACTTTTGGTGTATCTTAGTAGGTTCGTGAAGGGGAGCCAACCGACTAGATTGCCATCTAGTCGGTCGGCAAACCTTCTCTGACTGGCTAGTTCTTGTCAGTAAATTCAGCTTAGTTACTGTTCACGTTTAGTCGGTCTAAGCTCATTCTTCGACCGACTAGTTCCTCAACTAGTCGGTCAAGGCTTGTACTCAGACCGCCTAATTCTGAGTCCTACTGTACCATCTAAGTTACTGTTTATGATTAGTCGGTCTAAGAACAATTACCGACCGACTAGATTCTAAACTAGTCGGTTAAGATTCATTCTTTGACCGACTAATTCTCAGTGCTTAATATCTAACTAATTTCTCTCTTAGTCGGTCTATGAACGATCAACGACCGACTAGATCCTAAACTAGTCGGTCGACGGGCCTTCGCAGACCGACTAAATATGTCAACCTGTACCAACCCTGTTCACGGTCTGGTGTTTAGTTGGTGTCAGTTGGATGACCGACTGACTAGATACCAAACTAGTCGGTCGACCACCCTTCTCTGACCGACTAATTAGCCCAGTAAACCTAGGTTTAGTCACAGCCGCCGTTTCATTTTCTATTTAATCCTATCGTTTATTTTATTCTTTCTTCATTCTTTCAGAGCCAAAATCTTCCCCAAATCATCCCCAACCTTCCTCAAACCATTACCTTCCGCCTCGAAGCTTCCCTCTCGTCGATTCTTGCGCCGGCCACCTTCCCTAGGCCGCCGGATCTTGAATTTTCAGCCGTAGCTCTCCGGGATCGTTCTCCGTCGCTGAAGCTAAATCTGTTTTGACGTCATTCGTTCGTTACTCTTACGGTTAGTAGATCTATCCCTTAATCTCTTTAACCCTCCCCGTAAATTAGAAAAACCTACTTAAAACGATTCATTAGACGATATAGGGCTCGATTATGAAATCTGTTTTGGTGAATGTTCTTATGTTGCTATGCCATAACAGCAAACCCAAATTCCGTAGGACACTGATCTCATGACTCACGTCAAACAACAGCTTCGGTACCAGGCAAGTGAAACTTGCCAGACTTGCTTTAGGCCATGTTTTTAGGCCAATATCTTGTTTAGCGTGAAAGAGACTAGACCGTGAAATGATAGCGGTCTAGGCGCAATTTCGAATTCTGTCTTGACAACGAAGCTAGAATTTCCCTTGCCATGCCATTTCATACAATTTCCTGTCATGTTTACATTTCTTTAACGGTACGCAATTGCATTCTAATAATGTCATGTGCATCCATTTTTGCATACCATGTTGCATGTTGCATTCGTCGCACACGCTACAAATCCTTGTACAAATCTGTGTTTCCGTGTTACCGGCTAGGCACCCGTTATATGGGCATAACCCCACGCCATACGTGTTAAAA
Organism: Scilla litardierei; assembly: GCA_030789695.1. Taxonomy (NCBI): domain Eukaryota; kingdom Viridiplantae; phylum Streptophyta; class Magnoliopsida; order Asparagales; family Asparagaceae; genus Scilla; species Scilla litardierei. Next base: position 142,363,535 of record CM061133.1, on the reverse strand, counting down.
ACACTTCCTGGCTCGTGATCCAGAAGCGAGCATTACGTGTTCGGGGGTAGTGCCCTGGCTCGACACACGTGGAGGGGTAGGGATAAACGGTCACTTGAGCGTAAGAGTTGGCCTGTACAGCCACTCTAGCCAAATGGTGGAATCTCTGTGCACGACGTGCTTACAATTCCTTGTACTTGTCATTGTTTACTTGCCATGCCACGTTTCTTTGCCTTGCTAAAATCATGCCATAACTAAAACTGTTGTTGTTTTATTGCATAAAATGCCATGACATGTATACTCTAGGTTGCTAGTTGCTTTTACCTTTCTTTTGTTTCCGTGCACAAAGTCTTGTAGACTTTGCTGACATGTGCCCCTTCTATTTGGGTGACACATGTTTGTTGCTGAGCCAGAGGTTGCAGTTGAGGGCGACGAGTTCGTGGAGTACGAGCCCGATCCCGTTGCTGACGTTGAGTACGAGGACACCGGTGACCAGTCCTAGTGCTCTTTCGTTCTTTGTTGGTTGTGTTGTTGTCGGTGAGTAGCACCGTTGATGTTAGTTTTTTTTGTTGGCCATGCTAGGCCTTTTCTTTGGACTCTCTTTTTGGTTGCCTGGTGGCTTTTCTGTTGTTGAACTTTTATCTGGACTCTGAGTTGATTAATTTTATATAAATTGTCTCTTTCTCTATTATTGTTATTGTTGTTTCGAGTCACATTACAGGGACCTGCTACTTCGTATTATTTGACGCTTATCGGACTTGTGGCTTCGTAGCTTCAAGTCTGAGCGGACCTTCTCACGCTTCGCCTCCACGTTTTTGGGAAGCGGGGCGTGACAGGTTTCTTTGGTGGCCCATGCAGGCCACTTTCTGTAACTGTGACTTAATCGAAACAACGATAAGAATTATAGAATGTCCGATAAATAATTTCGACACCAGGTCATAAGGCTGAGAGTCTGATTTATTTCGTTTTCCTGTGTCAATAGATGGCTGGAAGACGGAATACCCGTGGTGGTGGTGGTGTGCCCCCTCGTGTCGAGGAGCCGGATCGGGAGCCCACCAACGGGGAGATCATGCGGATGATGCATCAGATGATGCAGGTGCAGCAAGGGATGCTGCAGAATGCCTGGAACGTTCCACCTGCTCGAGCAGTGCAGCCTGTTCAGAATGTCCCTCGCTTCGAGCCCGGAGTGAAGCAGTTTCGGGAGCTGGGTCCCACTTACTTTGATTGGACCGAAGGACCTCTGGCTGCGGATGAATGGACCAGGAACATGGAGGACAACTTGAAGATGTCGAATTGACCCGACTAGATGGGTTGACCTGGCGAAGAGGCAGCTTAAGGATAATGCGCGGAATTGGTGGGATGCCGAGGAGTAGTTGCTGGAGGAGCCGATATCTTGGGCTACCTTCAAGTCCAGATTTGACGAGGAGTATTTTCCGAAGGCTGCCAGGAGGGAGATGGCGCAGCGCTTCATTGACCTGAAGCAGGGGAGCTTGACGGTGGACCAGTACCACCAGGAGTTCACTAGGCTGAGTCGTTTCGCACCGAAGATGGTGCAGGATGCTGATGAGAGGGCCCAGAGGTTTCTGTAGGGGCTTTCTTTGGATCTTCAGAGCTATGTGACTTCTTCTGATGCGGAGACTTATCAGAAGGTTTTGATTGCGGCGAAGAGGTAGGAGCGGATCGTGAGCCAGAAGAGGGGGCAGATTTCTGGAGCTGGGAAGAGGCATGTGGAGCAGGCTAGAGCAGTGATGAGACCTGGGCACGAGCCCAATCAGCCGGTGCAGTTCAAGTGGCCCGGAGGACCTCCTACTCTGAAGACTTGCCATTTCTGTGGAAAGACGGGGCATGTCAAGGATCAGTGCCGGAAGATGCTGGGGCAGTGTTTGGTTTGTGGTGATCCAGCACATACCATGAGGGACTGTCCGAAGTCCAAGCAGCCGTGGAGGGGACCTGTTGCAGCTCAGCCGTTGCAGCAGAAGGTACAGGTTCCTGCTGGATGTGGTGCGCCTCTCGTTCCGTAGAGGCAGGCTTTTCAGCAGGCTGTTCAGCTAAGGTGACAGGCGTTCCTGATGACTGCTGTTGAGACTGAGGCGGTGGATGAGGTCATTGTAGGTAACCTTCGAACTAGCTGTTTCTTCCTTAGGTAGTTTTAAGTTATTAGATTATGTTTGGTTGTTTGCATATGTTTGTCTGCTTGAATAGAACTTGATTATTAGACTGTCTATTAGGTGTGATTTTGGTGTGCACATTTCCTGCACGAGTCCTCTTCGACTCAGGTGCATCGATGTGCATTATCTCTCGGAGCTTCGTGGAGAAGCATTCCTTGTCGACTTCCCCTCTCCCCAAGAGTTGGGATATCGTTACAGGGAATGGCATGGTCACGGTGCATCATGGTTGCAACTCTTACCCTTTGGTGGTCTGTGGACATGAACTCTACGCAGATTTTATTGTCCACGACATCATCAACTATGATGCCGTTCTCGGGATGGACTGGCTAGGGAGTTTCTACGCCACGATCGATTGTCGAAGGAAGAAGGTGGTGTTCGAGATTCCCGGACATCCGGTGTTCGAGTTCAGCCCAAGCCGGTGGAGATCGTTGCTATGCTGATGGAGCAGTGTCGGCCTGCGGTAGTGCGTGACTTTGACGACGTCTTCCCCGAGGAGATGTCTGGATTGCCACCTGATCGAGCTCTCGAGTTTTCGATCGACCTCATTCTGGGAGCGCAGCCTATTTCGAAGGCGCTGTATCGCATGGCACCCGTAGAATTGGAGGAATTGCGGAAGCAGCTTGATGAACTTCTTCGGAAGGGTTACATTAATCCCAGCGTGTCTCCGTGGGGAGCACCGGTCTTGCTGGTGAAGAAGAAGGATGGTTCGCGTCGCATGTGCGTGGACTATCGGGAGTTGAACGCAGTGACCGTGAAGAATCGATATCCATTGCCTCGCATCGATGATATTTTTGATCAGCTGGGAGGATCGAGGGTATTCTCTAAGCTGGATCTGAGGATTGGTTACCACCAGCTGAAGGTGAGGAAGGAGGATGTTCCGAAGACGGCTTTCAGGACGAAATATGGACACTACGAGTTCGTGGTTATGCCTTTCGGTGTAACCAATGCACCCGCGGTATTAATGAATCTGATGAACCTGATCTTCTATGACTTTTTAGATAAGTTTGTCGTTATCTTCATTGACGACATTCTGATCTACTCGAAGTCAGAGGAGGAGCATGCGTCGCACTTGAGGACGGTATTAGAGATCTTGAGGAAGCGCAGGTTGTATGCGAAGTATTCCAAGTGCGAGTTTTGGCTGGATAGGGTCACTTTTCTCGGGCATGTGGTGACTGGAGGTGGTATATCGGTGTACCCCGAGAAGATTAAGGCTATCAGGGAGTGGCCTGTTCCGCAGTCAGCGTCTGAGATCCGGAGTTTTCTTGGACTTGCTGGTTATTACCGACGATTCATCAAGGATTTCTCCCGTATTGCCGAGCTGATGACCAGGTTGACGCGGAAGGATGTTTCTTTTGTTTGGTCTGATGACTGCGAGGGAGCTTTCGGTGTTCTGAAGGAGAGGTTGACGTCTGCCCCTATTCTTGTTGTGCCCGACCGGGGTAGAGGATTCGAGATCTTTTGCGATGCTTCTGGCAAGGGTCTCGGTTGCGTATTGCATCAGCATGGGCACGTGGTCGTGTATGCTTCTCGTCAGCTTAAGGCTCATGAGAAGAACTACCCGACACATGATTTGGAGTTGGCCGCTGTCGTGTTTACGCTGAAGATTTGGAGGCACTTCCTGCTGAGTGAGAAGGTGAAGATCTTCACCGACCACAAAAGCTTGAAGTACATTTTCACTCAGAAAGAGCTCAAAATGCGACAGCGTCGGTGGTTGGAGCTCATGGCGGACTACGAGATTGATTTGCAGTATCACCCTGGCAGAGTGAATGTGGTTCCTGATGCGTTGAGTAGGCTTCCAGCGGTGATGATGTTGACTTCGCAGTGGAGATTGCATCAGGATTTTTACGAGTCCGGTATTGAGATTGTTCTGCCTGGTGAGGTCTATTCGTTGATGTGTATGCAGATACAGTCGACGATCGTGGATCAGATCAAGGCTGGATAGTCTGGAGACCCGAAGTTGGTGAAGATTCGAGAATTGGTGGAAGCCGATCTGCGGAATGATTTCGTGATTCTTGAGGATGGCTCGCTGAGATTTGGAGCCAGGTTGTGTGTGCCGGCTGGGGATGTCAGGGAGGAGCTATTGGTGGAGGCACACAGTTCGCCGTATTCTGTACATCCTGGTGGGACCAAGATGTACAAGGATCTTCGCCTGAATTTTTGGTGGCATGGTATGAAGAGGAGTGTGGCTCGGAGCGTAGCCAAGTGCTTGGTTTGCCAGCAGGTTAAGGCGGAGCATCAGCGTACGGCGGGGTTGCTACAACCGCTTCCGATTCCGGAGTGGACGTGGCAACACATCACTATGGACTTCGTGACTTGACTACCTCGGAGTCCGAAGCAGAATGACGCGATTTGGGTGATCGTAGACCGATTGACCAAATCTGCGCACTTTATTCCATTCCGAGTAGGGCAGTCCACTGAGGCGCTAGCGAGGAGATACATGGAGGTAAATTCTTTTACACTCTGTTTCTATTTCCTTTTCCTAGTTTAGATGGTGATGTAACATGAATCGTGCAGGAGATCGTACGTCTTCACGGAGTCCCTGTGAGTATCGTGTCGGACAGAGACACGAGATTCACATCTCAGTTCTGGCAGAGTCTGCAGAAGAGCTTGGGTACGAGTCTAAGTTTTAGCACGGCGTACCACCCGCAGACGGATGGCCAATCCGAGAGGACGATCCAGATCTTGGAGGACATGCTGAGGGCGTGTATGTTGGCTTTCAAGGGTTCTTGGGAGGATCATCTCCACCTCGTGGAGTTTGCCTACAATAACATCTACCAGGCGAGTATTGGCATGGCACCTTTTTCTGCGCTATATGGGAAGAAATGTCGATCGCCACTGAGCTGGGATGACATTGGAGATCGGGAGCTGTTAGGACCTGAGATGATTGTGGAGGCTGTTGATGTTGTCAGGAACATACGGGAGAGGCTGAGGATTGCTCAGGACCATTTTAAGCATTGGGCTGATGCTAAACGGCATCCGTTGGAGTTTCAGCCAGGTGACCATGTGTTCTTGATGATTTTCCCGAATCGAGGAGTGATTCGCTTTGGGAAACGGGGGAAGCTGAGCCCGAGATACATTGGACCGTTTGACATTCTGGAGAGAGTTGGCGAGGTAGCCTACCGCTTAGCCTTGCCGCCATCTTTGGAAGGTGTTCACGATGTCTTCCATGTGTCGCAGCTTCGTCGGTACATCAGCGATCCATCTCACGCTGTGGATTTCTCGGAGATCACCGTTCGCCCTGATCTGACGTATGACCAGCAGCCCGTGCAGATTTTGGACAGGCATCAGAAGTCACTGCGGAACAAGACCGTCGATCTTGTTAGAGTGATGTGGCGACACGGCTCGCCAGGAGAGTCTACTTGGGAGAGAGAAGATGAGATGCGTGAGCGCTTCCCACTTTTGTTCCCTGACACGTGAGTGTTAGGAAATTCCTAGGGCGGAATTTTTCTTAAGGTGGGGAGGATGTAACGACCGGTTTCCTTGTAATGACTATTTTATATTAATAATATTGGATGATTCCTTCCTTGTGTGTTTCTCAATAGAAATCCTTACGTTTAACTTCATAACGTCTAAATCTTTATACTAGAGTGATCCTAGGGGTCATAGAAGTCTTCCCGAAGCTTCGCGCTTCGTTTCGGCACTTTTGGTGTATCTTAGTAGGTTCGTGAAGGGGAGCCAACCGACTAGATTGCCATCTAGTCGGTCGGCAAACCTTCTCTGACTGGCTAGTTCTTGTCAGTAAATTCAGCTTAGTTACTGTTCACGTTTAGTCGGTCTAAGCTCATTCTTCGACCGACTAGTTCCTCAACTAGTCGGTCAAGGCTTGTACTCAGACCGCCTAATTCTGAGTCCTACTGTACCATCTAAGTTACTGTTTATGATTAGTCGGTCTAAGAACAATTACCGACCGACTAGATTCTAAACTAGTCGGTTAAGATTCATTCTTTGACCGACTAATTCTCAGTGCTTAATATCTAACTAATTTCTCTCTTAGTCGGTCTATGAACGATCAACGACCGACTAGATCCTAAACTAGTCGGTCGACGGGCCTTCGCAGACCGACTAAATATGTCAACCTGTACCAACCCTGTTCACGGTCTGGTGTTTAGTTGGTGTCAGTTGGATGACCGACTGACTAGATACCAAACTAGTCGGTCGACCACCCTTCTCTGACCGACTAATTAGCCCAGTAAACCTAGGTTTAGTCACAGCCGCCGTTTCATTTTCTATTTAATCCTATCGTTTATTTTATTCTTTCTTCATTCTTTCAGAGCCAAAATCTTCCCCAAATCATCCCCAACCTTCCTCAAACCATTACCTTCCGCCTCGAAGCTTCCCTCTCGTCGATTCTTGCGCCGGCCACCTTCCCTAGGCCGCCGGATCTTGAATTTTCAGCCTAGCTCTCCGGGATCGTTCTCCGTCGCTGAAGCTAAATCTGTTTTGACGTCATTCGTTCGTTACTCTTACGGTTAGTAGATCTATCCCTTAATCTCTTTAACCCTCCCCGTAAATTAGAAAAACCTACTTAAAACGATTCATTAGACGATATAGGGCTCGATTATGAAATCTGTTTTGGTGAATGTTCTTATGTTGCTATGCCATAACAGCAAACCCAAATTCCGTAGGACACTGATCTCATGACTCACGTCAAACAACAGCTTCGGTACCAGGCAAGTGAAACTTGCCAGACTTGCTTTAGGCCATGTTTTTAGGCCAATATCTTGTTTAGCGTGAAAGAGACTAGACCGTGAAATGATAGCGGTCTAGGCGCAATTTCGAATTCTGGCTTGACAACAAAGCTAGAATTTCCCTTGCCATGCCATTTCATACAATTGCCTGTCATGTTTACATTTCTTTAACGGTATGCAATTGCATTCTAATAATGTCATGTGCATCCATTTTTGCATACCATGTTGCATGTTGCATTCGTAGCACACGCTACAAATCTTTGTACAAATCCGTGTTTCCGTGTTACCGGCTAGGCACCCGTTATACGGGCATAACCCTACGCCATACGTGTTAAAAACACTTCCTGGCTCGTGATCCAGAAGCGAGCATTACGTGCTCGGGGGTAGTGCCCTGGCTCGACACACGTGGAGGGGTAGGGATTGTTGGATATGGAAGACGTTTGTACACCCTTGTGGGGGATGTACGAGGGAATACGGACCTCGAACGTTGCATACACGAAGTCGTGTACAAAGGGAATCTGTTCCCTTGCGGAGAGGATCTCTGGATGAGTGGGAAAGTCGCATTATATATGCATAAGTGCATACGACATATGGCTAATAAAGGGGGAATATCTTAAGCTTATGTTGTACCATGCATATGGTACAACTTAAGCTTATAATGTGCCATGTATCATGGTACGCCTTAATTAAGTTGTTCCAAAGGAACAACTTACCCTAAAATAACTACCTTGGGGGCTATAAATAAGACCCAAGGGTAAGCCATTTCTTACACCTTTTTGCATGAAATTCATGCATGCAACTTCATTCTAGCGAAGCTCTGCAGAAATCCTTTCTCTTCCTCTATCCAAGTTCTTAATCTAAAGTAGAGATTTAGATTGTGGATTTAGTAGCCTTACTCCGTTCGTGAGAAGACTCGATCCGTCGTGGCGAATCCGAAGGCGAAGTTCGTAGACTACCGTGCCGCATACGCAAGCGTAAGTCTAAACTTCATATTATCGATCCTAACTCTGTTATGGCAGGATCCTTCATTGGTATTAGAGCCATATGGGTTCGCCCCGGTCAAACCACCGCCCCGTCGAAACTATGAACGAGTCGTTGTCTTTTTCACGAATGGGTCTCCTACTATTACGGATATAGTAGGAACGCTTCGTGACGGAGAGAACGCAGCGGTTGTTCTTTTCACGTTAGGGTCTCCTATCATTACGGATATGGTAGGAACTCTCCGTGACGGGAAGAACCGACCGTTCACGTAGTATGTTATTTTTCATTTTTGGCACACGACCATTAGGAAATAACTAATTTCTCGACGAACGGGTGCTTCATCGACGAACGGGTGCTTCATCGAGGAAGATGATGGTAGTTATTTCCATCAGGTAAGAGGAAATTGGTGCATGTGCACCATGGCCAAATGGGCTATGAAGGCTATGCACCCCCCTCCACTTGCGGAGGGGGTTGGCTACGGCCAATAACCACCGGCGACCACCCCATCAAGGGGGAGGAGTATGTGCGGCAACCCCATTCAAAGGGGGTGGCCGGCCATGGCCAAAGGGGCCATGGCCGGCCAATGCCAAATGGCCTTGGCCATGACCGGCCATGGCCAAGCAATGGCCGGCCATGGCCAGGCCGGCAATGGCCGGCCAAGGCCAGGCCGGCAATGGCCGGCCTTGGCCAAGGCCTGCCGGCCTGGCCGGCCCTGGCAGAGGCCAGGGCCGGCCCTGGCAGTGGCCAGGGCCAGCCAGGCGGCCCTGGCAGAGGCCAGGGCCGGTGCCCTGGCCTCGGCCAGGGCCTGGCCGGCCCTGGCAGGGGCCAGGGCCGGCTGGCCGGCCCTGGCAGAGGCCAGGGCCAATGCCCTGGCCTCGGCCAGGGCCTGGCCGGCCTTGGCCGGCCTCGGCCAGGGCAGAGGCCCTGGCCGAGGGGGCCAAGGCCCCTGGCCGGCCATTGGCCAAGCCCCGGCCAGGGCAGAGGCCCTGGCCGGGAAGAAGTTGTAGACCAAAAAATTGGTCGACCAATTTGGTGTTTTTGGTCGACCAATCCGACAAAAGGTCTGGGTCGATTGCAAACTTGCCAAATGACCCATACGGGGTAACAAAAGGCCTTGGTCAAACTCGAATGTGTCGATTAGTCCATACGGGGCTAACCACAGTGCCGACTAGTTCATACGGGACTAACGTTTTAATGAAGTTTTTCTTTGGGCTCTACTTCTTGAAGACTAGCCATAGTGCTCTACTTCATGCGAGATTAGCCAAGTCATTGTGCTCTACTCTACGGAGATTAGCCAATGTACTTATGAAATTGTGCTCTACTCCTTGAAGATTAGCCTTATTGCTCTACTTCATGTGAGATTAGCCATGTCATTGTGCTCTACTCTACGGAGATTAGCCAATGTATTTTAAATTTTTGAAAAATACGTTTTTCAAAAACGCTTTTCCGCTGCAAAGTACTACAAGAGTACTAACATTTGATAAAGTGAGGGAGAAATATTGAAAGTTACTCTAGATGGTGATTGGAAACATAGTGACCTTTCCGACTCTAGAGTAACATCTTCAATATTTTTCGAAAGTAAATTATCAAATTATGAATATCATTCCAAGTGGGAGTTGATTTTAGAACTATCCATATGGGATATTCTATTATCATTTCAAGTGGGAATTATATCCGAAAAATACGTTTTCAAACTCGTTTTCCGCTGCTAGTACTATAAGAGTACTATTGTTTGATAAGTGATGGGGGAATATTGAAGGTTGTTCTAGATGGTGATTGGAATCATAAGGACCTTTTCAATTCTAGAACAACATCTTCAATATTTTTCGAAAGTAACTTATCAAATATAATATAATTCCAAGTGGGATTTGAATTTTTAGAACTATCCAAATGGGATACTCTATTATCATTTCAAGTGGGAGTTATATTTTAAGAATTTTTTATGCAATGTTTTGATCGAACCTTCGGTTTTGTGTCTTTTGCAGCATTTTAAAAGTAAAATGTCTTCTGCTTCAAAGAATATCGTCGCTGAGTTAAACAAAGGTGAAAAACTCAACGGCGATAATTACAAACTTTGGTCCATTAAGATACAATACGTTTTAGAGGAGCAAGAAGTGCTCGAAACTCTAAAGAACGTTATGATTGAACCCGAGTTGGGCACTACGGCCCAACACCGACGAGACAAGGAAGCTTTTGATGCTTGGTCTCGGAAGAACAAGATAGCGCGCATTACGTTATTAAGCAGTATGGCTGATGACATAATGCGCATCTTCCGAGAACATGACCTAGCCATGGACATATGGTCCAAGCTAGAGGAGAAGTTCGGTGGCACATCGGTGTCCAAACTTCGCTCCTTAACTATAAGGTTCGATTCATATAAGAAACGTCCAGATCATTCCATGGGGAAACATCTGCGACATATGGCGAACCTTATCTCGGAGTTAAAGGATGCAGGTCATGTGCTCACAGATGAGCAACAAATCCAAGCAGTCATACGTTCCCTACCAAATGGGTGGGATCAAATGAAGATGCATCTCACTCACAATGAGAGCATCAAGACCTTCAGCGATGTTTCCAAGCACCTCGAATTAGAGGAAGAGCGGCTTGCGGCTGCCAAGCCAAGTGCAGAAGTGCACATGGTTGCTAGTTCCTCACACGGGGGAAAGAAACTTAAAGATCGTTCGAAGTCTTCTAATGAACGTAATAAGCAACCTGAGTCTACCAAGGAACCTAAACATAAGGGTGGGCACAAGAAATGGCACAAGAAGAAAGACTTGAAAAGGATCAAGTGCTTCAAGTGCAACAAACTCGGTCACTATGCTCGTTCGTGTACGAGTGGAAGTGATGAGGTAATTTGTAATACTAGTTACATATGTGTTTCTAGTTCAATATTTCTTGTGGAATCTAATCCATTTTGGGATAATTGATTCAGGTGCCACCGACCACATAGCAAAGGACAGACGGTCCTTCGTGGAGTATCACCGGATACCCCAAGGAATGAAGTGGATCAATGTAGGAAACAACACACGTGTTGTAGAGAAAGGCGTTGGGAATTGCAAGCTAGACTTGGACAACGGCCACACTCTCCTACTTTATGATGTTCTCTTCATTCCATATATTCAAAGGAATATTAATACTGTGGTCAATTTAATGGGTCTTGGTTATAATTGGTTCCTTCATGATTGTAATATGGACCTATTTTGTAATAATTCCTTTATTGGTACTGGGTTTGTATTTCAAAGGATTTATTGTAATAAGTACAATGTATTTCCTCATGTAATGAAAATTTCCTTGTGACAAATTCTTTGACTAATGAGTCTAATATAATTTGTTGGCACGCAAGGCTTGGTCATATTGGACCAATGCGTATAGATAGACTTGCCAAACGTGGCCTTCTATCCAATGTTTCAAAGGTTGAAATGTCGACCTGCGAACATTGCCTTGTGAGGAAATCTTGTCGCAAGCCGTTTGGAACCGGCACAAGGGCCGAGGTTCCATTACAGCTTATCCATTCAGACATATGTGGTCCGATGAATGTCAAGACAAGACGCGGGAAGTCCTATTTTTCATCACTTTTATTGATGATTTCACCCGATTCGGTCATATCTATTTGATATCCCACAAAAGTGAAAGCACTAAACCTGCTTTAAAAACTATATGAGTTTAGTGGAGAATCAATTAGATCGCAAGATTAAGGTCGTGCGAACCGATAGGGGCGGTGAATATCAATCAACAAGTTTAAAGGAACTTTTGTGATGAAAAAGGCATAGTACATCAGGTATCTATGCCTTATACTCCTCAACAAATTGGTGTTGCAGAAAGGAGGTATAGGACTTTAATGAAAAATGGTCTGTTCATTGATGGCGTAAGCTAACTTGCCAATCACTTTTTGGGGTGATGCATTATTGACGGCCGCTTTCATTTTGAACCGCGTACCCTCGAAATCAGTTAGCTCCACTCCTTATGAGTTGTGGAACCAAAGGTCTCCTGACTTAGACATTTTGAAACCTTGGGGTTGTGCATTCTACGCACATATTTCCTCCCATAAGTATGGCAAACTTGGGCCAAGGGGAAGGAAACGTATCTTTATACGATACGCAGAAAACTCCAAAGGTTATATGTTTGTTAGTCAGGAAGACAATGGTGGGCTAATTGAGTTTGAGTCGAGGGATGTCACTTTCTTGGAAAACGAGTTTCCAAGACAGGGCGAGATAAGTCAGGACTTATCTTTTATTTGAGATTTATGATCAAGAAGGATTACCTCATTCGAGTGGGAGAATTCTTGGTGAAAATGAAAATACGTTTCAACCTTCACCAATGGATTATACGAATGACGATTATCCTATTCCATACGGGAATAATGATCCAAGTGGGAGCAATTCTAACGACATTCCAAGTGGGAGTGATATTAGAATTGATCTAACTTCGAGTCAACAAGGACTTGAAGAAATCTCAAATACAACGTAGTAGTCGTACAAGGTTGGCTCCTCTAAGATTTGAGGATGAATTTCTGTAAACCTTTATGACTTTACTACAAGATGATGACGAGCCTGCTACTTTCAAACAGGCCGCATCATGCCCTGCGAAAGACAAATGGATGGAAGCGATGAAGGAGGAATTGAAATCCATGAAAGTTAACCAAGTCTGGGACTTAGTTAACTTACCCAGAGGACATAGAGCAATTGGGAACAAATGGGTTCTCAAGATCAAGCATAAGGCTGATGGCTCTATTGACAGATATAAAGCTCGCCTTGTCGCGAAAGGTTTTACGCAACAGGAAGGGATAGACTACGAAGAGACCTTCTCACCTGTTGTGCGTTTTACCTTGATTCGCATGATTCTGGCAATGGTAGCTTGCTTATACCTCGAATTACATTAGATGGATGTAAAGACTGCCTTTCTCAATGGAGAATTAGACGAGGAGATCTATATGGAACAACCAACAGGGTTTGTAAAAGAAGGAAACGAACATAAGGTTTGTAAACTTCGTAAGTCCATATATAGTCTTAAATAATCCTCGAGGCAATGGTATATACAATTTCAAGAAGTTGTCTTATCAAATGGATTTTCCATGCTTGATGAAGATAACTGAGTATATATCAAGAGGATTAAAAGCAAGTATATTATCATGTCTCTATATGTAGATGACATTTTAATAGCCAGAAATGACAAGGGCTTTGTGATGAGTATCAAGGCTTGGCTTTCATCAGTATTTGAGATGAAAGGCATAGGAAAAGCCGCATATATCCTTGGAGTTAAGATTTCAAGGAATCGTTCGAAGAAACTTCTTTCTCTTTCACAGGAGACTTATATAAAGAAGGTTCTAGAACGATTTAATATGCAGGACTGCAAGTCCATTGATATTCATATAAGCATATGCGATAATTTATATCTGGAATCGTGTCCAAAGAACCAAAAGGAAAAGGAAATTGTGGAAAAAGTTCCATATTCCAGTGCAGTTGATAGTCTTATGTACGCTATGGTGTGTACGAGACCGGACATCTGTTTTGCCGTTGGAAATGGTAAGCTGTTACCAATCCAACCCAGGGCAAGAACACTGGAAAGCGGTTAAGAGGATAATGCAGTATCTTAAAGGAACTGCAGATTTGCAAAAGACTATGATAAAACCAAGAAGGTAGACATAAGGTACATATCTACGCATGAGATGATAGAGGATCAGCTTACGAAAGCAATCCCCAGAAATGTGTTTTATAAACACTTATCATCCCAAGGATTGCGTATGAGCTGAGTTGTACCAATATATATTCCCATGTCTAAGAAAGATCAAATTTAATAAAAGAATAAGTTCTTTTTCAAACATTGCATATGAATTTCTTAAAGAAATGTTTGTGTACATTTTTGAAATCTCAGCTGAATTGTGTGTATGTCAGACAGATAAAGGTTGGCTCTCTCACATGAGCAACCGCCTTATCTTATCAGATGGATAAGATAGAGATGAGACTAGTTTAAAGTCAAAATCATTAGACGAATGATTTAGAGTCATGACTTAAACAAGATAGTCGAATGAAAGATCTGCATCATATGGATGCTTACAAAAGATCTGAGATCTGTATCACAAGGATATTTGAAAGAGATCTCGTAGGATTTTTTAAATCCTATCTGTCTTATGCAGGATGAGAGTCCGTGAATATTTCACGAGTAGTAAGGGGACTCAAAAAGATAGGCACTGTGGTGTCTGATTTTTTCATCCGTACAACATCATTAAGACATACTCTCCATGGGAAAGGAGTGATGTTGTAATACGTGTTCATACCACGTATGCATTTCGACCACTGAGTTAGTAGCAATAGTGTTTGCTATTATGTGAGACTCAAAGGCCATACGGGTCTTAACTCTTACCCTCAAGGACTCCAATTGGTTCCTTTAGATTTGACGAGATGATCGCTATCTTAGCGTGTTATTTATGGGCTATGATAATTCGGCTCGGCGGGGCACGTTAGAAAAGCGAATCAAGTCAAGATCAGAAGGTTCGCAAGAAGAGGAAGATTGATTTCATATTCACATTTGGACTTTAATGATTCAAATCTGGCCAGCCAATTGTGATCCAGATGGGATTCAATTGTTGAATATAAAGTATAAGAAATGTGAAGAAATAATCTAGGGTAAAGCATGCGTTGAACTACTCAACTTTGCACCTTCGAGGTCGTTGTGTATCTCTAACAAGTGCACAACAATAGACTCTACGCGCATGACGGTCGCACGGTCTATTTCTCGGTATGATAGATGAAAGAACTAAGGGAAAGACGTTCTCTTACAATCCCCTCAAGTGTGAGTGGGAGATGTTGGATATGGAAGACGTTTGTACACCCTTGTGAGGGATGTACGAGGGAATACGGACCTCGAACGTCGCGTACACGAAGTCGTGTACAAAGGGAATCTGTTCCCTTGCGGAGAGGATCTCTGGATGAGTGGGAAAGTCACATTATATATGCATAAGTGCATGCGACATATGGCTAATAAAGGGGGAATATCTTAAGCTTATGTTGTACCATGCATATGGTACAACTTAAGCTTATAATGTGCCATGTATCATGGTACGCCTTAATTAAGTTGTTCCAAAGGAACAACTTACCCTAAAATAACTACCTTGGGGGCTATAAATAAGACCCAAGGGTAAGCCATTTCTTACACCTTTTTGCATGAAATTCATGCATGCAACTTCATTCTAGCGAAGCTCTGCAGAAATCCTTTCTCTTCCTCTATCCAAGTTTTTAATCTAAAGTAGAGATTTAGATTGTGGATTTAGTAGCCTTACTCCGTTCGTGAGAAGACTCGATCCGTCGTGGCGAATCCGAAGGCGAAGTTCGTAGACTACCGTGCCGCATACGCAAGCGTAAGTCTAAACTTCATATTATCGATCCTAACTCTGTTATGGCAGGATCCTTCATTGGTATCAGAGCCATATGGGTTCGCCCCGGTCAAACCACCGCCCCGTCGAAACTATGAACGAGTCGTTGTCTTTTTCACGAATGGGTCTCCTACTATTACGGATATAGTAGGAACGCTTCGTGACGGAGAGAACGCAGCGGTTGTTCTTTTCACGTTAGGGTCTCCTATCATTACGGATATGGTAGGAACTCTCCGTGACGGGAAGAACCGACCGTTCACGTAGTATGTTATTTTTCATTTTTGGCACACGACCATTAGGAAATAACTATGTGACTTTCTTTATGACGGGAAGAACCGAAGATGGTGCAGGATGCTGATGAGAGGGCCCAGAGGTTTCCGCAGGGGCTTTCTTTGGATCTTCAGAGCTATGTGACTTCTTCTGATGCGGAGACTTATCAGAAGGTTTTGATTGCGGCGAAGAGGCAGGAGCGGATCGTGAGCCAGAAGAGGGGGCAGATTTCTGGAGCTAGGAAGAGGCCTGTGGAGCAGGCTAGAGCAGTGATGAGACCTGGGCACGGGCCCAATCAGCCGGTGCAGTTCAAGAGGCCCGGAGGACCTCCTACTCTGAAGACTTGCCATTTCTGTGGCAAGACGGGGCATGTCAAGGATCAGTGCCGGAAGATGCTGGGGCAGTGTTTGGTTTGTGGTGATGCTGGGTCGACATCCTCGGGCTCCACGTACTCCGGTAAGTCTGTCTCGTCCATGAACTCCTGCTCGACACCTGACGTACAGCACCCAAGAGAAATGAACTGTATGTCAGGTAAAGTCTACAAAGGAGGGTTAGACTCTACTGCAAGTGTACTGTAATTTAAAGCAACAATTTACTGGTTGATTAACATGCTGGGGTTATAACATGGCAGTTAAAGAAAGTAAAACGGTGCAGGAAAAGTAAACACGACAAATAGTGGCCGTAGCGTGTGCTACCAACTACGGGGCTAACCTAAATGGGACAAGACAAGACAGGACAAGACAAGATAAGACAAGACACGTGTGACTCGAAGGGTTCAGGCCTTACGATTCGAGGGGGATCAGACCCTCTCCCTGTGCGCACGCTCAACCCTACCCCAAACCCAAGTGTTCAAGACAAGACAATATAGGGCCACCCACTCTGCTGGTGAGTGCCTCTATCCCCACGGTCGGTAGCGTATCTCTCACTCTGCTAGGTGAGTGACGAACGCCTCGTAGGTGAAACTGTACCACTGTATAGGACCACTCACTCTGCTAGGTGAGAGCCTCTATCCTTTCGGTCTGCTGGGACACTCACTCTGCTAGGTGGGTGTCGAGCTTCCTGTAGGTGTTCTGTAACAAAGATCACTCACTCTGCTAGGTGAGCGTCTCATTACCCACAGGCTGTGTTCCGTACAAGGGATCACCTACTCTCTGGTGAGTGCCCTATTGCCCGCAGGCTGTGTATAACAAGACACGATATGACAAGTAAGGGATTGTTCTTCTAGGGGGTCCACACGCACGCACACATAGGAAAAACCCTAAGGTGTCAGTTGTTGTTGTTGTGCTTAGACTTCGTCGTAAATTCTAAGCTGTCAGGGGGGTCCCGGACGCTATCATTACATGTCTGGCTCTCTTTGTTTACATTTTTAACAGTTCTAAGAGTCGATGGCCTAAACACGGCCGAAAGTACAAGTGAGTACACTTGCCTACGGTGGCGAGTGTATCGTCTGTCTGGAGCGTCCCGTCGGAGCGTCGCGTCGGCGATGGTCCGTCTGAAACAGGATAACGGCGATGTCAGATCGCGCTTTTTCATCAGTCCTATTACGGTTTGTTTCTAAATTTGGCGGGACTACCCTAACAGTCAAAAATTCACGTCTTTGATTTGTTTGCTCCGCCTAATCGACGACTATCATATGTGCACAAATAATCAAGTCCATTCATCGATTTCTTGAGTTGAACATCGTTTTAGAGAGCGTAAAGTAATCTTTAGTTAATGTTGACGATTTTTAGATTAAGTTTTGGTTTGCTATGATTTGGGTTCTTACTACATGTTAGGGGACTAACCTTGTATAACGGTCGCGCGTGGATCCGACGTCGTGCCTGGAAACGGTAGCGGATCGTGTCGCGACTCCAATTTTCGGAACGTCTCGTCACTGATCTTTAGTGTTCACGTGGTCGAACGGAAAGCATGACTGCCTCTACGTCATAAGATATACGATAAGTTATGCTAACAGTTTCTAACTTAGAACATATTAATAGGGCACAAAAATACTGCTTTTATAATATATACCACTCTTACTCAAAACTACATCCTATATGTATATTTTACTATTAACCATAGGGGACAGAGTCCTTTAATATCTCAAATCATAGCATAGGCTAACAGTATTAATAACATATACCAGATTATATAAAATATACTGTTAATATTTCCAACTTACATATTAACGTATACAACCTAACATATGCTATGAATTAATAAACTAAGACCTTGTAAGCTAACATATATTAACTTATATATATATTCCTGACAGTTTAAAACATGGTGTGTAAAAACTAACACGTAACGACATATGGTACATGCATATAATGGTGATGTTCAAGCACTGTCATATCATGTTTCTCAACATATAAATAACTTTAAGTACTCTCGTAACCTACTGCTATCCCATACATATATTTATAACATGCATTATATAATAATAGACACAACTCACAGTTTGATATATTAACTCTGACTGCTTCGCATGCAGGGGCGATCGGCCATGGCGTCTGCAGCGAGGAGTGACGGGCTGCCTGCGTTCGGCGACAGACTCCACGCGCGTGGACGGCAGCGGCAGCAGTGTGCTCCGTCGACAGTAGTTGGGAGAGAGGAGAGTAAGGGCACCGATGCAGAGTGTGCGACCTTGGGGCGAGCTGGGGGAGTAGGGCATGGCTGGAACGGGGTCTCGGGGGTGGCCGGCAGTAAGGTAGACGGAGGGTCGTGTGCTGGCCGTGAGGGGGACAGCAGAGTGTTAGGGGTTGTTGCTGGAGGTGGCCGTCGAAGGGGGCGTCTCAGAGTGTTAGGGGGGCCGGACATACGGTGATCTGTTGGGGAAAGGGTTGTTGGCGAGGGAGAAGAGATCGATGTGCGGCTCTTAAGGTGATGTGGATGAGAGCATACGGGTGTATAAGAGCAGAAGAAAAACATGGAGGGTGGTTGCGTGAAAGTGGCGGATCGATCCACTGCATGGGATTTGCGGCGAAGTATTCGCATGGACGAAGACGTGGGGAACAAAAGAAATGGGGTTGGTTGAGAGCACGTGGGGAGAGGGTATGTTTCATGCAAATAGTTAGGAGAGTACAATCAGTTAGGAAATTAAGGATAATTAGTTATTAAGTTAAGATATAAGGGAAGTGTGTTATTTTGTTTAAAATAAAAATAATCATGAAAGATCCCCCTTTAAAACGTTGGATCAGTTAAGGTCTGTTTTAAAAAAAAAGCTTTGTTTAAATCAAAGAGGTTTCATTTAAAAAAAGTAAACGGTTAGATTTGAAAAAATTTAATGAATAAAGTTTGTTTTAAGAAAAGTTAATAAAAAAAACTTTGTTTAAAAATTTAATTTTCGCAAAGAATCTAAACGTGAGGTTAACATTTTCTTTTAAAAGTTGAGTTAAAAGATGAGGTTAAACATAATAGTAATAATAACAATCAGGTATTTACAGCTTCGTCCCTCGGAATCCAAAAATTAAAAACGAAATACCGGGGTGACCGTGCCTTCGAGAGGATCGTAAGTACGGGGCCAGGTCACGTGTCTGAGTACGAAAAACAGCTATATAAAAAACAAACACGAAAAGACGTACATGAACAACTATACGTGCTAAAATACGCACGGTCGAAAAGTGGCCGTTACAGCGTGTGTGGACGTGCACCATGCACGGGTAAGTATGTGCTAGCTTTAGGCGTTTGCGACTATGGTATGTGTGTTGTGTCTTGAATATAGTTATATGATTGTATGTGATATGTATATATGGTGAAGTATCTGCGTGTATTTGAATAACTATATATTTGTGTATTTATAGTAGTGGTGAATGTATAATAGATATAGCAAACATAATTTAATATTGTATGGTGAGATTATGTGTATTGATATGTTTGGTGTTGAATGTACACTCGGAGATATAAGGGAGTAGTATATCCTTGTTTGTTTTGTGCATAGGTAGTTATCTATATGTGAAGTACTATGATTGTATTTGCTGATGCGAACTATTTTTATGTAGGTATCTGTACCATGGTTATGTGATAAGTGAGTGATAGCTATATAAGGTATGTACGTGACTATATGAATGATTGAAGTACGTGTATGAATTTGATTGTCTATGATAGGTATAAGAATAGAATGTGTATATATATTCATGTAGTATTAATGTTTGACTACCTAGTGCATATATGAGCACTTGTAGAAACTATACATGTTTTAAGTTATGGTGTGATATGATTGGGGTAGTTACTAGAACGGATAGATATATATTTTTAGCTAGAAAGTCCGAGGACAGACTTTGCTCTAATGTGGGTAGGATGTCACGGTCGCTTTCCGACCGTATGTTTTTCGTGCGCGTACTTTCTTGTTTGTACGCGTACTTTTGTGACCTCCTCTTGTATCCCAAACACGCGAAGTAATATGTCATTGTGACCCTCTGAGAGAGTACTATTTTGTGGAATTTTTCGTGAACGTCATTTCACGGCTCATTCTTCCACAAAACAGCTTTGTTTGAAGGGGTGTCGTAACTTTAGCCTTCGACGTTTGACCTCTTTATTTTTAGTTCTGTTTTTCGTCAACCTAGCTCGTGACCGATGATCATAGTCTCGATCCTCTCGTCGACACGGTCGCCTCGATATTTTTCTTGTATTTATCGGACACCGTTAGGCTGACCAATCACACTAATCACTTTCAATCTGTAATTAGCCTTAGCAAATCCCTAAATAAAAATCCTAATTAATAATCTAATATAATCCTTTGGAAATGATATGTATAACATGTTATCTTCCTTGGCTATTGACACCCCATGTCTACCCCCTCCCTCTCACACCTTCTATCTCCAATCAACCTAAGTATACCCCATTTCTCAACCCATATAGCGACAATTCAATGTTAAACTGAAACCCAGCCCTAGGTTTAGAACTCACGCACGCAGCCGCCCAACCCATGCACGCAGCCTCCCTTTACCGCCGATCATCCTCCTCCCCTAGCACTCGCCATCGGCCACCTCGGCCACCCTCTCACTGCATCCACCCGCAAGAAAACACCCACGCAAACACCCCATCTCCTCTTCCAAACAGCCACAACACCCATCCTTCACCCAAAGCTGTCATCTTCCCTTTTGCAACTCAGGCTGTCCTAAACCCTGCCGCAACCCCAACTTCCAGCCACCACCTCTGCACTTCCGACGACCACCCTCCTCCGGCGACACATTTGCTGGCCTCCCCTTGCGCAACTTCTCCTCCCCAAGCCAAGATCTGCCGCACAACTCTCCCCCACCTAGTAATACTTGTAAGGACCATGTCTATGGGGAAAACACTAGAAGGGGGGTTGAATAGTGTTTATGTAAATTTAAAAGGAATTTACGCCAAATAAAATACAATCCAACAAATAGTGCGGAATAGAAAAATGACCCAAAGTGAAACACACACAAACGCAGAGATGTTTCAAGGGTTCGGATTACCCAAGTCAACTCCCGACTTGTTCCCGGTAATCCTACGTCCATACCACCCAGATACCACCGGATACTTAAGTTAGAACCCTAACTTGAGGTTTCCTTAAAGCCCACTTGTAGCAACCCTACAAGTGCAATCGAATACAATCGATGTCATTGACTCCCACAACCAGTGAGCAAGCAAAACCACTCTCACAACCGAGAGCACAACTCAAAAAACGAATGTTATGAAATATTGAAAAACAACACTTACAATCACCTATGCCTTGAAGTAGAACTTGAAGGAGGAGTGTGATGTGTGTTGAAGAACTCTCTTGGAAGAAAGGAGTAAGCCCTTTCTCTTGACTGCACCAATTGCCTAAATGATCACTCTTTGGTTCCAGGTTGGAGAGCAAGAGAACAAGATATGGAAATACGTAGGGCTTTGGATTTGAGAGCTTTGATCTTTGGAAATAAAAGCTTGAGAGATTTTACAATGAATGAGTAACCTTCCAATGGAATAGTAGAAGCTCTATTTATAGCTTTCTCAAATCCACAAAACAGTTTAGGCAAAAACCCAATTGGAATCCGTGAGAAAAATCTCAACGGATATAATCTGAACTCGCGATAGTCGACTGTTGAACAATCCACAGTCGACTGTTGCACAGTCAGCAAGGGTAGGTGAGAATTCATAACGGTAACTTACCACGTGGACAGTCGACTGATGAAGCAAAGACAGTCGTCTGTTAAACCAACAAGCGACTGTAATTTCTTCGATAGGCGACTGGCCGAGAGAAGAGTAAGTTAGACAAATACTGGAAATCTCACAAGATACAGGACAGACGACTGATTCAAGTAATACAGGCGACTGTTAATCAGAACAGGCGACTGTAAAACCTTAAACAGATGACTGTCAAAAGCAAGAGAAATTTCCAGAGAGCTGAGTCAAAGAAATGACTTACAGACAGGCGACTGTTGCAGCATAGACAGTCGACTAATCCAATAGACAGTCGACTGTATATACAGCATTAGTCGACTGGCCGTAAAAGTCAGATCAAACATAGTTTGGGCAAGGATAGACATGCGACTGATTTACAATACACAGTCGACTGTCATTAGGACATGCACATGTGAATCGTTCATCAGTAGCCTGTGCGAAATAATCAGAGAAGGCCCAAAAACATATTGTAATAGTCTGTGCATAACAGGCGACTGTAGAACAAAACACAGTCGACTGTTTTTGAGACAGGCGACTGTAAAATGTTCAGCAGTCGACTGTTATAAACAATCCTAGCACAAACAAAAGAGAATTGAATTGGATCAATGGACAACTGATCTAATGAAGTCCTTTGACAGAATGTAGATGTGTGTGAGTGCTCCATCAAAGTTCTACTTCTAAGCTACATACTAGAAGAGATAAAAGAAAAATTACATTGACGAATAATCTCTTCTTTCCATCGTATGAGCTTGAAGTCTTTACGGAGCTTCAATCATCAATCTACGATCATCCAATTCATGTCGTTTGCCTTCAATGACGTTTGTGAGTCATCCATTGCCAGTTGATCTTCATAATAAGCTTAGGCAATGGATTAAGTGCAAAATAAGGGATTAGTCACAAGTATTTATGTTTGCTCATCATTAACACCAAGTAAGGAGAAGTCCAATACTCAACATTCTCCCCCTTTTTGATGATGACAAACAAACATAAACAAAAAGATAAATAATCGTGCGCAATCAAGATTTACTCCCCCTACATAGATGCCAATCAAGTTAGTCATCAAATATTAGAGCATCTACATAACAATTGAAGCAAATGAGTGAGATATGAATGAATTCAATTCAAGAAATCTAGGAAATAAAATCCCTATTCATTGTAATCTTACTCCCCCTGAATCTAAGGCAAAGAAAATCTTAGATTCAAGCGTTAGAACATACTTAGCACATCCATTATGAATCTTGTATGTTTATTTCTCTCCCCTTATGGCATTATCCAAAAAGGTGGGAGCAAATAACAACAACAATAATAGTGCTAAATACGAATTAACAACAATCAAGTTGCAATTGCCAGTTGATCTTCATAATAAGCTTAGGCAATGGATTAAGTGCAAAATAAGGGATTAGTCACAAGTATTTATGTTTGCTCATCATTAACACCAAGTAAGGAGAAGTCCAATACTCAACATTCTCCCCCTTTTTGATGATGACAAACAAACATAAACAAAAAGATAAATAATCGTGCGCAATCAAGATTTACTCCCCCTACATAGATGCCAATCAAGTTAGTCATCAAATATTAGAGCATCTACATAACAATTGAAGCAAATGAGTGAGATATGAATGAATTCAATTCAAGAAATCTAGGAAATAAAATCCCTATTCATTGTAATCTTACTCCCCCTGAATCTAAGGCAAAGAAAATCTTAGATTCAAGCGTTAGAACATACTTAGCACATCCATTATGAATCTTGTATGTTTATTTCTCTCCCCTTATGACATTATCCAAAAAGGTGGGAGCAAATAACAACAACAATAATAGTGCTAAATACGAATTAACAACAATCAAGGAGTGTAAAGATATATCGAATCAAAACTCATAAAATCACATCATATACTTATGTGAGTAATGGAATTGAAGTCTAATATCAACATTTTAGATATACGAAAGGAAAATAATTTCAGAAATTTCATCAAATCAAAGATTGCATGAAATAATCAATATCAAATCCATATATTGTCTCATAAGCATATCAAAGAGAGTATAGCATACATGGAGACAACATATCATTACATCACACAGATAAGATATACAGTATAGCATAGTGTGACACAAGATAAACAGCAACATCATATATGGATATATAGAAAAAGAGTATATCAACGGATGGTCATCTACATGGCCATCACAACAAGATACATCATGATAAAAAAATACATCATCATGATGACATCGAAGTACATCACCATACATATATAAAGTTACTAACAACATCATGAATCATACATCATAAAAACAAAATAATATATGAATCACTCAACCTAAACAAAAACAGACCATACAAAATAAAAACAAGGTCTTCCGATGAGTGAACCAAAAGAACAGCAGCAGCAGCCTCAGTCAATATGAATGACGGAGGGGTCCGACAGGCGACCAGAAGATCGGAACAAAAGCCGAGCAGAGCGACGAGTAGGAAAGGCTGGAGTCTTCCTCTAAGAAGACGAAGCACGAATAGCAGATGATTCAGCAGGAACATGAAGTGGAGTATGGGCATCGGAGGTCTAAACCATATAGGGTTTTGGCGTGAAGCCAGGAGGAGGAGAAACACAAGCAGGAGAAGTTTCCTCAGAGGTAGCAAACATAGCCTGAAGCTCGGTAGGGATGGGAAAACCATGATGCATTAGAGATTTGTACTGAAGCTCTAACAAAAGATTGAGCTTCTCGTCAATGGAATAAGAGAGATTCTCAAGGACGGTGATACGATCACAGAGCCGAGGAACGGACTGAGACGTGCGAGGAGGTTTGTCAACGTGCTGAGAAGAGGGGATGGGGTCACTGACAGTGATGTGAAGAGGTTCTCCAGAAGATGGAGTCGAGGAGGGAGTCGGATCAGGCTTCGGTGAAGGGACCGGCTCATCGAGGAATTCGAGAGAGACATTAGGAAAGAAACGATCGAAAAGAGCCATGGTCGAACACGAAGCTAGGGCAAGACACAAATGTGAATGAACCCTAACATGAGTTATCATGAGATAGGGAGAAGAGATCATACCTAGTCCAGCTATGAAACAAGGGCGACAACAGCACGAGATCGATGGCAACGAAAGTAAGAAGATCGACGATTTTGGAGAAAAGATTGAGCGGGAAGACGAACGGTCGAATCGGATGAGAGAGAGTCGACGTGGGGAAGTGATCGCACATTCTCGAATATAAAATTTGGGAAATGAATCTGAGTCGTTGGATCAAGGAATCGACGGCTCGGATCAAATCACTTGAACCATCACAACAGAAGACAGTCGACTGATGAACAAATGTCAGTCGACTGGATGAAGTGATAAAAAATAAAGCTCAGAGAGAGGGGCAGTCGACTGGCAAGTAACATGCAGTCGCCTATCCATTAGACAGTCGACTGACATATACTCAACAGTCGGCTGTCCGAGAATTAATATAGTTCATCAAAAATAACAGAGAACACTGTAAAAATTCGACAGAGAGTACAGTCGCCTGATGACTAAAATGCAGTCGCCTGTTAAACTAACAGTCGACTGTAAAACAGTCAGCAGTCGGCTGTGCGAAAGATACCAATTCTCAGACTGAGGAGATAGAGTAGGGCAGTCGACTGTTGAAGGAAAGACAGTCGTCTGTCCTGGTCCAAAAGTGCACAGTGAGATAGAATTCCAGAGAATAAGAACACTCACCTTAGGACCTATACTCTAATAAAAAAACATCGTAATAACAGTATAAAAACAATAAATCCATTGAAATACTAATCACTTCAATAAATTTCAAAAACTCATGAAATCAATTAAGTCACAATTGTCTTTCTTAATCTCATAATATAATAAAGCACATGAAGATAGACAACAAAAAGATATGAGCTCAAAAAGGAGTCATAACATGAAAGTTTGAGCATCTAGATTTCAGATTCACCCATAATTCCCAATTCTCCACGCAACCTCACAAATGAATCTTTTTTAAAAGTTTTAGTGAAGATATCAGCAATTTGTTTTTGGGTTTCAATGTACTCTAAGATGATGTCCTTCTTAGCTACATGATCATTTATAAAATAGTGTCTCACGTCTATGTGTTTGGTACGGGAGTGGTGTACCGGATTCTTGGAAAGATAAATAGCACTTTGATTATCAACCATGATAGGGCAAGTATCACAATTGACACCATAGTCACTAAGAGTGTGTCTCATCCAAAGAACTTGTGCACATGCAAGACCCGCGGCAATATATTCCGCTTCAGTCGTGGACAATGACACCGAATCTGTTTATTAGTAAACCAAGAAACTAAGGAATTTCCTAAGAAATGGCAAGTGCTACTAGTACTTTTCCTGTCGGACTTGCATCCGGCAAAGTCAGCATCACTATATGATATTAACTCATATGTGCTAGACTTCGGGTAAAGTAACCCATAATCTAGGGATTGATTGAGATAACGAAATATTCGTTAAACCATAATCAAGTGTGACTCCTTAGGTCTTGCTTGATATCTAGCACAAAGGCATACAGAAAACATGATATTGGGCCTACTAGCGGTTAAGTAAAGTAAGCTACCGATCATACCTCGATATAGACGAACGTCTACATCTTTTCCGCTTTCATCCTTGTGCAGATGAGTAGTAGTACTCATGTGAGTCCTTTTGCTCGAAGACGATTCCATCCCGAATCGCTTAATAAGCTCACATGTGTACTTTGTCTGATGTATGAATGTGCCATTCTCCATTGGTCGAATTTGCAATCCAAGGAAGTAGGTGAGCTCTCCCATGTGGCTCATCTCAAAATCATCTTTCATAGACTTGGAAAATTCTTGACAAAGATTAAAGTTAGTAGAACCAAAAATAATATCGTCTACATAAACTTGAATCAAAAGAATGTCATTTTCATAATCTTTAATGAAGAGTGTAGAATCAACTTTTCCCATTTTAAAACCTAAATTCAAAAGAAAGGTCTTAAGTCGATCATACCAAGCTCTAGGAGCTTGTCTCAACCCATACAATGCTTTCTTAAGTTTGAAAATATGGTTTGGAAATTTTTCATGAATAAAACCGGGAGGTTGAGAAACATAACTTCTTCATTGACAAACCCAATTAAAAATGCACTTTTAACATCCATTTGAAATAATTTAAAATTCTTATGGGATGCAAAAGATAAAAGCAATCTAATAGCTTCTAATCTAGCTACGGGGGCAAAAGATTCTTCGAAATCAATACCTTTCTCTTGCCGGTAGCCTTGAGCTACTAACCTTGCTTTGTTCCGTGTGATTACCTCGTTTTCATCCGTCTTGTTCTTGAAGATCCATTTGGTCTCAATGACTTGGTGACCACTCGGAAGAGGTACGAGTTTCCAAACTTCGTTTCTCTCGAATTGCATTAGTTCTTCTTCCATTGCTACTATCCAAGAGCTATCCTCACAAGCTTCTTGGATGTCTTTGGCTCAATAGTAGAGACTGTAGGAATATGGTGCCCTCGAGGCCATTTATTCCTGTGTGAATAGCACAAACATCTTGTTCGAAATAACAGTAAGCTGTTTGGTAATAATTTATCTAAGCTATATTGTAATGTAGTCAACATTAGATATAAACTTAGGTAAAGTCCTGAGACTTTATGCAAGGTCAAACGGGTATCGAGATGAGTATCTCGATCATGGAGAAACGTTTGACCGTCTGTAGCATAAGTCTAAAATGGTTCGTGGTCGTAGATGTTCCGAGACAAGGATATCGAAACATCGGATAGACCATTGTGTCTTAGTCTTCACCGTTTAGCGGTGGCGATGATCTCATGATCGCTTGACTTGGCGAAGTCGAAGACGAGACACAGGTGCTCATTAGAATGAGTTCACTGAACGATCCACTAGAGTTATCATATGGTTATATTGACCAATCTGTCAGTGATAACTCTGAGTGATGATAGGATAGTTGGTCTTTTGACTTGCGGTCATTTTGACGGACCTGTGCGTGAACGGTGCCACTTAGATCAATTGACCTAGCTTCGAGGCAAGGCCTGTCGAAAGGTCTTTTGATTGGGTGTCACTTGAAACGTACGAGGCGAGTAATGACCAAGAGAGGATTCGTCTCTCCCGGTCAATGGGAGTTAGTGTCGTAGAGTTAGTTCGGTCTTTAGTAAAAACTCTGCGCAGAGTATGTTGGAAGAAGTCCAACATTAGTTGACTAAAGATCGATAGAAACTAACCGGAGTCAAGTTATTGGGGTTGACAGTTTGACCGTACCCCAGACTTGATCCGAACGACATATTTAAGACGAAGAGACTATAACTGCGGAATTCATCACGGAAACAGTCAGGTGGTCCCGACAATACTCATGCCAATGAGTTAACCACATAATGATGATTCCTGAAGCAGGGACGGCAACCACTGCTCGTGGTCACTGCCGTATAGGGCTTCGAGCCCAACCTGTTGTAAGGGTCAGGCTGTAGGGTCTCACACAGAGTGTAACGCTTCGTCTAGTAATAGGTAGAAATTAGTTAGGGAGAATATTTTGCATTTTGATGCAAGGGATGAAATAATTGCATTTAATGCAATATGATAATTTAAGCTTAGATAGGGACTATTTTGTATTTGATGCAAAAGCGATTAAATGTGTATTAAATTGTTTAATACAATATTTAATAAAATAAACGCAAGGAAAAGTTCACAGATAAGACGGGAATGTCCCGGTCTAAACCCAGGTTCGAACGGCGTCCAAATCGGACGCCAAATGCTCAAGTTAGTGCCAAAACAGCCCAAAGCATCAGACCAAGTCAGGCCCAGGCAGAACAGGCTGCCTGGGCTAGCCCAGGCACTGCCTGGGCTAGCCAGGCACAAGCCTGGACTTAGCCCAGGCGCGGCCTGGGCTAAGCCCAGGCCGCCTGGGCTCTGCCCAGGCGCGGGCCTGGGCGAGCCCAGGCGCCTGGGCGCGCCCAGGCGCGGCCTGGGCTCTGCCCAGGCCATGCTGCGCGCGCAGAATGAGGCTGTGGGGCCCTTGGTGGGCCCCACACGCCTAGGGTTGTGAACCCTAGGCAGAATCATTTTTGACGGCTCAGTTTTTGTGAAAAACTAGCCTAGGGCTGATCTTTGGACACTCAATTGGAGGGTCAAACGACCTCCGATTGACGAACGGTTTTTTCCTATGCGTTCACCGTTGAACGCTTGTCGTATTGATAGGTTGTATCAATCCTGAAGCTCAACGGTGAGTGAGTTAAAATTCACGGAAATTTGCACTTTGTGAAGTGCAAACTAACTTGATTTTAATTAACCCAATAATTAGTCCCACATCGGATTTTGAGAAAAGGGGAGAGTCCGCCGCCTATATAAATAGGGGTCTCCCCCCTTTCTCAAAACTCGTCCCAAGCTCTAGATCTGAGCGGCTCTCGTAAATGTTGGAGCACGCTCGGATCTAAGCTTAAATTAATATTTCTCTTCTCCCTAAATTTCTGCCTTACTCCTGCGGGCTCTAGCAAAGCCACAAAGGAGTTCGGATTCTGGATCTGAAATCTTGGCGGAGGTTTCACTCGCGTGAAACTTTCTTCGGCGGTTGGTTGGCTCGGCGGCATGGGGATTGATCGCCTCGGGATGCGGAGCGGTTCGAGGAGCGGTTCGGGGAGCGGTTCAAAGGAGCGGCTCGGCGTGGGACGGGAGCAGCTCGGAAGACGGCGCGGAACATCTCGCCTGCTCCAGGGCTGAGATTCCGGGTATGTGGTTAAAATAGTTTATTAGCATTAGTTTAGTTTAATCGCAGTAGGCTAGATCCTTCTTGGGATGGTCAGACCCATCCCAAGTCGGCATAGATCTTGGCATAGGGTCTTGGACCTTAGGGCCAAGTTAAAAATGTTTTAACTTGCAAGTTAATTTAGATTAACTGTTTTTCTTCCGCTGCTTTTGATTTTTCTGTCTATGTTCCGTCCGACTTAGGACGGGACTAGAGTTTTTGTGCCCTAAGGGAACGCCTAATTCCCCAACAGAGACAAATGCGCAATGAGAGAATTCTTCAATTCTTGATCTCGTTCGAACACCCACACCAATATCTCCAATTATTTGGTTATGGGGATGGTTACGCACGGTTGGATAAGCTTTGGGTAAACCTGTATCACTAGGAACAACTTCAACAACTTCGTTAGAAGTGTTAGTCTTAACAATAGAATCATTAATCTTAACATTATTAAGAGAATCACAAAGAATATCTACATTATCATCATCAACATGAGGAAAATCAAAATCTTCATAAAAAGATACGTGAACTGATTCCTCAATCGTTGAAGAAGTTTTGTTGTATATCCTGTAGGCTTTACTACGTGTGGAATATCCAACAAAAATTCCTTCATCGGATCTTGGCTCAAACATGTCTAAATTACCAAAAGTGTTCTTTATAAAACATTTAGAACCAAAAACACGAAAATATTTCACTTGAGGCTTTTTATCATAAAACAACTCAAAACAAGTTTTGTTTGTTCGGGGTCTCACTAGGATCCTATTGAGCACATAACATGCCGTGTGCCCCGCCTCTGCCCAAAATTGTAGTCCTAAATGATTATCAGGGAGCATAGTGCGAGCACACTCAATAAGAGTCCTATTCTTTCTTTCTACAACACCATTTTATGGTGGTGCACGAGAAAAGGAAAAGTTATGAGTTATCCCGGAGTCATCACAAAACTTAGTAAAAGACTCATTCTCAAATTCTCCTCCATGATCACGACGAATAGTGATAATGGTGGATCCTAAAAGATTCTGAATCTTCTTTGTAAATTTGGTAAACTCTTCATAAGCTTCATTCTTATTAGTTAAGAATGAAACCCAAGTAAATCTAGAAAAGTCGTCAACGACAACTAATCCATAATGAGCATTACCTAAAGAAGCGGTTCTAGTTGGCCCAAATAAATCTAGATGAAGAAGTTCTAGGGGCCTCTTAGAAGTAATCCCTTATTTAAGCTTAAATAAAGATTTACTTAGTTTACCTCTTTGACATGAATCACAAAAGTTTTTCTTATTAAAAACAATCTTAGGAAAACCTTTGACTAGATCATGCTTAGCTAACTTATATAAGTGCTTGAAGTGAACATGACCAAAACAGCGATGCCATAATAGTTGTTCACTTGTGTTAGCAACTAAGCAATGTTCTACGGTTTTAGGCAAGCTCAAATAATAAATATTTTTACGCCTAATACCGGAAAATAAAACATTTGAATCACAATCAACAATAGTACACAATCCTTCTCCAAAGTTAACCTTGTAACCTTTGTCACAAAGTTGACTAATGGAAATGAGATTGTGACACAAACCACTAACAAGATAAACATTAGTAATTAAGGGTTTGGAAGGGTTACCAACGATACCTGTTCCCTTTTGATTACCTCCAAAAGTGACCGTTGCACCATCCTTGATGCTAATCACTTCAGAGAGCAATGATGGATCTCCCATCATATGTTTGGAGCAAACGCTATCAAGAATCCATCCTTTCCCTTTAGAGCTAATAAGACATTTATTGCTCTTCTTCTTTCTCTTGGGTACCTATATAATATACCATAAGCTTATGGTACCCAATGTTTGTTGGGTCCAAGGGGATTAGCCCTTTGGAAGCCAAGTCCAAGTGGACTTTCGCTTCCTAGCATAATTATCATTTCTAATAACATCATGAAAATAGGAATCAACATAAGTATTCCTATCATTAAGACTTGTGTTCTTAGGACCCCAAATAGTGTACATCTTGGGAGTCATATTCCTAGTTGCATGCATATGTGTTGGATTTCTATGTGGTGCATGCTTCTTAGGAACATGATTTTTAGCATAGAGATGTGGCGGAGGATACGCATTGTACATTCTAGGATGATATGTATGCTTGGGAACATGCATATTATATGAAGCATATGGATCATGCATGACATGAGGAGGATGAGCATACATGAAAGAATGATGCGTATGAGCATACGAGTGTATAGGATCACATACATGAGTATTTCTCATGTGTGGTTGTGTACGTGTCCGTGGGTTCGGAGCATAGAATGTGTCATGATTATCCACTTGTGAAGTAGGATGTTTCCTACGTGGATGAGTGTTAGTGTACATATATGCATGGCCTTGCTTTTGGTTTCCACCCTTAGTGGGTTTCTTGCCAAAAGGAAGTGACGGTGAAGTGGTGACATTTGCTACCTATAGTGTCTTTGACACCACTTGTGGATGCACCGGAGGAAGGCCTCACAAAATCTATAGTTACACCACTATAGGAGGTGCGAGCATTGGATGCATTTGTTTTTACAAATCCAAGGCCAACACGATGTGTGGCCGGAAATTGGTTTGCAAGTAAATCATCCAATTGTCCTTTTCCCTTATTGAATCTCACAATACAGGAGGACATGAGCTCATATTTCTCCTTTAAAGAAGAAATGTTGGTATCCAAGGTGGACACCTGTGCTTTGAGCTCGTGCACTTGGATTTTAAGAGAATCATTCTCTAAACCCAATTATGTATGACGTGTAACTAGATCACTATTATCCTTAGGATGTGTTTGATCTAGTTGAGATTTGAGGGAATTCACCTCATCTCTCAATGTGACATTTTGAGAAGCTAAGTTTGCTTTCTCAAGAGTTAAAGTATCAACAATGGTGTCATTGTTGATAATGTATGGAATGGATGACTTGCTAAC
This sequence comes from Scilla litardierei, assembly GCA_030789695.1. NCBI lineage: Eukaryota > Viridiplantae > Streptophyta > Magnoliopsida > Asparagales > Asparagaceae > Scilla > Scilla litardierei. Next base: position 142,331,337 of record CM061133.1, on the reverse strand, counting down.
ATTTGATTTCTTTAAGCTAGTGTATCTAAAAATTAAAGATTGGTATTTAGCAAATGTTCTTCATTAGAAATACGAAGTTCATCCATTGTTACCTCGGTGTCATCCGTGTCGAAATCACTCTCATCCGAGAGTGGGTCTTCAAGTGCCATGAAACACATGTGGGCGCTCTCACCCTTCTCATCATCGGAATCGCTTGATGAGTCATCACTTGAGTCATCGAAGGTACCTACGAGTCCTTTCTTCTTGTCTCTCTTGTTCTTATCGGACTTGTGGTACTTTGGTGCTTTCCATTTTTCTTTGTTGTTTAGCATTGGGCAATCCCTCTTGATGTGCACTGGCTTATTACACTTATAACAAAGAGAGGAAGTAGCATTAGTAGACTCAAAACGTTTGTTTGAGGGAAATTTACCTTTGCGGAAGAAGCGTTTGAACTTCTTCGCCATTTGGGCCATTTCACCCAAATCCATCTCGTTTTCGGATTCATCACTTTCGGAGGATGATGAATTGGCATTGAATGCCAAATCTTTCTTCTTGGCCTCCGAGGGATTCATCATGGCGCGAATCTTCAATCGGTTATCCCGTCTTACTTCGTAAGACATAAGAGTCCCGATGAGAAGAGTTGATACTCTTAAACTGGTTCGACGTATCTTGGTTGAACCAAATCTGGCCGCTCATTAAAGTCTCCAACGTAGATTCAAGATTTGACTTTGGAGGGGTCAGCGCAAAATTTTGCTGAGGTGGCAGGTTGTACTGATATCCCGGCGGCCTATATGGCCCAGCTGGCCTAAAGCCGCCTTGCTGCTGGCTCTGCTGCTGTTGTTGAGGAGGAGGAGGAGGTCTCTAAAACTGCGGAGGTTGCAGCCCTCCGTTTGGATTTCCATATGAGAAGCCTGGGTGGTTCCTAGCAGCAGGATGCTGCCACTGGTTCTGTCCATCTCCTGGATGTACTGAACAGATTTGGGTGTCTCAGCACCCTCATAATGACCCTCAGCGGGGATATACCCTGGATCTACGTACTCCTCAGCAGGATGGTAGGAAGTGCTGGGTGATGCTGGAAGGGTGTTCAGGCACGGCTCAATACGGGCCACCTGCTTGCACAGGTTCTCTATGTGTGACCGGCACCCCGTTTACGGTTTGGGCACGGTGTCGTTTTACTACAAGTGCACGGTTAGTGTAGGGTGCGGGTTTATCGAACTCAGGGAGATGGATGGCTTGAATGGCTACTAGCCTCGCCTAGGTTGTGTGCTAGCTACGCGGATAATATGGGTGGAAGTGTAGAAATAAAAGAAATAAATGAAAAGACACGAAATGAATCCCCGCTAACACGGGCTAGAGCATTCATGACACTTGGCATTTGACTTGACCCAGGGTGAGACATTGCCCTAAAAGGTGGTACCTAGCGTCTATGGCCCGATATTCCGGTCGGTGCCAAGTACGCTAGGCCTACCCGGTTCCGGACGGTGGGCATTCCCATGTCCATTAACACCTTTCGCAACGGGGAGCATTAAGGCCACAATGATAACTCCCAACACTTCATCCAAGCCGTTCCCACGCGCGAGGACTCAATGTCTACACTAGGGGTGTGAGCTGTGGCTAAGGAGTCAACCGCCAAGTTTATTCCCCCTTGGCCCGATGGTCAGAGGCGGTCTTTTTCCCGCCAATGACAATGAAACACCCCCGCGTAACCCTAATGGCCAAATAGGTCGAATGTGATTTCTAGCAATACATCGAAGCGGGTCTTGACTGGACAAGACACCGGACCCCAACCCCCAACACAACTAGTGTGTTGCCGTACGAATTGGACCCAGATTGCTATAAATCCCCATTGACGCATTTCATCGAACACATGCCATGCAACCAAGTCAAATGAAACAACCAAGCATCAATCCTACCCTAACCCGTATTATGGTTCATCAATACTACTCCATGATGAAAACATATAAACAAACAACACAAAAGACATACAAACATCCATCATGAAGCAAAACAAATACAACACAAAATAATGGAAAACAAGAGAAAGAAATACTTATCTTGAGTTTGAACCTTCAATCCAATACAAGATTTATTAACCAAAAGACCTAATCTAAACTAACCTAGGCTTCCCAAGAGAAGGGGGCAAAAAGCCCTAAAAACTTAAGAAGATCCCATTTCATTCGGCCAACCTCGTGTATTTATAGCCCTACTTCAAAACCCTAATGGTTCGGGTCCAAACCCGCAGAAAAACCGCCACCCGATCGGTTGATGAGTCAACCGATCGGGTGAGAGCTTTGAAGACTTTCAACCGGGCGCTGAGGCGAACGGGTGGCTTGACCGGGTCGTCGTTCGAGGAATTGTGGCTACAGGTGAACCGATCGGGTGATATTTCACCCGATCGGTTGGAATTCAGTGCGATTAGACAAAGAGTTCTGTCGGTTCACCCGATCGCTGAACCGATCGGGTGAGCTGCTGCTCTTCTTTAGTTACCGTCCGGGTAGGATACGCGTGCATCAACCGATCGGGTGGTTGTGTCCACCCGATCGGTTGAGGGCTGAAGTATGGATTTATTCGTCGTTTGGCCCTCTAGATCGTGCATGACTCCTCCCGTTGCTCCGAGGACTCATTATATTGTCGTTTTATGTCCCCTATGCCAGTAAACTCCTGCAAAATACGAAAAACACGGAAAAGTAAAAGAAAACAAGAAAACACGAGAAAACGAATATAAGACGGCGGTAAAATACGGAAAAACACGGAAGAACACGTGTGCAAATATATGAAATATAAACGCACGTGAAAATACCCCAAGCTGAACTCTTCCTCGTCCTCGAGGAAGACTATGAGAGTAGGGGCTCGGAGAGAGAAAATAGAGAGAAAGAGAGAAAAAGAAAACTCTATATCCTAGATCACCCGTCAGGGCCAACAAAATCAAAAACGACACACCAAGCAAGAAAACGCCAAATCACATCACTAAACCAAGGAATACGAGTCCAGACAAGTGTCGTGGGCCCACGTGGTGAAGCGCGAGTGAGTGTGGTCGTATGCTAGCAGTCGGTGTCACTATCTACGATGTGCAATAGAGCTCGATATACACAAATCCAAGAATTGACCCAAATATCGATTCGATTCAAAATAAGCGGTGAATATATAGCTCAAGCATGCATGAGAATAGAGCGAGAATCGAAACATATCATGCGTCAGGGACTCCACAACTAGGGTTAAGGAAATCACCACACTATAGCCTATATAATAGCTAAAAAGTTCCTGAGCCAAGTGTTTTCGAAACCGATGGGGGTTGAGATGATGTGGAGTAGAATACTCGGTGCAAATTCTCGCCTTCCCTTTATTCTCGGCAAATAGGAAAATATTCACACGGGAATTTTTTGGTTTTGGGTATTTGTATTTTTTTTTGGCTTTTTGGCTATTCAAAAAAAAAATTCTTTTCTTTTCTCTTCTTTTTGGGTTTTTCTTTTCTTTTCTCTTTTTTTTGGATTTTTGGGTTTTTGGCTATACACATGTGTACTCTCCCAAGTGGGAGAACGGTACACGACGAGGGGATTTGCACCAAGTAAAATAAAAAAAATCGGAATCTAAACACTTGGGCAAAGGAAACTATTCTCGCTAATTAGAGCATGGGCTAAATGGGTTATCCTAGTCCTTAATTGTGGAATCCCGACTCATGCGAAATGAAGTACACGATATATATAAAGCATGCAGAAGCAGACAGGAGAAATAAATACCGCATATTCAAATCGAAGCATGATAATCTAGGGGTCAACCAAGGATAGGTATATAAATCAAAATCACAAAGTAGAAGTACACCACTAGCTAGTCACGTTACACGACTCACATAAAAGCAAAGTGGACCCACGAAGCATGAAATGCAGTAGGACTCGGCTTCCTAGGGTTAGTGAATGTGATTATCGAAGCCATGCTAGGTGTGTGTGTGATTCTGTGGCAATTCATCATATGGGGTCATCTCTAGGAGAGAGAGAACAGAAGGTGAGAAGAAAAAAGAAAAACACTAAGAAAAACAACTCAAAACGAAGAAAAAGACCCAAATGACGCACGAAGTGCGACTCCCCCAAGCTGAAACTTGCATTGCCCTCAATGCAATAGTAGTAAATACGGGAGGGCAACAAAAATGGGGGGAAGTACGCACCGACACAAAAAGTGAAAAACATGAAAAAAAAACACAAACAAAACAGAAAAATAACGAAAAAGAAACACACAAATAAACATCACATAAAAACAAACACACGACGAAGACATCACACGACAGTATGCACAAAAGTCGATTTCCCCCAAGCTGAACATGGCAATGCTAGCGAAATGATATGATCAATGTGATGCAGAAAAATGCTAGTGGGAAGATCGAAAAAGAAAAAGAAAAAAATCAAAATGCAGGAGAGGACGAGTCCTCGTCCTCCTCGGTAGAGGATGGGGGTGAAATGATAGAAGGGCACGACATGATGGGTTATTATGATGCAAAAGCAAATCTTAGATATGCTCCCCTCGCTAATGAGAGGAGATGAGATTATTCAAATCTAAACTAGAAAGCTGTAAATTTTTACATTACTGGATTAGGATACACCTGAGCATAGGTGGATCCAAGATCTGAAGTGGGGCAGATAGCTGCTCTAACTGCTCCTTCTGTGGCTCCGCTAGAAGCGCTGTGCCACGTGTGCCAATGGACCCAAGCAATACACCTCCAAGCATCCCTCATAGGTGTCCACCTGTGACCTGCAAAGGACGAGGTGCATTAGTCCATGGCAAGAAATTATTTCCCAAAATAAATGTATCCCAGAGATAGTCGCCGATAAATGATGGTAAAATATATGAAATGTGGCGAACACTCCCTGGAAATGGTATGCTATCCTCTGTGCTAGCGAAGATCAAATCCCCGCTCTCCATGTGAAGTTGCTCACCAGGTGGTGACACACCGCAGCATACCTCAAGGGAAGTCGATCATGTGTCCTGCGAGAGATATGGTGTGTCAAAAATATATAAGTCTAAAGGAATAGGACGTGAAAAGCGAGACTTAAATGTGGAGTGAGAGTGAGTATGAAAATCTCCCTGAATAGGGGCAATATGCTCAAGTAGATGCTCAGCCGCAGAAGAAGTGGAGCATGACGATAGAGGTAGATGTGGCTCGGGCTCCATGAAGTGGACGATCGTATCCAAGCCCTCATGCACATCCTCCTCGATGGTATGCATAAGCTCTGTAGTCTCCTCGGTGCTCTCGTAGGACTCATGTGGGGTATCCAAATCAAGACAAGAAGTCTATCCCACAGATCCTCGAGAAGTCTCTCCATCCTCACTATCATCATCAAAAAATGCTTCGTCATCCAAGTGGTAGTGATGGAAAAATGGGGTGTCGGCATGAGATGTGTCTATGGTGGCCGATGAGATGGTGGTCTCAACCATGAAAGTGGGTATATCCTCTCCTTCATCCCCTCTTGTCACGCCCCGCTTCCCAAAAATATGGAGGCGAAGCGTGAGAAGGTCCGCTCAGACTTGAAGCTACAAAGCTGCAAGTCCGATAAGCGTCAATCAAATTTAAAACTGCAGGTCCTTGCAACGTGAACGAAACAAGATAATAATAATGAAATGAGACAAAAGAATAATCTCAGGATATCCATAAATATAAATTCCAACATCGCAGAAAAGCCACAGGCTGAAATAAAAGAGAGTCTAAAGGCCCAAACATGGCCAACAAAAGTACAAAGTACAAAACAACGGTGCTACGCACCAACAATTAACAAAAAGCCTAAAGCAAAATAAAGCTCAACAAAGACTCAAAGAATGGTCACCGGTGTCCACCAAAATCCTCATGTGCAATCATGGACTCAGACTCAGCGTCAGCAACACATCACGTACGCAGCAACGATCTCTGGCTCAGGTCTAACATGTGACACCCAAAAGAGCAAGGGGCATATGTCAGCAAGTCTGGAAGACTTGTGCAAGTGAAACTGAAAGTACAAGTAAGAGCAACCTAAAAGTTCTAGCATGATGCAATGACATGGCAGTTAAAGTAATGAGTGCAACAGGTAAAGTAAAGCGAAGTAAGGTACGAGCATGGCATGACATTCACAAGACAAGTACAAGACAAGAAAAGTAAGCACCTCGTGCACAGAGATTCCGTCCTTTGGCTAGAGGGCGGATCAGGCCACTCCTAAGCTCAAGTAACCGTTTATCCCTACCCCTCCACGTGTGTCGAGCCAGGGCCTTACCCCCGAACACGGAATGCTCGCTTCTGGACCACGAGCCAGGAAGTGTGTAAACAAGTATGGCGTAGGGGTGCACCTAGCCGGACAAGTAGTACAAGGACAAGTATTGTAGCGTGTGCTACGAATGCAACATTCAATGCATGGATGACATGGCATGGCAAGTAGTAAAGCGTACAGGTAAGAAAAGTAAACGTGACAGTTTAGCATGCATGAATGACAAGTTTAAGGGTTGGATCTAGCTTCGTTGTCAAGCTAGATCATTTAGGTGACGGATCTAGTTTCGTTGTCAAACTAGATCAAGTAGGCGTCTAGCCAGCTATCATTTCACTGACTAGTCTCTTTTACGCTAAAAGCAAGTAAGTGGCCTAAAAACATGGCCCTACACAAGAGTTGGCAAGTTTCACTTGCCTGCAACTATCACGTCAAGAAAACACCGTCCAACGAGTCCAAAGTCACGATTCCTACGTGCACAAGTCCACCGGCCTAAAGTCCATATTATTAATCTTGATTAGTGAATTTAAAACATTTAAAATACTTTGAAAATACTGATTTTAGTCTTGATTAGCATGCATTGGGTTGGGGGTCCTAGGGGTGCAAAGCGTTACCTCAACACGACGCGAAAGCTACACCGGCGTCGGGTAGCGACACCGGGGGTTGGAATAATAGAACGCGCTCCAAGTCCTGATTCCAATATATTCCTTGCTGGAAAATTCAGAGCTTCGACCGGGGCGACGGTTCCAGATTCCAAAGCTAGCACGTGCGACGACGGGCTACGACGTGCGACGACGTCGTACGCGACGGATCCTCGAAGAGCAAGCACCTAGGTGGGGCCCACAGTACTCCTAGGGGCCTTTGGGGGACCCACAATAACTCTGGAGAACTTGGGGGGCCCACGGTGGCAAGCGGTGCGACGGATGCGGGGTTGCGACGAGTGACTCTCGGTCGTACCCCTCCAATGCGGGAGAATTCCTCGGTCGCTGCGAGAGAACGGGGCTGTGCAGCAGCGGGGGTCGGTCACAGCGGCGGGTGCGGGCGTTTCCTTCGGTCAGACCGATAGGGACCGTCGGTCGTGCGCTTGGGATGCGAGGTTGTGGTGTGCAAAGTTTGGGCGCTCGGTCACAGCGGGCGGGGCGACCGGTCAGACACGGAGCGGAGCGGGGCGACGGGGCGGGTCGATGCGGAGCGCTTGTGCGGAGCGGGGCCTCGGTCAGACCGAGGGCCTCTCTCGGCCAAGCGGGGGGAACGGGCGTGGGCGGCTGCTGCAGCGTGCGGACGGTGAGGATGCGGGGGCGGCTATCGGTCGGAGCGGGCGGATGCGGTGGGTTTTCTCGGTCGTGCGGGGGGCTGAACGTCGCAACGTTGCGACGATTCGTCGCAACGTCCAATTTCAAGTTTGGAAGAGGCTAGGGCTAATTTCTTTGGAAAATAGGTCTTGCTAGGGGTTGCTTATATAGTATAGATGGGTTGACTTGGTCTAGGGCTAAATCTAATAGGATTAGAAGTTTAAAAAGATTTAAAATTTGAAATTCAATTACTCCATCTCATCCAAGGGTTTGACCTGGTCCAAATGAGCTGGAAATTGGCTCAAAAATTCTTTAAAACGTTTAAAACTTAAATAAATTTTATTTGGCCGAAAATAATTTATAAATTAATTATTAAAAATAATATAAAACTTGTAAAAATTATAAAAGTGGTCAAATAAACTCCAAAAATTATAAAATAAATATCGTGGTGATCGTGATGACGAATGTGAGCTAACTAAGAAGACGGAACTCAATTTTGACGTCGGACGACGAAACTAAAAATAGAAACGTCTCCCGTCAAGAGTGAGAATCGTCACGTCTCATCGAGCAAGTTTAAATTGTGGGAAAACGACCCGAGAAACGCCGTTCCAAAATAGTGCCACTATTTAATACTCTCTGGGATGTTCACAACGGCATATCACACTAAAGTGTTCACAAACAAACAAAGTCTAAAACAAACACGTGCACGGTCAAAAGCACGTGCACGAACAACGTACCACGAGAAGTGGTCGTTACATCCTCCCCACCTTAGAATAAAGTCCGTCCTCGGACTTTCTAATATATCTAGTCGCTCTAATAACTACCCCAGTCATGCCACATTATAATTTAAACCAAGTATAGTCATTGCAAGTGCTTATATATGCACTAAGTAGTCAAACATTAATACCACCAACACGTATATACATTCACATACGTATACACTTATACCTATTATATTCAGTCAAATTCATACATGTATTTCAATCAGGTATATAAACATACATCCCTTATATAACTACTACTCACAAACAATAATTCAGGTACTCACATAAGAATAGTGTCACACTTAGCAAATACAACCATTGCTCTACATATAGATAGCTACCTATGCACAAACATCAAGAGTATACTTCCCTCTAATATTCATCCAATACCAACATCTCAGCACTTATAGTCACACCATACCATTACTAAATCAAATTCACTATATCTAATATACATTCACCGCTACTATAATTTCACAATATATAGTCATTCAAATACATGCAAATAGTTCACCATATATTCACATCACGTACGGTCCTATAACTGTATTTACGACACGCCACATATACCATAGTCATCAAAACCTATAACTAAGCACATACTTACCCGTGCATGGTGCACACCCATACACGCTAACATTTCATTTACATACACCAATCATACCATTATATTACTAGTACATCCACACACCTAATTTTAGCTAGTACACATACGTTCACATAACAAGTCCTTAGTAAATAACTATACCACAAGGCCAGCACCTATAACTATATACTGGCGTAGCGACCCACAGTCATGTGCGCAGCACGACCAGGCACAACCACTCCTATCACTATACATACTACAAACATTCATTCAATATACTTAGAGTATACCCACTCAAGCTTGGGTGAGACTCAATACACATATCAGAATATTCTATATACGTAACACGACATTCATACCTATACCAATACCACTCCCCTATATATACATCTACCAATACAACCGTATACATTTCATAGATCAATCACACTTAATATTTAGTCAGGCAATACTTACGTAGTTCAATCACTCTATATACCATAATAATAATACAGACATCAGCACACGTATAATTATAATATACTCCTTAGTACAAACATTCACCGTATAGTCACACATAAATAATATATATATTCACACCATAGCCTACTACCTATAATTAGTATACTAACACATTCACACATACATAATTAAGATGTGCAATAGTCGTTTATACCTCACGGTATGCACGCATGCAACATCCCGCAAAAGCAAGCAATACCAATCAAAATTATAATCTTACTACCATATGTATATCACCTATATACCCATGCAACAAAACATAAATACTTACGTATAGGCACCATATATATCTACCTACGAGCACATACTCACTCGTAATAATATATGGGTCACTCAATAGGCCTACTTACTTAATTATACGTACACTTATTATTATCACACCTAGCACACACATATCTTTACCAATCATTTTATTTCAACCATTATAAGTATCTCTTACTACATACACAACTTAGATATTCCAACGCTAATTCAAATATACACAAGCATCTCTAGTATAGTATATCTAACCACTCACAAGTCTATACATTCTAGCACACAAACAACTTCATAATATCACGAATAACTCCAAGTACATATATATATCACACAATAGGCAAGCATCAATATACTATGGGGGTACACTCATTCAAGCCCACGTACACAACTTAGGTACGTGCACAACGACACCTCACAAGGGTCCAAGGGTCTACTAACAACTAAGGGTTGACACAGACATTGACGGTCCCTAAGGCCTAAGCAATAAAGAGAGATCGAGGGCGAGACGAGGGAAGGATCGACAAGCACGAGTTCAGATAGGACGAATACGAGGAGACGGCTTGGTTAGACGAAACATTGACTCAATGGTGATGTTTAGGTTGAGGGAAAAGGGAGATGTAGTGATGCTTGAATAGAGTACAGAAAAGCAACTAGGATAAATAGCATAAGCTAAAATACGCAAGATTGAAAACGGTTGTACTTTAAAATCCTCATCTGAGAAGAAATGTTTGGGGATCGATAAAACGAGTTGTTCAAAATAAATCTGAGTCGAATATTCAAAATAATAGAAAATGGCCTATTGGTTTTTAAAAATCCTTTTAAAAGGAAGTAAAATCATTTACGCGAATATTAAAGACATGGTTTGGAAAATTCTATCCGTCGGTAATTTAATATAATGTTGTCAAAAGTTTTGGAAGGTCGAAGAATGAATTCGAGTAACGGAAGAATTTAAACTCATGTTAAATGCTTTCAAAACTTTTAGGCTATGGAAAATTTAAAATAATCAATTTTGAAAATTCTTTTAGAGAACCAGTGTTTGCCAAAAATCAGAAACTGATTTACATAAGGTTCTTAATATACGAGCACACAAGTCTGGCACGGATAAAAATAGATGAAAGTAGGTATGGTGCACGGAAAAATAATAATATTGACTTAGTATAAGAATTATCGAAGTCGAATAGTAAGTCTTTAAAATCAAATCACGGAGGGTCTAAATCAGGAAGTGGTTATGAAAATAGTAATTTCAAAAATCTGAAACAGGGAAAACGATGAGCAAAAACCAACTTGCTGAAAGCTGAAATTCCATGTGTCTTGAAAAGTATATTAAAAGTAAACACGATGTGTTATTCGAATGGCATAAATAAGAAGGGAAATTATAAATCGAATTGAGCAAAATAAAAGTACGGTTCAGAATAAAATTAATATATGAAAGAACAACACACTTACACAAGTACGAAAAGCATAGACTGGGAAAATACTATAAACTAGCATTCAAAAATTCCTACAAACATTTTTAAAAATTTAAATCAATGAAGAAGTATGAAGTATAAGTATATTAAAATTTTGAACAAGTTTAAACCTAGGGAAAGAGGAAATCGAAAGATACTTTTGGAAGATTCAAGATTGTAACGGAAAGGTTTGAAAATTGACGACAATCGTCATGAGGCGATCTCGTGAATCGAGGCAAGGGAATTGGTCGGAGATCAGACATTCATAAGCCTAGGATATGAACCAGAGGAGGCTACGGAGAAACTCCTACGGTCGACCAACTAAAGATTAGGAACTAGGCGCTAAGACTTCTAAGGGTTAGACGGTAAAGAAATGCGTTCAGCTTGGTCCGAAATCGATGAACCCAAAAGCGAACGACTAAGGGGATTCTAGAAGCCTAATATGGTCAGGGTTAGGCAAGGACCACTAAGGTAACTCCTACGGCGATCAATTGCTAGAAGGGGGTCTAACTATCAATCAGGGGCTTCTAACTAGCAAGCACAGACGTCTAACTAAGTCCCTTACCACCTAGTGTCCTAAGGAATCGACTAGACTCAGGGCTTCTGACTCGGATGTTGCAATTTATTTAATGGACATTCTGTTATTATCGGTGTTCCGTTAATTCGCAATTGCAAGACTGGACCTGCATGGGCCACCAACAAAACCTGTCACGCCCCGCTTCCCAAAAATATGGAGGCGAAGCGTGAGAAGGTCCGCTCAGACTTGAAGCTACAAAGCTGCAAGTCCGATAAGCGTCAATCAAATTTAAAACTGCAGGTCCTTGCAACGTGAACGAAACAAGATAATAATAATGAAATGAGACAAAAGAATAATCTCAGGATATCCATAAATATAAATTCCAACATCGCAGAAAAGCCACCAGGCTGAAATAAAAGAGAGTCTAAAGGCCCAAACATGGCCAACAAAAGTACAAAGTACAAAACAACGGTGCTACGCACCAACAACTAACAAAAAGCCTAAAGCAAAATAAAGCTCAACAAAGACTCAAAGAATGGTCACCGGTGTCCACCAAAATCCTCATGTGCAATCATGGACTCAGACTCAGCGTCAGCAACACATCACGTACGCAGCAACGATCTCTGGCTCAGGTCTAACATGTGACACCCAAAAGAGCAAGGGGCACATGTCAGCAAGTCTGGAAGACTTGTGCAAGTGAAACTGAAAGTACAAGTAAGAGCAACCTAAAAGTTCTAGCATGATGCAATGACATGGCAGTTAAAGTAATGAGTGCAACAGGTAAAGTAAAGCGAAGTAAGGTACGAGCATGGCATGACATTCACAAGACAAGTACAAGACAAGAAAAGTAAGCACCTCGTGCACAGAGATTCCGTCCTTTGGCTAGAGGGCGGATCAGGCCACTCCTAAGCTCAAGTAACCGTTTATCCCTACCCCTCCACGTGTGTCGAGCCAGGGCCTTACCCCCGAACACGGAATGCTCGCTTCTGGACCACGAGCCAGGAAGTGTGTAAACAAGTATGGCGTAGGGGTGCACCTAGCCGGACAAGTAGTACAAGGACAAGTATTGTAGCGTGTGCTACGAATGCAACATTCAATGCATGGATGACATGGCATGGCAAGTAGTAAAGCGTACAGGTAAGAAAAGTAAACGTGACAGTTTAGCATGCATGAATGACAAGTTTAAGGGTTGGATCTAGCTTCGTTGTCAAGCTAGATCATTTAGGTGACGGATCTAGTTTCGTTGTCAAACTAGATCAAGTAGGCGTCTAGCCAGCTATCATTTCACTGACTAGTCTCTTTTACGCTAAAAGCAAGTAAGTGGCCTAAAAACATGGCCCTACACAAGAGTTGGCAAGTTTCACTTGCCTGCAACTATCACGTCAAGAAAACACCGTCCAACGAGTCCAAAGTCACGATTCCTACGTGCACAAGTCCACCGGCCTAAAGTCCATATTATTAATCTTGATTAGTGAATTTAAAACATTTAAAATACTTTGAAAATACTGATTTTAGTCTTGATTAGCATGCATTAGGTTGGGGGTCCTAGGGGTGCAAAGCGTTACCTCAACACGACGCGAAAGCTACACCGGCGTCGGGTAGCGACACCGGGGGTTGGAATAATAGAACGCGCTCCAAGTCCTGATTCCAATATATTCCTTGCTGGAAAATTCAGAGCTTCGACCGGGGCGACGGTTCCAGATTCCAAAGCTAGCACGTGCGACGACGGGCTACGACGTGCGACGACGTCGTACGCGACGGATCCTCGAAGAGCAAGCACCTAGGTGGGGCCCACAGTACTCCTAGGGGCCTTTGGGGGACCCACAATAACTCTGGAGAACTTGGGGGGCCCACGGTGGCAAGCGGTGCGACGGATGCGGGGTTGCGACGAGTGACTCTCGGTCGTACCCCTCCAATGCGGGAGAATTCCTCGGTCGCTGCGAGAGAACGGGGCTGTGCAGCAGCGGGGGTCGGTCACAGCGGCGGGTGCGGGCGTTTCCTTCGGTCAGACCGATAGGGACCGTCGGTCGTGCGCTTGGGATGCGAGGCTGCGGTGTGCAAAGCTTGGGCGCTCGGTCACAGCGGGCGGGGCGACCGGTCAGACACGGAGCGGAGCGGGGCGACGGGGCGGGTCGATGCGGAGCGCTTGTGCGGAGCGGGGCCTCGGTCAGACCGAGGGCCTCTCTCGGCCAAGCGGGGGGAATGGGCGTGGGCGGCTGCTGCAGCGTGCGGACGGCAAGGATGCGGGGGCGGCTATCGGTCGGAGCGGGCGGATGCGGTGGGTTTTCTCGGTCGTGCGGGGGGCTGAACGTCGCAACGTTGCGACGATTCGTCGCAACGTCCAATTTCAAGTTTGGAAGAGGCTAGGGCTAATTTCTTTGGAAAATAGGTCTTGCTAGGGGTTGCTTATATAGTATAGATGGGTTGACTTGGTCTAGGGCTAAATCTAATAGGATTAGAAGTTTAAAAAGATTTAAAATTTGAAATTCAATTACTCCATCTCATCCAAGGGTTTGACCTGGTCCAAATGAGCTGGAAATTGGCTCAAAAATTCTTTAAAACGTTTAAAACTTAAATAAATTTTATTTGGCCGAAAATAATTTATAAATTAATTATTAAAAATAATATAAAACTTGTAAAAATTATAAAAGTGGTCAAATAAACTCCAAAAATTATAAAATAAATATCGTGGTGATCGTGATGACGAATGTGAGCTAACTAAGAAGACGGAACTCAATTTTGACGTCGGACGACGAAACTAAAAATAGAAACGTCTCCCGTCAAGAGTGAGAATCGTCACGTCTCATCGAGCAAGTTTAAATTGTGGGAAAACGACCCGAGAAACGCCGTTCCAAAATAGTGCCACTATTTAATACTCTCTGGGACGTTCACAACGGCATATCACACTAAAGTGTTCACAAACAAACAAAGTCTAAAACAAACACGTGCACGGTCAAAAGCACGTGCACGAACAACGTACCACGAGAAGTGGTCGTTACACCTCTCCTCGGTGTAGGCTCGGTGATTGGTACCATGAAGTTTTGTAATAATTGGCCTTGGTTAAACATGGCACTTTCAAGGAGAGACACGAGGCTTGATTCTTCTTGCGTTGGTGGAGGGATATAAGGTTGAGGAAATGGATGGGAGGTGTTTGGGCTAAGGTTGAGGGAAAATGTTTGGCCATGGTGTAGGGGGAGGCTCTCAAGCGTAAATGGGCAATCATAATACATGTGCCCAACCATCCCACAAGTCTCACAAACCACAACAGAATAAGGATCGTATCCTCCCATCTGAGCATCAAAATTTGATCTCCACATGGTTATAGCAAAGATACTTGGACAACAAAAATAAGAAAACTAGAGAGGAGCGTCAATAGTACAAGAGAATAACAAAAAGATAATATAATGGTGGGGGAAAAATTTCTTGGTTATTGAATATATTTTTTATAAAATTTTTTTTTGTTTTTATGCGTTGTCTAACGAACCCAAGGTAAGCTAATATCAAACCGAACGCCTCCCCGGCAACGGCGCCAAAAACTTGACCGGCGCCCCGTTTACGGTTTGGGCACGGTGTCGTTTTACCGCAAGTGCACGGTTAGTGTAGGGTGCGGGTTTATCGAACTCAGGGATTTGGATGGCTTGAATGGCTACTAGCCTCGCCTAGGTTGTGTGCTAGCTACGCGGATAATATGGGTGGAAGTGTAGAAATAAAAGAAATAAATGAAAAGACACGAAATGAATCCCCGCTAACACGGGCTAGAGCATTCATGACACTTGGCATTTGACTTGACCCAGGGTGAGACATTGCCCTAAAAGGTGGTACCTAGCGTCTATGGCCCGATATTCCGGTCGGTGCCAAGTACGCTAGGCCTACCCGGTTCCGGACGGTGGGCATTCCCATGTCCATTAACACCTTCCGCAACCGGGAGCATTAAGGCCACAATGATAACTCCCAACACTTCGTCCAAGCCGTTCCCACGCGCGAGGACTCAATGTCTACACTAGGGGTGTGAGCTGTGGCTAGGGAGTTAACCGCCAAGTTTATTCCCCCTTGGCCCGATGGTCAGAGGCGGTCTTTTTCCCGCCAATGACAATGAAACACCCCCGCGTAACCTTAATGGCCAAATAGGTCGAATGTGATTTATAGCAATACATCGAAGCGGGTCTTGAGTGGACAAGACACCGGACCCCAACCCCCAACACAACTAGTGTGTTGCCGTACGAATTGGACCCAGATTGCTATAAATCCCCATTGACGCATTGCATCGAACACATGCCATGCAACCAAGTCAAATGAAACAACCAAGCATCAATCCTACCCTAACCCGTATTATGGTTCATCAATACTACTCCATGATGAAAAACATATAAACAAACAACACAAAAGACATACAAACATCCATCATGAAGCAAAACAAATACAACACAAAATAATGGAAAACAAGAGAAAGAAATACTTATCTTGAGTTTGAACCTTCAATCCAATACAAGATTTATTAACCAAAAGACCTAATCTAAACTAACCTAGGCTTCCCAAGAGAAGGGGGCAAAAAGCCCTAAAAACTTAAGAAGATCCCCTTTCAGTCGGCCAACCTCGTGTATTTATAGCCCCACTTCGAAATCCTAATGGTTCGGGTCCAAACCCGCAGAAAAACCGCCACCCGATCGGTTGATGAGTCAACCGATCGGGTGAGAGCTTTGAAGACTTTCAACCGGGCACTGAGGCGAACCGGTGGCGTGATCAGGTCGTCGTTCGAGGAATTACGGCTACAGGTGAATCGATCGGGTGATATTTCACCCGATCGGTTGGAATTTAGTGCGATTAGACAGAGAGTTCTGTCGGTTCACCCAATCGTTGAACCGATTGGTGAGCTGCTGCTCTTCTTTAGTTGCCGTCCGGGTAGGATACGCGTGCATCAACCGATCGGGTGGCTGTGTCCACCCGATCGGTTGAGGGCTGGAGTATGGATTTATTCGTCGTTTGGCCCTCTGGATCGCGTGTGACTCCTCCCGTTGCTCCGGGGACTCATTATATCATCGTTTTATGTCCCCTATGCCAGTAAACTCCTGCAAAATACGAAAAACACGGAAAAGTGAAAGAAAACAAGAAAACACGAAAAAACGAATATAAGACGGTGGTAAAATACGGAAAAACACGGAAGAAAACGTGCGCAAATATATGAAATATAAACGCACGTCAATATGGGAGTCCAGGTGAGTAGTCGCCTTGACCTCAGGGGGTCCAGGCGATCACGGTCCTCTCATCATTCCACTGCTGGGTGTTAGCAGCCATATGCTCCAGAAGATCAATAGCCTCCTTGGGAGACTTATCCAATAAGGCACCCTGCGCTGCAGCATCAATGATCATTTTAGTGCTAGGTTGGAGCCTGTTGTAGAAGCTCTGCACTAAATCCCAAGGCTCGATCCCATGGTGGGGGCACTAATGTTGGAGATCTTTAAACCTCTCCCAGGCCTCGTAAAGCGACTCCTGGGGGGAGCTGCTTGAAATTGGATATGGCCCCTCGGATTCGGATAGTCTTTGATGGTGGATAAAACTTATCCACGAATGCGAGCACAAGCTTCTCCCAGGTTGTGAAGTGATTGGGAGGGTGAGCTCGGAGCCAGTAGGAGGCCTTGTCCCTCAAGGTGAACGGGAATAGCCACAACTTCACTGCATCATCACTGACATCCTTCGCCTTGAATGTATCGCACTTGGCCAAGAAGGAGTCAATGTGATGGTTTGGGTTCTCATAAGGATGCCCATGGAAGGGATCCTACTGCATAAGATTGATCAATCCCATTTTTAGCTCGAAGGTTACCGCTGTCAGCTGCGGTCTAAGCCGAGGAATTATTCCCAAAGGTCGGCTTCATATGGTCCCTGATGGACCCGGTGCGTGGAGGAGGAGGAGGATTCTCTCCCATCTGAGCTGATGGGGATGAGCTTCTGCTGGAGGCTCTTAAAGCACGGGCTGTCTTTTCGATCTCAGGATCGAACAATAATTCTCTGGAAGCCCCCTTGTGATGGGTGTTCATGCACCAACAAAGCTCAGAAAAACACCGTCAATAGCACCGAAATAATTTAAAGAGAGTAAAAATGATGGTAGGTAAGAGATGATAAGAATGCTAGCAAAATTCTCAATATAAAAACAAACTGAGACAAAAAACACTATTGCCATCCCCGACAACGGTGCCAAAAACTTGACGCGCCCGCAATCTACACCTAGGATCCACCTGGCGGTGTCACGATCGTCAGGCGTGATATGGCTCCTCGGCTACGACTACGGGTTCAATCCGCAAGCGGACGGTGTCGAGTTATAGTATATAAGATAGTTGAATCCCACAGGGACGGTGATAGTGTCTGTGGTAATCTCCGTCTATTTCTAAATCTAGAAGTAATGTAGCGATCGGAGTGAAAGGTTTGGGTTGGTGATTGTTGTTGTGTAATATAATAAAAGGGACTAGGGCTTTAGGGATCGTCGCTAGGATCGTTGGGGTTGGTGTTGGATAGGTTCCTCACATCGCATTAGGCTAGGGAATTAATCCCCCAATTCGTACTACTCTCGTGGGTTAGAATTGCAGGGTATTTCGGTGGCTCTCGTCGATGTAATGGCGGTAGCCATCGAAGTAGCGATATAGTTTGTCGATGGATCCCCTCAAAGCGCGAGCCGGGCATGGTCACGTGCCTTGATTTGATCCACCGATTTCCCTATTCGAATCCCTAGATACCCCTTAAGAACATCAATTCCACAAACCGTGGGCATGATCTCAGTACGGGTTATCTACGGATTCGGTAGGATCTACCAAAATACAACCCTAGATCCCCAATTCGATGTACGGATCCAGATCTACATTTCCCCCTAAAATCCTAGGGTTCACCCATCGGCCCTAGAGGGAATCTACTCACTCATGGTGATCGAAACGCACGAAAATATTGAATTCGCGTAGGAAAACATTTCTTGCAACAAAAGAAATTAGGGCTAAAAATTACTTACAGTGAGAGTGAACGAAGAACAAATCCAGAGAAAGCAGAAAACAATAATCTTCAATTAACAATCCAGTGTTTGCTACAAAATTAATCCAAAAATATTCCTCAAAAAATTCACCCTAGAGCTTCCCAAAAATATCCTCAATCAAAACTCAGAATAGCCCCCCTCCGCTGAGCCCGCAGTCGCGAGCTTCAGCTACGCCCAATCGTGCACATCGCGCGTTTCAACAAAACTTCCAAAAATGCCCCAGGAAGTGCCGGCCGAGTATGTGACTCGGCCCGAGTCGGATCTGCTCGGGTAGTGCTTCGGCCCGTGTCGCATGCTGCTCGAGGTCAGGATAGATGACTCGGTCGGCTGCTCGGGGTGTGCTGTTTGGCCGAGCAGATGAACTGCTCGGCCCGAGTCAGCCGTATCTACTCTTCAGCATATCATGGCTCGGCCCGAGCTACAGCTACTCGGGCCGAGCAATTTTTTGGGAAAATGCTGCTGCAGCTGCTGCCTCTCTCTCTGTCTGCCTCTCTTTCTCCTTCTTCTCCTCTTTCTCTCCTCCAACAACTCGAGAACGTGGCAAACTCCTCCAGAGCCCTGCCAAAGGGCTCATGAGCAAGTCGGATGTGTCCATACCCAGGCGGGGGTCCAAATCGCTCCAAAATCCCTGAAAACTCAAAATATACTACGAAACTCGAAATATCGTCAGAAATACCAAAATCGCAGTAAAATGTGGGATTTGGACGTGGAGATGATATGCAATTCGATGGAAATATGATATGAAAATGATGTAAAATATGGACACATCATGTACTCTATTTTATCGGACTTGTGTTTCATCAAGAACACGTGTCGTAATAAAATAAGTATAACTTATCTATGCTAATTTAGACTTGGGTCTGGATACATCTGTTTGTACAAGACCATGAGTTCTCCAACTCATTCTCCCACTGGCTTACAGAAGGAGTTTGGCCATCATACATTTGAGACAAGGATTACAAGTGTCTTTCGACTCATAATACGAGAGGTCAAACGCCCTCTCTTTATGTGACTTACCAAGTCTGTTCTCTTTAGTACGGCCTAGTTTATTTTGCCATAGATAAATTTTTCATGACTTGCGCATTCATGTATTACCACCTAATACGGTCTCGTTATACAAATTACTCATTGCTTCAGAAGCAAAGTGACGACATACGTCAAAGTTGTGTTAGACGTCCTCTATGGTCCAATAAACAATAATTTCTCCCTTTCCAATACGTAGGACAATCTATTCATTTCGTATAACGATTATCCTGAAACCGCGACATCAAATATGTCACATTTTCAGTTCATCCTACTTTTGCCTTTACTAATGATAGAAAAAGTGTTTCTTTCTCAATTAACTTTTCTTAATGCCTTCTTCCTTTCTAAATCTCATTTAGATATTACACATCTCAACACAAATAGATAGCCGTGCAAAAATCTTATGTACCTAAACGCTTGAGCTTTGCAACCTTGAGTGTGCTTAACAAGTTGCTCGTCTCAAGATCCGATTTGGATACATAGTCTTGTACTACTCATGCACTCATCTTTGATTCAAACAATTTGATCAAAGTTTCGAACTTTGCGGATCGAAACCATTTTCCATACAATCTTGAGTTTACTCAACAAATTGTATTGAGAGACATGCTTTGAACATCAGTATGTTCAAGCTGCCCCTTATAGAGGCGAGTGACGGGTAGCGTGCATCTATTTTGTTGGACCCAGAGCTCAAGGAAATCATTTTCCTTAAGCCTGTGCTAAGAATGGCATTTTTACTAGGGGTGGCAATTCGGGTCGGCCCGGTCTTATCGGGTCGTGTCGGCCTGGCCCGATTTTCTAAAAGGACTGGGCCGGCCTGGCCCGATAAGACTTCGGGCCATTCCAGAGAGGCCCAGGCACTGTCTGATAAAAATTCGGGCCGCCCGGTCCGGTCTGATAGGGTTGAATGAATTATGTATTGTGACAATATTTTATCATATTTTTAAACACAAACTTATCTCATATGCTTGAAGATGCATCGAAATGGAGCACGAAAGAAAATGATTAAGTGGGTTGCATAAGGTGATGTGTCCTACATTGTTTTCATTTATTTGGCAAGATGAAGTAACATGTTTGGTGGTTCTTTGTCTCTTCTCGGAAACTGAGATTGACCCCCAAGATCCGAAGACATCAACGTTGGCGCTGGCTGGAAGTTGTTAAAATTTATGATATTTGGAGCTTGATTTGATAAGATTCATGACATTGGACTCAACACCATAAATGAATGCACATTAGCTTTAGATCAGTGTGTGGTCCAATTGAAGTGGGGCGATCAAATGCTTTTCATGCCGGGCCGTGCCGCCCATGGGCTGAAAAGCTTGGCCCGGGTTCGGCCCGAAAATGAACCGAGCCGGGCCGGCTCGATCCGATAAGGATTTCGGGCCAAAATTGTTGGCCCAAACACGGTCTTATTGTGCCGGGCTAACGTGCAGGGCCGAAAATTACCACCCCTAATTTTTACTATCAGTGAGAACATAGTTTAGTCTATCAATTAGAATTTGAGCTGATAGTCCTTTAACCAACCATTTTGACCAGTAAACTTATTCTCTTATGATATTATGTTTTGGATTCCATTGGTAAACATAGAATTACCCTAGTTTAGCCTATGTTCAATTTTAAATATAGATAGAATGGCTTTAATCTAACTATATCCTTCCACTATTTTGGCGATAATATTTAGCCATAATAATGAACAATTTTAATAATTAAATTAAAATTAGTGGGAAAGGGACCCAACCACCCTGAGTTTCACAACCTTGAGTGTACTTAACAAATTTGCTTGACTCTGTGATTGGTATATGACTCTTCATCAATCATATCATATATGATTCCCTTATTGGTTTTTACCCCTAGCCATTTATGATCATGAGTGTGCTCATCCAAATCACAATGACTAGTCTAGTCGGACCCTTGTTTTCGTGTCTAGCCTAAATTACGCCAGTACACGGTGTATGGGCACGACGCGACGGTTTGGGTTAGGTCTAGACTACATCTCATGTAATGACAAGGTAGTTTCTATAAAGTAGCTATGTCATAGATTGAGTGTGCTCAACAACTACAATATAGAACCTATAGTTGCCAATCTCTTAAACAAGGAGGGTTACGGCTAATCTTGAAGAAGATTTTAAACGTAATTGACTAGATGTAATCGATGGTTTCATATAATCATAATTCGCATCCTTGCAGTCCAACAGAACACGGCCAGGGATTTGGCTAGACTAGGATCATTATCCCCTGTCGAGCTAGGGTGATCCACAACACTAGTCAAAAAACAATAGACCGGATCATGGTCCATTGAAGGATACTAATTATTCATATGTGTGCCATCGACTTGAAATGGCTTCATTAAAAACTAGTTAATCATATCAACAAGTTGAATCCTAAAATTCAAAATTATTAGAATTAGTTAATAACCTTTATTAATGTCCTTATCAACTATAAGGAATGAATTTTAGGGTGTTATCCTAATCATGTATTAGGCATTTAAACAAGTTTAAATCATAGTCTGTCGATCAAAAATTATCTAATAATTTTTTGAAAGTTTTTAAGGGCTATCCTAAAAGTTTTCCTTGAATTATCACATAATCAGTAAGAACTTATATAACCATTAAATTTATCAATTAAACAATTTAGCTAAGCATGCAACTTACAATTATCTCATAAATCTAAGTTACATCAAAATTATCATATAATTTTAAAGATCTAACTATTAAAATTATCACATGATTTTAAAATTAGAACTAATTTTCAAAAATAATTTTTCGAAATTCAGCACATGAAAACGACAATTAATAGTTAAATTAAAACCTCCATCTGATGGAGAAACATGTTGTATCATAAAAATTTTTATAATTGCAAAAATTATAGATCAAGTAGATTTGACGACTGTATCCTTCTTCAGCAATTCATCTAACTGGTGCACCCCATGCACATCCTGCGAGACCCATCCTTCTTCTTCACAAGCAAAACTGGTGCACCCCATGGTGACACACTAGGGTGGATGAAACCCTTCTGCAGCAATTCATCTAACTGCTTCCGTAGCTCCTCAAGCTCAGTAGGAGCCATTCGATATGGCGCCTTTGATATCGGCTGCGCTCCCGGCATAAGGTCAATACCAAATTCTAGAGCTTTGTCGGGTGGCAGACCCGAGATATCCTCCAGGAAGACAGCGTCGAAGTCTGTGACGACTGTAGGTCGCTCGATCTCCATCTCCAGCTGCATAGTTGCAACAATCGGCACGTCTGGCTTGGCCCGATATCTGATGGGTCCAAGCGACTCATCTCTGCTACGAAACTCGAACTCCGGATGGCCTGGAATTCGGAATACCACTCTCTTGCTGTGGCAGTCAATCGAGGCATGGAAGTCTCCCAGCCAATCGATGCCAAGAACGACATCGAAATAGGGCAGGTCATGGACAATGAAATTCGCGAAAAGCTCGTGTCCACTGACCACCAATGGAATTGATTGACAACCCAAGTTCACTGTCGCCACTCCGTTCCCTGTGGTGATGTCCCAACACTTAGGAAGTGTGTGGGTGGGAATGGAGTGCTTTGTTATAAATCTCCGGGATAAGATGCATATGGATGCACCGGAGTCAAACAAAGCCAAGGCAGGGTGGGATAACACTAGTATGGTGCCTAAGATACGAAAGAACTACGGTCAAACCAAACTACTCTAACAAGCAAGGCAAACAAACATAGCTAACATTAAGATCTACTCCACGAAAAGAAAGACTAGATTCGAAGTGTACCTGCAATAACTCCATCTAGCTCCTCGGTCTCAACAGCGGTCATGATATATGCCGGCCTCTGGGGTTGCGCTGCTCACTGAAACATCTGCCTCTGTGGCACCAAGGGTGGTCCACGAACAGCAGGTCCTCTCTGGACTGGGGCAGGCGCTCTCATCTGCAGCGGGGCTGGCGCTCCAACCATAGCATTACGGGCTCTCGGGCAATCCTTCGCAGCATGCGAGGCATCTCCACAAACTAGGCACAGTCCCAACTTCCTCCTACAGTTGACTTGAACATGTCCTGGCTTGCCGCAGAAGTGGCACGTGCCCTTGTTCTGATTCTGCACTAGTGCTCCAGGCCTCTTGAATGGCACCATCTGAACTGGCCTCATCGTCGGCCTAGCAGGTGGCTGGTACTGCTCTATAGGACGCTTCCCTCTATCAGCTGAAGGGTCAGGTAGACGCGATATAATCTCATGATTCTTCGCAGCATCTAGCACAGCTCTCATAGTCGTGAAATTCGCCGAAGACATAGAAGCCTGAATCTTCAGACGCAGTCCCTGACGGAAGCGATCAGCTCGCTTCTCCTCCTTCCTTACCATATGCGGGGCAAAACGACTCAGCATCTCGAACTTTGCTTCATACTCCTCGACAGTCATATCCCACTGCTTCAGATCTATAAACCTGCTCAACAGCTCCCTCCTAGCTGACTTGGTGAAATACTTACCTTGAACATCGATCTGAAGGTCTTCCACTCCACTGGCTTCTCAAGACGCCTCTCCTCAATGCGCCACCAGTTCCTAGCATTCTCCATCAGCTGCATCTTCGCTATCTCGACTCGAGTATTATCAGGGATCTTTGCTGCTACCAACTTCTCTTCAGTGCTCTGGATCCACTCATCAGTAGCTAGGGGTCCTTCCTTCCCAGAAAATGTCCTCGGCTAAAGCTCATTGAACTGCTTCACTCCTGGAGCAGCTCGAGGGGCAGGCGGAGGTGGTGGTGGTGCAACTGGGGGAGCCTGGGCAGCACGCTAGGACTGCTGAACCAACTGATGCTGCACATCCAGCATCTCCCTCATCACGCCCAGAAACTGACGGAACTCTCCGCCCTGGTCTTCCGGAACTCCATCTCCTGAGCTCCCCGATCGGGTAGTACGTCATCCTGCCATCCTATTGACAGAAAGTCATAGATTAGACTCGTACAATTACTGGATGATAATAAAATGAAGTTCAATACTTTGATTGTTCCGAATTTGCAGAAAGGGTGGGACCTACATGGGCCACCACTAAAACCTATCACGCACTGCTTTCCAAAAGTACGGAGGCGAAGCGTGACTAAGGCCCGCTTAGGCCGGAGCTGAGAGCTCAGACCCAATAAGCGTCTGTGGTATTCCAAAACGAAGGAACATGTCTATGCAAGTTAGTACGGAACAATAAAAGTACTGAAAGGAAAGAGCATATCATTTTATTCCAAACATAATCATCCAAAGTACTGAGAGTCTAAAACGTCCGAAGGGCTACAACTGCAGAAAAAGAAAAACTACTGGTGCAAGCACCCAACCTAGACAGGAAAACAAAAGGTACTACGCACCCAATCTAAACTGAAACAGAAACTCCGGAACAGCAACGAGAGGCCTCTAACTCTGGTCCTCCTCTGGATCGTACTCTGGATCAGTACCCTCCGGCTCCACGTCTGCTGACAAGTCCTCCTCGTCGACGTACTCTGGCTCAACACCTGACGTACAGCACCAAAAGAAGGAACTGTACGTCAGGTAAGGTCTACAAAAAGGGTCAGACCAAACTGCAAGTGTATCGACTATTTAACAATGGTTTACTGGTTGATTAGCATGCTGATGTTATAACAGAGGAACAAGAGAAAGTAAATGCAGCAGGAAAGTAAAACGTGACAAGTAGTAGTCATAGCGTGTGCTACCAAACTACGGGACTAACCTAATAGGTGTCAGGACAAATCGGGACATGGCGGAACAAGACAAGACAAATGTGACACGAAATGGTTCACGCCTTACGGTTCGAGGGGGATCAGACCCTCTTACCGTGCGCACGCTCAACCCTACCCCAAACCCAAGTATTCAAGACATGACAAGACAAGGGATCACTCGCTCTAGCTTTGCGAGTGCCCTATTGCCCTCTGGGCTGTGTATCAAGACAAGGGATCACTCAAAGAGTGCCCTATTGCCCTCTGGGCTGTGTATCAAGACAAGGGATCACTCGGAGAGTGCCCTATTGCCCTCTGGGCTGTGCAAGACGGAACGGGACGTGACAAGACAGGAAAGGTTATTCTAGGGTGTCCACATGCACGCACACATAAAATAGTCCTAAGATGTCAAAAGTTGTTGTTGTTGGGCTCAGACTTCATCTTCAAGTCTGAGCCGTCAAGGGACGTCCCGGACGCTATCATTTCATGTCCGGTTCCCTTTGTTCACAGTTAACAGTTCTAACAAACTAAGGCCTAAGCACGGCCAAAAAGTGCAAGTGGATACACTTGCCTGCGGTGGCGAGTGTGTCGTCCTCCCGGAGCATCTCGTCCAAGCGTCTCGTCAGCGGAAGTCCGTCTGAAATAGTGTCACGTCGACGGTGTCAGGTCGCATTTTCAGTAAATCCTATTTAGGTTCGTTTCTAGGTTATCGGGGCTACCCAAATCGTTAGAGTCACGTTTTGGTGTTCTTGTCAGCCTAGATCGACCACTAACTTATATGCACAGAAAATTGTCCGATGGTCGATTTCTACAGTGAGCAGCGTTTTACTGGTGCAAAAAAGTAAATTTAATTGTAGTTGTCCAGTTTTAGTTAGGCTTTCCGTTTTCGCTAGGGGTGGGTTGCGCTACGAGTTTCGGGAAAACCAACCTCTCCGGTGTTTGGAGTAGCGCGGACGTAGTGTCTGGGCGGCTGGGAATCTGCGGCGTCTATGTTGTCTCGACTACAGGTAGCGCAGTGAGACTTGTCCGGGCAGCAGACGAAGTGTGGGCAGTGAGCACGATTTGTCCAATGGTAAAGCAGCGAGCTAGCGTCACGGGGAGGCTGCGGGCAGATCTCGATCGTTGATCTCGGCCGTGCACGCGGCTTGGGGGCTCCGTGCGACGGCTACAGGCGGCACAGCGAGAGGCGAGAGGCCGAGGGGCGGCTGAGCGCTGAGCAGCGGTAGAAAGCACGGCCGTGAGCGAGGGGGAGCCGCGGGGAAAGGCGGCGGGCTCGCCGGGGATGCGAGGGACCGGCGTCGTGCGGCTGCTGCGGTGGAGGCGAAGAGCTAACGACTGCGAGAAATCGCGGGGTGGAGAGAGAGAGGCCAGATTGTCGGAGAGATCTGCGGCGGCGCTGTGCGGGGAAAACGAGGGCGAAGGAGAGGGGATCACGGCGGCGTCGGGGGTCGCAGGCGGGCGTCGGGGGGCTGCGAGGGCGGTGAATTACGGCGGGGCACCGTGGATCGAAGCGCAGGCGAGCGCTGTGGTCGTGGGGCGCAGGCGGCGGTTTCACCGTGGAGGCATGGCGGTGCTGGGATAGCTGCGGCGGTGTGCGGGGAAGACGAGGCAACCGCCGGCGGTCGGATGGCGTGGATGCGAGGGGAGATAGGGAGGGGGTGAGTGACGGCGACGCTAGGAAAATTGCCCTAGGCTACTGCGGGGTTGGGGAAAGTTAGAATTAGGGTTTAGGGTTAAAGTTAGGGTTATTATTATTAATAATAAAAATTGCTATATAACATTTAGGGTTTAGCCAAAAGTGTAGAGCTCAAAGGGATAGTGGGTGTAATTTTGGGGTATGTCTAGGGGAGATTAGAGAAGAAGATTAGGGAAAGATTTAAAACGATTTAAAGAAAGATTTAGCCAGATTTTTGGCTAACAATTTGAAATTTGAATCTGATTGGGGGGAAAATCAACGGTCGAGGTTTATCCGGGCGATATCTCTCAAACTGGGCGTCAGAAAAATAATCCGAAAATACCGAAACGATCATGGAGATGAGACGCATAGATCTACGGAGCCCGATCGTGCGTACCACCTACCAAAAATTAACGTAAAATTGGAAACGACGTTTTGAGTCAAATGACAAACTCCCCTAACGTTCAGAATCACTTTGCGAGTAAACGAACCGCAAAACGGCGTTCCCAAACATTACTATAAAATCCTACACTCCCAAATGATCACAACAACATACCACATCGCATTTTTTGAAATCCAGGAATCGCCAAATAAAATACGTGCACGATAAAGCACGTGCACGCAGAAAATTCATATGGTCGGAAGGCGACCGTTACACATCGATCTTTAATATCATCCGGAAAAAGTGAACGTCGTACCAGATGCATTGAGCAGATTACTAGTGATCATGACTCTCTCAGCACAATGGAGACTTCAGCAGGCTATGAGAGAGATCGAGATTGAAGTTATTCTACCTGAGACTTTAGCATCCTTGATGAATATGCAAGTTCAATCTACTATCATGGATCAGATTAAAGCTACTAAGACTGGGGATGCGAAGTTACTGAGATCAGGGAGCAAGTCGAAGTTAGACTTCGGATGGATTTCCTTATTCATGTGGATGGTTCTTTGAGATGTGGTAATAGGATTTGTGTGCCTTCCGGTGATATCAGAGATGAGCTATTGAACGAAGCGCACAACTCTCCCTACTCTATTCATCCTGGTGGCACCAAGATGTACAAGGATCTACGTCTGATCTTTTGGTGGCATGGAATGAAGAGAAGTGTAGCTCGCAGTGTTGCTAAGTGCCTCGTGTGTCAGCAGGTGAAGGCTGAACATCATCGCATTGTTGGATTTATTCAACCTCTGCTTATTCCAGAACGGAAGTGGCAGTACATCACTATGGATTTCGTGACTGGACTGCCTCGAAGTGCTAAGCAAAATGATGCGATTTGGGTGATCGTTGATCGATTGACTAAATTGGCATGCTTTATACCATTCCGAGTGGGACAATCTACGGAAATACTGGCGAAGAAGTATATGGAGGTAATAATCTATCATATGCCTTTAAAACTCTTTTAAGTATACCTTGTGATGTAATCGACAGCCGTGCAAGAGATAGTTCGATCGCACGGCGTTCCAATGAGCATCGTCTATGACCGAGACACCAGATTTACATCTCAGTTCTAGAAGAGTCTGCAGACTAATCTGGGTACCAGTCTTAGCTTCAGCACTGCGTATCACTCGTAGACTGATTGACAGTCAAAGCATATGTTCAGATATTGGAGGATATGTTACGAGCTTGCATACTGGATTTCAAAGGCTCGTGGAAAGATCATCTGTATTTTGTAGAGTTTGCTTATAGCAACAGCTACCACGCTAGTATTGGAATGGCCTCGTTTGCTGCACTCTATGGAAGGAAGTGTCGATTCTTGTTGAGCTGGGATGACATGTTGATCGAGAATTATTAGGTCCAGAGATGATAGTTGAGACCGTGGATGTAGTGCGTGGTATTAGAGACAAGTTACGCATTGCACAAGATCAGTACAATCATTGGGCGGATGCCAAGCGTCGTCACTTGGAGTTTCAATCGGGAGATCATGTCTTCCTGAAGATATCTCCAAACAGAGGAGTGATACGATTTGGAATGCGATGGAAGCTTAGCCCGAGATTCATTGGACCATTTGATGTGCTAGAGCAAGTTGGAGAAGTTGCTTATCGCTTAGCTCTACCGCCTTCATTGGAGGGAGTTCATAATGTCTTCCATGTCTCCCAACTACGTCGTTATGTCAGTGACCCTACTCATACGGTCAACTACTACGAGATTACTGTTAGACCAGATTTGACCTATGAGCAGCATCCAGTTCAGATCATGTTAGAGTAATGTGGCGTCACGGATCACCAGGAGAATCCACCTGGGAACGGGAAGAGGAAATGCGTGAGCGCTATCCTCATTTGTTTCCTGAACCCTGGCTGATAGAATTCCGTGGATGGAATTTTTATAAGGTGGGTAGGATGTAACGACCGGTATTCATCGTATGTATTTCGTACATATTTTGTGATGTATCGAATTATGAGATTAGCTGTGTTATGATTTTGTTGATTAGCCTGTATGCATGATCCGTTGCCATATTTTTGATCCCCTCGACCTCACCATTGTGCTGACACGAACTTTGTTACTTTTGGACATCATTGACGTGCAGTGGCAAAATCGTAATAACTGGAATATTTTAACCATATAGTCTTTCCTAACCCATTCACATCTTGTTATAGCTTAACAAATCTTAAGAAGATTTAAGAAAATCTAATTTAAATCATAATAAAAATCCTAAATCTAAACAAAAAATATTTCCCCCTAAATCTTAAGTATTCTAACAAAATTTTTATATCCAAATTAAATCCTTTTTCTAATCAGATTTAAATTAATATCCTAACACTAACCCCCACGTCATCCTCATTTGTATACAGTTAACCCAACTCGAAACCCATCTCGCGCGATCACGTGCATGGATCTCAACAACTCCTCACGCAAAATATCTAGAATAAAATCATAACCAAACCGCGTATCAACTCTCCCCGAAAATATCAACGTCATTCCAAGTCTCAACCTTCGCTCGTTTGCTTCTCCTCTTCTCTTCTTCATAAAACCCAGCCCCGAGCGTTCCCCTCCCTTCGACTTCATCACAAGCCACCAACCTCTCAATCCACGCAACCCAAAACCCCAGTGACCCACGCTCTACGACCCACGAACCCAGGCTCCGAGCGCTCCTCCATCCCTCGACCATCAAGCCCAAGGCAAACCTTCTCCCTTCAACTCAAAACTCCAAGCAACCCTCCGACGACTTCTCCCCATCGCCTCGAACACCTCCTTCCTCCTAACATTGAAACCCCTGCCAGCCCTTCTTCCCACCAACCCTCCGACGACTCCTCCCATCACCGCAACTCTAAGCCTCCGGCATCATCGCCTCATCCACGTGCCCTTCAAAGCCCGCAGCGCCTCAAGCCATGCTCCGGTGACCAATGCCGATGCCCTCTCTCGCACATCAACCCTCTTAACACCGCTCTCTCTTCTCCGTTCCCAGCACTCAGACCTTACACCGCCATCAACCTCCACCTCAAGTTTCCGACCCCTACGACCCTCCGACGCTGCAGAACTCAACTGCCGCCCACGCAGACGCAGTCGCCAACAAACACACGCGCACTTACACTATCAGCACCGCCGACTGCAGTCACTCCATCCCGACTCCGTCGCCGTCATCGCTACTCGTCGCCATCTGCAACCAAGCGAGGGGATACAAACTAAACCCCGTAAGTTGATAAACATGTTATTGTATAGATGTTCTAAATGATAATTTTTAAAGTAACCCATAAGTTACAGCATGCTATTATATTTAGAAATTATTAGAATTGAAATATGTTAGTATAATAGTAGAGTAATGTCAGTATGTTAGATACTTTAATTTACACAGACAGATGTTAGTTGTATTGTTATTATCAGTCCTTTAATATTTTTAAACCGTAACAATATCTAATACTCTTAATATGTTAGCTATATTATTATTGTCAGTATGCTAGTTTTGTTATACCACATGTTATAATAGTAAGTAAAATGAAGATGTTAGTGTATTATAATACTATTTTCTATAATATTAGTTTCGTGGTATGCGTCAGTATATGAGGTTAACCATTAGAATATTATCAGTACATAATATATGCATTAGTATGATGACAGTTTATGCATTATTATAATATTTTCTATAATATTAGTTTCGTAGTATGCGTCAGTATATGAGGTTAACCATTAGAATATTATCAGTACATAATATATGCATTAGTCTAATGACAGTTTATGTAATAATGTAATAACAGTATAATGATGCAGTATAATAAAAGGTTATTAGTATAGTTTATTACATATAATAATAGTAGGAAAATGAATTGTAATAGATACAGTATGATGGACCATGCTTAGTTTTAATACATATGTAACAATTATTTAATGGTAAAACTTAATAGTATGATTAAGTTCATTAAGAACCTTTTAACTGATATTGACAACCCAACTTCCCAGAAATAACCGTGCCCCCCTGTTACGACCGTCTGGACACCCCCACAACTCTCGAGGCAAGTAATTTATCGTAATTGAAAATGCAAAACTGAACTGCATGTTTTCATTAGAAGCTTTGTGATGGACACTTAATAATGTTGTTGTTGCTGGCACAATTTACTATCTTCATGTTAACATAACGAATTAAACTGGATAGAGGGTAGGACACAACCCTCGAAATACATATGTGACACTATCGACTACAGATGGGATGAACCTAGTCGAATGACTAGACAGACACTTGGGTGGGGTTGGTCCATGTAACAGGGTCTGTAAGTGTGTCTTGTACACATTACGGCTACTTCCATACCACACTAATGGAAGTAAGCATCTTGGCCATTTTCCAGGATAAGGATGGCAAGAAGCGTCACGGTAAACCCCCGATGATAGGGTGTATCGAGAACACTCTACATACTCCGACATGGAGTTGCACGAGCACAAACAACTGAAAAAATTCCATTGTAAATGTACTAACTCCTTAAAAAATCAACTGACCTGTCAAATTACTTCAGTATGCTCATACTATACTTTAAGTACTTGCTTATCATATCTGTGTCTGACATTTTTTTGTTACTAAGTGATTGCTTTCATTTGCTATAAAAATCTTGTCGAGGCTTTTCGCTGACATATATTTCAATGAAACTATGAAATATATGTTAGGTTCAAAGGTGGAGTACAGCGAGGGCCCTACTTATGAGGATCCGAACCAGAAGGCAGATCCCGTCAACCAGACTACGAGGACACCGAGATTCTCCTGCTAAGGACTAGATTATTGTTGGTGTCTCCATATTTTTAGTTTTATTTATTATTGCAGGTGTGTTGCTTATGTAATAAAATGTACGGCCATGATAGGCCTAACTTCTTTGTGTACTTGCTTTTGAACACTGGGCAAAGTTGTAATAAATTCTATGTTGTTTCAGAATAATGCGGTTGTAAGGACCTGATTGCTTTATACACAAAACGCTTATTGTGCTTAAGTCAAAGAAGAAATAAAAAAGTACTTCTTCTTTACTTTAAGCACATGCAGACCCGCTCACGTTCTCGCTCCCAAGTACAATGGGAAGTGAGGCATGGCAAAAATCATCTTAAAACTATTTTAAGAACAGCCCTAAAGAGACAACCATAGTCAGAATCTCTACTATCCCGGGGTTGGGTCCGACCAACCCCTAAGGATAGATCTATCAACCTATTTGCAATTATAAACGCATGTTTAATTAAACTACATACCTTTCACTTCGTTACCACAGAATACGAAGCGTCATTTTCAGCAACTTTCTTTAGCTTCGAAGCGATGCCCCGCACTGCTACTCCCGAGCCAAACCGTGTCCCAAGCTGAACCGCATCCCGAGCCGAACCACGTCCCGAGGAAAGCAACACCATGTCGTCGAGCCAAAAACACGTCGAAGAAAGTTTCCCCTTGATGGATCCTTCGTCAAGACTTCGGATCCGATCCGAACTCCTTCGTAGTTTTGTCAGAGCCCGATCAGGAGCAAGGAAGAATTTTGGGAGAGATGGAATAATTAATTTAAGTCTTAATCCGAGCCTGCTCAAAACTTTTGAGAGCTTCTCGGATTTGGAGACTTGGTGCGAGTTTCATGGAGGGGGGTTGGCCTCTATTTATATAGGTGGCTGACCCCTCCCCTTCTCATCATTTTCGATGTGGGACTAAAGGTTTTTTGAGGAGAAAATTAATTAAAGTTTGCCTTTCATAAATCCAATCTTTTGCGAATTTTTCCTCCCTCACCGTTGAGCTTCGTAATTGATACAACCTATCAAATCGAAATTACTGAACGGTGAACGCATAGAAACAAACGGTGCTCCAATCCGACTTCGTTTGGCCCCTCAAACATTGTCTCAAAAAAGGACCCAAAACAACGCATTTGGCTAGAAAATCGTAGCCGTCACAAGGGTTTAAAAACCCTACTATGGGCCCCACATTAGGGCCTACCCGTGTGATTCCCCAGCTGGCACCCGCGGGCGCCAATCCCAAAAAAGGGCTCTTGTGCCTGTTGGATGGCGACGATCTAGGATCTCTAGTTTGATGATGACAAACGTGTGTTGCTATTTAACGTGCGTGTTAAGTGTATTTCAGTGATGGTGGGGACGTAAATACCCAAACTATGTCCAAGTCAAAGAGATGACGAAATTCCTATACGCATAGCAATTGGAAGTGGTCAAGAAGCTATATACATAGCAATTGGACTTGGTCCAATATGTGATGAGATGGAGAGATTCACTGTGGATTTGATCTATCAATTTAGACTTGACTTGGTCCAGCCCAATCCCTACTAGCCTCAAATCATTCAACTTGAGATTTCCTCTCATCTCCCTACCAACCTATCCACTTGCCGAATTAATCCTAGCCATCCAAACTCATCCATGCCACAAATCCCTCGGGGCTAACCTATATATATATATATATCTATATTATAAAACAGGGATGTTATCATGGGTTTTTGGATAAGAGAAATTGGATAAGAGAAATTGGTTATGTGTAATGTTGTATGTGGATATGTGTATTGTTGTATGTATAAGAGATTTTGGATAAGAGATAATGGATAAGAGATAATGGATAAGAGAATTTAGTTTTGGTTATGTGTAATTTGGTGTGATGTTGAATTTGATGAGGGTTATGTGTAATTTGGTGTGTATGTATATAGGGTATGATGAGAAATTGAGAGAGGAGATATTGACTTTTGAAAAAAAATTTAAACACTTCCCTCAAATCACATCACGTTGCCTTCTCTTCACTGTCAATTTTTTTTAAAAAAATTTGAATTTAAACTCATATGTTGCCTTCTTCACATCACCATTTGTGTGGGAAATTTTCTGGCGGGAAATCAGTTTTGATCAAATCAGCTCAAAAATTGTGTGGGAACTTTTTGGGCTTTTGATTATTAGTTTGATCTCGCAGCTAATCTCATTTCTCCCACTCCATCTTCTTCTACCTCCAGCTTCCTCTTCTTCTTCCTTCACAAACGCCAAGCAGCACACCACGAAGAGCACCCTCTTCTTCTTCCTTCACAAACGCCAAGCAGCACACCACAAAGAGCACATCAAGCAGAGCAAGTGTCCTCTCCACCTTGAGAGCTTGAGAGCTTGCGAGCTTCATCCCTTCCTCTCCACCTCAACGTTGGGTGAGCTTCATCACTTCTCAATGACAGGACCCAAAATAATTCTTAAACTTTATATTCAAAATGAGTTTGCAAAAATTGTTTTTTTCATATGCAATACTTGCTTACTTGCTTATTGAATAGATTTAATTTTGACAGGACTCAAAATTCATATGCAATGACAGGACTCAAAATTGTTTTTTTGAATATAGATACTTGATTTCATATTCAATGACAGGACTTGCTTATTGAATAAAATTGTTTTTTTCATATTCAATGACAGGACTCAAAATTCATTTTACATACTTGCTTATTGAATAGATTTAATTTTGAATATATACTTGATTTCATATGAGCAAGGTCAAATTTTGAATATGCTTGACATACTTGATTTCATAAGCTTATACATGAAGATTATACATGAAGATTTCAAACTTGATTTTGAATATAGATACTTGATTTCAAATTAGCAAGTGTCCTGTGAAGATTATGAATTGTATGCTTATTGAATTCAAATGAGCAAGATGAAAGCTTGAGTGAAACCCACATGCCAGGAGCAATAAGCATACAATTCTTATTGAGTGAATATTGCTCCTGTGAATGAAGCCCTCAAGCCCTCAATAAGCAATATCTCCTGTGAATGAAGCCCTCAATCTCCTGTGAATGAAGCCCTCAATAAGCAATGAGCAAGGATGTGATGAAGCCCTCAAGCCCTCAAAGTTCACAATGCTTATTGAGTGAATATAGACACTTGCTCCTGTGAAAAAATGAGCAAGTATGCTTATTGAATTGTGGATTTGCAAATGTCATGTGGGTTTCAAATAGCAATGAGTTTGCAAATGAAAGCTTGAGTGAATAAATTGAATTTGATTTCAGTCAATACACCCAATATAAACTGAATTTGCAAATGAAAGCTTGAGTGAATAAATTAAGTTTGCAATTGACAGAATATTTCAGTCAATACACCCAATATAAACTGAATTTTATATTCAAAATGAGTTTGCAATTGCAATTGAAAGAATATTTTAAGAACTGAGTTTGCAAATGAAAGCTTGAGTATTGTTTTTTTCATATTCAAAAATAACTGAATAACTGAATTCTCTATGCAATATTCCCAAACTTTGTGTGGGAAGATTATAAACTGAATTTTATATTCAAAATGAGTGTGCAATTGCAATTGAAAGAATATTTTAAGAAATGAGTTTGAAAAAAATTGTTTTTTTCATATGCAAAATTCCCTACTTTCTCAATATTACCAATTCTCTATGTTTTTTTTCATATACTGAAATTGAATATACTGGGTGAATAAATTGAATATACTGAAATTTTGAATACTTGCTCATTTTACATACTTGCTTATTATATCATTTCAGTTTTGCCTACTTGCTCATTAATTATGCCATAAACCATATAAATATTGCATATACTGAAATTTTGAATACTTGCTTATTGATTATATTTAATTTTGAATATATACTTGATTTCAAATGAGCAAGGTCAAATTTTGAATATGCTTGACATACTTGATTTCATAAGCTTATACATGAAGATTTCAAATGAGCATGTGTCCTGTGAAGATTATGAATTGTATGCTTATTGAATTGTGGATTTTGAATTTTGTCCTGTGAAATTTGTCCTGTGAATTTTCAAATGAGCAAGTGTCCTGTGAATTATGAATTGTATGCTTGATATACTTGATTTCATAAGCTTATTGAATTTTGTCCTGTGCAGATTTCAAATTCCAGCATTATGTATTCTGTTGATTATACTTGAAATGATATTGGATGGGAGCTTGCTGATAAGATTTTTCATTTTGATAAGCTCTTGGTGAGCTTTGTGGGTTTGAGGGCTTCATCACATCCTTTGTGAATTGGTGAGCTTTGTGAACTTTGCCTTTTTCATTGCTATTAACAAATTTTTTCTTTGGTGATGAAGCTCTATCCAATTTGAAAGACAGGACATATATTTTTTATTATCAGTAGCATATGTGATAACTGAGTGATTGAAGATTGAAAATTTTTTTTTATGATGTATGAAGATTGAAAATTGTTTTTATACTTGGTGAAGCTTGAGTATGTTCACATTATACAGGAACATTTCACATTATATAGGAATATCCTGTAAATAGGAATTGAGTATGTTCACTTGGTGAAGATTGAAAATTGGTGAAGTAAATAGGAATATCCTGTAAATAGGAATTGAGTATGTTCACATTATATAGGAATATCCTGTAAATAGGAATTGAGTATGTTCACCAAGTGAGTTGTTCACATTACCAAGTGAATATTCTGTTTTCTATTTACATTAGCATCAGGATTGATTGAAAATTGTGTTTATACTTGGTGAACATCACCAATTCCTATGTCATCCACTAGAATTGCAGGACAATATGGTTGAGTTGGTCATAAAACTCCATCATGTTTACTGATATATATAGATTCATTATTTTAATTACATATATGGTTGAGTTGGTCATAAAACTCCATTTACATTGGAACAATGCTAATAGAATTGTTTCAAACTCCATGAATATTCATAAAACTCCATTTACATTGGAACAATGCTAAATAGAATTGCAGGACAATGCTAATATAATTGTTTCAAAAATGTGCAATCAATAAAAATTACACATTTTGAAATTCAACATTCAATGATTGAATGTGAACTTGGAGCAAATGCCCTGCAAACAATTTGCCATGCAATCAATCATTGAATGTGAACTTGGATGTATTTTCAATGAGAATTTCAACATTCAATGAGAATCTCATTGATGTAATTTTCACAACACAGGCAATCAATATTTTCAATGAGAACTTGGATGTTACCTTGAAATTCTCATTGAATGTTGACATGGATGTAAAAAACACCAATGCACACTTTTTCAATTTCAAAACTTTTGATTGCCACCAATGCACACTGTAAATTGAGATAGGCCTGAAATTGGTGTTTTTTACATGGATGCAATTTCAAAAAATTTGATTGCCTGACAGGATTTTCATTGCACACTTTGTGTTCTTCATTTCTTTTTACAGTTTGCAAAATTTGGTTGAATGATAAAAATTGTTGTTGCTGTATTATTGGAGTGTGGAGGGTGAGTGTTATTGAAAATACATCAAGCTTGCATGACAAATTCATAATTTTTTACTCTTCATAATTTTTTGAGTAACCAATATTCTGAGTAACCAAGTCTTGGATTGTTGACATAATCTTCATATAACTCAGGCATATCAAATTAAGAATTGGTGAGAATTCAAAAAAACCTGGACTTGATGAGATTCAAAAATTGAGTGTGTAATTTTTGAAACATAGCAGAGCATAGAAGCAATGCTAAACTTGATATCCTCACTCAAACAAATTGATATCAAAAAAATTGGATAATAGATATCAATGCTAAACTTGGATAATATATATCAAAAAAATTGATTATCCAACCTTAGATATGTTTGAGTGAGTGAATGTCCAGGTTAGCATAGAAGCAATGCTAATTTTCATACCTGGAAATTAGCATATGGCTGTTGAAAAATTTCAGTGAGTGAATGTCCAGGTTAGCATAGAAGCAATCCTCAATCAACCCTGGACATGATTGTTGACATAATTTTCATATGGCTGTTGAAAAAAATTTTGAGTGATGATGTGATCTTCATATAACCTGGACTTGATTGAGTAACCAAAATTTTTTACTCTTCATAATTTTTTGAGTAACCAATATTCTGAGTAACCAAGTCTTGGATTGTTGACATAATCTTCATATAACTCAGGATATGTTTTCAATCTTCATATATAACCTCAATCCTCATATAACCTGGACTTGATTGAGTAACCAAAGACCCATAATTTTCATATAACCTGGACTTGATTGTTGACATAATCTTCATAATATGTTTTCCATATCAAGTCTTGATTGTGTTATATGAAGATTGAGTAACCAAGACTTGGTTACTCAGACTCAATCAAGTCTTGGTTACTCAAACTCAACCAAGACACAACCAAGAATGAGTTATATGAAGATTGAGTAATCAAGACTTGGTTACTCAGAATTTTCATATAACCCAAGACCCATAATTTTCATATAACCTGGACTTGATTGTTGACATAATCTTCATAATATGTTTTCCATATCAAATATATTGTCCTGTTAATATGTGTTATCAAAAATATATCACTGTAATT
Source organism: Scilla litardierei (assembly GCA_030789695.1). NCBI lineage: Eukaryota > Viridiplantae > Streptophyta > Magnoliopsida > Asparagales > Asparagaceae > Scilla > Scilla litardierei. The sequence goes on along the minus strand of CM061133.1, from coordinate 142,292,694 downwards.
TTTTAATGCTAAACTTGAATTATGAAGATTACTCAATTGAATACATAATGATTTGCCCATGAGTTCATTATGTATTGGGTAATCTTCATGTACCCAATTGAATTTTTCACTGAATGCTAAACATATCACTCCCCTAATTGAATTTTTTACTGACTGTGTAATTTTGTATTATCATGTACCCACACTCCCCTTGCAGATCAACCTCTCAGTGAGAGCTTCATCCCTTGGTTAGAGCTTCATCACAGCTTGGTGTTTTGAGTTTGGTTTTTTAGGTATGGAGAAAAATTGATTGCCTGTGTAATTTTGTATTGGGCATGTTTTTGGCTATAGATGTGTATTCAGTAATGGAGAAAAATTGAATGTGTACTTTTGTATTGGACATGTTTTTGGTTATATGAGAAATTGTGTTACATTTTCAATGTGTCCTCTCCTGTATGAGGAATTGGGTTATAACGCAATTTAGAGATATTGGACATGAGGAATTGGTTTTTTTCAGCTCTTTGTTGTGTTCTTCAGTTTTTTTGTATTTCTTCATTTTTTGTCACCCCATATGTGGTTGACACTTTGTTTCATTGAATTTTTATGCTTTGAATACAAGATGTTGCTTTTATTTATTTTTTCTCTGTTTTTTGTGTTCTTCATTTTTTTGTAACCATTGAATTGTTGAATTGTAGTTAGTCATTGAATGTTTTGAATTGTGGTTCTTAATTTGATTATAATTCTACATTTGAACTTTTGGTTCAAAGCAAAGTGTTTTGGTTCAAAGCTAAAAGTAAAGTGATTTGGTTCATTTTTTTTTTCAAATCAAGTTTAGTTGAATAAAGTTTAGTTGAATAAAGTGTTAATGCATGTTGAATATGCCTGTTGAATTCAGTTGAATATGCCTGTTGAATATTCCAGTTGAACCAAGTTTAGATGAGCTTATTTTTTTGAACAAATATAGGGGAGGTTTATTAGTGGTTTGAATTGATACTTTATTCAAATGAATATGCCAGTTTTGCACAATTTGATATTCAATTGAAGGTTTATTAGAGGTTGGCAGCTTGCCAATTCTTGATACCCAATTTTTTGATACCCAATGAATATGCCAGTTTTGCACAATTTGGTATTAAATTGGATATGTGAGGCATACTTTATTATGCCTGTTGAATAAAGTGTTTTGGTTTCTATTTTTTTGAACAAAATAGTCAAACATTTTCATATATGCCAGTAACAAATGTTCATATGATTCAAAATGATGTAATTTGAATTGATACTCAATTTTTTAAATGGAATATTGAAATTGACCTGAATCCAGTTCAAATGGCTCATATTGAAATTGTCCTGATGGTTATAATGTAGTTTAGTTAGAAATTTTGCTATTTGGCAGTATCCTGATACAAAATTTCGTATGCATATTTGGTTATTTAGAAATTAGTTAAATGGAATATGACAGGATGTGTTGATAGTTAACAAATATTGATGGAATTTGAATGAAGTGTAAATTTAGCATTAATATCAGGCAAAAAATGGTGCAAAAAATGTAGAAATGTTGATAGTTAGAAATTAGTTAAATGGAATGGAATTTGAATGAAATTTTGAAAAGAAATTTTGTTAAATGGAATATTTTTCAAACACATCCGGTCATACGACATGAGAAATTAGTTAAATATCCTGTTTGGAATTTGATATTTAATTTTTTTTAGTTTATTGCAATAGCATCACCAGTTTAATTTTTTTAGTCTACCCTGCCAATTTCTAAATATGCATATGACATGATGGAATAACAGTTAACCCTATGCATAGCATCAATTTTTTAGTCTAACATGCCAAATAGCATAGCAGGATCTTGCTATAGACTAAAACAAATCAAGATCCTGTCAAAACCATCCTATGGATCATCAATGTTTGGAAGTGCTTTAGACTAAAAAAATTGAATTGTTACAAAGCTGGGCTCATTTCAAAAATATCGGCTCATTTCAAAAATCTGGAATCTAATGAGCTGGGATAGGAGGTATATAGACAATCTGGACTGTATTTTAATACATGAACTTACAAAGGTGGGCAGATGAAGGAGAGATTGAAGATGAAGCTGCTTTGAGGTATATTGCTAGATCATCATCAAACTAAATACATGAAGTTACAAAGCTGGGCCCAGATAATGAAGTTATGATCACCAATGTTTGGAAGTTAGGATTCCAGATTGTCTACATAAAAATCTAGAATCTAAAAAATGTAGATAAAAAGTGTAGATAATGAGCCCAAATCTGGGCACTTCCAAACTTTTCAAAAAAACCTCCTATCCCTGAGCACTTTAATTTTGAAACTTCCCTCCAACAATATCATCACTTTAATTTTTTAGTCTATATGAATGCATATCCATAGGATGTGTTTGCTATTGTATCAACTTCCCTCCAACATTATCCTGCTTGGAAGTTGATATATAATTTGCTATTAAATTGAATATGCCAGGCATACTTTATTCAAAACATTATTCAAATGAATATGCATGTTGAATAAAGTGTTTTGGTTTCTATTTTTTTTGAACAAAATAGTCAAACATTTTCATATGTGCCAGTAACAAATGTTCATATGATTCAAAATGATGTAATTTGAATTGATACTCAATTTGTTATTTTAATTGTGTATACTCAATAATGATTCAAAATAATTTCAATTAAAGATAATGTAATTTGATAGGATCACAGTCAAGATAATGATCCTGTCACTTGTGATTTCAATTCAAAATAATGTCAACTTGATAAACTTTCAATTCAAGATAATGTAATTTGAATTGTGTATACTCAATAATGAGTCAAAATAAAATCAAATGTAAACAGAATTTATTTATGTAATCTTTTGAATTAATGCAATTTGAATTGTGTATACTCAATAATGAGTATGAATTTGAGTTGATATGTTGATATTTGTTGATTGAGTATTAATAAATTCTGAAATTCCTACTAAGCTCAAATGCAATGCCTAACAGTGACATTTCAACTGAAATTCTAATGTAATTTGAATTGTGTATACTTAATAATGAGTCAAACTAATATCTGAATGGGAAATTATAAATTGGATGGAAAATTGGCAATATATGATGGATGGGAAAATATTTGCTAGATGGAAAATGCAATCTCAAATTGATGGTGGTCTAAATTTGATATGCAATCTCAAACTGATTTGATATGCAAATTACTTGGTAACTGCATTTTAATAGCTGAATACATCCTATATGAGTGAATGGGTGTGTTTATGGTTCAAATTGTGCAGAACTGATTGGGTGTGTTTAGATTGGGTGTGCAAAACTGATTTTTTTATTGAGATTTGATATACCAATTGAATATGCACCAATTGAATATTCAAACTGATATTCAATTTTTTTGATACCAATTGATGCATATCATATACCAATTGAATTGGTGCATATGCACCAATTGTATATGATATATGCACCAATTGAATATGCAGTTTTGCATAATTGGTATCAAAAAATTGAATATTTTTTTGATACCCAACTTAACTCAAGATAATATATCTGAGTCAAGATATTTTTGTGTTTCATTAAGAAATTTTTAGATCACTCTCTGATTAACATGGATTTCTTAGGGTGTGGTCCTCCAAGCCATCAATACAGTAACAGTGAGGGTGAAGCAATGTGTCTGAGCTTAGACATCAGCAACATGTACTACAACCAAGAGGCAGAGGGTGATCTTAATGAGGGCAGAGGCCAATCACTTATGAGCCAGCTGCTCTTTGCACTTGCAGTTTTCTCATAGTTGTAAAGATGTGACATTGTAAATATTTCTTCAAGTTGTAAAGATCTTAACAGGCAGGTTATATCGATAGCCCAGGCAGGTTATATAACTCAGGCCCAGGCAAGTTACTTCAAGCTGTAAAGATTTCTCCAATCAATCAACCAAGCTGTATTGATGGGTCCAGACCTAAGACACCATTGATAGAACTCTTTGTAATTAATTATTTTTGGTTTTCCATTTTCAAACTTTGTAGGGAAATTGTTGTTGAAACTGATCCCATGTTTTACATGCTAGAAATTGTTTTGTGAGATAATCAATGATACCTTTTTGTGATATGTGATAATGGCAGCGTGCATAAAAATCTGTAATGGAAATGTGACTTTGTGATAACTTTTTGTGTTATGTGATAATGGCATCGTGCTTGCTCTTTCCACATCCAGTAATGGAAATGTGACTTAGTGGTGGTGTTCATGACTCTTGAAGCATCTTCACTCTTGCTGCAACTACTGTGATTTTATGTTCATGCGGCTTCCTGCTATTTTGCAGAACGACCATTGCTTAACCTTTTCATTGTTAAATAAATCTTTGTTCATATTTTCTATCACATCATCTGTGCTTTTTTCATCTTCTAGGGGAAACAAATTTGAAGTAGTCTCAGACCTCGACCAGTCAAGGGATGGAGCCTCTAGAGTCTAGACATAGATATTTGCTTGGATTTTTTTATCTTTACCTGCAAACACATGCTTTGACTATTGTAATCCATTTTTATTGCTCAAAATCATGTTGCCAATATTGATGTTGCACCCCAAATATCAAAATGTCACAGATGGGATTTTGTGCATCTTTGTAGTCCAAATGAGAGCTTGCAGTCTGAGAATACAGTTTCCCTTTAGTGACTGAAGGCGCCCGCAAAATTTTTGTTCGTTTAAATTTTGGAGGGGGAAATTTTTTTTTGGGATAACAAAGATTTTGAGGGGATATCTTAAATGAACCATGCCTGAGGGCACATGTCCGCATCGAATGCGCCCCCGTCGAAGGGGCCCGCGCCCATGTCGAAGGCGCCCGTGTCGCTAAATATTTTTACGCTAATTTGTTGAGCTGTGTAATTTTTGCTATGAAAATAATTTTTTGGGGAACAAAAATTTCACGGGGGGATATCGTGAATGAACCGTGCGCTACGGGCACTGGTTGTATATCTCTTGAGGTGACTAAAATTTGTCAGTGACTAAAAATTTAATACATATTAGGGGACTTACATTTTTGTCAGTGACTAAAAAATTTCTGAGTAATTAAACAATGTGAGAACTAAAATCTCTTGAGTTGACCTAAATTTCTTGGAGAACTAAGACTTTGATTGGGGAACTAAGATTTTGAGGGGGGGATTTCTAAAATGAATCATGTACACAATTTCAGGGGAACTAAGATTTTGTGGGGGGAATATCTAAAATGAATCGTGCCCACATTTTCGGGGGAACTAAGATTTTAATGGGGAAATATCTAAATTGATTTTGCGGAAATTTTGACCGTGGAAATAATTTTTTGGGGAACATAGATTTTGCGGTGGAAAATCTTATTTGAACCGTGCCCGCGGGCACGGGGTATGACTAGTATATATATATATATATATATATATATATATATATATATATATATATATATATATATATATATATATATATATATATATATGTATGTATATATATATGTGTGTGTATATATATGTATATAGATGTATATATATATAGATGTATATGTATATATATGTATATATATATATATCATCTTCATAAGCTCAAAAGGAGCGTGCGACAACATAAAATTGAAAGGGAGGCCAATACTCAAAACTCCAGAGGGGTTACGCAAAAAAGGGTGCGGCTAAAAACCAATAGAAAAACCCTAGAAATAGAGGGCGACCAAAAACTAAGAAGAGTAGTCGGGCTTCAATATTCCCAAAAGAATAAATCTCCAAGGCAACCCACTCAAGAGATTCCTCTCCTCCCTTGCCGTAAGTATAATCAAGGACAAAGCAGTTCATCGTGCTACTATCTTTTCAAGGCGCAACCCCTATGGTTTCATCATCTTTGCAAGGGCGCAAACGTCATCGAGTTCATCAACAAGTTGTTGTCTCCCTCCACTTGCTACCATTGACTTTGCCATTGTTGGCAAGTTGAACAGTATCTTGACGCTGCCTCCGTGAGTTCATCGTGCTTCCATCCTCAACCATGTAACAACGTCTTTCCCGTGAGCTGATCAGAGGTGCGTAGGGTCCTTCGTCTTCAACGCATCGCCATCGGAAAAGCTGCTCCCTTAGGCCAACTCACGCCGTTGGAGTAGGAGAGCTGCATGCCGTTGCAGAAGAGCCCGCCACCATTGAGAGCTCGAGTTGCTGCTGAGATCTCACTGTCGGCGATGTGCTTCTTGCTGCTGATCATCTTCCTGCCGTCGTGTTTTAGATTGCCATCTCTCCTTCAGGAAAAACTCGCATGCTGCCGTGGACGAAGACGACGCATCATCGTTGCAGAAGGAGCAGTCATTGGCGAACTCGAGTCGGAGAAGCGTTGCACGATCTGCTGCCGTGGAGTGCTCTTGTCATCACCGTTCGAAAAGATCGTTGCTGCCGAGAACGACTTCTTCGAACTCAAGTCCGAGTTGCCATCATCGTCGACGAGTCTCCTCAGGTTGTCGTGAAGATCAATTAAAGATGTCGGCGCCGCAGCTAGCCATCAAAGTCGAAGAGCGCCACCGCTGAAGTCAGAGAACGCTCGAAGATACCGTCGTTGTAGCTGCCATCGAAGTCGCCGTGAAGAGGAGTCGGAAAGCTTCGCCTGCATGCCCTAAGTCGAAGAAGAAGTCGAATCGGAGTCGTGCTGACGTGGAGCTCTTGCGTAAAAACTAAATCACGTGCGATCATGATTTTGCTGATGACGTGGAAAAGATTATTGAGGATTGATGTGTGCATAGACAGAAGCTAATTTGATTTTGAACTGAGATTGTTTGTGCATCGACCAGTGTGCTTGTTGAGACAGATTGAGATCCAAGAGTCGGATCGAGACACCATTTGCGTCAGATGGGAGCTGACGACATGCTGATTAACAGAGGTGACTACACAGACACGAACTGAGCATTTCTAAACCATTTACTCTTTATATTCGTGTCTTAGTGTAACGTTCTCTGTAGGGAAAACTTTACCAATATTTGTGACTATTTTGAACTTGTATGGTTGTGGCTAAACAAGAGGGTCTTGACGTGTTGCTGCAGTCAAGATACGCATTTACTAGGTTGATATGGTTCTGCACTTTGCTGAATGTGGTACATTCTAGGTGGGGAGTTGGAGCTAGGACCCCATTGTAGGTGTACAAAAGAAACATATTAATGCTAGTATTTTCTTGGGGCTGAACATAGGTCGTTGATGTGACCAAACCAGGGTAAATCTATGTGTACTCTGTGATTGTCTCTGATTTACTCTGCTTGTGCTTTTAACTGTGTGTGACATCTCGTGGGTTGCGCGAGAATTTTTTGTTAGCCTATTCACCCCCACCCCACACCCCCATCTAGGCTAGAATCCAGATCCAACAAGTGGTATCAGAGCAAGTTAGAGGATCTAGTCTAGTCTAGTTATCATGAAAACCCCAAAGTTAGTCTTTCCCCATGGCATGCCTATTGATCATCCTCCTCTTTTTAGTGGCCAATGATTATATATACTAGAAGGCTAGGATGAAAACTTATTTACTATCTGTTGATGTTGATACTTGGTACATTATTGATAACGGATATTCTATGCCTGAAAGTAATCTGAATTTAAATGATAAAAATGTGTGTGCTATAAATGCTAGAGCAATGAATATCTTATTGTGTGGGTTGAGTAGAATAATATTTGATCGTATCTCACATTGCTCTTCTGCGCAGGATATATGGAGGACTTTGGAAATTGCATATGGAAGTGAGAAGTCCCTCAGCTGCAATGAAAAGAATCAAAAGGGAAGAAACGCTCTTTTAACTAACTTTGATGCTTCTCTTTGTGAGAATACTAAGCGTAAAGTTATTTGTTTTAAATGCAGGAAGCAGGGACACTTCGCTAGACATTGTCCACGAGAAACAGCTGGTATCGCAGAGAAGAAAGGAAAAGCTGTAATGCGAACGTGGGACATGGATAGTGGAGATGAGCTCGAGGAGAATGAAGCACACTCCTCCATCTGTTTGATGGCAAAACATAACGAGGTAAAAATCGGTAGTAAAGCTGAACTTCTGATTATCTGTAAAGCCATGCAAGAGGAAATTGATGAGCTATAACTTACTGTAAATGACTATAGGAATGCTAGCTTTAAATTACAAAAAGAAAACTGTGACATTTCTAATGAAGTTGAATCCTATAGAAGTTCTTGTTTTGATTTGCAAAAAGAAAATTGTGATATGATTGAAGAATCTAAAAATTTAAAAGAAGAACTTGAAAAATGCAAATCAACCATTGACATGCTGAAAAGAGGAAAATCTACCTCATCTGAAAAAGCTGCTTGTCTTTCTTGTCCTTCCTTATTGAATGATATTAGCATGCTTAAGCAGGATTTGATTAAGCTCGAAACTGAAAAAGACTATGTGATTAAAGAGCTTAATGATAAGTTATGCATGTTAAATAACGAACTTAAAATGGATGAATTTAAAAAGAAGGAAGAGGAAAACAAGAGAGCTTTTATAAGTAAATGTACTTTGCTTGGGAATGAAAATAAATTATTAAAATCCAAAGTTTCTAATCTAGAATTGTCATTAAGAAAATTTTCAATTGGTAAACATTCGTTGGATACCGTACTTGAAAATCAATTATATGGAAATAATAGAAGAGGACTTGGATTTGGTTTGAAAAATGTTGAAAAGCCCAAATTTAAGAAATTCCACAATGTGCCTTCTATTGATAAAAATATGCATGCAAAGTGATTTACTTGTGATAGTGTTGGTCACACATCCTATTATTGTAAGTTTAGGAACACAATCATAAAGTTCAAATAAGTGTGGGTTCCTAAAACTTTAATGGCTAACACTAATGGACCTTGTTGGATTCCAAGGTCACACTTAACATCTTTCATGTAGGTGAGGTGGAGATTTGGCGAGGAGCAATGAATTGAAAGTTTCATTCTTTAGCTCCTTCGTCAAATGGCGACGCGAAGGTATATTTCTTTTCCCTCTTTACATTCATTGCATACCTTCATAGATTTTGTGTGTACTTGATTTAATTTTTGTTTGCGTGCTTGTGTGTTTGCTTTTTAGGTTTGTTTTAGTTCCTTATAAAAGAAAAACAAAAACATTGAAAACCTAAAAAATCAAAAAAAAAATTGTGCTTAACGAATATCTTTTATGAATCTTTATAAGTGGTATTACTGAATGTGCATACATATCTTTGTAGAAATCATTGTATTATTGTTATAGCTATATGCGCATGTTAGAATCTATTTGGTAGCCATGGCATGCTTCTTGAAATGATTAATTTGATTTCTACACCTACATATGCATTTCCACGAATACTAAACTTGTTGTACGTTTGGAGATTCTTTTTATGAATAGTGGAAAGTGAATGTAGGTTGATAATAACTGAATTATCTAAGGGATATGATGTGTATTGCCATGAATAAAAATTGAGCACGAAAAAGAAATGAATATGAACATATACATGAAGATTCTCTGGATGAAAAATGGATACAATTCATGGCAAATACACTACCCACGAGTATCCAACATATGCTTTATAGGTAATCTTTTGTGTTGGTGTATACTACTCGTCAAGCAATGTCAACCCCACATCTAAGAGTCCTTATAGGCTATGTTTTGAAGTTTGGTAACTTGAACTCATTTTTAATGAGGTGGGAAAAATCAATCCTAGTGAAATTCATGTTAATCGAAAATGTGGACTGTTTTGGTTGATGTTCTAAATTGAATCTCCCTTTGTACTTCAATGTTTATATTATCACACTTACACACTGGTGGTGAAGTCTAAATTATGATTTTCTTTGAACTTGAAGTATCTACTTTGTGGGAAATACATGCAAGTGCTAACTGTACTCAATAATACTTTATTTTTGCATGTGATATTTGGTGACTTCATTAGCCCAATTTTGATGATAACAAAGGGGGAGAAAGGAAAAGATTTGATTTGGTATTGTTTGTTGGTATTGTTGTTACATAATGGTATTATTTGTTGTAGGGGGAGCTTGAAAATAGAGGGATCATGCTTATCACATAATGGTATTATTTGTTGTAGGGGGAGCTTGAAAATAGGGGGAGCATGCTTATTATCATTGCTATTTGTGCATGCTTGTAATGCTTGAACATCTCATTGTATAAGTCATACGCATTACACCCTTCATTACACTTCACACACGCACATCTATGCTCAAATCTTTTATGGGTTTGTCACCATCAAAAGGGGGACATTGTTGGATGGCGATGACCTAGGATCTCTAGTTTGATGATGACAAATGTGTGTTGCTATTTAACGTGTGTGCTAAGTGTGTTTCAATGATGGCGATGACGTAAATATCCAAACGATGTCCAAGTCAAAGAGATAGTGAAATTCCTATACACATAGCAATTGGAAGTGGTCAAGAAGCTATATACATAGCAATTGGACTTGGTCCAATATGGGATGAGATGGAGAGATTCACTATGGATTTGATCATATCAATTTAGACTTGACTTGGTCCAACCCAATCCCTACTAGCACTCAAATCTTTCAACTTGAGATTTCCTCTCATCTCTATACCAACCTATCCACTTGCCGAATTAATCCTAGCCATCCAAACTCATCCATGCCACAAATCCCTAGGGGCTAACATATATATATATATATATATATATATATATATATATATATATATATATATATATATATATATATATATATATATATATATATTTATATATATATATGAGAATAATGGGTATCATACGCCATATGAGAGGGTGTCTCATATGCCCTCTCACATAAAAGGGGCAAGTACAAGCCCACATGGGCTTGTACTTGTTGTACTTGACCCCCTTTATGTGAGAGGGCATATGAGACACCCTCTCATATGGCGTATGATACCCATTAATCCCTATATATATATATATATATATATATATATATATATATATATATATATATATATATATATATATATATATATATATATATATATATATATAATAAACCATGCCAATGTCCTCCGTGGCGCAATTGTCCTCCGTGGCGCGGGAAATGACTGGGACAAACGTCCCAGTCGTCCGATTTTTTTTTTGCATAAAGAACCCCCGACACATCCCTAATTGCGAACAATACTGCCCCTTCACACCTCTTTCAAAAATAACCCTTGCTTTTGCTGTTTTGCACTTTTGACCCCCCCCCCCCCACAATCCCCACACACACACCCTCCCTTTTTCGCTTTATCCCCTTGCCTTCTGACCGGACCTTTCTCCATCCACCGTCTGGATTTTCGTCGTGCACGTGTGCACGGGGTTTTCCCTAGTATATATATATATATCTATATTATAAAAGAGGGATGTTATCAAGAGAAATTGGATAAGAGATATTGGAAAAGAGAAATTGGATAAGAGATATCTATATTATAAAAGAGGGATGTTATCAAGAGAAATTGGATAAGAGATATTGGAAAAGAGAAATTGGATAAGAGATATCTATATTATAAGAGAGGGTTCTTATCAAGAGAAATTGGATAAGAGATATTGGACAAGAGAAATTGGATAAGAGATATCTATATTATAAGAGAGGGATGTTATCAAGAGAAATTGGATAAGAGATATCTATATTATAAAAGAGGGATGTTATCAAGAGAAATTGGATAAGAGATATTGGAAAAGAGAAATTGGATAAGAGATATCTATATTATAAAATAGGGATGGTATCAAGAGAAATTGGATAAGAGATATTGGAAAAGAGAAATTGGATAAGAGATATCTATATTATAAAAGAGCGATGTTATCAAGAGAAATTGGATAAGAGATATTGGAAAAGAGAAATTGGATAAGAGATATCTATATTATAAAAGAGGGATGTTATCAAGAGAAATTGGATAAGAGAAATTGGACATGAGAAATTGGATAAGAGATATCTATATTATAAGAGAGGGATGTTATCAAGAGAAATTGGATAAGAGATATCTATATTATAAAAGAGGGATGTTATCAAGAGAAATTGGATAAGAGATATTGGAAAAGAGAAATTGGATAAGAGATATCTATATTATAAAAGAGGGATGTTATCAAGAGAAATTGGATAAGAGATATTAGACATGAGAAATTGGATAAGAGATATCGATATTATAAAAGAGGGATGTTATCAAGAGAAATTGGATTAGAGATATTGGACAAGATAAATTGGATAAGAGATATCTATATTATAAAAGAGGGATGTTATCAAGAGAAATTGAATAAGAGATATTGGACAATAGAAATTGGATAAGAGTGATGTTATCAAGAGAAATTGGATAAGAGATATCTATATTACAAACGAGCGATGTTATCAAGAGAAATTGGATAAGAGATATTGGACAAGAGAAATTGGATAAGGGATATCTATTATATAAAAGACGGATGTTATCAAGAGAAATTGATAAGAGAATTTGGACATGAGAAATTGGATAAGAGAATTTGGATATCTATTATATAAAACAGGGAAATTGAATAAGAGAAAATATAAGAGATGAGAGTTTGAGTGATAAAAGAGGAGGTGGGGAATTTTGCACATACAATCCCGGTTTTTGTATTTTTGCCTATGGACCCTCCTCACACACACACCCACACTTTTTATTCTCACCCCTTCCGGCCATTTTTTTTCCAGTTCTATGAAGATTTTGAATCTTATCCTTCTAGGACAAAGCTTTGTCCTACGTGGCAAGTTTGTCCTAGGTGGTAATGACAATTTTGGGGGGACTTAAATTTTGGGGGGAAACTTAATTTTGGGGGGAAACTTGAAATTTTGGGGGAAAACTTGAAATTTGGGTGAACTTGAAATTTGTGGGGGAGAAAACTCAGCCATTAAATAAACCGTGCCCTATGGGCACGGGTAATGACTAGTATATATATATATATATATATATATATATATATATATATATATATATATATATATATATATATATATATATATATATATATGTATGTATGTATATATAGGTTGGCCAATACTCAAAAGCTCAAAAGAAGCGTGCAGTAACATAAAATTGAAAGGGAGGCCAATACTCAAAACTCCAGAGGGGTTACGCAAAAAAGGGTGCGGCTAAAAACCAATAGAAAAACCCAAGAAATAAAGGGTGACCAAAAACTAAGAAGAGTAGTCGGGCTTCAATATTCCTAAAGGAATAAATCTCCAAGGCAACCCACTCAAGAGATTCCTCTCCTCCCTTGCCGTGAGTATCATCAAGGACAAAGCAGTTCATCGTGCTGCTACCTTTTCAAGGTGCAACCTCTACGATTTCATCATCTTCGTAAGGGCGCAAACGTCACCGAGTTCATCAACAAGTTGCCGTCTCCCTCCACTTGCTACCATTGACGTTGCCTCCATTTGTGAGTCCCTTAGGCATCGACATTACCATTGTTGGCAAGGTGAATAGTATCTTGACACTGCCTCCGTGAGTTCATCGTGCTTCCATCCTCAATAGTGTAACAACGTCTTTACCGTGAGCTGATCAGAGTTGCATAGGGTCCTTCGTCTTCAACGCATCGCCATCGGAGAAGCTGCTCCCTCAGGCTAACTCACGCTGTCGGAGTAGGAGATCTGCCCGCCGTTGCAAAAGAGCCCGTCACCGTTGACAGCTCGAGTTACTGCTGAGATCTTACCGCCGACGACGTGCTTCTTGCTGTTGATCATCGTCCTGCCACCGTGTTTTAGATCGCCATCTCTCCTTTAGGCAAAGCTCACCCTGCTGCCATGGACGAAGACGACACATCATCGCTGAAGAAGGAGTAGTCGTTGGCGAACTTGAGTCGGAGAAGCATTGCACGATCTGCTGCCGTGGGGTGCTCCTGTCGTCGCCATTCGAAGAGATCGTTGCCGCCGAGAACGACTTCTTCGAACTCGAGTCCGAGTTGCCATCATCACCGATGAGTCTCCTTAGGTTGCCGTGAAGATCAACTGAGGATGCCGGTGCCGCATCTAGCCACCGAAGTTGAAGAACTCTGCTGCTTAAGTCGGAGAACGCTTGGAGATACTGCCGCCATAGCTGACGTCGAAGTCGCCATGAAGAGGAGTCGGAAAGCTTTGCCTGCATGCCCTAAGTCGAAGAAGAAGTCGAATCAGAGTCGTGCTGACGTGGAGCTCTTGCGTAAAAACTAAATCATGTGCGATCATGATTTTGCTGCTGACGTGGAAACGATTATTGAGGATTGCTGTACGCATAGACAGAAGCTAATTTGATTTTGAACTGAGATTGCTTTGTGCACAGACCAGTGTGCTTGTTGAGACAGATTGAGATCCGAGAGTCAGATCAAGACACCGTTTACGTCAGATTGGAGCTGACGATGTGCTGATTGACAAAGACGACTACACGGACATGAACTGATCATTTCTAAACCCTTTACTCTTTACATTCGTGTCTTACTGTAACGTTCTCTGTAGAAGAAACTTTACCAATATTTGTGACTATTTTGGACTTGTCTGGTTGGGGCTAGACAATGGGGTCTTGACGTGTGCTGCAGTCAAGATACACATTTACTAAGTTGATAGGGTTCTGCACTTTGTTGAGTGTGGTACAGTCTATGTGGGGAGTTGGAGCTAGAACCCCATTGTAGGTGTACAGAAGGAACGTATTAATGCTAGTATTATCTTGGGGATTGACGTAGGTCATTGATGCGACCGAACCAGGGTAAATCTGTGTGTACTCTGTGATTGTCTCTGATTTACTCTGCTTGTGCTTTTAACTACGTGTGATTTCTCGTGGGTTGCGCGAGAATTTTTTATTAGCATATTCACCCCCTAGGCTAGGATCTGGATCCAACAGTGCCCAGGCACTGGGTGCCGTGGTCTCGCCTGGGCCCAGGCCTATGCGCCCAGTGCCTGAGCTTGGGGCCCACGTGCCCGGGCACCTGGCCTTGCCCAGGCCAGCCCTTGGGTTTGCCGATATTATGCCCCTTTCTTAAATAAAAATACTTTAAAACAACTTTTAAAATAAACTATTAATGTTATGTTTATAACTCTTTTAAACATCTTTATTGGGCTCATTTGGACTCCAATTTGAGCACGGGTTTCTCTCCGACTTTCGTGAATAATTCTCTTCATTTCTATGCATTTATATTCAAATATATTTGTAAACGATTTACAATATATTTTATATTCCTATTACATCATATGCAATAACCCACATCTAAAATTAAAATCCATTTGCATCAAATACAAATGAACTGAGGGCATATATCCCTCAATAGCTACAAGCCAAGCTTTGTACCGAGCAATGGAGCCGTCGGCATTCTGCTTGATTCGGTACATCCACCTGTTGCCAATGACAATGGCTGAGGGAGGAGGATGAAAAAATCCCATGTTTCTTACTGGCGACGAGCGTTATATTCCTCTAGCATCGCATCGACACATTCTGGTGTTTTTGCGGCTGATTTGTAGGAGAGAGGCTTTTTGCTTGAGATATGAATGTGAAGATTTAGTTGTTGGTGGGGTTTGGTGATGCCGACCTTGGAGCAGGTTATCATAGGATGAGTCGGTGATAGATGAGTTGGTGTGATACGGTCGGCCGTGAGAAGTGGAAGATAGTCGCCAGGGTAAGAGGTCAGATGATGAGTCGCCAAGGTATGATTGGTTGGTTGAGTAGGTGAGGGAAGAGTGGTCGTCATAGGCAGAGAATAGGTCGGGTAGGATAGTGGTGTGGTCGGGTAGGATGGGTTTTGGGTCGGAGGCATTGAAGGATTGCTCGGTGTAGGAAGGAGGGCAGGGCGAGGATGGGTAATAAGTGGATGTTGTGGGTTTTGATGGTTTTGGCTGGGATTATGGGTCGGAGGCATTGAAGGATTGCTCGGTGTGGGGAGTATAGCAGGGAGAGGATCGGCAGTAAGTGGATGTTACGGGTTTTGGAGGTTTTGGCTTGGATTATGGCTCAGAGAGCTTGGTTGGATAGAATAGGTTGGGGGAGAAGATAAATGAGTCAGTGGACTTATGGAATGATTTGGAGAGGTTGGAGTAATATGAGTATTTTTATGTGTTGATGGGTTTTTTTAAAAGGGAAAGATCATATCCTCGAACTGTACATATCGACTGATGTATACCTTTTGTGTGGAGAGGTCCATGCAATTGTAAACCTTCACATAGTCAGTATATCCAAGGAATACATAGGGTTACGAGCGAGCTTCAAGCTTGTTGTGCTCATATGGCCGAAGATATGGATAACAAAGGCAATCGAAGGTTCAGAGCCATTTGTAATCAGGTAGTCTTTGATGGAGGATCTCAAATGGTGACTTGTTGTTAGAGTTACTGATGGAAGCCTGTTGATGAGGTACACTGCCATCTTCGCCACATCAGGCCAGATTTCTTTGGCATGGAAGCTGTTAAGAGAAGAGCAACTGTTGTATCAATGATGTGTCGATGTTTTCTTTCAGCGAGACCATTCCGTTCCGGTATGTATGGGGCTGAAGTTTGATGTATGATCCCAAGTTGGCAAAAGAGGGAGGAAAATTGATGATGGCAAAATCCTCTCCTGCCATCGGATCGGAAAATTTTAATTTTTACATTAAACTTCCGTTCAGCCATGGTTTGAAAGGTCTGAAAGGTAGCAAACACATCAAAATTCTGATACAGAGGATATGGCCAAACATGACAAGAGTAATCGTCAATGAACTGACATAATAACGGAAATATTTATTAGACAGAACTAGAGCCGAACCCCCATACATCAGAATGAACTAAAGAAAGAGGAGAATCTTCTTTGGATTTAGACAAAGGAAATGGTAATTTGTGACTTTTGCTCATGGCATATTGAGAGAAAGTTTTATGTGATACAGCATTAGCGACAAAATGGAGGCGATTCTGGATATGGTAGGAGGAGCTGGATGACCAAGGCGGGCATGCCAGAGAGAACTCAAACAACTTGAAGCAGTGAGGGAGATAAGGTTGGAGAGTAGGAGGTAGAGACCATGTCTACTCGGACCTTGAAGAATGGTTCGACCAGTTTTTGCATCATGTACAATAAGACTAGAGGATGAGAATTGAATGATGTAATTGTTGTCGCGTGTAAACTTGTACACGGAGAGCAGATTCTTGGAAAATTTGGGTGCATGTAGAACATTGTTAAGATGTAGTGTAGAAGTTAGAGAAGGTAGAGAGGATAATTCAATGTTGGCAATTTTTGCCCTTGCACCAGTGCCAACAAGGATTTGTCGGTGACCGTCGTATGACGTCATTATTTCCAGTTGAGATTGATCATTAGTAATATGATCTGTAGCTCCACTATCAAGGTACCAATTTGCGCCTGCAAAAGAGGTGGGTTGAGCGACATACACTTCCGACCTATTGGTGTGCGCAACGAGCCTATAGCAGTCAAGTGTGTAATGATTGTCTTTGCCACACACTTGACAGGGAATACGATGTTCGGAGGAATCCATAGGAACTTGTTGTCAATTAGCCATTGGTCCAGGAGCACAAGCGAGTGATCTTTGGCCAACGCGAGCCGCAGGTTGACCGCCAAACTGAGATCCGTGGGTAGTATTAGATCGTCTGTATTCGACTCTGCCTCCACGACGACCAAAGTTTGCATGCAGCACCGAGGTAGTAGTGGATGGTTCGGCTGGAGGGTTGGCATGTCGAGTGAGTTGCATATTGGATTCCACTGCAAGAAAACTATTCCACATCTACTGTATATGGAATATCTCGATTTTGTGACATAACTTGGAACGAGTTTTAGGAGTGAGGTAGACCATGTAGAATCTGTCGGACCATTTGTTTGGTCGTGACAATATCAGGGCCGGCTACGAGAAGTTGATCATTAATCGATTTGGCCCGATCTAGATAAGTCGCCATGGATTCTTCGCCCCTCTTGAGAGAATTTAATTTCTCTTAGAGTAGCTCGATGTATCCTTCAGAGAGAAAGGCATATCAAGTCTCCAGCTTAGACCATAGCAGCACAGAGGGGGTGATGCCCAGTACAACTACAAGAGCAGAGGAGGAAAGAGTCGCCTGTATGCACATGCAAAGGTGCTGATCTATGATCAGCCACTACGAAAAAGTGCGGTTTTGGATGGGTGATAGAGGTTTTGATTCGGTGGAGGCGAGATCTGGAATGGTAGGAGGAGGAGAAGGTGATGAGCCGTCTATGTGGCCGAGGAAGTCATGGGCATTGAGAACACCTACAATTTGAGATCGTAATAGGATGTAATTTGTGAAGTCTAAACGAGTGGTGATTAGGAAGGGAAATTTTGAGATGAGGAATTTGAGATTTGGAGAGATCGGCTCCATTAGAGTCCGATTGAAGATTTTAAAGAAGCAGAAGATGTAGGATCAGATTGCTGTTAAGCAATGGCTCTGATGCCATGAAGAAATTATATGACTGGAGAAAAAGATAGAAAAGAAACCAGTAATCTTTTCATTTCTCTTAATGTGTTTAAATATACAAATCACCAAGGATATAATAGTAATTTACACGACGATATGAATCCTGGTTGTCTGATAACTAATAAACGCGGATCTTTACAAGATGTGGTTCGTAGTATCGGGACACAATCAGCATTGAATGCTAATGATGTGTTCCCGGTCTTTAGGGGATTTAGTTTACTTTCCTTATATTCTTTACAACATGGGGTACATTGTATCGGAACACAATCAGCAATGAATGCCTTTGACGTGATCCTGGGTTTGGGAGGATTTGGTCTACTTTCCATATAATTTCTTCATATTTCTGGCAGAATCTAAAAATATATGCATAATAATGAGAGAGAGAATTTGGTAAATCTAAAACAAAACGTGTCTAGTTTCTCTCATTCTTTTTACCTCATGATCGGCCTGGGCCATGCGATGGCGTGATCTCCGCAAGTTCCAAAGCTTTGGGCGGAGCTCCGCGATAGTCGGCGGTTAGGGTTTTAGATTTGAGAAGAGGGCGAGAGAGAGAGGAGAAGAGATAAGTGGATGCTGGGCTTTGGTTTGGGAAGAGGAATAGAGAGGAGATGATTAGCTACTGGGCTTTAGTCATTGGGCTTTAGTTGATGGGCTTTGGTTTGGAAAGAGAAAAAGAAAGGGATTTATTTCAATGCGCATTGACTTATAAATATAAAAAATTTAATTTAGGCCCAAAACTTACCTGGGCTGTAGCCCGGGTAAGCCCATGGGTGGCTCCGCCCTCGTCAGCAAACCGTCTTACGATGTCTTCACATCGACCACAATGTACCCATTAAATAAAAACACACACATCCTCTTTCACCGTTGCAGATGGAATTTCTGCTTCCATCATCATGTGGTTGTATTTCCCATATACGTAAGGAGTATTGTATCAGTCAAAATTCAGCTCATAGACCTAGATGACAGGTTCTACTTCCATTCCGATGAGAGAGAACTGATATCTCCAACCCCGACCTTGTTCATTTGGAGATCACATTAAATGCATGCGGCGATGCACAAAACATAAACAAGAGACGTTGCAATTGCAACAAAGAGGATGTGCTGCATGGTGGAAAATATGGCACTCTCATGTAACCAAGACAGAGTTGACACACGTAACGATGGGTGGAACAAGGTTGACTTCAAAGCCGTGTCCTAACTTTTGAGCCGCGTTTATGTTTTCTGGACGCAATTAATTGCTTT
This sequence comes from Scilla litardierei, assembly GCA_030789695.1. NCBI lineage: Eukaryota > Viridiplantae > Streptophyta > Magnoliopsida > Asparagales > Asparagaceae > Scilla > Scilla litardierei. The sequence goes on along the minus strand of CM061133.1, from coordinate 142,273,185 downwards.
GCAAGGTCAAAACTCAATGCATCAGCTCAACAGCGAGCGCAGGATGCTCGTGTTGAGACGGATACACATGCACTGCAAACGCCTCTTTTATTAGCTGTCCTCCAAGTCTTATGACTCGCACTCACCCCACCTCCTGCTGACGATCGTCACATGAATCAGTTGCAGTTCACGCGGTGCGTCTGCTTTTGGGCTTCTATAAATTTCTCTTGGTTTGATATCCTCGGCAGCAGAAACAAAGATGGCCATAGAAGCGGCGTGCAACTTGGAGAAGAGAGGAGAGGAGATCATAAGCGTGATGAATGTGGAGGCTCCCGATGACTGGTGCACGTTTGATTGCATAGAGAAGGTGGCGTCCGTGGTTGCATGGACTCCGTCGGCTGAGCTCTTCTTCTTGCAGATCATGCAAGGTGAAGAAGATTTCGAGTTCTTGATTCCTGGCACTGCTTACCACCCCTATTACCTCCAGCGTGTCGAGCTCCTTAGGATGAGGCCTCGTCCTCTCTACACTCTTTGTTGATGCTGAAAACTTCCTGTATATTTTCCGAGGACAAGCAGTAGTTTTTTTGTTAATGTATTCAGTCATTTCTGGAAAAAAGAGTTGTTAAATTTCCTTTCTGTTTTTAGGACTTTCCAGGTCATCAGATTGCTGTTTGATTGGTTTAATTGGAAATTTGACATTATATTGTTGAAAATGTATCATGAGATGAAAGCAGTCTATTCAGGGCAAAATATACATGCAATCGCCCTCGCCTAATAAATAATAAGAAGAAACCCCACATGAGTCCTATAGAGCAACCACGCAAAATCCATGTAGAGTTAAATGTGATTGAGGATCCTACCATTAGTACAAGGTAAGGTAATCGATTTCAATTTGGCCTTTTACATTGCAATCGCTTGGATCCCTTCGAATTTTTAGAGGGTTTACACTAAGATAAGCTCAATATTTCATTTTTGATCAATTTTGGATTTTAAAAAAGGATTTCTAGGGGTTTCTTGTGAAACTGGCTGACACTAAGATTGGTGGTCATTTTTGAACCAATCACCATCGGAACTGGTAGGAAACTGTCTTTGTTTCAGCTGAAGCCGCTCGCATTGCTACAAACTGATGATCGATTCATACTTGAAAATTTGTTTCTTTAAGCGACATATCATTCAATGAAACGCAAATGTTGGTTCGGGTCATGACTTGCTAGGATGGAATTACATAAAGACCCGTGAGCAGAGACACACACTGAATTTCTAAATTCTTCAGTAATTTTTAGGAGACCCAACCCACATCAAACTTATTTATTCTTCAGAAGTAATGTCCCAAATTCAACTTTACTTTCTCCTCTATTCTGTGTATGTGCAGTTCTTTTTTTCTTTTTTTGCAATTACTGGAGGTTCAATAAACTTATAATTTTATAGGTCATATATTAGACTTTGTAGGGTCATTTTTTTGTTGGATATTGAGTCAACCCCAATATGAGCTTTGATGATGAGCAAATATATTTCTTATGCTAACTTTATGAACGCAGATATTAGAAGATGAACAAGACTTGGTGATGGTATTTTAAGGCGAAGGCAAGAAACATTGAAGACATTCCATGAGAAGAAAATGAAGTCAAAGCCTACATCAATCAAGACATCAAGACAAAGTTTCTAATTAATGTATTTTTATTTTTTTGTCATTGAATATTTGTTAAAACCTTGAAGATGCACCTCACACACACACTTAAAACCCCTTAGAAAAGACATAGAATTAATAGGGAATTACTTCATATCAAATTTCCTATGTTTTTACTTAAACATGTGCATTTTTCATCATTAGTCGACCAATGCTATTCCCGTAGTCGACTAATATAAAACTGAAACTTTGGTATATCAGGCTAGTCGACCAGTGCCTTACCATTAGCCCGACATTCCATGACAAGAAAATGATGTCAAAGCCTACATCAATGAAGACATCAAGACAAAGTTTCTAATTAATGTATTTTTATTTTTTTGTCATTGAATATTTGTTAAAACCTTGAAGATGCACCTCACACACACTTAAAAAACCTTAGAAAAGACATAGAATTAACAGGGAATCACTTCATATCAAATTTCCTATGTTTTTACTTAAACATGTGCATTTGTCATCATTAGTCGACCAATGCTATTCCCGTAGTCGACTAATATAAAACTGAAACTTTGGTATATCAGGCTAGTCGACCAGTGCCTTACCATTAGCCGACTAATAGTATACCATTAGTCGACTAATTGTTGTGAAAAAATCGACTAACGACATTACTGTTGACTAATTTGATTTTGATTAACTAACCATTTTGTAGCCATTGTAAAGAGTATTTTTGACATTCCCTTTGATGGGTTTTCATGCATATAAATGGGAAAAATCTCAAGGTTTATTTACCAATAGAAAATAAGAAAAATCAAGTTTTGTTGGAAGGATAATGGCTACGGAGCCCATAGCATTGTATTTATAGAGTTAGGGTTACATTGTGGTACATAGCTCTACATAGGCCTCATATGGGCCTACAAAAGCCCATTCATAACACTTCCTCTTATCCATCCATCATTGTTAACATGACATATGAATACTTCAGGATTCACGGTGCTTATTAGTATCCGGGGGGTTTGGATACTTCTGGATCCTAAGTTAGGAAGATTTGCCTCATTAAAACATTTGGATATGGAAAACCCACATGGAAAAACCAATAGCTAAGGAAAAAGAGTACAAGTATCTTTAACTTCCCAAGATCTGTGGATATCAATAGGGGTGGGTACTCATGAATCCAGAGTTAATGTGGTTGTCTCGTTAAAACCTTTGGCTATGGAAAACCCGATGGAAAAAACCGATAGCTAAGGAAAAAGAGTACAACTCTACATTTAACTCTCCCTGTTGTGTACAAGCTTTAGGCTTGTAGATCTCTCAGTCGTCTCATCACAATCTCATTACAAGTTTTCTAAAAGTACATCAAGACAGTGCTTTAGTAAACAGGTCCGCTAAGTTGTTACATGACTTAATTTGATGTACGTCAATCTTTTTCTTCTCTTGTAGTTCTTGCATCCAGAAGAGCTTAAGGGATATGTGCTTCGTCCTATCACCCTTAATATAACCAACTCATAGTTGAGCTATGCAGGTTGTATTGTCTTCAAACATAGTCGTTGGTTCAAGGCCACTTGTCTTCAGGTCGATCGTCACTAGGATGTGGTGAATGATTGAACGTAGCCAGAAACATTCTTTGCTAGCTTCATGGATCGCCAGGATCAGAGTGATTGGATGAGGTTGCTATTGTGGTCTGCTTCACTTATTTCCATGAGATGGTCGTCCCTCCATAGGTGAACACGAACCTAGTCTGTGACTTTTGGTGTGGGGATCGGATTTGTAACCTGCATCTGCATAGCCCATCAAAGTGGAGGATACACCTTTCTGGTAATATATTCCCAGATCAATTGACCTGTGGAGGTAGCGCGGAAGCTGCTTAACTCCAGTCCAGTGGCGCTTTATAAGCGATGCACTGTATCTGGCTAGTAGGTTTACTGTGAACGCTTTATCAAGACGTGTGTAGTTTTCCAGGTAAAGAAGTGCTCCGATGACACTAAGATAAGGTACTTCTGGACCTTGTATTTTCTCCCCCTCTTCCAGCCGACAGAAGATGACTTTATATACATCTAAAGATCTGACGACCATTGGTGTACTCAACGGATGACATTTGTCCGTATGGAATTTTTTTAGCAATTTTCGTGTGTAAGTGGATTGATGTAACAGGATCCCACAGCTGATGTGTTCTATCTTTAAGCCAAGACATTACTTTGTTTTGCATAGATCTTTCATTTCAAAGGTCTTTGTTAGGCTTTCAGATATCTAAGATATCTCTTCAGGGAATCCGATGAGATTTAGATCGTCTACGTAGACAGCTATTATAATAAATCATTTTCCCTTTGCCCTTATGAAGATGCAAGAGCAGACTTTGTTATTGGTGAATCCTTGTTGCACAAGGAATTCACCTAGTCTCTTATACCACATTCTTCTTGATTGTTTTAGTCCAAATAATGATCTTTGTAGATTAATAAAGTAGATGTCCCGATGTCTAGCTTTTATCTCTGTTGGCATTTTAAAGCCATCAGGAAGTTTCATATAGATATCTTTATCTATATTGCCGTATAGATATGCAGTCACAACATCCATGAGCTGCATATCTCGGCCTTCCTTAGCTATTAAGCTTATGATAAATCGGAAGGTGATCGCATCCATAAATGGGGAATATGTTTCTTCATGATCTACCCAGGTCATTGGGAAAAATCCTAAGATACAAGACGTGCTTTGTAGTGTACGACTTGATTATTCTCATTTATTTTTCTAACGAATACACATTTGTATCCCACTGGTTTTACACCTTTTGGTATTGGAACTACTGGTCCAAATACTTTGCGTTTCAAGAGTGAGTCCAGCTCTACTCCTATTGTCTCATTCCATTTTGGCCAATCATATCTGCGTTTAATTCAGCTAGAGAGTGGGGATCGCTATCTCGTTGTTGGGGGATGTATGCCCTTAGAGCATTTGTATCTAATGCAAATGATATTTTCAACTTAGATAGGGAACTATTTTGCATGTGATGCAAAAGGAGTTAAATGTGTCTTAAATTGTTTAAAGACCATATTTAATATAATAAACGCATGAAGAAGGTTACATGCATGACGGGATCGTCCCGGTCTAAACGCAGGTTCAAATCGCATCAAAAACAGAGTCCAAATGCACAAATTAGAGACAAAACAAGTCAGCCCAAACTGTTAGGCCGAACCTAGCGAAAATGGAGGCCCACCAAGCCCGAATTTTCCAGTTAGGATTTTTTGAAACTCGGTATTTTTTTACGGCTGGATTTTTCATCTTTGAATGGTTGTTGGCTAAACTTTGAGACGACGCTTGAGGGGTCAAACGACGTCGGATGGACTCGCCGTTTTTTCCAACACGTTCACCGTTCAACCCTCTTCGATTTGATAGGTTGTATCAAGATCGAAGCTCAATGGTGGGGGAGTTAAAATTCATGGAAGTTTGGCCTTTATGAAAGGCAAACTAACTTGAATTTATTAATTCCAAAACATTAGTCCCACATCGGAAGTAGAGTAAATGGGAGGGGTCAGCCGCATATATAAATATGGGCCTTCTTCCCTCCTCTAAACTCGTCACAAGCTATAGATCTGAGAAGCTCCCAAAAATGTTGGAGCACGCTCGGATCTCAGCTTAAATTAATATTCTCTTCTCCCTAATTTTCTGCCATGCTAATGAAGGGCTCTAGCAAAGCCACGAAGGGGTTCGGATCCGATCCGGAGTCTTGGCGAAGGTTCACATTCAGGTGAAACTTTCTTCGGTGCATGTTGGCTCAGCGATAAGGAGATTGCTTGCCTCAGGACGCGGAGCGGTTCGGAGATCGGTTCAGCGTGGGACGGGGAGCGGCTCGGAAGACGGTGCGGTACACCTTGCATGTACCAAGGCAAAGTTCTGGGTATGTAATTTTGAAGCTTTCTTTTAATTATGTCGCAGTAGCTTAGATCCTTCTTGGGGTGGTTAGATCCACCTCAAGTTGGCAGAGATCCTGGCTAAGGGTCTTGATTTTCCTTAGGGCTTCGTTAAAAATTTTAATGATTTTCTTCTGTTGTGCTTTCTTTTGCCTCTATTGTTCGTCCGACTTAGGACGGGCATAGAGATTTATGCCTTGAGGGTCCATCGAAACCAAACAATCGTTGCATTCAGCAACATGAATAGCAATATAGAACGTAAAGTCATTATCGTCGACAGTGCTTTTTCTGTCCAATACCCCCCAGTACGTACATAGTTTAATGATATTTCTCCTATATTTTCCTCTTCTGGGGAATAACGGAGGGGAGAGGTTGTTGGGCTGAGCTCAGCATCCTGTGGTAGTATCGTCTTATTTTCTCCATGAGTTTTTCTTTATTGAGGAAATTTACCATTAGATCCTGGTGGTCTTCCTCATTTCAATTGAGGTACATCCACTTCTGTTGCTGGTGGATTGCATCCATCTTTGGGTATCAATCCTAGCAAGCGTGTTAGCAGCTAGGACGTGTGATCTGACAATCTTTTGGTTATCAGTAAATTTGTTCGGTAGTAGGTGAACTATGTTCTGTAAGTGAAGGATCTTCCGGATCTTATCGTCACATTGATTAGTACGCTGATCAAAGTGGGACAAAGTTTTGGTGTCCCATGAAATGGTCTCTAAAGCTTTAGGCTTCGTAGAATTTAAGCCTAGTTTGAGAAAATTATTTTCGTTAAACTCACAGTCTTCAAGACGTGCCTTAAATGCATCCCCTGTTTGGGGTTCCACGTATCTAATTATTGAGTTTGAGTCAAATGCTGCATAAATACCTAGACGACACTGATGATCCATTTTGTCCTCTGTGGTGGTGCTATGGGGATATAGAATGCGCATCCAAATACCCTTAAGTGAGAGATTTTTGGTGGTGCTAAATATGCAAGTTGCATTGGGGAATATATTTGTCCTCCAGATGGTATTATCCTTATTAGCGATGCAGCATGCAAAATTGCATGTCCCCATGCAGTCATATGCAACTGGAATTGCATTAATAGACGAGCAATCCATTAGAGTCTCTTTACAAGAGACTCTGCCAACCCGTTTTAAGTGTAAACATGAGCTACAAGATGTTCAACTTCAATGCCAGTTGCTTGGCAGTAGTCTTGAAAGACTTGTAATGTGAATTCAACAGCATTATCCATACGGATTTTCTTAATCTGGTTGTCTGGAAAATGTGCCAGCAACTTATTTATTTGTGCCAAAAGTTTGGAAAAGCTAATTCGCGGGTGGATAGTAGGCACACAAATGACCATTTTGAAGATGTGTCTATCAATATCATAAAGTACTGAAATGGGCCACTTGGGAATGAATAGGCCCACAAATATCTCCATGTATGCTCTCCAGGAAACTAGGAGACTCCAAGTCTATTTTAAGTATGGATGGTCTTGTGATTAGTTTTCCTTTGTAACAAGGAGAGCGAGGAAATTCACCCTTTTAAAGGATCTGCATGTTCTTCAAATTGTGTCCTTTGGATTGGGATATGATGTTGTGCCTCATTATCGATCCAGGGTGACCAAGTCAGTTATGCCAAAGTAAGAACTCTGGTGTTTTTGCGCACTTCTGGTGCTCCGTTAAATTAGCTTCACTTGCTCGACTTTTTGTATGATAGAGACCCGATAGGAGTCCCTTAAAGTGCTCAACGATGGTTTTGAAACCATCTTTTTTTAAGTCATCACATACAAATATTTGTTATATTGATATCGACTGTTTCTAGGTGGTATCCATGTAGGTGAATGTCCTTGAAACTTAACAGATTTCTATTCGAGGTCGGAGAGAATAGAGAGCAATATGCTTGCTTCCCCTGATCCTTCTATTATATTCGATGGTCAAGAAATCGTATTAACAGTGCCATCTTAAATATTAATGTTGTAAAACTTTTATCACGAAGGATCGAGTGCATAGATGCACTGTCCACTAGGCATTTATAATCCATCTAAAGAAAAGGATGTCATATCATACGCCACAGTAATTTTATTCAATCATGAGAGTTCTAATGCTAGAAAAGCAGTTATAATGTAAAAGAAATTGTTTTCTATTACATTTATTGTGCTAAAGAGATATAAGAGGGAATCAATCTAGGAGGTCATCATTCGTAAAGTCCTTGGCAGTGAACTGAGTTGGAGACTGGACTTGATTCTCCACCATATTTGTCTTGGCAGTAGACGTTAGGCTTGCTAGATACAAATCCTGAAGGTGGCATGGAGTACGACAGATCCTGTATCAATGTCCAGTCATGCAACATCTGTGGCATTTGTCCTTCCAGTATTTCTTGGGAGCAGATGTCTAACCAGTGTTCTTCCTCCTCCATATAATCTTCTTCTTCCCCTCATTATTGTTATGTTGGGGAGGACCTCTGGCCTACTTCTTCATTGATTTCCCCTTTAGGGATTTACCCATGTGCTTGTTCTTCTGCTTCTGGGAAGAAACTGTGTGGGCTTCAAGGGGAGGAGCAGTGCCAGCATGGCGTAGGTTATGAGTGGCCATTAAGAGATCTCTATTTTGTTCTGTAATTAGAAGGCAAGAGAGTAGCTCTAAGTATTTCCTGAATTTTTGTTCAGGTAATTGCTGCATGAGGATGACATCCTTCTCATGGAAGGATGTGTAAGTTTTCTCCATGTGCGACTCGGTGACTTCTTCACTACACGGCTTCAGGCGTGACGTGATGCCACACAATGCCAAGTTATACTCGGCTATGGACTTGAAGTCCTGAAGTCGGACATTCTCCCATTCATAACGCGCTCGAGGAAGGATAACATCTTTTTGATGTTCATAACGCTCCTCGAGTGCAATCCATAACACATACGAGTCTTCCACTGTCAAGTATTTGGCCTTAGGGTCCAATCTATATGGCGTACGATATAGATGATGGCTTTCACCTTATCTATATCAGTTACTTTGTCATCAACAATGATAGTGAGACTCAGGCCCTGTGAGTGCAAGTGGAACTTTATGTCTAGTTGCCAGTTCAAGTAGTTTTTGCTAGTAGCATCCAGGACGTCGGAATCAATACTCACTATCTTGTCCATTTTATCTAAGCAAGTAAATTAGCAAGAATTAAATATTTTTGAGATAAACATTTATGCAAGCCAGACATATTAGCTTATTGCGTGGATCGGCTAGTCACCATCATAAAAAACGGCATCCAATTTCGATATCATTTGACCCCACAAATGTCGAAATTAGACTTCCAAATCCATTTTGGCAAAAAAACAGCAAAATAATCATGCCTCTCAAGGCATTGGGTCCGATCGCGCCACGTGGCATGATCTGCGTGTGCCACGTGGCACGATCTGCGCGTGCCACGTGGCACGATCTGCGCGTGCCACGTGGCACGCAGAGGGAGCCCTGCACCCGCGCTCAATGAGTGCGGGCCCCGACCGCACGCAGGCTGAGCCTGCGTGCTGTGCACGTGGGTATCTCCCCACAGGTCAGACCCGCTTAAGCGGATCCAACCAGCTACCTCCTGGCGGGTCTGACCCGCCAGGTGCTAGTCAGACCCACAAGCCCACTAAGGGCCTTCCTTTGTTGTTTTGCCTTTCTGGGCTCGTTTGAGCTCCGATTTGAACGTGGTTTCTTCCTGTGGATTTCTCCGAAAGTCCCCTTCGTTCTCATATGTCTTTGTCAATTTAATACCAAGTATTAAGTTGTCCCAAATGCTAAACTTATTTTTGCTTTAAGTTCACAACTTACTTGTCAGCCAAATTACTCCATTTCATCAAATGCATTCCTCTTAACATTCTTCATATTACTAGGACGTGAAAACTGTTCGATGTGAGACCCTACAGCCTGACCCTACTACAGGTTGGGACTCGAAATCCCTAGACGATAGTAACCACGAGCAGCCGGTGTCGTCCATGTTTCGGTATCATAATTACGTGATTGACTGTCGACTAAAGTGTTGCCAGGATCACTCTGACTGTGTTGTTGGATATTGGACTCCCCGGATTTGGTTTTGGATGATGAAAAAACATAAACATAACGTGAACTAACACTTTGTGAGCGCAGTTATGGAGATCGTCGCCAAATTCATATGAATATCAATTACGACGTCTCAAGACTTCTCAAAGTACGTGATCGTTCGTCTAAAGCTTCGTTGAAGCTTATGGACCTATTTAGAAGTCATGAAGATTCGATTGAAGCTATAGAAGACGGTATCGTCAAGTTTTATTTATAGTCTTTAAGCTTCTTTCGTAGCATGTTAAGCCTTGAGTAGGTCTTACGTTTTAATTCTTCATAACGCTCATATCTTAGCTCTAGGATCTTAGTAGAAGTCCATACAATTCTTCCCGAAGCTTCGCGCTTCGATTCGGGACTTCTTGTGCATGTTAGTTGGTTCAAGAAGAAGAACTGACCGACTAGATGGTGATCTAGTCGGTCAGCCAAGCTTCTTGGACCGACTAGTTTCAGTCAGTTAATTCATAGCTCTTTACTGTTTACAGTTAGTCGGTCTAAGTTGACTCACCGACCGACTAGTTTGTGAACTAGTCGGTCAGTGATGCTTCTGTGACCGACTAGTTGAGCTTTCCCTGTACATGCACATTTGAACCTAAGCTACTGTTTATCATTAGTTGGTCTGTGTTCATTGATCGACCGACTAGTTGATGAATTAGTCGGTCAACTTTCCTTCTTAGACCGACTAGTTTAGTTTACTGTACATACCAAATTTTCACCATACTTACTGTTTATTGTTAGTCGGTCTATGTTCATTTGGTGACCGACTAGTTGGTGAATTAGTCGGTCAACATTTGTTCTTGGACCGACTAAGTCTATTTTAGCTCAGACTTCAGTTTTATCTGTTAGTCGGTCTACGTTGAGTAACCGACCGACTAGTTGTGAAACTAGTCGGTCAGCTACTCTTCTTAGACCGACTAGTTCCTTATGTCTGTACTTTGATCTTTTCTCAGTTCACTCATTAGTCGGTTTAAGTTAATTGACCGACCGACTAGTTGATGAACTAGTCGGTCGGTGGTTGTTCTTTGACTGACTAGTTGGGTTAAGAAAAGAGCCGTTGGAGCATTTAATGACTCGAATTTCTTTCTCTCTCTCCTCTATCCTATATATACTTGATGGGCTGCATTCATTGCTGCCAAGGCTAATATTATTGCAAGTTTAGAGATCAAGAGAATTCATTCCAAGCTCATTCAAAGCTCATTCTTTCCATTCAATAATCTCTCCTAACTCTTACTTCCAAAGAGAGATTCATTGAGTGTAAAGCCTTCTAAGCCAAGTGCTTGTTTCTAGGTCACCAACATCCCCAAAGCTCTCCATCGCTGATCTACATCTTGGAGCTAGGGTTTGGTGCCACTTCTTCCTCAAAATCATCCTTGCCCTAATTCGTAAGCAATACTCAAGGCATAGGTATTTTGTTCGGTAAGAAGTTTTCTTATTTCATTTCATATTTGATTTGTAAATTTCACTCTCGGTTGTGAGAGTGTGGTTGTGATCCCGGGTTGTGGGAGTCACAAATTACATTTTGTATGATTTGACTTGTGGAGGATTTTCACAAGTATTTCATAGTGGAAATCTTGAGTTAGGGTTTCTAACTCAAGTATCCGGAGGGGATCCGGGTGGTTGGGACGTAGGATCACCGGGAACAAGTCAGGGAGACTTGGGTGGATCCGAACCCAGTAACATCTCTTGTTAGCATTGTTAATTTTGTTGTTGTCTTCAATTTAAGCTTCCGCAAATTGATTTGGTAGTTGTTTGCATTATAATTAGGAATTATACTCCTTGTTATTTTTAAAGTACTATTCACCCCCCCTCTAGTACTTGTGCAGTAGCTTGTAGGGCATTACATTTGGTATCAGAGCCAGATACTTAGCTATGTCTGCCAACGACAACAAGACCGTGCGTCCACCTTCCGACTATGGCACCTTCAGGAACCGTGAAGGAGCATCTTCGGTGATGGAAGGACATTCCTCAACGAGGCCTCCATTCTTCAACGGTACCAACTACGGGTACTGGAAATGCCGGATGGAAACTTTCCTTCGGAGTGCATCTCTATGGAGGACCACGATGAAGGAATACGTCGAGCCCGAAGAAGAAGACTTTGAGAAATGGACAACCACGGAGGTCGCCGCGGAGGTAAGCAATGCCAAGGCAATGAACGCCTTGCAATGCGCATTGGAGCCCGAGGACTTCAATAAGATATGCACATGTAAGAGTGCATATCAAATTTGGAACTCCCTCCTCATACTACATGAAGGGACGAGTAGGGTAAGAGACTCTAAACTCGTAGTTGTAAACAAAGATTACGAAATGTTTCATATGCAACAGGGCGAGAAGATGAAGGAATATTATGCTCGCTTCGTTGACATCATAAACGGGTTAGAGGCTCTCGGCAAATCCTACACCCAAAAGGAGAAGTGCTCAAAGCTTATCGAAGGACTTCCTTCTTCTTGGGAGAAACGTACCTTCGCCATCGAGGAAGGTAATGACATGAATAAGTATACCGTAGTTCAATTGATGGGTACTTTGATGTCATACGAGGTACGCAAAGATAGCAAGGTGAAGTTACAAGAAAAGATGAAGTCCTATTTGAACCAAGACATGCGTAAGAAAAAGGCGATTGCATTCAAGGCGGCTTCATCCACCTCTACCGATGATGAGGACTCGGAAGAAGAAATGGACATGGAATCCATTGCACTCATGGCAAAGAAGTTCAATCGCTTCTTCCGAAAGGGTAACTTCAAACAAAAATCTAAATTTACTTCTACTAACGCCTCTCCACCTTTGTGCTTTAAATGCAATAAGCCAGGACACATCAAAGCGGATTGTCCTCAAAACAAGCAAAAGGAGAAGTGGAAGGCGCCGAAGTTCGACAAGTCCAAGAAGTACAAAAAGGGGTACAAAAAGGGACTTGTCGGAGCAACATTCACCGACTCCAAGGATTCCTCAAGCGGAGATTCGGACGATGAGAAAGTGGAGCAAGCGCACATGTGCTTCATGGCAAGAGAGGAGCATGATCAATGATCCTCCTCTTCCGATGATAGTGACGACGAAGGCGATGAGGTAACTATGGATGATCTTAGGGATGCTAACTCTCATTTATGGTCTAAATACACTAAATTAGTAAATAGATATACTAAAGTAAAAGATGACCTAGCTAGCATTCAAACCTCACCTAAGACTATCATCACCAACAACGACACCGTTGTTGAAGAGTTAAGAAATGAGATTGTTAATCTCAAATCTAAACTTGAACATGTTTGCATTGAAGATCCGGAAGAACATAAGATAGCGGATTCAACTTTTCAAAACTCGACTTTGAGTATTGAGAACGAGAATCTTAAATCTCGTGTTTATGTGCTCACATCGCAAGTATCCAACTTGGATACTTCTATGCGTTCTCTCAAAGAGAAATATGAGAACACATTAGGCCGAATTAATAAATTTAATAAGGGAAAGGACCATTTGGATAAAATCCTAAGTGACTTACTTCCGGCCAATCACCACATTGGTTTGGGGTATACGATGGGATGTCCATCCAAATCGGCCACTACTTTTGTTAGGCCAACTTCCGGTGACTCTACGAGTGGTAGAAAACACTCTATTGGTAGTTCTTCTACCAATGGTGCTTCCACCTCGTCCACACCCTCTTTCGGAAAGAAACCCACTTTGGGTGGACCTCCAAAGAAGGGGCATGCTTATATGTACACCAATACCATGCCACGTAGGAACACACGTCTTACTCCACCGGCTCACACATATGATGATTTTTATGCAACACATTCTCGGGCACGTGCACACCATGTGAGACACCCTCACGCACGTGTTCCCACACATGCATATGTTCACCCACAACATCATATGAATAATTCTCGTCGTGCACCATTCCATCATGTTTCTTATGCCTATCCACAACATGCATCACGTAGAAATCAACGTCGCATGCATGCACCCAATAGGATGAGGGCTCCCAAGATTTTCACAATTTGGAGCCCAAAGGACACAAGCATGGACGAAAAACAAATGTATATGAATGCTTATTTTTCGGACGTTGTGCATAGTAGAAATTATGTGGGGAAGTCTAAGTCCAATTGGACTTGGCTTCCAAAGGTCTAATCTTTTGGACCCAATGACCTTGGGTACCATGATATGAAATTCTCTATCTTTAGGTGCTCAAGGAAAAGAAAAAGAAAAGGAGCAACAAATTTAAATTTAGCTCCAAGGGAATTGGATACTCGATAGCGGGTGTTCAAAACACATGACGGGTGACGCTAGTTTGCTCTCCGGAGTGGTTCCCATCGCAAATGGAAACCGCGTCGTATTTGGAGGCAACGAGAGCGGAACCATCATAGGTGTTAGTAAAGTGGGCAACCCATCTAAACCCTTAATTAGTGATGTTTATCTTGTTAATGGCTTAAATCATAATCTTATTTCAATAAGCCAACTTTGTGACAAAGGTTACAAAGTTAGCTTTGCGAAAGGATTGTGTCATATTTTAAGAAAAGATAATGATAAATTATTATTTTCCGGCACTCGTCATAAAGATATTTATATTTTGGATCTTCCTAAGTCTTATGAACAATGTCTCGTTGCCAACACAAATGAACAACACTTATGGCATCGACGCTTTGGACATGTGAACTTTGGAACACTTTATAAGCTTTCAAAATTAAATTCCATTAAAGGTTTTTCCGAAGCTCGTTTTTGAAAAGAAAAGTTTTTGTGATTGTTGTCAACGTGGCAAGCTTCCTAAATCTTCATTTAAACCTAAGAAAAGCATTTCTACTAAACGGCCACTAGAGCTATTACATCTAGACTTATTTGGGCCAACTAGAGTTGCTTCCTTAGGAAATGCAAGATATGGACTTGTCATCGTAGATGATTATTCGAGATTTACATGGGTATTTTCATTGTGTAATAAAAATGAAGCTTTTGAAAACTTCACAATTTTTGTTAAGAAAGTACAAAATCTCTTAGGAACCACCATTGTCACTATTCATAGTGATCATGGATGTGAATTTGAGAATGAGTCTTTTGAGACATTTTGTGATGAAGTTGGTATTACACACACCTTCTCTTTCCCTCGTGCATCTCCTCAAAATGGTGTAGTTGAGAGAAAGAATAGGACGCTAGTGGAGTGTACTCGCACTATGCTTGATGATAGCCAACTTGGCCATCAATTTTGGGCGGAAGCGGTACACACCGCTTGCTATGTGTTTAATAGAATACTTTTGAGGCCCGACACTAAACAAACCTGTTATGAATTATTGTTTGGTAGGTTGCCTCAAGTTAAACATTTTCGTGTTTTTGGTTCGAAATGTTTTATTAAGAACACGTATGGTAGTTTGGACAAATTCGATCCAAGATCCGATGAGGGGATTTTTGTTGGATATTCTTCGCGTAGCAAAGCCTACCGGATATTCAACAAACGAACCTCAACGATCGAGGAGTTGCTTCATGTCTCATTTAATGAAGGATTTGTTCCAACTAGAATTTCAAATTATAATGATTCAATGGATGTTTTATGTGATTCGTTTGATAATTCTAAGTCTAATGATTCTATTGATTCTATTGAGACTAACCCGTCTAATGAAGTTGTTGAGAATGTTCCTAGTGATCAATGTATTCCCAAACGGCTTCATACCGTTCGTGACCATCCTCATGAGCAAGTCATTGGCAATATCTATGATAGTGTCAAGACGAGATCGCAAGTGAACTACTTTGCTCATTGTGCCTTTGCCTCCTCGATAGAGCTAAAGAACGTTAATGAAGCATGCGAAGATAGCGCTTGTATCTTATCCATGGAGGAGGAGCTCATTCAATTCGAGAGGAATGAAGTTTGGGAGCTTGTTCCATTGCCATCGAAGAACCACACCGTCATAGGGACAAAGTGGATCTTCAAGAACAAAACCGACGAAAACCAAGTCGTCGTCCGGAACAAAGCTCGGTTAGTTGCTCAAGGCTACCGTCAAGAGGAAGGTATTGATTTCGAAGAATCCTTCGCTCCGGTAGCTAGATTAGAATCAATTAGATTATTATTGTCTTTTGCATGCCATAAGGATTTTAAATTATTTCAAATGGATGTTAAAAGTTCATTTTAAACGGAGATGTCGTTGAGGAAGTTTACGTTTCTCAACCTCCGGGTTTCATAAATGAAAATTTTCCAAATCATGTTTTTAAACTAAAGAAAGCGCTTTACGGTTTGAGACAAGCTCCTCGAGCTTGGTATGATCGCCTAAAGAATTTTCTTTTGGATTTGAATTTTAAAATGGGAGAAGCCGATTCTACACTTTTTGTTAAGCATTCGAATAATGATATAATTTTAGTTCAAATTTATGTTGATGATATCATTTTCGGTTCTACTAACTTTGCTCTTTACGAAGAGTTTTCTAATGTTATGAAGGAACAATTTGAGATGAGCCACATGGGTGAGCTCAAATATTTCTTAGGTCTCCAAATTCGCCAAATGGACGATGCAATCTTCATCCACCAAACGAAGTATACGGTGGAGTTGCTTAAGCGATTTGGAATGGAGAGTGCCTCCGGGAAGAAGACTCCAATGAGCACGACTACGCATCTTGACAAGGATACGGGCGGTAAGGATGTAGACATTCGTCTATATCGAGGTATGATATGTAGTTTACTTTATCTTATCGCAAGTAGGCCCGATATTATGTTTGCCGTATGCGTATGTGCTCGTTATCAGTCTCAACCTAAGGAGTCTCACTTAGTAGCGGTAAAACGTATTTTCCGTTATCTAAGTTATACACTTGATTTTGGATTACTTTATCCAAAATCTAGCACGTATGAGTTAATCTCATATAGTGATGCCGATTATGCGGGATGCAAATCCGACAGGAAAAGTACTAGTGGCACTTGCCATTTTATAGGAAATTCCCTTGTCTCTTGGTTTTCCAAGAAGCAAAATTCCGTATCACTTTCAACCATCGAGGCGGAATACATTGCCGCCGGTGCCGCGTGTGCTCAAGTTCTTTGGATGAGACACACACTTAAAGACTTTGGTATAAATTGTGATACTTGCCCTATCATGGTTGACAACCAAAGTGCAATATGTCTTTCCAAGAACCCGGTACACCATTCCCGTTCGAAACACATAGATGTCCGACACCACTTTTTAGATGATCATGTTGCTAAAAAGGACATCATTTTAGTGTACGTTGAAACCCAAAAGCAAATCACCGATATTTTCACGAAACCCCTAAAGGAGTACTCCTTTGTGCGGTTGTGTCGAGAATTGGGGATTATGGGTGAATCCGAGATATAGGATTCATGTTTCATTCAATAATCTTGCATGCTATTATATTTCGAAATATTTCGTTCATGCTAGACTTATTGGATTTTTCGGGAATTTATGTGATATTTTGAATTTTTGCTCGAATTCATGTTTTGAATGTCGTATTTAAGATTTCGATGTTTAATGGGGTAGTTTAGATGATTATTGAGAGTTTTGCGATATATCGTCCAAGCGTATTGAGGAGAGAACTTGATTATCAATTTTTGGACTCTTTTAGTCGGTTTCAGTTCAACCACCAACCGACTAGATGCTCATCTAGTCGGTTAGTAGAAGAACTTAGACCGACTAACTCAAGCTTTTTGAGTTTCCTCTCCATTTTAACTCTTTAGTCGGTTCATGTTCAGTGACCGACCGACTAGATTGAGATCTAGTCGGTCAGTAAATGAACACAGACCGACTAATTCTGTTCAGTTAAACTTGGTTTCAGCCTCTGTTTGCAACTAGTCGGTTCAAGCTCATTGACCGACCGACTAGATCGTGATCTAGTCGGTCAGTGCTTGAACTGTGACCGACTAGTTGTGCCAGGGACTGTTTGGTCTTTTGAACTCTCGACCGACTTAAACTCAGTTTAGTCGGTTTGTTTTCATTCCAGTCGATCAAAACGTTTCTCCCTCAGATCAAAACCCCCGACCCCTCGCTGTCTTTTCGACTTCCGGCCACTTTCCGACCTCCTCCGCCGTCGCCGGCCGCCGTTCTTCCTCCTAGGGTAACCCTCTCTCCTCCCTCTCCTATCTAGGGTTAGTTTTCCATTCCTAGGGCTAGGGTTAGTTCGGTTTCTAGGGTATCTAGGGCTTCTAGGGTTTCATTCTCATTTCAGCTAGGGTTCTTTTGTTCGATCTCTTGTGTCGTGTTGTGCCGAGATTATGGCCCGAACACGAATCCCGATCACTCCCTCTAACCCCTCGCCGATGACCGTAGAACAAAACCCTTCGGATCCCGAGCATCCAACCCCTCCGAAACATCGTGCCAAGATCACCCAACCTTCGTCGTCTTCGCCTCCTCTCAAGAAGAAGAGGACGACGACCGCCAAGCCTAGAGGTCAAGCCAAGCCCAAGCCTAAGCCCAAGACCAAAGATCTTGCCTCTCGTTCTTCATTCCATACTCCTACCGATTCCGATACGGAGTATAACCCCGAGACAGAGACTCGTAGGGAACCCACTCCTCCTACCCATCCTGAGTCTAGCACCCACCCTCGTACGTCTACCCGTAAGCCTAAGGGAAAGGCTCCGATGCCGGTGGGCGGTGTCGATATTTCGTTGTGTCGCGACGACCCGTTGTGTCTCGCGGCCTACAACCGTATCGAACATTGCCCGCTGCTTCTGGAGCATTTCGTCCAGTTTAGTGACTTCATTGGGTTAGCTGATATTCTTTCGTCGTCGGGTCTTCTCGATTATCTTCGATATGACCCGAAGGCGAATCCTCACCCGTACCCTCAATTGGTGAAGCTTTTCTATGCGAATAGGATCCGGGGTCAGTACGATCAGACCCACTCTGTTGAGACGACCGTTTTGGGGACCCCTATAGTCCTCACAACGGAAATCTTAGGAGACATTCTGGGTATCTCTTCGTCTGGCCTCCTCCCCTCTGATATCTCTGTTGACGATATTTCTTCCTTAGATCAGACCGTCCTCTCTGAGATTTTCCACCAGATTCCTCCTGCCATGATTGGCGTGCCATCAAAATCTTTCAAACCGAATGCATGGGTCCTAAATCTGATTCTGAAGTCGTGCTTGCTTCCCAAGTACGGCTCCTCATCTCTCCCGTCCCAGCCCTTTCTGAAACTGATCTATGCTATCTTCATGGGGAGCTCGATTAATTGGGCTCGCATTATACTCGATAATATTGATTCTTTCGAGTGTATTCACAAGTCCTCTAAATCGGCTCATATCCCATTTCCTTGCTTGTTGACCCTCGTGTTTCGTCACTTCCGTGTCACGTTGCCTCGTGACGATGAGCGTCCCCTTGGTCCTCCCCTGAACGCGACGGCCATCAAGAAATCTCTTGCGGTGCTTCGTCACGTTCAAAGGACGA
Organism: Scilla litardierei; assembly: GCA_030789695.1. Lineage (NCBI taxonomy): Eukaryota > Viridiplantae > Streptophyta > Magnoliopsida > Asparagales > Asparagaceae > Scilla > Scilla litardierei. The sequence continues at coordinate 142,254,300 of CM061133.1, read as the reverse complement.
CTCCTTCAGCGTCTGCGTCTGCCTCTGCCTCTGCTGCTCCCTCTGCCACCCTGGATGATGTCGTACGGTTACTTCGTCGTCATGAGTCTCGCTTGGCTCGTACCGAGGAGGTAGTTTGCCGTATGGCTCATCTGATGGGTGTTGAGCTTCCTCCTTCTGTGTCTGAGGATGAGGAGTTGGATGACTTGGCTGAGGAGGACGTTGAGGAGCTTTGTCGTGCTTCGACTCGTGCCCCCGAGGGCACTTCTGCTGGTACTGCTACTGCTGGTGCTTCCTCTTCCGGTGTTGCTGTTGCTGCTTCGTCTGCTGGTGCCCCCGAGAGCACACCTGTTGCCGCCACTCCTGCGGTGGATACTCCGACTGGTGCTCCCGAGACCACTACGGTTGCTGCTCCAGAGATTTCCACTTCTACCGTCGCTCCTGCTGATCTTTCGGACGGTCCTGCTGATCCAGTCACCTCCTCTGCTCCTGCTGAGCCTGCAGTTGCTTCTGATCCTCCCGCTGCCTCTTGAGTTTCTTCGAGGCCTCTCCCGATACTCATTGGATGACATATCTAGTTGTGAGAGATGTTGGGTAGGATAGTGTGGGTGGCTATGTATTTTGGGTCATTTTGATGTCTTTCTGATATTTTTGATGATGTGTTTGGATGTCTTTTGATGATGGTGTAATTTTTGTTGACACTCCGATATCTCTGATATGATGATGTATTTTTGTGCCCCGATCAGTCGATCGATGTTTTGTATGTCGGTGATGTACTCTGCTTCATATATATATATATATATATACATCGCAGGTGACATCTCATTCTATTGTGCAATTTATAATTTTTTTATGTCTCTGATGTTTGAATTCGTCGCTCGACGACAATAACTTGGGTTAATAGAAATTTCTTCTATGGAAACATAGAATTGTTTTCCATGCACTAGATTAACCAAGAATGTTGATATTGGAGGGTATATTCCATAACTTAATCCGTAATATTGATTTGAGTTTTGATGATTTCGTTTTACGATTTTTCGACTATGGTTTCATTGACACGCCTTGATTTTATTCGTATTCTTTTGGTGTCACTTCAACCGTCGTCGTATTCTACGACTCCCGTGCTTTTCATTTTTTTTGGGCATTGTTGTTGTCGTTGTTATCCTCCCGCTCTTTTTGCTTATGCCAAAGGGGGAGAGATATAATAATAACGATGTGCTAAATGAAAATTTAGAGCATTTTTCCAAGAATCTAACTTGATGTGTTAGATTCAGGGGGAGTTAAGATATATTAATGGATTTTCAAATCCGATATTTCAATAACCTATTTTTGGTACTCGATAATTCAATAATCGATTCTCATTTATATACTTTACTCGCCTGCTTGATGCGTATTATTATTATTTTATTTGGAATTAACGTGTCATCAATGCAGGGAGAGTAAGTAAATTTCATTTGAATTATTATTTTTAATTATTATTTATGTTAGTTTGTCATCACCAAAAAGGGGGAGAATGTTGGATATTGGACTCCCCGGATTTGGTTTTGGATGATGAACAAACATAAATATATCGTGAACTAACACTTTGTGAGCGCAGTTATAGAGATCGTCGCCAAATTCATATGAATATCAATTACGACGTCTCAAGACTTCTCAAAGCACGTGATCGTTCGTCTAAAGCTTCGTTGAAGCTTATGGACCTATTTAGAAGTCATGAAGATTCGATTGAAGCTATAGAAGACGGTATCGTCAAGTTTTATTTATAGTCTTTAAGCTTCTTTCGTAGAATGTTAAGCCTTGAGTAGGTTTTACGTTTTAATTCTTCATAACGCTCATATCTTAGCTCTAGGATCTTAGTAGAAGTCCATACAATTCTTCCCGAAGCTTCGCGCTTCGATTCAGGACTTCTTGTGTATGTTAGTTGGTTCAAGAAGAAGAACTGACCGACTAGATGGTGATCTAGTCGGTCAGCCAAGCTTCTTGGACCGACTAGTTTCAGTCAGTTAATTCATAGCTCTTTACTGTTTACAGTTAGTCGGTCTAAGTTGACTCACCGACCGACTAGTTTGTGAACTAGTCGGTCAGTGATGCTTCTGTGACCGACTAGTTGAGCTTTTCCTGTACATGCACATTTGAACCTAAGCTACTGTTTATCATTAGTCGGTCTGTGTTCATTGATCGACCGACTAGTTGATGAATTAGTCGGTCAACTTTCCTTCTTAGACCGACTAGTTTAGTTTTCTGTACATACCAAATTTTCACCATACTTACTGTTTATTGTTAGTCGGTCTATGTTCATTTGGTGACCGACTAGTTGGTGAATTAGTCGGTCAACATTTGTTCTTGGACCGACTAAGTCTATTTTAGCTCAGACTTCAGTTTTATCTGTTAGTCGGTCTACGTTGAGTAACCGACCGACTAGTTGTGAAACTAGTCGGTCAGCTACTCTTCTTAGACCGACTAGTTCCTTATGTCTGTACTTTGATCTTTTCTCAGTTCACTCATTTGTCGGTTTAAGTTAATTGACCGACTGACTAGTTGATGAACTAGTCGGTCGGTGGTTGTTCTTTGACCGACTAGTTGGGTTCAGAAAAGAGCCGTTGGAGCATTTAATGACTCGAATTTCTTTCTCTCTCTCCTCTATCCTATATATACTTGATGGGCTGCATTCATTGCTGCCAAGGCTGATATTATTGCAAGTTTAGAGATCAAGAGAATTCATTCCAAGCTCATTCAAAGCTCATTCTTTCCATTCAATAATCTCTCCTAACTCTTACTTCCAAAGAGAGATTCATTGAGTGTGAAGCCTTCCAAGCCAAGTGCTTGTTTCTAGGTCACCAACATCCCCAAAGCTCTCCATCGCTGATCTACATCTTGGAGCTAGGGTTTGGTGCCACTTCTTCCTCAAAATCATCCTTGCCCTAATTCGTAAGCAATACTCAAGGCATATGTATTTTGTTCGGTAAGAAGTTTTTTTATTTCATTTCATATTTGATTTGTAAGTTTCACTCTCGGTTGTGAGAGTGTGGTTGTGATCCCGGGTTGTGGGAGTCACAAATTACATTTTGTATGATTTGACTTGTGGAGGATTTTCACAAGTATTTCATAGTGGAAATCTTGAGTTAGGGTTTCTAACTCAAGTATCCGGAGGGGATCCGGGTGGTTGGGACGTAGGATCACCGGGAACAAGTCGGGGAGACTTGGGTGGATCCGAACCCAGTAACATCTCTTGTTAGCATTGTTAATTTTGTTGTTGTCTTCAATTTAAGCTTCCGCAAATTGATTTGGTAGTTGTTTGCATTATAATTAGGAATTATACTCCTTGTTATTTTTAAAGTACTATTCACCCCCCCTCTAGTACTTGTGCAGTAGCTTGTAGGGCATTACATGTGTCCATGACAAATACCGCAGTTTTACTCCCTTCGTCTTAACTATGTCATGTGCATATCCTAGGGTATGGCAAACTATCAACCCCACTAGCTAGCACTGGCAAGTATCTTTCGGTCTATGGTACATACATGTTGTACTTCCTACAACATACCTTGGCCAAGGTTTTACCAAGAGCCGTACGGAGCCTATGACACTAACGTCAAATTAACGAAATAGACGAATCCTCTCTTGATCACTACTCACCTCGTACGCTTCAAGTGTCACCCAACCTAATACCTTTCAGTAGGCTTTGACTCGAATCTAGATTATAGATCTTAGCAACATTGTTTATGCACATGTTCGTACAAGCAACATTATTTACGCACCTGGCTTGGGACAGACCTAGCATCCGTTTAGATCTATCTCTATAGATCTTTACACCTAGTATGTAGGATGCTTCTCCCAAGCCTTTCATGGAGTAGTTAGTTGATAGCCATTCCCTTACAGACTTCAACATCCCTATGTTGTTGCTTATTATAAGAATATTATCCACGTATAGTACAAGGATGACTAAAGAATTTTCACTGGTTTTCTTATAAATACAGGGATCATCCTTATTTTTGACAAAACCAAACTCTTTGACTATTTTGTCAAAACTGCTGTTCCAGCTTCTTGATGCCTGCTTAAGTCCGTAGATAGACCTATGCAATCTACATGCTTTTCCTTCACTCCCACTTACTTCGAAACCTTCTGGCTGAGTCATGTAAATCTGCTCCTCTAAATCACCATTTAGAACATCAATCTTTGTATCCATTTGCCAGATTTCATAGTCATAATGGGCAGCAATGGCGAGTACGATCCGGATAGACTCGTGCAAGGTGACTGGCGAGAAAGTCTCGTCATAATCTATTCCTAGAATCTGACGATAACCTTTCGCAACCAGCCTAGCCTTGTACGTTTCCATCTTTCCATCTGCACCAATCTTCTTCTTGAAGATCCATTTGCAGCCAATGGGAACATTTCCTTTGAGCATGTTTTCTAAGGTCCATACCTCATTTACGTGCATGGATTCAATTTCGGACTTCATTACATCTAGCCATTTATCAGAGTCTCTACTCTTAATGGCATCTTGGAAGCTAATAGGATCATCATCTAATATGATGCTTCCCACAACCCCTCCATCTACGAGAAAATCGTAGTCTCTCCAATTCCGATAGCAACATGTTGTACTTCCTACAACATACCTTGGCAAGGTTTTACCAAGAGCCGTACTGAGCCTATGACACTAACTACCCATTAACGGAAGAGACGAATCCTCTTTTGATCACTCCTCACCTCGTACGCTTCAAGTGTCACCCAACCTAAGACTTTCAGTAGGCCTTGCCTCGAAGCTAGATCATAGATCTAAGCACCATTGTTCACGCCCAGGTTCGTACGGTGATCTCAAGTCCTAATGACCAACTTGCCTATCGTCACTAGAGAGTTATTAATGACAGTTAGTTAATGTTCAACCATTTGATAACTCTTTATTGGGTCGTTCAGTGGACTCATTCTCTAATGAGCACATGTGTCTTGTCTCCGACTTCACTAAGTCACATGATTATGATATCATCAAGGCAAAGACACAATTGTCTGTCTGAAGTGCCGATATCCATATCTCTTGCATCTATGACCATGAACGTTTTAAGACTCTAGCTCATATCGGTCAAACATTTCTCATAATCGTGTTCTCTATCTCGAAACATGTATGACCGAACTATGAGACTAACGAAATTATCTAAGCAACACATTAATAGAGAATTACTCAGCCAATTGATACCCGAAAGCATACTTTCATTCATAAACAAGATGTTTACATAGATAAATTGCCTTGAGGGCATACATCTCTCATCATCTCCCACTTACACTCAAACCCATTTATCATGGTATCTCATACCACATTTACACACTAGTCTCTCCAGACGATCAAGTGCCAGCGCCTTTGTGAATGGATCTGCTATGTTGTCCTCTGAACAAACTCTAAGGAGTTCTATGTCTTTCATCTTCTTAATATCACGTATCAGGTGATACTTCCGAAGAATGTGTCTGGATCTCTTGTGGAGTCTAGGTTCTTGAACCAGACTGATTGGTGCATTATTGTCACAATACAAAGGTATTGGATCTTTAACTGCAAGCACCGTCCCTAACTGGTTTATGAACTTTCTCATCCAGACAGCTTCCTTTGCCGCATCATTGACCGCTATGTAGTCGGCCTCCATCGTGGAGTCTGCAACAGTGTCTTGCTTGGAACTTCTCCAACTGACTGCTCCTCCGTTGAGAGTGAAAACACATCCAGAGATTGATTTGCTATCATCTATATCAATCTAAAAGCTGGAATCTATGAAACCTTCAGCTTTGAGCTCTCCACTTCCATAAATCAAGACCAAGTCTTTAATCCTTCCCAAGTACTTAAGAATTGTTTAGACGGCTTTCCAGTGTTCTTCTCCAGGGTTAGATTGATATCGACTTACTGCACCTAGTGCATAAGCGACATCAGGTCTGGTACATATCATGGAATACGTGATAGATCCCACAGCAGAAGCATATGGGATCTTACTCATGTGTTCCCTTTCCAAGTCAGTTTTTGGAGACATCTTCTTGGAAAGGTTTATTTCATGATTGACTGGTATAAAACCACCCTTACTTTATTCCATGCTAAATCATTTTAGCACGGTGTCAATGTACCTGTCTTGGGACAGACCTAGTATCCGTTTAGATCTATCTCTATAGATCTTTACACCTACTATGTAGGATGCTTCTCCCAAGTCTTTCATGGAGAAGTTAGTTGATAGCCATTCCTTTACAGACTTCAACATCCCTATGTTGTTGCCTATTATAAGAATATCATCCACGTATAGTACGATGATGACTAAAGAATTTTCACTGGTTTTCTTATAAATACATGGATCATCCTTATTTCTGACAAAACCAAACTCTTTGACTATTTTGTCAAAACGGTTGTTCCAGCTTCTTGATGCCTGCTTAAGTCCTAGATAGACCTATGCAACTACATGATTTTCCTTCACTCCCACTGACTTCGAAACCTTCTGGCTAAGTCATGTAAATCTGCTCCTCTAAGTCACCATTTAGAAAAAGCAGTCTTTACATCCATTTGCCAGATTTCATTGTTATAATGGGCAGCAATAGCGAGTATGATCCGGATAGACTCGTGCATGGCGACTGGCGAGAAAGTCTTGTCATAATCTATTCCTTGAATCTGACGATAACCTTTCGCAACCAGCCTAGCCTTGTACGTTTCTATATTTCCATTTGCACCAATCTTCTTCTTGAAGATCCATTTGCAGCCAATGGGAACATTTCCTTTGGGCACGTTTTCTAAGGTCGATACCTCATTTACGTGCATGGATTCAATTTCGGACTTCATTGCATCTAGCCATTTATCAGAGTCTCTACTCTTAATGGCATCTTGAAAGCTAATAGGATCATCATCTAATATGATGCTTTCCTCAACCCCTCCATCTACGAGAAAACCGTAGTACCTATCAGGGGCTCGAGGAATACTATCAGACCTCCTAACGACTGGTTGGGAGATATCAAGTTCAGATTTTCCCACTGGTTCCTACACATGTTCTTGTGTTAGTTCTCCTTCTGAGCTTTTTTCCAGATCTACCACCTTGCCATCAGCTTCCTTCATAAGGAATTCCTTTTCTAAAAAGGTGGCATGTTTGGAGACAACAATCTTTTGTGTCTCCGGATGATAGAAGGTGTACCCTAATGAATGTCTTGGGTACCCAATGAACTTACACAAAACAGATCTATCTTCCAATTTGTCTGGATTATGCCTTTTGACGTATGCAGGACAACCACATACCCTTAAATGATTAAGGCTGGTTTCTTGCCACTCCATATATGATATGGTGTCGTTGGCACAGATTTCGATGGAACCTTGTTGAGAATGTAGATAGAAGTTTCTAGGCCGTAGCCCAAGTGGGAGGTGGGTAACTTAGCTTCACTTATCATAGATCGCACCATGTCTAACAAAGTGCGATTTCTCCTCTCTGACACACCGTTATGGTGTGGTGTGTAAGGAGGCATGACCTTAGAGAGAATCCCATTCTCTTTTAAATATGTAAGGAATTCATGGCTCAGGTATTCTCCTCCTTGATCAGATCGAAGGATCTTAATGTTCTTGATAGTCTATTTTTTAACTTCGTTACAATACTCTATGAATCGCTCAAATGTTTTGGATTTGTGTTTCATCAAGAACACATGTCCAAACCTAGAGTGATCATCAGTAAAGGTAACAAAATATTAATATCCTCTTTTGGCTAATGTAGACATATGTCCACATACATCAGTATGTACTAAACCCAAGAGTTCAATAACTCTCTCCCCTTGGCTTACAAAAGGAGTTTTGGCCATCTTTCCTTTGAGGCAAGACTCGCAAGTGTCGAATGACTCATAATTCGAGAGGCCCAAGGACCCCTCTTTATGTAACTTGCTGAGTCTCTTCTCTCCGATATGGCCTAGTCTACAGTGCCAAAGATAGGTTTCATTATAACCCGATTCCTTACGTTTTCATGTATTAACATTTAATACAACTTCATTATTCAAAGTCTACACACCATTGTTGAGGGTCCCAAAACCTAGCAACTTACTATCAAAGAAAATGTTCGTAACATTTTTGTTGATAATAAATTATAACCTTCTCTGGCCAAGGCCGAGACGGAGATAATATTGCATAGGAAATTTAGGATATAGTAACATTGCTTCAGAAGCAAGTAATTTCCATTTGCCAATGTGTGTTTGACGTCTCCCACGGCTACAACAGCAAAATTTGCTGCGTTACCGACCTAGAGAACAACTTCATTCTCTTCGAGCCTTCTTTTAATTCGCATTCCCTGTAACTGGTTACAAATGTGAGAGCCTGCACCAGTATCTAATACCAATGCATTAGAAGTCACTGAAAGAATTACAATTTGTATGATTATAGAAGTTGAGGCATTAGAATGCCCTTTCTTCTTATGTTCCCATACTGCTTTTGTTTCCCTTTTCCAGTCATTATTATTATAACTAGTTGATTTAGTCTTATCTTGGATATATTTAATTACACCCGTCATGCTGCAAAGAATATACTCCTAATATTAGCATATGTTCATTACTATTTAAAATATAATAAGATTGGCTTTTATCAAATTACATTCTCCCACTATTTTAAATATTTTTAAGCCGTAATAATAAACAATTTATTATAATAGAAAATTTGTGGGAGATGGATCCAACCACCCTGAGTCTCATAACCTTGAGTGTGCTCAACAAATTGTTTTGACTCTACAGTTGGTAGACGAACTCTTCATCAATCATATAAAATATGACTCCCTATACTATTTTACACTTAGCCACTTATGATCATGAGTTTGCTCATCAAATCACAATGGCTAGCCTAGTCAGACTCTTGTTTTCGTGTCTAGCTTAACTTGCATCGGCGCTCGGTGTATTCACGACACGACGGTTTGGGTCAAGGCTAGACTACATCATATGTATAAGAAGTTGGTTTCTATAAGGTTGCCTTGTCACAGCTTGAGTGTGCTCAACAACTGTAACATAGGTCCTATTGTTGCCAAGCTCTAAAACAAGGAGGACTACGTTTTATCTTGAAAAAGATTATTAACGTATTAGACTTAGGTAAAGTTCAGGGTATCATATAATCATGATTCGTGTCATTACGGTCCAGCAGACAAGGCCAGGGAATTGACTAAGCCAGAATCACTAACTCCAAGTCTAGCAAGGGTGATCCAACAAACTTAGCCAAGCACATTGACCGGATCATGGTCCATTGAATAAGACTTGTCAATTATATATGTGTACCATAAACTAAAAAGGTTTTTATTCAGAACTAATTAATCTTATCAACTAGTGAATCCTTAAAATTCAAAATTTTATGGATTTGTTAATAACTTTTATTAGGTCCTTATCAACTATAAGGAATGATTTATGAGGTGCTATCATAATCGTCCATTAGGCATTTAAAACAATTTTAAATCATAGCAGAAACAATCCAAAAATTATCTTATAATCATTATATGGCTTTTAATGGCTAACCTAACAAGGTTTTCTTGTGTTATCAAATAAGCAAGAATTAACATAGCCATTTTAAAGATTCCAACTTAATAACATCACATGAATTAAGTTCCTAATTATCACATAATTAATTTTTATGTTTCTAAAAAACATAACATGCAAACCATTTGAATATTGCGGCATTAGATCAGCGTATATATGGCTTTGATACCAATGTTGGGGTTTTCAAGGACTCTTAGGGCATAAACTATGCACATCCTACATCGGACGGACATTGGAATCAAAAGAAGCGGCGAAAACATTATTAAAATCTTTAATAATTCACTAAGGAAGCATGCACCCTAGCCAGGATAATCTACTAACTCGGGTTGGGTCCGACCAACACGAAGAGAGATCTAACTACTGCAAAATATGATAAGCATAAAAGAAACTAACTTACCCAGAACTTTGCTAGCACTAGCAAAGTGTTCCGAACGGTTTCCCGCACCGCGCCTCGAGCTGAACCACTTCCTGAACCGCACCACGCTGCGCCTCGCCCTGAGCTGAACTGCTTCCCGAGCCGCACCGCGCCTCCGAGCCAATTACTTGCCGAAGAAGATTTCACTTAAGTAGATCCACGTCAGAGACTTCTGGTTCAGATCCAACCTCCTCGCTGTCTTGATAGGACTCGATTGGAGGATAGGAAGAATATAAGAGGAGGAGTAATTTTAATTCATTGATCAAGCGTGCTCAAAAATTCAGAGCTTCTCGAATAGGTGACTTGGTGCACATTTCAATGAGGAGGGCAACCCCTATTTATATAGGGAGCCGGCCCCTCCTCTCTTGCTATGAGCAAGGTGGGACAATAAAATGGGCAATAGGGATTGATTTCTCTAGAAGTCCAAACTTATAAAATCATCCATAAATCCATTTCTGAGTTTCGACTTTTAAACAACCTGTCAAATTGAAGATCTCGAGACAACTATCGCATAGAAAAAACTGCATTCAATTCCGATATCATTTGACCCCTCAAATGTCGAAATTAGACTTCCAAATCCCGTTTTCGCAAAAAACAGCAAAATAATCACACCTCTCAAGGCGTTTGGTCAGATCATGCGACATGGTGCGATCTGCACGCACCACGTGGTACATGCACAGGGAGCCCCCGCACCCGCACTCAATGAGTGTAGGTCCCGCCCACACGCGGGCTCAGCCCGTGTGCTGTGCACGCGGGTTGATTAGGATTCAATATTGCATATTTTACCCCTCATTAGATGGTATTTTGTGCATAATTTGTATTCATTTTGGCTCCGATTCATGCATTTTGATGATATCACTTAATATTCGAGCTTACCATTTACATCTGCATAAAACGTAATTTTTGCAGCTTATTGGCATCTTCATCTTGGTCTCCGATTACTTTTCAGTTGAAGCTCGTGAAGTCCCGATTCCAACGCATATTTTTCCAGAATTTTTGGAGGTCGGAGCAATTTACTACATTTTTTGGAAGACATGGTGACGGTGCTGAAAATTTCTGGGTTGGAAATTCTGATATTCCCCTCTTGTGTAGAATTCTGATATCATTCCATTGTATATTCCGGCCTAGTGATATTTTTCAGTCGTAGTACACTTTTTTACGGTTCCATCTCTGCTCGGAACACGTCATTCCGATGTCGGATGATTTTTCTAGAATTTTTGCAAGACAGGGTGACGATGCTGAAATTTCTGCTGATTTGGGCATTGCTTGCTGGTTTTGGGCCAGAATCCGACATGTTTAACTTATTTCCAAACTTAGTTCGGCTGAGAACTTTTGGGGGCTGCTATTTAGGTCCTTGGGCAGCCCTCATTACCCCGAAGCCCCATTGCACACCTCTCTCAACTTAGTGCTAAATTTTGGGGAGATCATCGGAGCAAGGCGGAGATGATCATGGTTGCTCGGGAGTGACACCTCGGTGATTTCGATCCCTCTCTCTTTACTTAGATCTAGGGTTTATTCATGTAATGGATGATTTTAGATTTAATTGACTCATTTTCATGTTTTACTCTTGATCTTTGGTGTTTGTGCTTTCGATTCAATGCTTGGATGTTTTCATTGCTTTTTTCGTGCTTGGTCGGTTTAGTTCATGCCTGTGATTCGAACCCAAACCCGGGTCATCACTCATTGGTAGGCCTAACAAGCCATCCGTGGTGGGCAAGTAGCTTAGTCGCCTACTACTCACCACGTTGACCTCACTCCATAGTGGGGAATAACTCGAGAGAGCTCATCCTACACCCTTCACCATTCCGCACGCCAAGTGTTTGGTTGAATGTCAAGCTCGCCTCTTCGCTTGATTGAGCTTCCGAAACCTTGTCCATAGCGTGTAATGTTGGTAGGTGGCCCCCACTAGTCTTTCTCCCATTCTCTCCTCTTCTAAAAAACCAGTAAATATAGCGTGCGATTTCTCGTCATCCCGCATCCATTTTTGACCAAATGTGCGATTTCAAACGACTCTTTCCCGTGATCCGACCTGGTACTCACCGGTTATAATTTTATATTACATTGACGCTCCTACACTTGGGAGTGGAAGGCGTGCTTCCTTTGCACAATTTCCGATTCAATCAATTGGCGACGTTGCCGGGGAAGACGGTTTTAAAATTTTTCACATTTTTGATCGAACTTGGATGTTTTGACGAGGAATTTATTTCTATTAGTGTGAGTCCTTTTCTATTCTTAAATTTTCACTTATTATTTCACATTTCCTCATTTTTCGATTTTTGAGTCTTTTCGTTCTTATTTTTTGTTTTCTTTGCAAATATGGACAAGGATGTTATATATTCGGATTTCATATCTTGGTTGACCCAATCCCTACATACTTTCCATGGTACGGGGGAGGAGAACCCATTTTTACACATCCGGGAGTTCGAAAATATCTGTGCCCCTCTTTTTCCACATTTGCAAGGGCTCGATGGGGACGAGCAACTTCATTGTTTATATCTTAAATATTTCCCTTATTCTTTGCACGACGATGCTTTCGCTTGGTTTGATTCGTTGCCTCACGGCTCATTTCCTACTTGGGTATCTTTTCAGGCTGAGTTTGTTCGAGTTTTATTTCCTAATTGCAGGATTCAGGATGTTCGACAGCGCAGCGGAGTTCGAGCTTCGCCCAGGTCGAGGGAAATTACTTCTACCCGGCTTGGGACAAGTTCAATGATATTTTGCTCAACTGTACAGAGCATGGCTATGCGGTGCATGAGCTTATTGGTTTCTTCTATGGAGGACTGCAACTGCAAGTGCAGGAGTACATAGAGACAACGAGCGAGGGCACTTTCTTTGACAGGACGCCTGAGGACGCTTGGATATTCTTGATGGACCTAGCAGAGTTCGGGCGGCCATGTAGAGACTTTTTGCGCTTACTTCCAGATGCCGGCCCCAGTTTTTGTCTATTGGATGATACATGCTAGACGTCCAGCTGTAGCCTGAGGAGCCATCTGGAGGCCATTTCCATTGCGACCCCATTGAGGATCACACTCTACATAGTTCGGGGGTACAGTGGAGCTGAGTAGGAGAAGCGGAGATGCCATATTTTTATGAGCATGAGGAGCGCGATGTCAGAGTGCGTGTCGACCACGACAGTGACACGATGCATTTTTAGTTTGAGGTTGAGAATGAAGCAGATGTGCATGATGGCCAAGAGCAGATTGAGGACACCATGGAAACTGAGCCACAATCCACTTCAGAGTTAGCTTCACAGGTCTAGGCGGTTGAGTACTTAGTGAGGACGACTGAGATGCACTATTTCTAGGATGACGAGGATGATACGTGCTTGGATTTGTCCGAGACAAGATTACCTCCAGTCACATCTTAGATGTCAATTCCCTCGCCTCAGGATGCGCACTTGCCAGTTATCGAGGAGATTTGTCAGGAGCAGTTACCAATTGTGGGGAGTGCCGTAGAGATCATTGATGTTGATGTTGATGTCAAGAAAGAGGATAGCGATGGGGATTGCGACATGGTATATGTTGAGCCCGAGCTCCCTCTTACTTCAGTTTTCTCTCTGCATCCACTTCCACCTCCACTTGAGGCAGTGCATCATCCCGAACCTAGCATCATATCTCAGGGAAGTTACCATCTTTCTTTTCCCTCCACCTCCGAATCAAATTATTTAATTCCATATCATAATGATTCGGATTGTCGTAATTTGATCGTAAATTCATTTATTCATTTCGACGACCCATTTTGGCAAGCTTACACTTGGATGGGCGCTCTCGCCCAATTATTTTTGACACGACCTATCTCTCCCATTTGGCAGAAACCCATCATAAGGAGATGCTTGGGGTTCTGTCGCTTCCCACTAATGCTCGCAATGGAGGTAGGGCATTGGACGTGGCGACGCTCACTGAGGAGCGTAAGGATATGATCGAGCAGTTGCCACACCCTATGTACACACGAGATCCGGCGTTTTTCACGGTGTGTTCTTTCCTTAATTAGTGTAAATAGTGTTTTAAATTTCGTTTGCTTTCACTTTTTTTCTTCATGCATGTTTTTCATTTGTTAGAACTTTTGTGGAGTCATCATCTCATTTTTGTCATCACCATTACATGCACACGGTTCATATGCCATCCTTGCTCTCTTGCTAGTTATTTGCTTAGTCTCTTGCATGTTTCATCTTCGTGCATGTTTTCAGATTCAAATTCTATTTTCAAATCGTAAATTGTGATTGTCATGTATTTGATTGCTTTTTCTTCATGAAATCAATTGTAATATGCCATTTATGATGTGAGTGCATAACTCCATGAATTTTGTCTTCAAAATGGGTTAAATTAGTTTTGATTTGCGATGCATGAGTATGGAATAAGCCAATTAAGTAGAGTAGTTTTCACTTCGATGTGTTTTGATTATGTGCCTAGTGTGATTGGTTGGTGTGTTGAAAAAAGAGAAAGCAAGCTAGCTAGCTAGCAAAATAGAAAAAAGAACAAGAACAAGAACAAGTGCATCGTTCTTCTAGTTTTGTCGAGTAGTCGGGTCCTCGTGCCTCAAGAAGCATTGTGGATTCACGCCGAAAGATATGATTTAGGGAGTTCACGAGAAAAGAATAAGTGAATCTTAGGTGATTTGGGTTATTAGGTCTGCGGGGTCCTTTTTGGCCCAATGCCCTGAAATCGTCTGATTTGTAAGTCATTGACCGAAAACTCATTACATGGGTCATCCTAAGTTTCACACAAAGAAAAAGAAGAATAAATTCACACATTCAACCTCCACAAATTAGGAAAGTGTTGTTTTGGCAAAACCCTGAGATTTGTGAAACTATGATACAACGTTGTGTTTTAATCCTCATCCGTGCAAAACATTGCTTGTTCTCCGTTATTTGAACCAAATTAAAGTGTTGTTTATGGGTTTGATCTCATTCATGGATTGGTATATTGAATTTGAGATTTTGTTGAAAACTTTATTTTCGCCATGAATAAATTTGAGTTTGATATGTGCTTTGATTGAGAATCCGAATATATCGCTTGTTTTGCTAGGGACTAGCAAAACGCTAGCTGGAGGGTGTGATTAGGATTCGACATTGCATATTTTACCCCTCATTAGATGGTATTTTGTGCATAATTTGTGTTTATTTTGGCTCAGATACACAAATTTTGATGATATCACTTAATATTGGAGCTTACCGTTTACATATGCATAAAACATAATTTTTACAGCTTATTAGCACTTCATCTTGGTCTTCGATTATTTTTCAGTTCAATTTCATGAAGTCCTGATTCCAACGCATATTTTTCCAGAATTTTTGGAGGTCGGAGCAATTTACTACATTTTTTGGAAGACATGGTAACTGTGCTGAAAATTTTTGGGCTGGAAATTCTGCTATTCCCCTCTTGTGCAGAATTCTTCTATAATTTCATTGTATATTCCGGCCTAGTGATATATTTCAGTCGTAATACACTCTGTCACGATTCCATCGCCGCCTGGAACATGTCATTCCGATGTCGGATGATTTTTCTAGAATTTTTGTAAAAACAGGGTGACGGTGCTGAAATTTCTGCTGATTTGGGCATTGCTTACGGTTTTTGGGCCAAAATCCGACCTGTTTAACTTATTTCTGGACTCAGTTCGACTGAGAACTTTTGGGGGCTGCTATTTAGGTCCTTGGGTAGCCCTCATTACCCCGAAGCCCCATGCACACCCTTTCAACTTAGGGCTAAGTTTTGGGGGATATCATCGGAGCAAGGAGGAGCTCAAGGCAGAGATGATCATGGTTGCTCGGGAGTGACACCTCGGTGATTTCGATCCCTCTCTCTTTTACTTAGATCTAGGGTTTATTCATGTAATGGATGATTTTAGAATTAATTGACTCATTTTCATGTTTTACTCTTGATCTTTGGTGTTTCTGCTTTCGATTCAATGCTTGGTTGTTTTGCTTTTTTCGTGCTTGGGCAGTTTAGTTTGTGTTGGGTTGTGAGTTCATGCGGGTGATTTGAACCTAAACCCGGGTCATCACTCGTTGGTAGGCGTAACAAGCCATCCGTGGTGGGCAAGTAGCTTAGTCGCCTACTACTCACCACGTTGACCTTACTCCGTAGTAAGGAATAACTCGAGAGAGCTCCTCATACACCCTTCACCACTCCATACGCCAAGTGTTGATTGAATGCCAAGCTCACCTTTTCGCTTGATTGAGCTCCTAAACCCTTGTACATAGAGTGTAGGGTTGGTAGGTGGCCCCCACTAGTCTTTCTCCCATTCTCCCCTCTTCTAAAAACCAGTAAATATAGCGTGCGATTTCTCGCCATCCTGCATCCATTTTTGACCAAACGTACGATTTCAAACGACTCTTCCCTGTGATCCGACCCGGTACTCACCGGTTATAATTTTATATTGCATTGACGATCCTACACTTGGGAGTGGAAGGCATGCTTCCTTTGCACGTTTTCCGGTTCAATCACGGGTATCTCCCCTCGGGTTGGACCGGCTTAAGTAGGTCCGACCCGCTACCTCCTGGCGGATCTGACCTGTCAGATACAGATCAGACCTGCAAGCCCACTAAGGGCCATCCTTTGCTGTTTTTGCTTTTCTGGGCCCGTTTGAGCTCCGAATTGAACGCGGTTTCTTCCTGTAGATTTCTCTAAAAGTCCCCTTCGTTCTCATGCGTCTTTGTCAATTTAATACCAAGTATTAATTTGTCCCAAATGCTAAACTCTTTTAGCTTTAAGTTCACAACTTACTTGTGAGCCAAATTACTCTATTTCATCAAATGCATTCCTCTTAACATTCTTCCTATTACTAAGACGTGAATACTACTTGGTATGAGACCCTACAGGCTGACACTACTACAGGTTGGGACTCGAAAACACTAGACGACAGTAACAATGAGCAGCAGGTGTCGTCCTGACCCGCCCCCCGGCGGCTGCGCGCTAGATGTGTGCAATGATGCGAATGTGGGCATGAGATTTAAATATTTGTAACCACAAGCGCACGGTGTTGTAGTGTGGCTTGGGGGTCGAACTCAGGGAGGCGTGGATGTGCTTGTGTCAAAGAGGATCAAAATCACCCCATGGGCAAGCTAGCCCAGATCGAATGATGGGTTGTCACGGTAAAGGAATGCAAGGTATAGACAATATGAAGGAAAAACCCGGGACTTTGGTTTCCACCCTATCGAGCGACTCTCGCCGATACGGCCTACGGGTAAGATAGCGATCGGAATTAGGGTCTAAAGGTGAGATGTTGCCTCTGAAAGTGGTACCGACATCCCATGGGCCCGATATTCCGGTCGGTGCCCAGGATGATACGCCGGACTTCCCGGGTTCGATCAGTGGGCACTCCCGTGTCCATTAACACTGATCGACTCCTAGAGCACTAAGCTCGCAACGATTACTCCCAACGTCTCATCCTGCCGCTCCCGCGCGCTAGGATTTGGCGTCTACGCTAAGGGCGTGAGCTATGGCTAGGGAGTCAACCGCCAAGTTTATTCCCCCTTAGCCCAACGGTCAAAGGCGGTCTTTTTCCCACCGATGACAATAAAACACCCCGTGGAACCGTTAGATTCCTAATCCCTATCGATTTCCTAGCCCTATGGACGCATCGGGAAGAGCCCACGAAGGGGTTTCCGACAAAATCCCAGATTTGGGAACTACTCACACATATTTAGTAAAAAGCGATCTAAACAGAAATCGACCGTAAAAATCATGATCAGACAATAGAAATGCAATGGTAGTAAAGCAATTAAGATAATACTAAAGTTTGACAAAGATCTGAAAACTTACAAAAACTGGAAAATTACAGCCGTCACAAAATGAAGAAAACAGCAAAAAATAACCAACTCCCGAATCTGGGAAACCTAGGGTTCTATATTTAGAAAACGACATCACCCGATCGGTTGACAAGTCAACCGATCGGGTGTCACGCCCCACTTCCCAAAAATATGGAGGCGAAGCGTGAGAAGGTCCGCTCAGACTTGAAGCTGCAAAGCTGCAAGTCCGATAAGCGTCAATCAAATTTAAACTGCAGGTCCTTGCAACGCGAACGAAACAAAGATAATAATAATGAAATGAGACAAAAGAGATATCTCAGAATATCCATAAAATAAGTTTCAACATCACAGGAAAAGCCACCAGGCTAAAAGAAAAAGAGTCTAAAGGCTCAAACATGGCCAACAAAAGTACAATGTACAAAACAAAGGTGCCACACACCGACAACTAACAACAAAACCTAAAACAAAAGAAAGCTAAGCAAGAGTCACCGGTGTCCACAAAACTCCTCCTGGTAAACATGGACTCAGGCTCAGCGTCAGCAAACCTCACATACTCAGCAACGGTCTCTGGCTCAAAGTCTAACATATGACACCCAAAAGAGCAAGGGGCACATGTCAGCAAGTCTACAAGAGACTTGTGCAAGGAAACTGAAAGTAGGTAAAGCAACCTAGCAGTTCTAGCATGAATGCAATGACATGGCAGTTTAAAGTATGAGTGCAACAAGTAAGGTAAGTAAAGTAAAGTAAAGTACGAGCATGGCATTTAAACATGGCATGGATGACAAGTTTTACAAGTAACACTCACTAGTACAAGACAAGTAAAGTAAGCACCTCGTGCACAGAGATTCCGCCTTCTGGCTAGAGTGGCTGATCGGGCCACTCCTAAGCTCAGGTGATCGTTTATCCCTACCCCTCCACGTGTATCGAGCCAGGGCCTTACCCCCGAACGGTAATGCTCGCTTCTGGATCATGAGCCAGGAAGTGTTTTTAACAAGTATGGCATAGGGGTGCACCTAGCCGGACAAGGAAACCGGGCATTGGCTTTTGACCAACACATGAGGCCCGTTCCCAGGAAGTAGTATTCAAGAAGTACAAGTACAAGTATTGTAGCGTGTGCTACGAATGCGACATTCAATGCATGGATGACATGACATGGCAAGTGGTAAAGCGTACAGGTAAGGAAAGTAAACATGATAGTTTAGTATGCATGATCAACAAGTTAAAGAGTTGGATCTAGCTTCGTTGTCAAGCTAGATCAATTTAGGTGACGGATCTAGTTTCGTTGTCAAACTAGATCAAGTAGGCGTCTAGCCAGCTATCATTTCATTGACTAGACTCTTTTACGCTAAAAACAAGGAAGTGGCCTAAAAACATGGCCCTACACAAGAGTTGGCAAGTTTCACTTGCCTGCAAGTACAACGTCTGAGAAACACCGTCCAAGAGAGTCCAAGTCACAAATAACCTACGTGCACAAGTCCATCGGCCTAAAGTCCATATTATTAATCTTGATTAGTGAATTTAAAACATTTAAAACATTTTAAAAACCTCAATTTTAGTCTTGATTAACAGGCAATGAGTTGGGGGTCCTAGGGGTGCAAAGCGTTACCTCAACACGACGCGAAAGCTACACTGGCGTCGGGTAGCGACGCCAGGGGTTGGAATAAGAGAACGCGCTCCAAGTCCTGATTCCAATATAGATTCCTCGCTGGAAGGTTCAGAGCATCAACCGGAGCGACGATTCCAGATTCCAAAGCTAGCACGTGCGACGACGGCCTACGACGTGTCGCAACGTCGTACACGGCGAATATTCAGAGAGAAAGCACCTAAGTGGGGCCTACAGTAGTCCTAAGGACCAATAGGGGACCCACAATACCTCTGGAGAACTTGGGGGGCCCACGGTGGCAAGTGGTGCGACGGGTGCGGGGTTGCGACGTTTGGCTCTCGGTCGTACAGCCTCGGTGCGGGGGATTCCATCGGTCGGGAACTAGGGGAGCGGGGTTGCAGCGCTTGGGGGTGTGCAGCGGTGCGGGGGTGTGCTTGGTGCGGGGTCTTGCTTCGGTCGGAGCGGGAGACAGCGCCGGTCGGGCGCTGCAGCGGGGCGTTGCAACATTGCAACGTTGCAACGAAGCGGGGAGCGGGCGTGAGCGGGCGGTTGCTTCGGTCGGGCACGGGGCGATGCGGGCGAACGGAGCGGGGGCTTGCAGCGGTGCGGGCGCGGAGCGGAGCGGGGGAAATCTCTCGGTCTGACCGAGATATTCTCTCGGTCGGAGCGGGCTTGGTGCGGAGCGGTTGCAGCGGGTGCGGAGCTGCCTTGGTGCGGGCGGGAGCGTCGGTCAGGGCGGGGATTTTGGGGTGTTTGGCTCGGTCGGTGCGGGCGACGGTGCAGCAACGTTGCGATGATTCGTCGCAACGTCAAATTTGGGTTTTGGAAGCGGCTATGGTTATTTTCTTGTGAAAATAGGTCTTCCTAAAGGTTGTTTATATATTGTAGATGGGTTGACTAGGTCTAGGGCTAATCCTAATGGGATTAGGAGTTTAAAATAATTTAAAATTCAAATCTCACCATCTCCAACTCACCCAAGGCTTGGGTGTGGCCCAAATGAGCTGGAAATTGGCACAAAAATTCTTTAAAACGTTTTAAACTCAAATAAATTTTCTTTGGCCGAAATTGATTTAAAACCTAGCTTTTTAAAAATATTTTAAACCTTGCTAAAAATATAAAAGTGGTCAAATGAATTCCAAAAATTATAAAATAAATATCGTGGTGATCGTGGTGACGAAAATGAGCTAACTAAGAAGACGGATCTCAATTTTGACGTCGGACGACGAAACTAAAAATAGAAACGTCTCCCGTCAAAAGTGAAAATCGCAACGTCTCATCGAATAAGATTAAATTGTGGGAAAACGACTCGAGAACGTCGTTCCAAATTAGTGCCACAACTTACTACTCTCAGAGACGTTCACAACGGCATATCACACTAAAGTGTTCACAAACAAACAAAGTCTTAAATTAATACGTGCACGGTCAAAAGCACGTGTACGAACAACGTACAACGAAAAGTGGTCGTTACATCCTCCCCACCTTAGAATAAAGTCCGTCCTCGGACTTTCTAACATATCTAGTCACTCTAGTAACTACCCTAATCAAGTCACATATAATTCAAACGGGTATAGTCATTACAAGTGCTTATATATGCACTAGGTGGTCAACCATTAACACTACCAACATGTACACACACACACACACACACACACACACACACACACACACACACACACACACACACACACATATATATATATATTCACGTACGTCATACACTTATACCTATTATAGTCAGTCAACTTCATACATGTATTTCAATCACATATATAAGCATACATCCCTTACATAACTACTACTTACCTAACACCAAAACAATATTTCAGATACTCATATAAGTATGGTCTTACACTTGCAAATACAATCATTGCTCTACGTATAGATAGCTACTTATGCACAAACAACATGGGTATACAACTCCCTAATATTTCCTAGTATACATCCAACACATCAACTCATTTGATCATACCATACCATTTTTAAATCAAGCTTCACTATATCTAATATACATTCACCACTACTATAGTTTCACAATATATAGTCATTCAAACACATGCAAATAGTTCACCATATATTCACATCACATACGGTCCTATAACTGTATTTACGACACGCCACGTATACCATAGTCATCAATACATATAACAAGGCACATACTTACCCGTGCATGGTGCACACCCATACACGCTAACATTTCATTTACGCATACCAATCGTACCATTATATAGTTAGCACATCTACACACCTAGTTTAGCTAGTACACATACGTTCACACGAGCAAGTCCTTAGTAATTAACTATACCACAAGACCAACACCTATAACTATATACTGGTGTAGCGACCCACAATCATGTGCGTAACACAACCAGGCACAAACACTTCTATCACTATACATACATCAAACATTGCTATATTCATACTACAAACATACATTCAATATACTTAGAGTATACCCACTCAAGCTTGAGTGAGACTCAATACACATATCAGAATATTCTACATACGTAACACAGCATTTATACCTATACCAATACTACTCCAATATATATGTCTACCAATACGACCATATAAATTCCATAAGTCAATCACACTTAATATTTAGTCAGTTAATACTCACATAGTTCAATCACTCTATATACCATAATAATAATAATACAGACATCAGCACACATATAATTATAATACACTCCCTAATACATGCATACGCATTCATCGTATAGTCACACACATGTAACATATATATTCACACGATAGTCTACTACCTATAATTAGTATACTAACACATCTATACATACATAATTAAGATGTGCAATAGTCGTGTATACCTTACGGTATGCACGCATGCAACATCCCGCAAAAGCAAGCAATACCAATCAAAATTATAATCCTACTACCATATGTATATCACCTATATACTCAGGCAACAAAACATAACTACTTACGTCTAAGCACAATACATATCTACCTACGAGCACATACTCACACGTACTAATATATGGGTCACTCAATAGGCCTACTCACTTAACTATACGTACACTTATTATTATCACACCTAGCATACACATAGCTTTACCAATCATTTTATTTCAATCATTACAAGTATCTCTAACTACATACACTCCATTAGATATTCCATCACTAACTCTTATATACACAGGCATCTCTAGTATGGTATAGCTAACCACACACAAAGCTATAAATACTAACACACAAACAACCTCATAATATCACGAATAACTCCGAGTATATATATATATCACACAATAGGAAAGCATTAAAGTATTATGGGGTTATACTCATTCAACCCACGTACACAACTTAGGTACGTGCACTACGACTACCTCACAAGGTCAAAGGTCTACTAACAACTTAGAGTTGACACAGACATTGACGGGCACTAAAGCCTAAGCAATAAAGGGAGGTCGAGGTCGAGAGCATGACGAGGGAAGGATCGATAAGCACGAGTTTAGATTAGGACGAATACAAGGAGACAGCTTGGTTAGGTGAAACAGTGATTCACTGGTGAATGTTTAGGTAGAGGGAAGGGAGATGTAGTGATACTTATATAGGATAGGGGAAGGAACTAGCGTAAATAACATAAACTATAATACATGGAATCTGAAAACCGTTGCACTTCAAAAGTTGGAATCCGCGTCCGTATAAAAATATTTGGAGATCGATAAAACGAGTTGTTCAAAATAAGTTTGAGTCGAATATTTCATAATAAGAGAAAATGATTTAGTGGCTTATACAAATTCATAATAAAAGAGTAAATCATTTACACGAATATTTAAGACGTAGTTTAGAAAATATTATACGGCAGTGATTTAATATAAAGCTGGCAAAAGCTTAAAGAATGAAATTAAAGTAACTGAAGAATTTAAGCTCGGGTTAAACGCTTTCAAAGTCTTTAAGCCGGGGAAAGGAAATTTAAAATGTTCAATATTGGAACTACTTTTAGAGGAACCAGGATGTGCAAAAAATAAAACTGGTTTACACAAAGCTTTTAGCATACGAGCACAACGAGCCTGGCACGGATATAAAAAATAATTGAAATTCAATTTAGTCTAGAAATTTTTCTAAAAGTATGTATGGTGAGCGGAAAGATATTAATAATTGTAATGCCCTACCAGCTACTGCACAAGTACTAGAGGGGGGGTGAATAGTACTTTAAAATAATAAGGCGTATAATTCCAAATTAAATTGCAAACAACCACCAAATCAATTTGCGGAAGCTTAAATTGATTGACAACAATGAAATAAACAAAGCTAACAAACGATGTTAATGGGTTCGGATCCACCCAAGTCTCCCCGACTTGTTCCCGGTGATCCTACGTCCCAACCACCCGGATCCCCTCCGGATACTTGAGTTAGAAACCCTAACTCAAGATTTCCACTATGAATATCTTGTGAAAAACCTTCACAAGATCAAATCATACATGCAATGGCAAAGTGAATCCCACAACCCGGGATCACAAACTTCTCTCACAACCGAGAGAGCCAATAAGCAATATAAAGAGTTTAAATGAAATAAATACTCTTACCACAAAATCCTATACCTTGAGTTTTTCTTACCCAATAGGTGGAATGAAGGATTTGAGGAAGATGAAGTCACCAAGCCCTAGCACCAAGG
Source organism: Scilla litardierei (assembly GCA_030789695.1). Taxonomy (NCBI): domain Eukaryota; kingdom Viridiplantae; phylum Streptophyta; class Magnoliopsida; order Asparagales; family Asparagaceae; genus Scilla; species Scilla litardierei. The sequence continues at coordinate 142,230,431 of CM061133.1, read as the reverse complement.
AAATGAGCAGCAATGGGTGCCTAGGGAAGAGTTGGAGACTTGGATCAAGTAATAGCTTGAAGAGCTCACCAAGAACAAGCTTCTCTCTAGATCTAGAAATGAGAGAGAATGGCTTTCTTGTGAGGAAGAGAGCTTTAGATTTGAGGGAGAATGGCTATCTCTTTAGGGCTCAATGAATCTCTTAATGGCAGCTCTGTTGAAGATAGAAATGACCTAGGTTCGTATTTATAGGAACCCAAAAACATAAGTTAGGTCAATCTCCAACGGAAAGAAATCTGGGAGAATTAGTCGGTCAAAGAACAATCACTGACCGACTAGTTCATCAACTAGTCGGTCAGTCACAAAGCATGGACCGACTAAGAGCAGATCAGAGAAGAGATAGAATTTCAGACCTAGAAAACTAGTCTGAAGGCAAGTTGACTTAGTCGGTCCAAGAACAAAAGTTGACCGACTAGATTGTCAACTAGTCGGTCATCAAACGTTCTTAGACCGACTAACGGTAAACAGTAGCTTAGGAGAAATTTGGCATGTACAGTAAATCACAACTAGTCGGTCAAAGAAGCATCACTGACCGACTAGTTCACAAACTAGTCGGTCGGTGAGTCAACGTAGACCGACTAACTGTAAACAGTAAAGAACAAAGATTTAACTGACAGAAACTAGTCGGTCCAAGAACAGTGGCCGACCGACTAGATCTCCATCTAGTCGGTCAGTACTTGTTCTTGTACCAACTAACATGCACAACAAGGTCCGAATCGAAGCGCGACGCTTCGAGGAAATTAGAGTGAACATGTGCAAGAATCCTAGAGCTACGAAATGAGCGAAATGAAGATAGAAACGTAAGATATACTCAAGGCTTAACATTCTATCAATCGAAACTAAAAGACTATAAATAAAACCTTAATAAACGGTCTTTGAGAGCTTCGATTGAATCTTCATTATTTCCAAAGCGTTGCATGAACTTCAACGAAGCTTTAGGCTTGAATACGAGCTTTTGGAAGTGTTGAGATGTCGCTTTGAATATTCTCGTGAAATTGGCGACGATCTCCAATACTGCGCTCACAAATTGTTAGTTCATGAATTATTTATGTTTGCTCATCATCCAAAACCAAATCCGGGGAGTCCAATATTCAACATTCTCCCCCTTTTTGGTGATGACAAACCAACATAAATAATAATCAAAGATAATAATTCAAATGTAAAATACTTACTCCCCCTGCATTGATGACACGTTAATTCCAAAATGAATATAAATGAATTGTATCAAGCAGACGAGTAAGATAAATAAAGTGAATTGATTTTTGAAATATCGGATTTTGAAAATCCTTATTTGTATCTTAACTCCCCCTGAATCTAACATATCAAACTAGATTCTTGGAAATTGAGTTAAATTTTTCATTTGCGCTATTTATTATCATTATCTCTCCCCCTTTGGCATTATCCCAAAAATGGGGGGCATACAACGACAACAATTAGGAAATGTAAAATCCAACATCGGGAGTCGTAGACGAAGACAATGGACCAACTTGACACCAAGGGAAAAATGTGGAAATCAAAACAAGGTGTGTCAAATTTTCCATTATCAATAAAAATCAACGATAATCAAAATCATCAAAAAATACCAAATGTTTATTCATGTCTTGAATAAAGAAACATACTCTTCAATATTCAATATTCTTGGTTAATTTTGAGCATGAAAAACAATTCTATAAAATCCATTTAACCAACTTTTTATGCGTCGATTCGATATCACATTTCAAATATATTCAACGAATATTAAATTTGCACGACGAATAAAAGATAAAGTGATCGATGATGAACATATATATACATAGAGACAACATGAGTACATCCAAAAGATATCACATCGAATATAAGAGATACATCATATCAAGTGCTACATATCATCAAAAAGAAATACATCATCATCAACATATCATACAATCCAACACCGACAATCAGAAAGCACAAAAGCAATACAACAAGGCAACTCTCAACCCCATCCTAACCCAAAACTCTCTCACAAGAATACATCATCCAAAGTGTATATGGAGAGTCCTCGGAACAACGATCACGAGGAGGAGGCAGGATCTGCAGCGTCCGTGGGTCCAGTCGACGGAGTGGACTCAGGATCTGCAGGGAGAAGAGGTGTCTCAACAGATGGAATCGTCGGGGCAGGAGTCGAGATCTCAGCAACAGGCTCAACAGCAGCAGGAGTCTCGACAGAAGCAGCAGCAGCAGATACATGAGCAGGCTCGGAAACTGGATCAGCAGCAGATGGCTCTGGAACACCGGAAGAGGTGGCAACTCCAGGAGCAGAAGTGGAAGTACCAGCAGCAGCAGAAGTGCCCTTGGGGGCACGAGTCGAAGCACGACAGATCTCCTCAACGTCCTCCTCATCCATCTCATCCATCTCCTCTCCCTCAGACACGGAAGGAGGAAGCTCAACACCCATCTGACGTGCCATACGGCAGACCACCTCCTCGGTACGAGCCAAGCGGGACTCGTGACGAAGAAGTATCCAGACGACGTCATCAAGGGTGGCAACGGGAGAAGCAGAGGCAGTGGCTGAGGCAGGGACAGATGCTGAAGGAGTCGTCCTCTGAACGTGACGAAGCGCCGCAAGAGATTTCTTGACGGCCGTCGCATTCAGCGGAGGACCGAGGGGACGCTCATCGTCACGAGGCAATGTGACACGAAAGTGACGAAACACGAGGGTCAACATGCAAGGAAAAGGAATATGAGCCGATTTATTGGACTTTCGAATACACTCGAAAGAATCAATCTTGTCGAGTATAATTCGAGCCCAATTAATCGAGCTCCCCATGAAGATCGCATAGATAAGCTTCAAAAATGGCTGGGATGGTAAAGATGAGGAGCCGTACTTGGGAAGCAAGCACGACTTCAGAATCAAATTTAGGACCCAAGCATTTGGCTTAAAAGATTTAGAGGGCACGCCAATCATAGCAGGAGGAATCTGATGGAAAATCTCTGATAGGATGGTCTGGTCAAGAGAGGAAATATCATCTACCGAGATATCAGAAGGAAGAAGGCCAGACGAAGAGATACCCAGAATCTCTCCTAAGATTTCCGCAGTGAGGACTATAGGAGTCCCCAAAACGGTCGTCTCAATAGAGTGGGTCTGATCATACTGACCCCGGATCCTATTGGCATAGAAAAGCTTCACTAATCTAGGATAGGGGCGAGGATTCGCCTTCGGGTCAAATCGAAGGTAATCGAGAAGACCCGACGACGACAGAAGATCAGCTAGCCCTATGAAGTCGCTGAACTGGACGAAATGCTCCAGAAGCAGCGGACAATGTTCGATACGATTATATGCCGCAAGACACAAAGGGTCATCGCGACATAAGGAAATATCGACACCGCCCACCGGCATCGGAGCCTTTCCCTTAGGCTTTCGAGAAGACGTACGAGGGTGGGTGCTAGACTCGGGATGAATAGGAGGAGTGGGTTCCCTATGAGTCTCGGTCTCGGGATTATACTCCGTATCGGAATCGGTAGGAGTATGGAACGAAGAAGGAGAGGCAAGAGATTTGGCCTTTGGCTTAGGTTTGGGTTTGGGTTTGGGTTGACCTCTAGGCTTGGCGGTCGTCGTCCTCTTCTTCTTGAGAGGAGGCGAAGACGACGAAGGATGGGTGGTCTTGGCTCTACGCTTCGTAGGGGTTGGATGCTCGGGATCCGAAGAGGTTGGATCAACGGTCATCGGAGAGGGGTTAGAGGAAGGGATCGGAATGTGTGTTCTTGCCATAGTCGAAGCAAGACACGAGATCAAATCAACGAATCCTAGCACAACCCTAGAAATCCGAAACCCTAGAGGAAGAAATTTAGAACCCTAGGCAGAGAAACCTAACCCTAGAGCTGAAAACGAAACCCTAGATAGGAGAGGGAGGAGGTAGGTTTACCCTAGGAGGAAGAACGACGGCCGGCGACGGCGGAGATGATCGGAAAGAGGCCGGAAGTCGATCGGAAGGGGAAGGGTCGGGGTTTTGAGCAGAGTGAACTGAGTTTTCGATCGATTAGAATGGAAATCGATCGACTAAACTGAGTTTAAGTCGGTCGATTTCCCAAATGACCAAACAGCCCCTGGCACAACTAGTCGGTCACAGTTCAAGCACTGACCGACTAGTTCACAAACTAGTCGGTCGGTAAATGAGCTTGAACCGACTAGGTGCAAACAGTGGCTGAATCCAAGAAGACTGACAAGATTTAGTCGGTCTGCGTTCGATTACTGACCGACTAGATCTCAATCTAGTCGGTCGGTCACTGAACATGAACCGACTAAAGAGTCAAAAACTTGAAAATTAAGTTCTCTCCATAATACGCTTGGACGAAAAATCTCAAAACTCTCAATAGACATCTAAACTACCCCATTAAACATCGAAAAACAGAAATTTGACGATTACGCACAAATCGAACGAAAAATTAAGATAACACTTAAAATTCTCGAAAAATCCAATAATTCTAGCATGAATGAGATATTGTCAAGAATAATAGCATGCAAAATTATTGAATGAAACATGAATCCTATATTTCGGATTCACCCATAATCCCCAATTCTCGACGCAACCGCACAAAGGAGTCCTCCTTTAGGGGTTTCGTGAAAATATCGGCGATTTGCTTTTGGGTTTCAACGTACACTAGAATGATGTCCTTTTTAGCAACATGGTCATCTAAAAAGTGGTGGCGGACATCTATGTGTTTCGAACGGGAATGATGTACCGGGTTCTTGGAAAGACATATTGCACTTTGGTTGTCAACCATGATAGGGCAAGTATCACAATTTATACCAAAGTCTTTAAGTGTGTGTCTCATCCAAAGAACCTGAGCACACGCGGCACCGGCGGCAATATATTCCGCCTCGGTGGTTGAAAGTGATACGGAATTTTGCTTCTTGGAAAACCAAGAGACAAGAGAATTTCCTATAAAATGGCAAGTGCCACTAGTACTTTTCCTGTCGGATTTGCATCCCGCATAATCGGCATCACTATATGAGATTAACTCATAAGTGCTAGATCTCGGATAAAGTAATCCAAAATCTAAAGTGTAACTTAGATAGCGAAAAATACGCTTTACCGCTACTAAGTGAGACTCCTTAGGTTGAGACTGATAACGAGCACATATACATACGACAAACATAATATCGGGCCTACTTGCGGTAAGATAAAGCAAACTACCAATCATACCTCGATATAAACGAATGTCTACATCCTTACCGCCCGTATCCTTGTCAAGATGCGTAGTCGTGCTCATTGGAGTCTTTTTCCCGGAGGTATTCTCCATTCCAAATCGCTTTAGCAACTCCACCGTGTACTTCGTTTGGTGGATGAAGATTGCATCGTTCATTTGGCGAATTTGGAGTCCAAAGAAATATTTGAGTTCGCCCATGTGGCTCATCTCAAATTGTTCCTTCATAACATTAGAAAACTCTTCGCAAAGAGTGAAGTTAGTAGCACCGAAAATGATATCATCAACATAAATTTGTACTAATAAAATATCATTATTCGCATGCTTAACAAAAAGAGTTGAATCGGCTTCGCCCATTTTAAAATTCAAATCCAAAAGAAAATTCTTTAGGCGATCATACCAAGCTCGAGGAGCTTGTCTCAAACCATAAAGAGCTTTCTTTAGTTTAAAAACGTGATTTGGAAATTTTTCATTTATGAAGCCCGGAGGTTGAGAAACGTAAACTTCCTCAACGACATCTCCGTTTAAAAAAGCACTTTTAACATCCATTTGAAATAATTTAAAATTCTTATGGCATGCAAAAGACAAAAGTAATCTAATTGATTCTAATCTAGCTACCGGAGCGAAGGATTCTTCGAAATCAATACCTTCCTCTTGTCGATAGCCTTGAGCTACTAACCGAGCTTTGTTCCGGACGACGACTTGGTTTTCGTCGTTTTTGTTCTTGAAAATCCACTTTGTCCCTATGACGGTGTGGTTCTTCGAAGGCAATGGAACAAGCTCCCACACTTCATTCCTCTCGAATTGAATGAGCTCCTCCTCCATGGCAAGTATCCAAGCACTATCTTCGCATGCTTCAACTATATTCTTTGGCTCTATCGATGAGGCAAAGGCACAATTGGCGAAGTGGTGAACTTGTGATCTTGTCTTGACACTATCTTGAATATTGCCAATTACTTGCTCATGGGGATGGTCGCGAATGACATGAAGTCGCTTGGGAATACCTTGATCACTTGGAACATTCTCAACAACTTCATTAGTCGGGTTAGTCTCAATAGAATCAATAGACTTAGAATTATCAAATGAATCACATAAAACATCCATAGAATCATTATCATTTGAAATTCTAGTTGGAACAAATCCTTCATTAAATGAGACATGAAGCGACTCCTCGATCGTCGAGGTTCGTTTGTTGAATATCCGGTAGGCTTTGCTACGCGAAGAATATCCCACAAAAATCCTCTCATCGGATCTCGGATCGAATTTGTCCAAACTACCATATGTGTTCTTAATAAAACATTTCGAACCAAAAACACGAAAATGTTTAACTTGAGGCAACCTACCAAACAACAATTCATAACAAGTTTGTTTAGTGCCGGGCCTCAAAAGTATTCTATTAAACACATAGCAAGCGGTGTGTACCGCTTCCGCCCAAAATTGATGGCCAAGTTGGCTATCATCAAGCATAGTGCGAGCACACTCCACTAGCGTCCTATTCTTTCTCTCAACTACACCATTTTGAGGCGGTGCACGAGGGAAAGAGAAGGTGTGAGTAATACCAACTTCATCACAAAATGTCTCAAAAGACTCATTCTCAAATTCACCTCCATGATCACTACGAATAGTGACAATGGTGTTTCCTAAGAGATTTTGTACTTTCTTAACAAAAATTGTGAAGTTTTCAAAAGCTTCATTTTTATTGCACAAGAAAAATACCCAAGTAAATCTTGAATAGTCATCTACGATGACAAGTCCATACCTTGCATTTCCTAAGGAAGCTACTCTAGTTGGCCCAAATAAATCTAGATGTAATAGCTCTAGTGGCCGTTTTGTAGAGATGCTTTTCTTAGGTTTAAATGAAGATTTAGGAAGCTTGCCGCGTTGACAACAATCACAAAAACTTTTCTTTTCAAAAACAAGCTTCGGAAAACCTTTAATAGAATTCAATTTTGAAAGCTTATATAGTGTTCCAAAGTTCACATGTCCAAAGCGTCGATGCCATAAGTGTTGTTCACTTGTGTTGGCAACGAGACATTGTTCATATGACTTAGGAAGATCCAAAATATAAATGTCTTTACGACGAGTTCCGGAAAATAATAATTTTTCATTATCCTTTCTTAAAATATGACACAATCCTTTCGCAAAGCTAACTTTGTAACCTTTGTCACAAAGTTGACTTATTGAAATAAGATTATGATTTAAACCACTAACAAGATACACATCACTAATTAATGGTTTAGAAGGGTTACCGACATTACCAACACCTATGATGGTTCCGCTCTCGTTGCCTCCAAATACGACGCGGTTTCCATTCACAATGGGAACCACTCCGGAGAGCAATCGAGCGTCACCCGTCATGTGTTTGGAGCACCCGCTATCGAGTATCCAATTCCCTTTGGAGCTAAATTTAAATTTGTTGCTCCTTTTCTTTTTCTTTTCCTTGAGTACCTAAAGATAGATAAGTTTCATATCATGGTACCCAAGGTCATTGGGTCCAAGGGATTAGACCTTTGGAAGCCAAGTCCAAGTGGACTTAGACTTCCCCACATAATTCTTACTATGCACAACATCCGAAAAATAAGCATTCATATATATTTGTTTTTCGTCCATGCTTGTGTCCTTTGGGCTCCAAATCGTGAAAACTTTGGGAGCCATCATCCTATTGGGTGCATGCATGCGACGTTGATTTCTACGTGATGCATGTTGTGGATAGGCATACGGGACATGATGGAATGGTGCACGACGAGAATTATTCATATGATGAGGTGGGTGTACATATGCATGTGTGGGAACACGTGCGTGAGGGTGTCTCACTTGGTGTGCACGTGCCCGAGAATGTGTTGCATAAAAATCATCATAAGTGTGAGATGGTGGAGTAGGACGTGTGTTCCTACGTGGCATGGAATTGGTGTACATATAAGCATGCCCCTTCTTTGGAGGTCCACCCAATGTGGGTTTCTTTCCGAAAGAGGGTGTGGACGAGGTGGAAGCACCATTGGTAGATGAACTACCAATAGAGTGTTTGCTCCCACTCGTTGAGGCTTCGGAAGTTGGCCTAACAAAGGTAGTGACCGACTTGGAAGAATTTCCCATCATATACCCCAAGCCAATGTGGTGCTTGGCCGGAAGTAAATCTTTTAGGATATTATCCAAATGGCCTTTACCCTTGTTGAATTTGTTGATTCGGCCCAATGTGTCCTCATATTTCTCTTTGAGAGAACGCAAGGAAGTATCCAAAGTGGATATTTGCGAAGTGAGCACATAAACACGAGATTTAAGATTCTCGTTCTCAATACTCAAAGTCGAGTTTTGAGAAGTTAAATCCGCTATCTCATGTTCTTCCGCATCCTCAATGCTAACATGTTCAAGTTTAGATTTGAGATTTACTATCTCATTTCTTAACTCTTCAACAACGGTGTCGTTGTTGGTGATGATAGTCTTAGGCGATGTTTGAATGCTAGCTAGGTCATCTTTTACCTTAGTATATCTATTTACTAACTTAGTATATTTTGACCAAAGTTGAGTGTTAGCATCCCTAAGATCATCCATCGTTACCTTATCGCTTTCTTCATCACTATCATCGGAAGAGGAGGATCCTTGATCGTGCTCCTCTCTTGCCATGAAACACATGTGTGCTTGCTCCACGTGCTCATCGTCCGACTCTCCGCTTGAGGAATCCTCGGAGTCGGTGAAGGTAGCTCCGACAAGTCCCTTCTTGTTTCCTTTCGTGTACTTCTTGGACTTGTCATACTTTGGCGCCTTCCACTTCTCCTTTTGCTTGTTTTGAGGACAATCCGCTTTGATGTGTCCTGGCTTATTGCATTTAAAGCACAAAGGTGGAGAGGCGTTAGTAGATGTAAACTTAGATTTGTGTTTGAAGTTACCCTTTCGGAAGAAGCGATTGAACTTCTTTGCCATGAGTGCAATGGATTCCATGTCCATTTCTTCTTCCGAGTTCTCATCATCGGTAGAGGTGGATGAAGCCGCCTTGAATGCAATCGCCTTTTTCTTAGGCGCATCTAGGTTCAAATATGACTTCATCTTTTCTTGTAGCTTCACCTTGCTATCTTTGCGTACCTCATATGACATCAAAGTACCCATTAGTTGAACTACGGTATATTTGTCCATGTCATTACCTTCCTCGATGGCGAAGGTACGTTTTTCCCAAGAAGAGGGAAGTCCTTCAATAAGCTTTAAGCACTTCTCCTTTTGAGTGTAGATCTTGCCGAGGGCCTCTAACTCGTTTATTATGTCAACGAAACGAGCGTAATATTCTTTCATCTTCTCGCCCTGTTGCATATGAAACATTTCGTAATCTTTGGTTACGACTACGAGTTTAGAGTCTCTTACCCTACTCGTCCCTTCGTGTAGAATGAGGAGGGAGTTCCAAATTTGATATGCACTCTTACATGTGCATATCTTATTGAAATCCTCGGGCTCCAATGCACATTGCAAGGCGTTCATTGCCTTGGCATTGCTTACCTCCGCGGCGACCTCCGCGGTAGTCCATTTCTCAAAATCTTCTTCTTCGGGTTCAATATACTCCTTCATTGTAGTTCTCCATAAAGATGCACTTCGGAGGAAGGTTTCCATCCGACACTTCCAGTACCCGTAGTTGGTACCGTTGAAGAATGGAGGCCTCGTAGAGGAATGTCCTTCCATCACGGAAGATGCTCCTTCACGGTTCCTGAAGGTGTCATAGTTGGAAGGTGGACGCACGGTCTTGTTGTCGTTGGCAGACATAGCTGAGAATCTGGCTTTGATACCAAATGTAATGCCCTACCAGCTACTGCACAAGTACTAGAGGGGGGGTGAATAGTACTTTAAAATAATAAGGCGTATAATTCCAAATTAAATTGCAAACAACCACCAAATCAATTTGCGGAAGCTTAAATTGATTGACAACAATGAAATAAACAAAGCTAACAAACGATGTTAATGGGTTCGGATCCACCCAAGTCTCCCCGACTTGTTCCCGGTGATCCTACGTCCCAACCACCCGGATCCCCTCCGGATACTTGAGTTAGAAACCCTAACTCAAGATTTCCACTATGAATATCTTGTGAAAAACCTTCACAAGATCAAATCATACATGCAATGGCAAAGTGAATCCCACAACCCGGGATCACAAACTTCTCTCACAACCGAGAGAGCCAATAAGCAATATAAAGAGTTTAAATGAAATAAATACTCTTACCACAAAATCCTATACCTTGAGTTTTTCTTACCCAATAGGTGGAATGAAGGATTTGAGGAAGATGAAGTCACCAAGCCCTAGCACCAAGGAAATGAGCAGCAATGGGTGCCTAGGGAAGAGTTGGAGACTTGGATCAAGCAATAGCTTGAAGAGCTCACCAAGAACAAGCTTCTCTCTAGATCTAGAAATGAGAGAGAATGGCTTTCTTGTGAGGAAGAGAGCTTTAGATTTGAGGGAGAATGGCTATCTCTTTAGGGCTCAATGAATCTCTTAATGGCAGCTCTGTTGAAGATAGAAATGACCTAGGTTCGTATTTATAGGAACCCAAAAACATAAGTTAGGTCAATCTCCAACGGAAAGAAATCTGGGAGAATTAGTCGGTCAAAGAACAATCACTGACCGACTAGTTCATCAACTAGTCGGTCAGTCACAAAGCATGGACCGACTAAGAGCAGATCAGAGAAGAGATAGAATTTCAGACCTAGAAAACTAGTCTGAAGGCAAGTTGACTTAGTCGGTCCAAGAACAAAAGTTGACCGACTAGATTGTCAACTAGTCGGTCATCAAACGTTCTTAGACCGACTAACGGTAAACAGTAGCTTAGGAGAAATTTGGCATGTACAGTAAATCACAACTAGTCGGTCAAAGAAGCATCACTGACCGACTAGTTCACAAACTAGTCGGTCGGTGAGTCAACGTAGACCGACTAACTGTAAACAGTAAAGAACAAAGATTTAACTGACAGAAACTAGTCGGTCCAAGAACAGTGGCCGACCGACTAGATCTCCATCTAGTCGGTCAGTACTTGTTCTTGTACCAACTAACATGCACAACAAGGTCCGAATCGAAGCGCGACGCTTCGAGGAAATTAGAGTGAACATGTGCAAGAATCCTAGAGCTACGAAATGAGCGAAATGAAGATAGAAACGTAAGATATACTCAAGGCTTAACATTCTATCAATCGAAACTAAAAGACTATAAATAAAACCTTAATAAACGGTCTTTGAGAGCTTCGATTGAATCTTCATTATTTCCAAAGCGTTGCATGAACTTCAACGAAGCTTTAGGCTTGAATACGAGCTTTTGGAAGTGTTGAGATGTCGCTTTGAATATTCTCGTGAAATTGGCGACGATCTCCAATACTGCGCTCACAAATTGTTAGTTCATGAATTATTTATGTTTGCTCATCATCCAAAACCAAATCCGGGGAGTCCAATATTCAACAATAATGACTTAGTAGAAGAATTATCAAAATTGATAGTAAAGCTTTAAAATCAAATCATGGAGGGTCTAAATCAGGAAGTGGTTATGAAATAGTAATTTTACAGAAATCTGAAATAGAGAAAACGATGAGCATAAAATCGACTTGCTGAAAGCTGAATTTCCATGTGACTTGAAAAATATATTAAAGTAAGCGTGATGTGTCATTTGAATGGCATAAATAAGAACAGAAAATTATAAGTCGAATTGGACAAAATAAAAGTACGGTTCAGAAATTAATATATGAAAGGAAAATGTATTTTCATAGGTACAAAAGTGTAGGCTGAGAAAATAACATAAGCTAGTATCCAAAATTTCGACAAAATTTTTAAAAATTTAAATCAATGAAGGAGTATGAAGTATAAGTATATATACATTAAAATTTTGAACAAAATTAAACTTAGGGAAAGAGGAAATCGAAAAAAACATTCAGAAAGTTCAAGATTTGTAATGGAGAGGTTTGAAGATTGACGACGATCGTCATGAGGCGATCTCGTGAATCGAGGCAAGGAAATTGGTCGAATGATCAAAACATACATATGCCTAGGATATGAATCAAGAGAACCTACGGGGAAACTCCTACGGTTGACCAACTGAAGATTAAGAAGCTAAGCGCTAAGACCTTCTAAGGAGCTAGACGGTAATGAAATGCGTTCAGCTTGGTCCGAAATCGATGAACCCAAGCGAATGACTAACAAAATTCTAGAAGTCTAATATGGTCAGAGTTAGACAAGAACCACTAAGGTGACTCCTACGACGATTAAATCAATTGCTGACAGGGAGTCTAACTAGCAATCAGAGGCCTCTAACTAGCAAGCACAGACGTTTAACTAAGTCTTCTTATCACCTAGTGACATAGGAAAATGACTAGACTCAGGGCTTATGACTCGGATGTTGCAATTTATTTAATGGACATTCCGTTATTATCCTTGTTCCGTTAATTCGCAATTGCAAGACTGGACCTGTGTGGGCCACCAACAAAACCTGTCACGCCCCGCTTCCCAAAAATATGGAGACAAAGCGTGAAAAGGTCTGCTCAGACTTGAAGCTCCAAAGCTGCAAGTCCGATAAGCGTCAATCAAATTTAAACTGCAGGTCCTTGCAACGCGAACGAAACAAAGATAATAATAATGAAATGAGACAAAATAGATATCTCAGAATATCCATAAAATAAGTTTCAACATCACAGGAAAAGCCACCAGACTAAAAGAAAAAGAGTCTAAAGGCTCAAACATGGCCAACAAAAGTACAACGTATAAAACAAAGGTGCCACGCACCGACAACTAACAACAAAACCTAAAACAAAAGAAAGCTAAGCAAGAGTCACCGGTGTCCATAAAACTCCTCCTGGCAAACATGGACTCAGGCTCAGCGTCAGCAAACCTCACGTACTCAGCAACGGTCTCTGGCTCAAAGTCTAACATGTGACACCCAAAAGAGCAAGGGGCACATGTCAGCAAGTCTACAAGAGACTTGTGCAAGGAAACTGAAAGTAGGTAAAGCAACCTAGCAGTTCTAGCATGAATGCAATGACATGGCAGTTTAAAGTATGAGTGCAACAAGTAAGGTAAGTAAAGTAAAGTAAAGTACGAGCATGGCATTTAAACATGGCATGGATGACAAGTTTTACAAGTAACACTCACTAGTACAAGACAAGTAAAGTAAGCACCTCGTGCACAGAGATTCCGCCTTCTGGCTAGAGTGGCTGATCGGGCCACTCCTAAGCTCAGGTGATCGTTTATCCCTACCCCTCCACGTGTATCGAGCCAGGGCCTTACCCCCGAACGGTAATGCTCGCTTCTGGATCACGAGCCAGGAAGTGTTTTTAACAAGTATGACATAGGAGTGCACCTAGCCGGACAAGGAAACCGGGCATTGGCTTTTGACCAACACATGAGGCCCGTTCCCAGGAAGTAGTATTCAAGAAGTACAAGTACAAGTATTGTAGCGTGTGCTACGAATGCGCCATTCAATGCATGGATGACATGACATGGCAAGTGGTAAAGCGTACAAGTAAGGAAAGTAAACATGACAGTTTAGTATGCATGATCAACAAGTTAAAGAGTTGGATCTAGCTTCGTTGTCAAGCTAGATCAATTTAGGTGACAGATCTAGTTTCGTTGTCAAACTAGATCAAGTAGGCGTCTAGCCAGCTATCATTTCACTGACTAGTCTCTTTTACGCTAAAAACAAGGAAGTGGCCTAAAAACATGGCCCTACACAAGAGTTGGCAAGTTTCACTTGCCTGCAAGTACAATGTCTGAGAAACACCGTCCAAGAGAGTCCAAGTCACAAATAACCTACGTGCACAAGTCCATCGGCCTAAAGTCCATATTATTAATCTTGATTAGTGAATTTAAAACATTTAAAACATTTTAAAAACCTCAATTTTAGTCTTGATTAACATGCAATGAGTTGGGGGTCCTAGGGGTGCAAAGAGTTACCTCAACACGATGCGAAAGCTACACTGGCGTCGGGTAGCGACGCCAGGGGTTGGAATAAGAGAACGCACTCCAAGTCCTGATTCTAATATAGATTCCTCACTGGAAGGTTCAGAGCATCAACCGGAGCGATGATTTCAGATTCCAAAGCTAGCACGTGCGACGACGGCCTACGACGTGTCGCAACGTCGTACACGGCGAATCGTCGGAGAGAAAGCACCTAGGTGTGGCCCACAGTAGTCCTAGGGACCAATAGGGGACCCATAATACCTCTGGAGAACTTGGGGGGCCCACGGTGGCAAGTGGTGCGACGGGTGCGGGGTTGCGACGTTTGGCTCTCGGTCGTACAGCCTCGGTGCGGGGGATTCCATCGGTCGGGCACTAGAGGAGCGGGGTTGCAGCGCTTGGGGGTGTGCAGCGGTGCGGGGGTGTACTTGGTGCGGGGCCTTGCTTCGGTCTGACCGGGAGACAGCGCCGGTCGGGCGCTGCAACGGGGCATTGCAACGTTGCAACGTTGCAACTGATCACTCCTTATTTTACACCTTTTCCCCGCATGTTTGCATGCCATTTAGATCGCCCAAATCATGTTTTTCAAGATATATCGACGATATTACGATAATTTTCACGATTTGTTGTTTTTGTCGCATTACAGGTGATTTGGCGCGATTTGGAGTGATCTCGAGATGCGCTTACTCTAGAGGGTCACCGACGACCTCCCCGAGGGGTATTTTGCTGTTGGAGAGGAGCGGAAGAAGAACGGACGTCGCAGGAGCGACGAGGAGGCCAAAACAAGCAGATTGGGCATGTTTAGTGTCCCACTCGGCCGAGTGGAGGAGCCACTCGGCCGACCAGCGAGACACCGCTCGGCCGACCAGTTCAGACACGATTTCTATGTGCACTCGGCCGAGCGACGGAGACCACATCGGCCGAGTGACGAGACCACGTCCGCCCGAGTGGTGCCCAGACGAAGCCTTTCAAAAATCTCCAAGTTTCTGTTTTTCGGCTGCCTGAGCTTCAGAAGACCCACTCGGCCGAGTGGAGAATCCTGTCCGCCCGAGTACAATGAAGCCATCGGCCGAGTGACGACAACTCACTCGGCCGAGCCGCCCCCGAAGTAGAGACCCCTGAAGGCCCCGACTTACTGGAAAATTACAGGGTTTTTCACTCGGCCGAGTGACCTTTGTCACTCGGCCGAGTGCGATGCGCTGCCTGTAGCGAAAACTGCGGAAAACAGGCTGTGCAGGGGTATTTTGGTCACAGTTTTTGGACGATTTTGAGGGCTATTTAAACCCTGTTTTTACCCTAGTTTGGAGAGCCTCTCTCTTAGATTTTTTGCAGCTTTTTAGATTAGTTTTTAGCTTTATTCTTGTGATTGAAGAGGAGACAAAGATTGGAATTTTGTTGGATTAATTGAAGAACTCCATTGGTTTGCATCTCTTTTCCTTAAAAATTCTATTTTTATTGCTTATCTCAATATTGTGATGAATTCTATTGCTTATTTCAACGATTATTTTTGTGATCTTGCTATGATTTGTGAGTAGTCTCCACGTCTTGGGGCGTGGGGATGAACCCTACAAGCCCATTTTCATATTTGTGATGAATTGGTAGAAATTGTGCTAGAATTGTTATTAGGGATTAGATTGGGATCAATTTACTACGGATGGCTAGGTATTCATATCAATTGGGATTTGCAAGAGATTGGATCCCAATTTGATAGGAAACCCTAGAAATCCGAATTGGGTTGGAGCCGGATTTTCGAAGTATCGGTTTGCAAGAGATTGGACCGATACTAGGGTTTCCGGTTGCAATTCCGTGCCAATAACCGTTTGCAAGAGATTGGACGAGTAGGAACTATCCCAATCTAGGTCGTGGACCGAGTTTGCAAGAGATTGGGCTCGGAGTGCGATTGAACGATGATGTTGATCCTAATGCTAGCTTCCCTAGGCTAGGGTTTGCAAGAGATTGGACCCAAACCTAGGATAGCTATAGACCGGCAATAGCGCGAGAGCGTGAGCTTGGTTCTACATTCAGTTGCAACTAGTTCATCCAAATTCTCATTCAAGCAATTTTGATACCGATAAACCGCATTTATGAAATACGGTGAGTAGCGGGGATTCCCCATTCCCTAGACGTCCTTTATTTGATTTGATATTTCCGCATCTTTGTCTGACGATTGTGACAGGATCGCCAAAGGCAAATCTTTCTTCTTAAATAGCCAGGTTGATTGGAACAAGCACGGTCATTCGTCCTCGCTGTGTTCGATAACCCGCTTGCCGCTATACCGTGCGCTTGCGGTAAAACTACAACCGTTCTTCCGGGTGTACGCCCGGGGTCGATCAAGTTTTTGGCGCCGTTGCCGGGGAGGCGATTGCATTTGATTCTTTCTCACCCTAGCTATTTCTTTTTTTTAATTATTATTATCATTATTTTTATTTCTTATTTCTTACCTAACCCTTCCACGGTACTAATCATTTCTTTGAAACTCTGTTTCCCATGTGCATGTACACGAGATCTACGGCGGACCCTGCAGCTATCTTATTTGATCCCGAGATCAAACGTACCGCGCGGAGACTTAGAGCGGAAAGGAGACAAAATCCGGAAGGGGGGTTTATGACCAACCCGGAAACTGCGGAACAATTAGCGGCAAGAATGGCAAGGATAATTTCTATTCGCGATAGGCTTCGGCCTAAGACTTCTTCTACTACCTCATCCATTGCCATGCCGGAGTTAGCGGCTGACAAGAACTTCGAGCTAAAGACTGGATTGGTGGTTTTGATGCAACAAGACCCATTTCATGGGAACGCCCATGAGAACCCCCACTACCACATCCAATTATTCTTGTCGAAGTGTGCCACATTTCAGATGCCGGGGGTCTCCATCGATGCCATCAGACTGCGTCTCTTCCCTTTCACGCTAAAGGACAAGGCACTATACTGGTTGAGGACGCAAGCTGAGGGTGTCTTCACCACTTGGGACGAGTTGGCGAGTGCATTCATCGACAAGTTCTATCCGCCCTCCAAGACGGTGAAGATTCGGAGCGCTCTCATGTCCTTCAAGCAAGGACCACAGGAGACGCTCTATGAAGCTTGGGAGCGTTTTAAGGATCTGCAGCATCAATGCCCGCACCATAGTATAGAATATTGGGAGCTAGTGCATAGCTTCTACAATGGTCTTCAACCGGGGACCAAACAAATTATTGATGCCGCGGCGAATGGTGCTATCTTGTCAAAGACTTCCGAAGAAGCTACGGCCCTAATTGAGGAGATGGCCTCAAATAATCAACAACGGGGCGATGAGCGAGGACACTCTACGTCCTCCTTGAAGCTGACTAGTATCTATGAGGCGAAGGCCGTGGCGGAGCTTACGAGCAAATTTGATTCTCTCCACAAGGTAGTGGAGAGATTGGAGAAATTTATCACGGAGCCCCAAGGAGCCCCATCCACCTCCGCACCGACTAACCAAATGTGTGATTGGCAAGACCAATCTCAAGCCATGTACTCGAGAGGAGAGCAAGGAGAAGGATCCTTGGAGCAAGTACAATATGTTGCGGGGAACCAAGGATATTGGGCCAATCCGGTCGCAAGAAATCATCCCGGATTCTCCTACGCCAACAATGAAGGAGCTTTGAACCCGCCACAACCACCACCTCAACAAGCTCGACCACCACCACCCCAACAACAAAACTATCCACCGAGGGGGCCTATTCAACAAAACTTTCAACCGAAGCAACAAGTTCCACCATATAGGCCGCCCGGATACAATCAAGGGTGGAGGAATCAAAATCAAAACCCTCCACAAGCTCAACAACGATCCGACTTCGAAGCTAGAGTGGAGGTGTTCATGGTCGAGCAAAATAAGGTCAATGCTACATTAAAGGCGGGGCAAGACTCTCTTAATACCGTTGTGGCTCAAATATCGGAGCAATTGGCGTTGCTCAATCGGAACACTCAACGATTGCCGGCGCAACCCGAGCAAAACCCACGGAGCAACACCGGCCACATCAATGCCGTAGTTGCCGTTACCACTAGAGGCGGAAAGGATACCACCCCCGCCATAATTCCTATCGAGGAGCCCGTGGAGGAAAGCTTGGATCCAATTGAGCCGGTAGTTGAAGATGATAAGGAGAAGGAGCCACAAGAAAAGGAGAAATCTAGAGCGGAGCAATTGATCGAGGAGAGGCGCTTCATGCCGCCGGTCCCATTCCCCCAAAGACTAGCGAGAGCGAAAATGGAGAAAAGGCTAGCGAAGTTCCTCGAGTATCTAAGAGGAGTTAGCCTCAATATTCCCTTCCTCGACGCCATTGTGGAGATCCCCACATATGCTAAATTCTTGAAGGACTTGATTTCGGGGATAAAGAGGAAGGAGAAGATCATGCTAGCCGAGGAGGGCTCTTGGTTTACCAAGAGAGAAAAGGAGCCGGCCAAATTTAAAGATCCGGGGAGTTTTCGGATTCCTTGCACCTTGGGCGGCGTCCCTCTTCAAAAGGCGTTGGTTGATCTAGGGGCTAGTGTGAGCCTCATGCCTCTCTCCATGTTCTTAAGGCTAAACACCGGGACAAAGTTGAAACCTACCGACATGCGCATTCAATTGGCCGATGGGCGAATAACAAGACCGGTAGGGATCGCCGAAGACATACCGCTACAAGTCCCGGGTGGAATATGCTTACCATGTAACTTTGTGATCATGGACGTTAAGGAGGAGGGAGATACGTCATTGATACTTGGACGCCAGTTCCTCGCCACCGCCGGAGTAATTGTTGACGTGCGCGAAGGTACCCTAACTTTAAACGTCGGCAACATCGAGGTGGAGCTCCACATTCCTAAGGCTATGAAGCACATGCCTTACCACGAGGAACTTGACTACATGGACCTCCTTGATGAGGTAATTGAGGAGGCGATCCCCCACTCAATTGGCGCTCTTTTTGACGAAGATTTAGAGGAAGGCCCGGATTTAGGCCAAGATGAGAAGATAGATGATTCCCCCGACCTCTCCGCTGAAGATGATGAGGGCGACGCTGATGTCGCAAGGATTCGAGAGCTCTGTAAGATCTCGAAATTAAAGTCTCCAAAGAAAGCTCCTCCGGTACGGAAATCGGCATCACCGGTGAAGCCGTTGACCGGAGCAAATGCTAGCTTGGGGGAGCCTCCCCCCAACACTATTCGAGATGGGAGACCACCGAGGGAGAACACACCGCCACGTCCAAATCCAAGCGCGCTCCCCGGAAAGTTTGATGGGTGCATCTCATATGCACCAAACATCCCGCATTGATTGAAAATTATAGGGGGTCGAGCTCACGACCTTAAACGAGCGCTTGTAGGGAGGCAACCCGACGGTTTTCGCTTTATTTTCACTTTTTCTTTATTTTCGTTTTAGAAATTTTTAGTGTTTTGAGTCGTTCGCCCAAAAATTTTGTGATAACGGGTCCTATTTTTCTTGACAGGAGAGGTGATAGGTAAATCCATCATAAGGAGGATGAACGAGACGACGAGGAGTGCCCCAAGAAGGCGCTTGACGCTTAGGAGGAAGATGGAATCGACTGGAGGAAGAAAGACAGAGTTTAGAGCCCAAACGAAGACAAACAGCAGAACACAAGGCTCACTCGGCCGAGTATACTAGTCACTCGGCCGAGTACAGAAGTTCGTCCGGCCGAGCCGCTCACGAACGAGGGAAGTCTGATGTACCCAACTCTCTGTTTATTTTCCTGATTCCAATATAACTGCTACTCGGCCGCGTATATATATTCACTCGGCCGAGTAAAACGGATACCCTCCTAGGGCGAGTCCTGCCGAGTAGCTTGAGTCACTCGGCCGAATGGACTTACTCCACTCGGCCGAGGCTGGCAAGGCCACTCGGCCGATGCGTAAGCGGGGAGGAATTTTCTATTGACAGTACTCGGCCGAGTGACCTAGTCACTCGGCCGAGTCGTAACTTCTGCTATATAAGGGGTCGAGGGGGACACGTTTTTCGAAACGCTGAAACCGATCGCGCCCCCGACCTTTCAGCTTCCCTCGCCCGCTCGCACCCCCCTACTCGCCCGACCGCCATTGCCACGCCGCCGCTCGGCCAGCCACCACCGGCCGACCACTCGCCGCACTTCGCCCGAGTCGCCGCCGGCGGCCGTGTCTCCGGCCACCTCAGGTATCACCTTTATTGCCTTTTTCTCCTCTTTTTGAGTATTTTTTGAGGATCCATGTGTTAAACGACCCCCAAACCCAAATCAATTCCTATATCTATCTATGATACCCCTAATGCTCCATACGTTTTGATTATCACCCGCTGATATCTCCATTTCACGTGCAGGTTGTTTTTGGGAGCTTAGGGGAGCCCAGGGGAGCTTCTCGGGACTGATTTGAGCTTCGTGGAGGCGCTGACTTCGCATGCTTCCATTGCTGAGCACTCGCGGCGTGTCTGGGTATACTCCTTCCACTCTTTTACACACACCGCACTTTTTACACTTTCGGCGCGCTCGGGGCCGATATGCCGCCCCGGACACGGTCGCGGTCGAAGAGAGCTTCCACCAAGCGGAAGCGGTCGGATGATACCGGCCCCTCCCACGAGTTGGAGGACTCTCCTCCACCGTCTCCCACACATGCCGTCCACCCAGCACAGCCTGCAGGCCCCGCACGCCCCGCACAGCCTGCAGTGCACCCACAGCCCGCACAGCCTCTCCCTGTCGCACCACAGCCACCACCTCCGGCTCCACTGGTCGGGCCGCTCGGGATTACATTCCGAGACGACGCACACCACGCCGTCTTCGACCGTATCTCCCAGCGCTCGATCGTACCCTCCAGGTTTGCACACCTCGTTGACCTAGGACGCCTGGGGGTACTAGAGGGGATGCTCACGTTGTACGACAACGTGGGCTGGCGAGATTTCTTCCAGGTGTCGGCGGATACGTTTACCCGCCCGACACTTGAGGTTCTGAGTTCGATCGCCCGGACCGACGAGGGATGCTCTTTTCGGTTCATGGATCGAGAGTGCCAGGTCACTCTCAATATGATGAGAGCGTTTTTCTCGTGGCCCGCTGTCCCCGGTGCCGATCGCGGTTACGGCCCCACCCATATCCCCCCACCTTCCTTCGACGCCGGTGCCTTCTGGGCCCGGATTACGGGTCTTCACGCTGCCTTTGACCCTAGTAGGGCCAAGGCCTCGGCCATTGTCCATCCCTGCCTCCGCATTGCTCAGCGCCTTATGGCGACGACCTTTTTGGCCAGATATGAGCCGGGCACGATGTCTACGCCAGAGCTCTACATGCTCTACGCGATGACACGTCCTAGAGCTCTATCTAGGGATGGCGATGAGCTTGTCCCCGCCGTCGTGATCGATATCGCGGCATGGTTTTTAGACCGCATCATTGTATCGGTGGGCGCTCGCTCACCGATATGCTGCGGCGGCCTGATCACCTTGCTTGCTCTTATGACCGGCGAGGATTTCCCAGACGACCTGCGACGAGTATCGGGCCCCACTTCTCTGTCGATTGATGTTATGGCCCGGATGAAGATGCTTCGTCCGCACGGTGAGCGTCACTGGGTCTGGTTGCACGGCCCTTACGGTGCCGATTACATGATTCTCCCGAGCCCTGCTCGGACTCTGATTGCACCGACCCACGTTGACTGGCTCCCTGCGATGGACGTTCTCATCCCTGCTGCTTACGTGCTCGAGGCCGAGGAGGCCGAGCAGGCCCACGCTGCCCCTGTAGACCCTGTTGCACACCCTGCCGAGCCTGCTGCCCCTGTTGACCCTGTGGCCCCTCAGCCCATACCTGACGTTTCCGCTGCTCCTGACACCTCTGTCGGTGTCGAGAGCATCTCAGCTGAGCCCACTTCCACCACCTCCACCACTTCCGAGGCTGTCACCACCACTCCCACAACCACCACTGGCCCTCTGTCCGTCGAGCCTCTTTGCTCCGCACTCCCCGAGCGCCCACTGACCTTTGTTGAGAGTGGAGAGCCCTCGTTTGCCGCGGTCGTGGAGACCATGGCTAGCATGATCTCCGCTGGGGTTGCACCTTTTGGACCAAACACTTCCACCCCGGTGGTAGTCACCTCTGTCTCCACCCCTGCTGTATTTTCCGAGAGCGTCGTGGCGTCTGTCCACGCTTCTGTGCCACCGACCTCTCCGGCCGCCTCGCTGCCATTTTTGCACTCTTCTTTCGCTGCTGCTGCCTCCACTTCCCACCAGCCGGTGCCCCGGCCTCACACTGAGGCCAGGCCCACATTTGCGAGTGCAGCACCTTTTGTTCCCTTCCCCGCTGAGCCCGTCACATACGCGACCCGAGTACGCCAGCCACGCCCTGCACAGCCCCGCCCGGTGCGTCCCTCTGCACCACCTCCCCCTGACACTGTACTTCAGAGCATTCGTGCCCTAGAGGGGGCGGTGAGTGGCCTCAGAGGCGACCTTAGGACCCTGTCCTCCACCGTCTCTGCGATGGCTGGCCGCTTCGAGCTGCTACCGCAGATCCATTACTGTCTCACCCAGGTTCTGGAGCGCCTCCCGCGCGTACCCCCACCCACCCAGCAGGTTCCCGCCCACACTTCCACACACACCCGACCTGCTACCACTTCCACACCCACACCCGCTCAGCGGCCTGTCCAGCCACCACCACCACCACCGCCTCAGGACGGAGACAGTGCAGCACCACCTTCCTAGGCACCCTTGATGCCATCGATTCCTTTTGCCGTTGTGCTGCCCGTTTCTGCTGGGTCCTGATGCCTTTTTGTCCACCACCCCCTCCCCTCACTTATTTTGGGATTCTCTTTTTGATCACATCTTTATATATCTTTTTTGGGAGAGAGGGAGAGTTTTTGGTGCCACTTATATATCTGTATCACTCCTATCTGTGCATGCATCATGTCCGCATCATATTTTCATTTCTTTATTTTTCCTTTTATTTTCATTTTTCCATGCATGCATCCTCACTTGCCCCTACCATCGCTTGTCTCTCGGTGTGCCACGCTTTGCACATTGAGGACACTGTGCCATTTAGCTTGGGGGAGTGAGTTCTCACGTTCTTTTTCGATTTGCCACCTTTATTTTTAGTTTTTCACACCGTTTTTCACTTTTGCACTTATTTTCATTAATTTTCTTTTATTTTACCATGCATCACGTTTTTCTTATTTTTTCTGTGTGCCGCATTATAAATAGTTCTTTTTTTCCCTTTATCTTTATTTCTTTTTCATCTCATGCTAGAGATGACTTTTCTGTGATGATGATGACGTTGGATTTAGCTTACTCTATATGCATGCTTTATTTGTCATGTCTTAGACTTTATCTCTGATATCATATGCTATGACTTGCCTTGCATCTAGAGATAGTAACCCACACTTTTGCCACATGAAAATGGATGAAGTTCTATTATTAGCTGAGTCTGAATATTCATATGTATGCTATCACAGAAAACACACCAAGATTCACGCATTGAATGCTTATATCTGGAGTACTGTCTTTTTCCTATATCACTTCTATATGCATGAATTGTACACTTCACTTCAGGATGATTGAATGATGTTAGCTATGATAAATCTGGATTAGTTAGCTTTTTTGTGATCGAAACTGAGTAGATTAGATTACCCTGCTGAAGTTGTCGTGCATGTCTTATAGAGTGAACCGAGAGTTATATTTATTTCTTTCTCCACAAATCTTAAACATCATTTCTCTACTTTTATAATCATTGGTGAATCTCCCCTTAGCGATTCTATTTTATGGCATTTCCCCCGCTACTAATTCCTAGCTCCAAATCCCTTATTCTCTAAAAAAGGGAGAAGAATATTCTTGTATATCATTATCTCTCTTTGAGTTGGGATCGTTGTGTATATATGCTATATTGCATCAAAAAAAAACAAAAAAACAAAAAAAAAGAGAAAAGAGGAAAAATCCTCAATAAAAGATCCCATCTCACTTTCTTCCTTTCTTCTTTCTTCCTATTACATTTGGAGCTATATAAAAATGGGGATGTAAATAATTTTTTTATGCCACCACGCTTATAGATAAGCTTGGGGGAGGGGATCCATTAATGTGTGAGAGAGTGACTACTTGACGTTGCACGACAACCTAGGCTAAGTAATACTCTATACTCGGTGAGATTATTTCTTGCTTTACGAAATCCAGAAATCTAAGCCTAGCACTCATTTCATGAAATCCATACTTTTCTATTCTCTCTATTCTATAGTGTGATACTCTTATACTCCTGATAGAAAGCATTCGATTGAAAAGTGTGTGATCTGTGATTTGTATACCGCTTTAAATGATTCAGACGATGTTAATTTTAGAATTATTCCGTTTTTCATGATTATATCGTTGTTCGTGGGTTTTCCGTTTCTATTTGCACTATTATACTATGATATTAAAATAAAATCTTTTGACATGAGTTTTTCATTCGGTGCATGCTATATGAGTAAGTGAAACCCCCGTCCTGAGAAAATGATCTAGTAGCTTACCTCTTCGCTTCTTTCTCTCTTCTTTATTTTCATTTCGTTTTCCATTCTTCTCTGTTTTCCATTTTTCATTTTTTCGCCGTTTTCGTTTTCCAAATTCCACCGGGTTCGCCATTTACTTATCTTCCTCGAGGACGAGTAAGAGGCAAGCTTGGGGGATTTTGATCACTCCTTATTTTACACCTTTTTCCCACATGTTTGCATGCCATTTAGATCGCCCAAATCATGTTTTTCACGATATATCGACGATATTGCGATACTTTTCACGATTTGTTGTTTTTGTCGCATTACAGATGATTTGGCGCGATTTGGAGTGATCTCGAGATGCGCTTACTCTAGAGGGTCACCGACGACCTCCCCGAGGGGTATTTTGCTGTTGGAGAGGAGCGGAAGAAGAACGGACGTCGCAGGAGTGACGAGGAGGCCAAAACAAGCAGATTGGGCATGTTTAGTGTCCCACTCGGCCGAGTGGAGGAGCCACTCGGCCGACCAGCGAGACACCGCTCGGCCGACCAGTTCAGACACGATTTCTATGTGCACTCGGCCGAGCGACGGAGACCACATCGGCCGAGTGACGAGACCACGTCCGCCCGAGTGGCGCCCAGACGAAGCCTTTCAAAAATCTCCAAGTTTCTGTTTTTCGGCTGCCTGAGCTTCAGAAGACCCACTCGACCGAGTGGAGAATCCTGTCCGCCCGAGTACAATGAAGCCATCGGCCGAGTGACGACAACTCACTCGGCCGAGCCGCCCCCGAAGTAGAGACCCCTGAAGGCCCCGACTTACTGGAAAATTACAGGGTTTTTCACTCGGCCGAGCGACCTTTGTCACTCGGTCGAGTGCGATGCGCTGCCTGTAGCGAAAACTGCGGAAAACAGGCTGTGCAGGGGTATTTTGGTCACAGTTTTTGGACGATTTTGAGGGCTATTTAAACCCTGTTTTTACCCTAGTTTGGAGAGCCTCTCTCTTAGATTTTTTGCAGCTTTTTAGATTAGTTTTAGCTTTATTCTTGTGATTGGAGAGGAGACAAAGATTGGAATTTTGTTGGATTAATTGAAGAACTCCATTGGTTTGCATCTCTTTTCCTTAAAAATTCTATTTTTATTGCTTATCTCAATATTGTGATGAATTCTATTGCTTATTTCAACGATTATTTTTGTGATCTTGCTATGATTTGTGAGTAGTCTCCACGTCTTGGGGCGTGGGGATGAACCCTACAAGCCCATTTTCATATTTGTGATGAATTGGTAGAAATTGTGCTAGAATTGTTATTAGGGATTAGATTGGGATCAATTTACTACGGATGGCTAGGTATTCATATCAATTGGGATTTGCAAGAGATTGGATCCCAATTTGATAGGAAACCCTAGAAATCCGAATTGGGTTGGAGCCGGATTTTCGAAGTATCGGTTTGCAAGAGATTGGACCGATACTAGGGTTTCCGGTTGCAATTCCGTGCCAATACCCGTTTGCAAGAGATTGGACGAGTAGGAACTATCCCAATCTAGGTCGTGGACCGAGTTTGCAAGAGATTGGGCTCGGAGTACGATTGAACGATGATGTTGATCCTAATGCTAGCTTCCCTAGGCTAGGGTTTGCAAGAGATTGGACCCAAACCTAGGATAGCTATAGACCGGCAACAGCGCGAGAGCGTGAGCTTGGTTCTACATTCAGTTGCAACTAGTTCATCCAAATTCTCATTCAAGCAATTTTGATACCGATAAACCGCATTTATGAAATACGGTGAGTAGCGGGGATTCCCCATTCCCTAGACGTCCTTTATTTGATTTGATATTTCAGCATCTTTGTCTGATGATTATGACAGGATCACCAAAGGCAAATCTTTCTTCTTAAATAGCCAGGTTGATTGGAACAAGCACGGTCATTCGTCCTCCCTGTGTTCGATAACCCGCTTGCCGCTATACCGTGCGCTTGCGGTAAAACTACAACCGTTCTTCCGGGTGTACGCCCGGGGTCGATCAGCAACGAAGCGGGGAGCGGGCGTGAGCGGGCGGTTGCTTCGGTCGGGCACAGGGCGATGCGGGTGAACGGAGCGGGGGCTTGTAGCGGTGCGGGCGCGGAGCGGAGCGGGGGAAATCTCTCGGTCTGACCGAGATATTCTTTTGGTCGGAGCGGGCTTGGTGCGGAGCGGTTGCAACGGGTGCGGAGCTGCCTTGGTGCGGGCGGGAGCGTCGATCAAGGCGGGGATTTTGGGGTGTTTGGCTTGGTCGGTGCGGGCGACGGTGCAGCAACGTTGCGATGATTCGTCGCAACGTCAAATTTGGGTTTTGGAAGCGGCTAGGTTTATTTTCTTGCGAAAATAGGTCTTCCTAAAGGTTGTTTATATAGTGTAGATGGCTTGACTAGGTCTAGGGTTAATCCTAATGGGATTAGGAGTTAAAAATAATTTAAAATTCAAATCTCACCATCTCCAACTCACCCAAGGCTTGGGTGCGGCCCAAATTGTTGGGGAATTGGCGGTCCCTTAGGGCACAAAAACTCTAGTCCCGTCCTAAGTCGGACGGAACATAGACAGAAAATCATAGCAGCGGAAGAAAAACTATGTTAACTAATTAACATGCAGTTAAAACATTTTTAACTTAGCCCTAAGGTCCAAGACCCTATGCCAAGATCTATGCCGACTTCGGATGGGTCTGACCATCCCAAGAAGGATCTAGCCTACTGCGATTAAACTAAACTAATGCTAAAAATACTTTAACCACATACCCGGAATCTCAGCCCTGGAGCAGGCGAGATGTTCCGCGCCGTCTTCCGAGCTGCTCCCGTCCCACGCCGAGCCGCTCCTTGAACCGCTCCCCGAACCGCTCCTCGAACCGCTCCGCATCCCGAGGCGATCAATCCCCGTGCCGCCGAGCCAACCACGCGCCGAAGAAAGTTTCACGCGAGTGAAACCTCTGCCAAGATTTCGGATCCAGAATCCGAACTCCTTTGCGGCTTTGCTAGAGCCCGCAGGAGTAAGGTAGAAATTTATAGGGAGAGGAGAAATATTTATTTAAGCTTAGATCCGAGCGTGCTCCAACATTTACGAGAGCCGCTCAGATCTAGAGCTTGGGACGAGTTTTGAGAAAGGGGGGAGACCCCTATTTATATAGGTGGCGGACTCTCCCCTTTTCTCAAAATCCGATGTGGGACTAAAATTATGAGTTAATTAAAATCAAGTTAGTTTGCACTTCAAAAAGTGCAAACTTCCGTGAATTTTAACTCACTCACCGTTGAGCTTCAAGATCGATACAACCTATCAATACGACAAGCGTTCAACGGTGAACGCATAGGAAAAAACCGTTCGTCAATCGGAGTTCGTTTGACCCTCCAATTGATCGTCCAAAGATCAACCCACGGCTAGTTTTTCGCAAAACTGAGCCGTCAAAATCTGCCATCAAACCTAGGGTTCTGCACCCTTAGGTGGGGCCCAGCCTGTGGGCCTCACAGCCTAAAATTGCTGACTGGGCGCCCAGGCCCAGACCTGGGCACGGGCGCCCAAGTCTGGGCGCGGGCACCCAGGCGCCAGCCTGGCGCCTGGCGCCTGGCGCCTGGCGCCCAGGCGGGTGCCTGGGCCGGGCGCCCAAGGCGCCCGGCCCAGGGCGCCTGGGCCCTGGCGGGCCCAGGGCGCCCGCCCTGGGTGCCTGGGCAGGCGCCCAGGCGCCTGGGCCTGGGCGCGGGCCCAGGCCCAGTGGCCTGGCGCCCAGTCTGATGGGTCAGGTGCCCAGGTCAGATCCTGGTCTGGCCTGGGTTAACCTGGTCTGAATCAGACTGAGCCATTTGGCTGTTTTGGGCATAAGTTGAGCATTTGGCGTCCGATTTGGACGCCGTTCGAACCTGGGTCTAGACCGGGACATTCCCGTCTTACCCGTGAACTTTTTCTTGCGTTTATTTTATTAAATATTGTATTAAACAATTTAATACACATTTAATCGCTTTTGCATCAAATGCAAAATAGTCCCTATCTAAGCTTAAATTACCATATTGCATCAAATGCAATTATCTCTTCTTTTGCATCAAATGCAAATATTCTCCCTAACCAATTTCTACCTATTACTAGACGAAGCGTTGCACTCTGTGTGAGACCCTACAGCCTGACCCTTACAACAGGCTGGGCTCGAAGCCCTATACGACAGTGACCACGAGCAGTGGTTGCCGTCCCTGCTTCAGGAATCATCATTATGTGGTTAACTCATTGACATGAGTATTGTCGGGACCACCTGACTGTTTCCGTGATGAATTCCGCAGTTATAGTCTCTTCGTCTAAATTGTGTCGTGTAGATCAAGTCTGGGGTACGGTCAAACTGTCAACCCCAATAACTTGACTCCGGTTAGTTTCGATCAATCTTTAGTCAATAAATGTTGGACTTCTTCCAACATACTCTGCGCAGAGTTTTTACTAAAGACCGAACTAACTCTACGACACTAACTCCCATTGACCGGGAGAGACGAATCCTCTCTTGGTCATTACTCGCCTCGTACGTTTCAAGTGACACCCAATCAAAAGACCTTTCGACAGGCCTTGCCTCGAAGCTAGGTCAGTTGATCTAAGTGGCACCGTTCATGCACAGGTCCGTCAAAATGACCTCAAGTCAAAAAACCAACTACCCTATCATCACTCAGAGTTATCACTGACAGATTGGTCAATATAACCATATGATAACTCTAGTGGATCGTTCAGTGAACTCATTCTAATGAGCACCTGTGTCTCGTCTTCGATTTCGCCAAGTCAAGCGATCATGAGATCATCGCCACCGTTAAACGGTGAAGACTAAGACACAATGGTCTATTCGATGTTTCGATATCCTTGTCTCGAAACATCTACGACCACGAACCATGTTAGACTTATGCTACAGACGGTCAAACGTTTTTCCATGATCGAGATACTCATCTCGATACCCGTTTGACCTTGCATAAAGTCTCAGGACTTTACCTAAGTTGATATCTAATGTTGACTACATTACAATATGACTTAGATAAATTATTACCACACAGCTTACTGTTATTTCGAACAAGATGTTTGTGCTATTCACACAGGAATAAATGGCCTCGAGGGCACCATATTCCTACATCTCCCACTTGCACTCAGGCCCATTTATCTCGATATCTAATATCGTTTTTACACATAAGTTTTCCCGACTTCATGTGATAGAGCCTTCGTGGGTGGATCTGCTAAAACCGTCTACACTATAGACTTAAGGGGTTTCTATGTTTATGT
The DNA here is from genome assembly GCA_030789695.1 of Scilla litardierei. Lineage (NCBI taxonomy): Eukaryota > Viridiplantae > Streptophyta > Magnoliopsida > Asparagales > Asparagaceae > Scilla > Scilla litardierei. Next base: position 142,200,680 of record CM061133.1, on the reverse strand, counting down.
TAGACCAACCTTTTGAATCTTATTCAAATAATTCACTTGGTCTATCGGAATCTATAATATTTTATTTCCCCGGATCTTATCCAGTTCATCGTACCTTACGATAATAATTTTAAATTAGTTATTGGTCATTTCAAATGGCTCATATCTATTTCTGATAAAGTATCAAGCCTTTTGATAACTTTGTCAAAATAAATGATCCATCCCTTTGATGTCTCGTATGTAATTTATACGCTCCCACTGACCTTGAAAACTATCTGGCTAATTCATATAAGTTGGTTTGTCTAAATCATATTTAGAAAAACGAACTTATAAGTGAATGCGCAAATTTTCATGGTCAACTTAAGCGTTTTACATCGGCTTTGGTCCGAGTAGATCTGTACACATCTGTTGGCGAAACTGGTTTCATCATAATCCGTTTTAAAGAAATTAGGATGAAAACCGTTCCCGTCCAACATTATTGTACTTCACTATTTTCTTTTCTGCACCAATCTTTCAACTTAAAGATTTACTTGCAGAAAGTGAGGAAACACTTTCCTTGGGCACGTAAACTAAATTCTCAAATTTATTTACGCACACGGACCTGCATCAAGTTTTAAATCGGAGTTACTACTCCGAATTTCATCCTAGAAGTTGACTAAGTCATCATCAGTTATGATGTCTAACTCGACAATCCGTCTCACGAGATTCGAGTAATAATACAACTTCCTTACGATTGATTTTATTGAATATATTATTGATAATGTTCTCATAGAACTTTATCAAAACCTAGGCATTACTATATGGGACTTAACCCAGAGGGAGGAGTTAACTCAGAGTCACTTATTTATGGATCACACTAAATCTAATTAAGTGTGAATCATACCTTTTAACACACCGATGTGTTAACAGACTTGATCTGAGAGAAAATCACATTTTCTTTTAATTACACAAGATTTTATGTAGCTAAGTATTTGACCATTCGATCTAATCGAATCAGTTTGAATACTTTAGTCATTTCGTTCTTTTATTTTATCAGACGTGCGTTTCATCAAGAACACATGTCTTAGTAAAATATACGAATAACTTATTTTGGTTAATCTAGACTCGGGTACATCAGTATGTACTAGACTGAGTTCGACAACTCATTCTCCCACTGTCTCACAGATGGGTTTCGGCCATTGTATCTAAGAGGCTAAGACTCACAAGTGTCCGTAGACTTCATAATACGAGAGGTCAGACCCCTCTTTATGTGACTTGTGAAGCTTAATCTCTTGATACGGCCTAGTCTAATTTTACCATATAAGTTTGCTACTATCTTGTGTATTTATATATTAACATTTAATATATAAATAGTTATTTACAAATTACTTAACACAAAACATTACTTCAAAAGCAATGTGACGCCATTCGTCAAAATGTGTTAAACGTCTTTTGTATAACAATTTATTCTGAAATCGTGACATCAAAATATGTCACATTTTCATTTCCTCCTACTTATGCCTTTACTAATGATAAATTAAACTAACTTTCTCAATTGACTTTCCGAAGTGCCTTCTTCCTTTTCTAAATCACATTTAGATATCAACATAAATAAATAAATAGCTATGCAAGCAACTTATGTATCCAAACGCTTGAGCTTTGCAATCCTGAGTGTAGCTCAAGAAGTTGATTGTCTCAAGATCCGGTTGGGATACATAGTCTTGCATCGCTCATGCACTCGTATTCGACTCAAACGGTTTGATCGAATTTTCGAACTTTGCGGATCAAAATTGTTTGTCCATACAACCTTGAGGGTAGCTCGACAAGTTGTAGGGAGAAACATACTTTGAATGTCCTATATGTTCAAGCTGCCTCATATAGAGACGAGTGACATGTAGCTTTAATTTATTTGTTGGACCCAGAACTCAATGAAATCATATTTCTTAAGTCTGTTCTTTAGAAGGTCATTTAATGTCATCGAGAATATAGTTTTAATTTTATCAATTAGAATTTAACTTGATATTCAATTAATCAACTTTTTGACCAATTAACTTATTAAAATATTATATTTTAATTCCTACGGTAAACATAGTCTTGCCATAGTTTTAGCATATGTTCAATTTTAAATATAGGTAGATTGGCTTTTATCTATCTATATCCTCCCACTAATTTTACGAACGTTTTAAAGCTTAATAACGAACGATTTAATCGATTTAAAATTAATGGGTAAGAGTTCCAATCACCTTGAGTCTAAACAACCTTGAGTGTAGCTCAACAAGTTGATTAACTCTGTGATCGGAAGATGACTCTTCATCGATCATATCGGATATGACTCTCTTAATCGGTTTTTGCCCCTAGCCATTCGTGATCATGAGTGTGCTCATCCAAATCACAATGTCTAGTCTAGTCGGACCCTTGTTTTCATGTCTAGCCTGACTTGCCCCTCAGCTCGGTGTATGCACGACACGTCGGTTTGGGTCAGGTCTTAGACTACATCTAGTCAGACTACATCGTTGACTTAACTTACGTCAGCGCTCGGGGTACGAGACGACGGTTAGGGTTAGTCAAGATTTCATCTTATGTATTTAAGGAGTTGGTTTCTACAGGGTTGCCATGTCACAGCTTGAGTGTATCTCAACAACTATAACACGGGCCCTATAGTTGCTAACCCCTAAAACAAGGAGGGCTACGGCTAATCTTGAAAAAGATCATTAACGTATTTGACTTAGATATAGTCCAGGGTGTCATACAATCATGATTCGCGACATTGCGGTCCAGCGGAACTCAGCCAGGGAATTGACTAAGCCAGGATCACTACCCCTTGGACTAGCAAGGGTTGACCCAGAACTCTTAGCCACGCACATTGACTGGATCATGGTCCATTGAATGAAGCTTGTCATTTTTGTATGTATGCCATAGACTAAACAGCTTTTATTAACAACTAATTAATCCTATCAACTAGTTGAATCCCTAAATTCAAAATTTTAGGATTTGTTTAATAACTTTTATTAAGTCCTTATCAACTATAAGGTTCACGTGCTATCCTAATCATTATCAGGATTTTAATAAATTTTATTAACAACGCTAGAAGCGAAGTCCTTTAATGAAAATTAATTATAACAATTAGAATTGTAAATTCATTTAAAGGACTACCCTAATCAGGAATTAGGTCTTAATATTGTTGTTAATGATTTATTAAAACATAGCATGTCATTAAAATTCAAGTAATAAATTTTAATCATTTTTAATAGCTAACCTAAAGGGTTGTCTTGTGTTATCAAATAAGGGACAAGATTAACATGCCATTAAAATAAATCTACACTAATTTATCGCATAAAGATAGTGCACAACTATTTAACATTTAAATATACTAAGTTTATCGCATAAACTATTTTTAGACTTTTAAAATCAGTTTTTAAAAAAAATATCTTATAAATTTAAAACATTACTTTAAAAGTTTTCCATGTTCAAAAATTTATCATATACAATTTTTAAACATTTTAAACATTTTAAACTTATCGCATAAATTTAAAGCCTTTAAAATCAATTTTAAAATTTATCACATAAATTTAAAAACATCATTTTAAAATTTCCATGCTTAAAAATTTATCATATAAAAAATTTAAGGCATCCAAAATAATTTTAAACTTTTAAAGATTTAAAATTATTACATAAATTTTAAAACGTCATTTAAAAAATTTTCATGTTCAAAAAATTTATCACATAGAATTTTGAACTTTAAAAAAAACATTTTTAAAAATTATCTAATAACTTTAAAAAAATTTAAAAGTATTTAAAAGCATTAACAAGTTTAATGAAATCGCAGTACCTAGATCGACTACGCAAACCTAGGCTTTGATACCACTGTTGGGGAATTGGCGGTCCCTTAGGGCACAAAAACTCTAGTCCCGTCCTAAGTCGGACGGAACATAGACAGAAAATCATAGCAGCGGAAGAAAAACTATGTTAACTAATTAACATGCAGTTAAAACATTTTTAACTTAGCCCTAAGGTCCAAGACCCTATGCCAAGATCTATGCCGACTTCGGATGGGTCTGACCATCCCAAGAAGGATCTAGCCTACTGCGATTAAACTAAACTAATGCTAAAAATACTTTAACCACATACCCGGAATCTCAGCCCTGGAGCAGGCGAGATGTTCCGCGCCGTCTTCCGAGCTGCTCCCGTCCCACGCCGAGCCGCTCCTTGAACCGCTCCCCGAACCGCTCCTCGAACCGCTCCGCATCCCGAGGCGATCAATCCCCATGCCGCCGAGCCAACCACGCGCCGAAGAAAGTTTCACGCGAGTGAAACCTCCGCCAAGATTTCGGATCCAAAATCCGAACTCCTTTGCGGCTTTGCTAGAGCCCGCAGGAGTAAGGTAGAAATTTATATGGAGAGGAGAAATATTTATTTAAGCTTAGATCCGAGCGTGCTCCAACATTTACGAGAGCCGCTCAGATCTAGAGCTTGGGACGAGTTTTGAGAAAGGGGGGAGACCCCTATTTATATAGGTGGCGGACTCTCCCCTTTTCTCAAAATCCGATGTGGGACTAAAATTATGAGTTAATTAAAATCAAGTTAGTTTGCACTTCAAAAAGTGCAAACTTCCGTGAATTTTAACTCACTCACCATTGAGCTTCAAGATCGATACAACCTATCAATACGACAAGCGTTCAACGGTGAACGCATAGGAAAAAACCGTTCGTCAATCGGAGTTCGTTTGACCCTCCAATTGATCGTCCAAAGATCAACCCACGGCTAGTTTTTCGCAAAACTGAGCCGTCAAAATCTGCCATCAAACCTAGGGTTCTGCACCCTTAGGTGGGGCCCAGCCTGTGGGCCCCACAGCCTAAAATTACTGACTGGGCGCCCAGGCCTAGACCTGGGCACGGGCGCCCAAGTCTGGGCGCGGGCGCCCAGGCGCCAGCCTGGCGCCTGGCGCCAGGCGCCCAGGCGGGTGCCTGGGCCGGGCGCCCAAGGCGCCCGGCCCAGGGCGCCTGGGCTCCCAGGCGCCCAGGGCGCCTGGGCCTGGGCGCGGGCCCAAGCCCAGTGGCCTGGCGCCCAGTCTGATGGGTCAGGTGCCCAGGTCAGATCCTGGTCTGGCCTGGGTTAACCTGGTCTGAATCAGACTGAGCCATTTGGCTGTTTTGGGCATAAGTTGAGCATTTGGCGTCCGATTTGGACGCCGTTCGAACCTGGGTCTAGACCGGGACATTCCCATCTTACCCGTGAACTTTTTCTTGCGTTTATTTTATTAAATATTGTATTAAACAATTTAATACACATTTAATCGCTTTTGCATCAAATGCAAAATAGTCCCTATCTAAGCTTAAATTACCATATTGCATCAAATGCAATTATCTCTTCTTTTGCATCAAATGCAAATATTCTCCCTAACCAATTTCTACCTATTACTAGACGAAGCGTTGCACTCTGTGTGAGACCCTACAGCCTGACCCTTACAACAGGCTGGGCTCGAAGCCCTATACGACAGTGACCACGAGCAGTGGTTGCCGTCCCTGCTTCAGGAATCATCATTATGTGGTTAACTCATTGACATGAGTATTGTCGGGACCACCTGACTGTTTCCGTGATGAATTCCGCAGTTATAGTCTCTTCGTCTAAATTGTGTCGTGTAGATCAAGTCTGGGGTACGGTCAAACTGTCAACCCCAATAACTTGACTCCGGTTAGTTTCGATCAATCTTTAGTCAATAAATGTTGGACTTCTTCCAACATACTCTGCGCAGAGTTTTTACTAAAGACCGAACTAACTCTACGACACTAACTCCCATTGACCGGGAGAGACGAATCCTCTCTTGGTCATTACTCGCCTCGTACGTTTCAAGTGACACCCAATCAAAAGACCTTTCGACAGGCCTTGCCTCGAAGCTAGGTCAGTTGATCTAAGTGGCACCGTTCACGCACAGGTCCGTCAAAATGACCTCAAGTCAAAAAACCAACTACCCTATCATCACTCAGAGTTATCACTGACAGATTGGTCAATATAACCATATGATAACTCTAGTGGATCGTTCAGTGAACTCATTCTAATGAGCACCTGTGTCTCGTCTTCGATTTCGCCAAGTCAAGCGATCATGAGATCATCGCCACCGTTAAACGGTGAAGACTAAGACACAATGGTCTATCCGATGTTTCGATATCCTTGTCTCGAAACATCTACGACCACGAACCATTTTAGACTTATGCTACAGACGGTCAAACGTTTCTCCATGATCGAGATACTCATCTCGATACCCGTTTGACCTTGCATAAAGTCTCAGGACTTTACCTAAGTTGATATCTAATGTTGACTACATTACAATATGACTTAGATAAATTATTACCACACAGCTTACTGTTATTTCGAACAAGATGTTTGTGCTATTCACACAGGAATAAATGGCCTCGAGGGCACCATATTCCTACACAAATGAGCTAGAAATTGGCTCAAAAATTCTTTAAAACGTTTTAAACTCAAATAAATTTTCTTTGGCCGAAATTGATTTAAAACCTAGCTTTTTAAAAATATTTTAAACCTTGCTAAAAATATAAAAGTGGTCAAATGAATTCCAAAAATTATAAAATAAATATCGTGGTGATCGTGGTGACGAAAGTGAGCTAACTAAGAAGACGGATCTCAATTTTGACGTCGGACGACGAAACTAAAAATAGAAACGTCTCCCGTCAAAAGTGAAAATCGCAACGTCTCATCGAATAAGATTAAATTGTGGGAAAACGACTTGAGAACGTCGTTCCAAATTAGTGCCACAACTTACTACTCTCAGAGACGTTCACAACGGCATATCACACTAAAGTGTTCACAAACAAACAAAGTCTAAAATTAATACGTGCACGGTCAAAAGCACGTGCACGAACAACATACAACGAAAAGTGGTCGTTACATCGGGTGAACCGCTTCACAGAATTATAGCGCTATGCGGAACTTCACCCGGTCAGGATGAACCGGTCGGTTGAAACATGGATGCGGTCGGTTGGATCTTGGTGCCGACCGGGTGAGGAGACCGGTTGGATCTTCGTGTCCTGGCTTTTGAAATTCAGCTACAGGTGAACCGATCGGGTGAAGGTCACCCGATCGGTTGGCAATCAGCTTCGAATTCCAGAGACTTTGAGCTTTTGACCCGGTCACTGAACCGACCGGGTGACTTCTCGTGAGCTCCAAGCTACGTCCGGGTGGTGCACGCGTGCATCACCCGATCGGTTGAAGATGATCAACCGATCGGGTGAGGGGCTGAAAGATGCAATCTTCATCGTTTGACCCCCTGGATCACGCGTGACTCCTCCCGTTGCTCCGGGGACTTGCGATATCATCGTTTTATGCCCCATATGCCAGTAAACTCCTGAAAAATACGGAAAACACGGAAAAGTGAAAGAAAACAAGAAAACACGAGAAAACGAATATAAGACGGCGGTAAAATACGGAAAAACACGGAAGAAAACGTGCGCAAATATATGAAATATAAACGCACGTCAAAATCCCCCAAGCTGAACTCTTCCTCGTCCTCGAGGAAGTCGAGTGAGAGTAGGAGCTCGGAGAGGAAAAAAAGAGAAAAAAAGAGAGAAAAAGAAAACTCTATATCCTAGATCGCCCGTCAGGGCCAACAAAATCAAAAACGACACACCAAGCAAGCAAACACCAAATCACATCACTAAACCAAGGAGTACGAGTCCAGACAAGTGCCGTGGGCCCACGCGGTGAAGCGCGAGTGAGTGTGGTCGTGCGCTAGCATTCCGTGTCACTATCTACAATGTGCGATAAAACTCGATATACACAAATCCAGGAAATGACCCAAATATCGATTCGAATTGAATAAAGCGGTGAATATATAGTTCAAGCATGCATGAGAATAGAGAGAGAATCGAAACATATCATGCGTCAGGGACTCCACTGATGGAAATTGAATTCCACCCCAAGTGATTTTGATGATGAGCACACCAAATGAAAGCTTAAGTGTACTAACTACACTATAATGAAGTGTGCAGAATATGCGAAGTTTTACTTATACTCAAAGGAGCACAAATCTACGCTCAAAGACAAGGACAAACGTGGCTAAGTCAAATGATGAAGTTCAAGCTCAAATAGAACAAGAAGCTCAAGTGAAGCTCGCATCCACTTCATCAAAATTGATCAAGCTTCCGAAGACATGTCCTAAGTCTATCGTGAGTGTGTCGTATCTCTTTAGGGTATTTGTTAAAGCCATATCATATAGACAAAACACACACACAAACAATTTTGAAAATACTTTTAAATTATCTTCAAAATACTTTAAGAGAGCTTTCTCTAGTCACTCTATAACTTTCGTAGTGAAACTCTACGCACCCTGGAGTTAACTACTTGTCTGACTAGATAAGTTGCAGGAAAAACTCCTCTGGGAGTCGACTACCAAAAGTAGGGAGTCGACTACCAGACACAGGTCAAGAATTCCTGGAACTCTCTGGGAGTCGACTACCTAGATGAGGGAGTCGACTACCAGCTGTAAAATTCTGACGTTTTTGAATTTGAATTTTGAAATTCGTTGAGCAATTTACTCCGTAATTTTTGGGACAAAAGTCAACGAAAATTCAAATTTCAAATCTCAGTTTTTCCCCATAAATAAGAGCTAAATTCTTTTGTGAAAATACAACTATTAAAAATCAAAAATCTCTTGTGAAAACGCTCTTGAATTCAAAGTTCTCATTTCTTTCTAGCCAATTTGATTTTATTTGTGATCTTGCAATATTCTCTTATCAATTCTTTTAAGATCATACTTTTATTTTTTATTGGCTAAAACGTTTTCAAAATCCTTATTACTATTCTCTTTATCTTGTTTAAAGGATTTTTGAAAAGCAATAGATCTAGATCACAAAGAATTTCTCTCGTATCTTTGTGTGATCTAGACTCTTATTCTATCAAGCCACTACACAAATTTGTCTATCTTTGATTGGCTATAGAATCGGGTGTAAAAACCAATCTCCACTAATTAATTGTGGTGTATCGGATTTGATTTTACTTGTAGTCCCTTGGTGATACGGGTGGTTGTAAATCCTTGTTGTAGGCAAGGTGTTTGTGAAAAGTCCTCGGATTGTGAGGCAAGGTAAAGTCCTCGGTTTGTGAGGCAAGGGTAAAATCCTAGACAAGTCTAGGTGGTCGGAAATCCTGGTTGAGGCTAGGTATTTGTATTGCTAAGGCAATAGTGGAAATCTCGTACCGGATTGGTCGGGGACTGGACGTACCCAAGTTGCGGGGAACCAGGATAAAAATCCTTGTCTTTGCGTTTGCATTTTCTGTGTTTGATTACTTATCTCTGCAAACAATTATTATTTACTTTGTTATTTGTAATTCTTTGTTCACTTGCATATTACAAAGATCTTACATTTAATTCCGCTGTGTAAAGATCTCTTTCATATTATTTGTAAAGATTGCTTTGTTGATTAAGAACCAAGCGTAGATCACTCTACTTGGCTTCTTAGGCAACATTAGAAGGGTTTTAATTAACGATCGAAAAAGTTTATTATATACACAACACTATTCAACCCCCCCTTCTAGTGTTGTTTGCCATCCACAGGATCCAACACTTGGTATCAGAGCAAGGCTACAAAAGTGATGGCGTCAACATCTTTTCACTCTGAAGGACTGAATACCATGCGACCACCTCTATTCAACGGAACCAACTACGCTAGCTGGAAGATCCGAATGAAGACTCACCTAAAGTCATTAGACATTGAAGCTTGGACTATTACCAAAGTCCCGTACATCGCACCCACCGACGTTGAGTTTGGGAAATGGTCTGTCGACGATAAGAAGAGAGCTAATCTCAATGCAAAAGCAATGAATGCTCTGTTTTGTGCTGTTACAGGAAATGAGTTCAATCGAGTCTCCCAATGTGAGACAGCACATCAAATATGGCATACTCTTCAGGTAAGTCACGAAGGAACTGAAAAGGTAAAAGAATCTCGCATAAACGTTTTACATTCAAAGTTCGAATCTTTTAAAATGGAAGAAGGAGAGAGTATCACCGATGTGAATACTCGTTTTACTAATATTACAAATGAGCTTGCAGGACTAGGAAAGAAACCTTCCGAGTATGAACAGGTAATGAAGATACTAAGATCCCTCCGACCCGAGTGGAAGGGAAAGACTACGGCCATTCGAGAAGCCCATAACGTAAAGGACCTCACCATCGAAGAACTAATGGGAAATCTCATGGCATATGAGATTGAGCTTGAAAAAGACAAGAAAATCGAAGAAAAGCCAAAGAAGAAGAATTTTGCGTTCAAAGCACAAGAGGAAGATTCCGACTACACGGACAAAGAAGACCATATCGCGTTTATCTCAAAGAACTTTAAAGAGTTCATCACTAGTAAGTATGGAAAACAATCTTTTAGACCCACTAACGGTATTATTTGTTTTGGTTGCAATAAACCAGGGCATGTCAAGAGAGACTGTCCATTGGAGAGAAACAACCGTGATTCCAGAGATCGTGGGAAGAACAAAGACAATAATCAGAGGCGAAACAATGTAAGAAACAAGTTCCGACGACCAAAGAAAGAAGCTTATGCAGCCTTCGACCAAAGCGACGACTCTTCATCCGATGAATCCTCAGAAGAAGATAATGATGAAAGAAGAGAGACGGCACACATGTGCTTCATGGCATCTACATCCTCCAAGGTAAGCTCGCATCATGATTCATCTAGCGACAATGAGTCATCGTCAAGCGATGATGAAGACTTGGATTATATGGGAGCATATAAGGAGCTATGCAAAATGCATGAAAAGCTCATTAAAGAACATAGAAAAACACTTAGAAATATTAAAAGAGATACTAAAGAAAAAGAAGAAGTCATTAAAGAAAATAGTCTTCTTAAAGAAAAGAATGATCTTCTGCAAAAAGATATTTCACTAGTAAATGAAAAAGTTGAAAATCTAAATAATCTTCTCGTATCTGTCAAAAATAAATACGACGCTACGATGAAAATTATTGAGAATTTCAACAAAGGAAAAGGGAAGCTAGATAGTATCATAGATAATCAAAAAGCTTCATCTAGCAAAATCGGACTCGGCTATGATTCACATCATACCAAGAAACGGGTTAAGCATACTAGGATGCATCATTCTAACGATAATGTCTTGAGCATCTGGGTACCAAAGAAATTATCTGATCAGCGAAGAAAAAGGTACGCTACTGACTTTGTTCAACAAATTCATTTTAACAAAAATTATAAATATGTTGTTCATGAAGGAACTAAACCGCATTGGGTTTGGCTTCTTAAAGACTAACTCCTCGGACTCAAAACCAAAGAGTACCATAAAACGCTTATTTTTTCAGGTACTCTAAAAGAGGAAAATCAAAGAGGAGAAATCAAGAAGTCAAACGGCTGAATCAGAACAAAAGTTTTTTTAACTAAATTATTTTTTTTACACACACATATATATATAAATGTTTAAATGTGTTGTGTTTTATTCCTAAAACATTTCTTGTTCAGAAAGCACACTCAACCTGGATCAAAAACTCCCCGGGATGAGAAAACGACTCAACCCAGCAGGGAGTCGACTACCTATAGGAGAGAGTCGACTACCCGTGCATAAATTTCTGGGCTTGTCTTGTTTTTTTACTAACTCCTATTGGGTTCTATTGAGTGGATGGGTTCAGATCCACTAATGCAACTTACCCAATAAGCCTAAAACTCATCCTAGCCATCCAAAACTTGATCTAAAGGCCCTCTTTTCTCCCCATCTCTTCATCCAAACATCAAAACCCCAAGAGAAACCCTAAGGGTAGCCGACTACCCCTCTTCTTCCTCCTCCTCTCTTGATTTTTCACCTTGGTGCTTGGTCATTTGTAGCTATTTTCTCATCTTTCTCCCAAGTTACTCAAGGTAAATTTGTTTCTTACTTCATGATCTTTATTATTTCTTCTCTCTTGGTTATCTAGTAGTGTAAAAATGTTGTTTTTTTTCTTTTACTCTATCTAGATGCCTATCAAGGGGATTTTCTCCAAGAAGAGGAAAACTACTACAGAAATTGATTCTGAAAAAGAGACTATTTTACCCTATCTTTTCAAAACTACTACCTATGAGCAATTTGTTAAGATCTCAAAGAAACCTATCTTGCATGAACGATTTGTCAAACTTAATGATGTTATCAATTATGGCATTGACAGTCTGTTAGATTTTCAAAACTTAGCAAACTTGTTTTCTTCTGAAAATGTGTACCTCTGCTATCCTAGGCTTGTTCATCTATTCTATGCAAACATGGACTATGATCTTGTTAAAAGTCGTTTCATAACAAAAGTCCTTGACACCAAACTTGCTATTACTGTCAAATCCCTAGGAGAAGCCCTAGGAATCCCATACTCTGGCATGCTTCTTGAAAAAATCGAAATGACTGATGAGAACATTCTAGAAAGAATGTATTTACCCGGTAGACACTTTCAAACCAAACTTCCATGTAGCAATCTTAGCTATCCGGCGAGGATCTTGGCTAATATATTGTCTTATAACATAACTCAAAAGTCTGGGAGCCATGCAATCCTATCTGAGAAACAAGCTAAGTGTATCTATGCCATCCTAGGTAACATTCGAATTAATTGGGCCAAAGTGATTATGGATTCTATCCTAGCCTCAGCTTCTTCTGATAGACCTCCTCCACTCTTTCTCATGGGCACTATCTTACTATACTATTCATTAGCTTCAATGTGCCACTGGATCATGAAACATCTATTCTAGAACCTGCTCGTATTTTTGATGTGCATGCACTTGGGAGAATGAATCTCCACCATGACCTTGATGAAAATGTCCCTGAAAAACAAATTGCTGCCGAAGGAGGATCATCATCCTCAAGGAGAGGTAAGAAAGTTGTTATTTCAGATTCAGAAGAAGAAGGAGAAGAAGAAAGAGGAAGCGGAGAAGAAGAAGAAGAAGTTCCGGCATACATTCTTGAACTTCAGGAAATGCTCCTGAAGAAGATTGGAAGGTTGAAGATCACACAAAAGCAAGGATTTGAAGACATCAATCGTAAAGTGGACGATCTGAAAGAGTTTGTTGTGAAGAGCAACAAGATAACTGAAGACACACTTGCCATGATCCTTGATGAGATCAAGGAACTAAAGAAAGATGGCGGTCACTCTTAGCTCTTTTCTTCTCTAAAAACAATGGTTCTCTTTAAAACAATGGTTCTTAAAACTATGTCATTTGAGACTGTGGTCTGTAATAACTCTCTATGTGGTGTTTTGCTACAATATCTCTGTGCTATATATATCAACTGCTAGTATAAACTAATACATCTCTTGCAGGCACAAGAAATTGAATTTCCCTCCTAAACACATTTGTGTTGTCATTAAATTATTTTTGTTGATGACAAAGGGGAGAAAAATATATGAAATGCAAAAATGAAATTATATGAATTGTATTGCTAACAGCTTCGATGCAGGGGGAGAACCGCATCAAAGCAGGGGGAGTAAGTATACTTAAATGTATTTTCATTTTTAACTTACTTCATTTTTTCATTTGGGTGTCATCATCAAAAAGGGGGAGAGTGATGGAAATTGAATTCCACCCCAAGTGATTTTGATGATGAGCACACCAAATGAAAGCTTAAGTGTACTAACTACACTACACTGAAGTGTGCAGAATATGCAAAGTTTTACTTATACTCAAAGGAGCACAAATCTACGCTCAAAGACAAGGACAAACGCGGCTAAGTCAAATGATGAAGTTCAAGCTCAAATAGAACAAGAAGCTCAAGTGAAGCTCGCATCCACTTCATCAAAATTGATCAAGCTTCCGAAGACATGTCCTAAGTCTATAGTGAGTGTGTCGTGTCTCTTTAGGGTATTTGTTAAAGCCATATCATATAGACAAAACACACACACAAACAATTTCGAAAATACTTTTAAATTATCTTCAAAATACTTTAAGAGAGCTTTCTCTAGTCACTCTATAACTTTCGTAGTGAAACTCCACGCACCCTGGAGTTAACTACTTGTCTGACTAGATAAGTTGCAGGAAAAACTCCTCTGGGAGTCGACTACCAAAAGTAGGGAGTCGACTACCAGACACAGGTCAAGAATTCCTGGAACTCTCTGGGAGTCGACTACCTAGATGAGGGAGTCGACTACCAGCTGTAAAATTCTGACGTTTTTGAATTTGAATTTTGAAATTCGTTGAGCAATTTACTCCGTAATTTTTGGGACAAAAGTCAACGAAAATTCAAATTTCAAATCTCAGTTTTTCCCTATAAATAAGAGCTAAATTCTTTTGTGAAAATACAACTATTGAAAATCAAAAATCTCTTGTGAAAACGCTCTTGAATTCAAAGCTCTCATTTCTTTCTAGCCAATTTGATTTTATTTGTGATCTTGCAATATTCTATTATCAATTCTTTTAAGATCATACTCTTATTTTTTATTGGCTAAAACGTTTTCAAAATCCTTATTACTATTCTCTTTATCTTGTTTAAAGGATTTTTGAAAAGCAATAGATCTAGATCACAAAGAATTTCTCTCGTATCTTTGTGTGATCTAGACTCTTATTCTATCAAGCCACTACACAAATTTTTCTATCTTTGATTGGCTATAGAATCGGGTGTAAAAACCAATCTCCACTAATTCATTATGGTGTATTGGATTTGATTTTACTTGTAGTCCCTTGGTGATACGGGTGGTTGTAAATCCTTGTTGTAGGCAAGGTGTTTGTGAAAAGTCCTCGGATTGTGAGGCAAGGTAAAGTCCTCGGTTTGTGAGGCAAGGGTAAAATCCTAGACAAGTCTAGGTGGTCGGAAATCCTGGTTGAGGCTAGGTATTTGTATTGCTAAGGCAATAATGGAAATCTCGTACCGGATTGGTCGGGGACTGGACGTACCCAAGTTGCGGGGAACCATGATAAAAATCATTGTCTTTGCGTTTGCATTTTCTGTGTTTGATTATTTATCTCTGCAAACAATTATTATTTACTTTGTTATTTGTAATTATTTGTTCACTTGCATATTACAAAGATCATACATTTAATTCCGCTGTGTAAAGGTCTCTTTCATATTATTTGTAAAGATTGCTTTGTTGATTAAGAACCAAGCGTAGATCACTCTACTTGGCTTCTTAGGAAACATTAGAAGGGTTTTAATTAACGATCGAAAAAGTTTATTATATACACAACACTATTCAACCCCCCCTTCTAGTGTTGTTTTCCATCCACAGGATCCAACATCCACAACTAGGGTTAAGGAAATCACCACACTAAAGCCTAGATAATAGCTAAAAAGTTCATAAGCCAAGTGTTTTCGAAACCGATGGGGGTTGAGATGATGTGGAGAAGAACACTCTGTGCAAATTCTCGCCTTCCTTATATTCTCGGCAAGTAGGAAAAGATATTCACACGGGAATTTTTTTTGGGTTTTGGGTATTTGTAATTTTTTTTGGTTTTTTTTTCTATACAATTTTTTTCTTTCATTTCTTTTTGGGTTTTTCTTTTCTTTTCTCCTTTTTTTGTTTTGGATTTTTGGGATATTGGCTATACACATGTGTACTCTCCCAAGTGGGAGAACGGTACACGACGAGGGGATTTGCACCAAGTAAAACAAAAAAGAAATCAAATCTAAACACTTGGGCAAAGGAAACTATTCTCGCTAGTTAGAGCATGGGCTAAATGGGTTATCCTAGTCCTTAATTATGGAATCCCGACACATGCGAAATGAAGCATACGATAATATATAATCATGCATACAGAATCAGACAAGAGAAGCAAATACCGCATTATTCATATCGAAGTGTGATAATCTAGGGGTCATTCCTGGACAGGTATATAAAGTAAAATCACAAAGCAGAAGCACACCAAACAGCTAGGCACGACACACGACTCACAAAAAAGCTAAGTGGACCCAAGATGCGTGAAATGCAAGAGGACTCGATATCCTAGGGTTAGTGAGTGTGATTATCGATGATATGCTAGGTGTGTGTGATTTTGTGGCAATTCATCATAGGGTTCATCTCTAAGAGAAAGAGATAAAAAGAAGAAAGGAAAAATTTAAAACACGATGAAAACGACACAAAAACGAAAAAGAAAGACTCAAATGAAGCATAAAGTGCGACTCCCCCAAGCTGAAGCTTGCATTGCCCTCAATGCAATAAGAGTGAGTACGGGAGGGCAATGAAAATGGGGGGGAATACGCACAGACACAAAAAAGACACGAAAAAGAAGAAAAACACAGATACGAAAAATGAAAATAAAGAAAAATCAAAATCAAACCACACGACAGAAAAATAGAAAAAGAAAGAAAAAGAGAAAGATGACACGACACACAAAAATAAAACAAGCACACACATAAAGAAAACAAAACACGACAACACAGCAAAATAGACTTCCCCCAAGCTAGACATGACAATGCTATCAATGAAATATGATCGTGAAAGTGCAGGGATATGCAAGGGGGATGTCAAAAACAAAGTGAAATCAAAAATAGAAATAAAAAGGAAGCGGTTCGACACGTGAATGAGTCCTCCCCCTAGCAGTGGTAAAGCAGGGCCCCGCAAAGACAGATGGGCACTAGAAATAGGGGGGACAAAAGCGGGATGGGAAAATATCAAACAGAGGCACCACCCTCTGGGGGTGGTGATGGGGGCCTGTGCAGGGGACTAGTAGTGGTTGGGGTGGGATGTGAAGCTCGGAGACACCGGGTGGGTCAGTGCGAATGTGGCGAATGAAGCTTTGAAGAAAGGGCAGGTCTCGGTCGACGGACTCCTGAGTTATCCGACCACCATGTCCAGCTAGGAGGATCATGGCTGTGAATCGGTCGGATTGGTCGTCGTCTTGGAATGACGCCCCGAATTCGGCATCGCCAATGTAAGCGGGGAGAGTGGTGCGTGGGGTGGTAGATGAATTGGTGGTGGTGGATTGAGCGGGGGGTTGTGTGCGACGAGCGTGACGGGTGGGCCTAGGGTTGGAAGAGCTGGCGTCGGTGGGCTTAGCACAGCGAGGAGGCATTGTGCAGGAGTCGTGTGTGTGTATGCAAATTACGATTAATAAATATAAACACGACCAACGAGCAAAACGGAATATTTGGGGCGAAATAAAAATTGAGCTAAGGAGTGAGTTTACCTAAATGAGATGAAGATCGTTGCTCGTAGACGCCCTAATGCTACTCGATAGGAGCACGTGTGAAGCCGCAGTAATCTCTTCAGCAAGTTTCGAAATTGGGGGAGAATGGGTGAAAGTTAGGGCTTTGTGTGCGGGTGGAATCGAGGAGGATGGGGAGAAATCGATGGAGAGATGGATAGGGTAGGGGAGATCGATTGGGGTTGATTTAGGGGAAGAACGAGGTCAGGCACAAGAGGAGGAGTCGAAGCGTCGATCTGGGATTCGAAAATGGGCGAGGGCGGATCGAACGGGCGGGGGCGGCCATTTATAGGGATTTAAGTCGACCCGGTTGGGTGAGTTTTCATCCGATCGGTTGACTTCGTGGTCGAAAACTTTGGCTGAAGAGTTGCTACAGGTGAACCGATCGGGTGAGTTGTCACCCGATCGGTTGACCGCTCCACACATTTTCCCGAAAGTTTAGGGTTTCTCACCCGGTCCCTCAACCGGTCTCGCTTCTTGTCACCCGGTCGGTTGACAAATCCCTGAAATTTTCCCGAGAGTTTCCCCAGGTCACCCGGTCTGCTCACCCGGTCTCTTCTTTCTTCACCCGATCGGTTCACTGAATTACAGATACGGCTGTTAGCTGATACATCCCAACCGATCGGGTGAGTTATCACCCGATCGTTTGGGGCCTTGTTTTCTGCAAAAACCCAAAAATCGCCTAAGTTCCACGACGGAAGTTCTTGCGGCTGGATTTATTTATAAAAATAGATAAAATAACGTTAAGAAAAATTCCTAAAAAGCGGAAGTAAAAGTTTAGAGCATGTGTTGCCTCCCATGAAGCGCTTTTGTTTAACGTCGTTTAGCTCGACGTCCGTTGATGATGTTCATGGTGGGCGATACGGGTGATGCCCAAAATCCAGCATCTCTTCAACTCGAGAGCTTGTGGCTATTGGTGTAGTCGGCAGCTGTAAGAAGATTTGCTCAACTACCCTCCCTTTGTCTACAGGATCCGGGGGCTTCTCCCTCAAATTGGCGTCTACCGCCATCTTTTTCAGGATCCGGACCTCATCACCGGTGAGGTCCATGGGTTCTTTCCCTTTTCTCCTCGTAGGAGGAGACTTAGGGAATCCGGGAGGGGTCACACTTCGTGCGACTGCCTCACTAGCAACTTCATTCTTTGGGGAGCCAACTTGCTCTCCAAGGTCCCCCAAGCTATCGGGGGGATTCCTCGAGAGTACTTCCCAGGCACTTGTTTCAACAGCTCTATCTTCTTCGTTCTCCAGCATACTGATACTAGGATCGTCCGGGGGATTTGGATGCTTCATCGACAAGCCTAAGTCAAATTCGACTCTTTCTTGGCCCACACTGAGGGAAAGCTTCCCATTCTTCATGTCTATCAAAACTCCGGCGGTTGCCATAAAGGGTCGTCCAAGGATAATTGGGGTATGCTTGTCTTCCGGTATGTCCATCACCATAAAATCAACCGGTACATGTACTCCTCTCACATCGACGGGGAGGTCGTCCACTACTCCCACCGGGTACTTGACCGAACGGTCAGCAAGTTGTAATGTCATGCCGGTGGGCTCTAAGTCTCCCATCCCTATTCTCTTGTACAGCGATAAGGGCATTAAGCTGACGCTTGCTCCTAGATCGACGAGCGCCCTCTGGATTTGCACTTCCCCAATAGAGCAAGGGATGGAGAAACTTCCTGGGTCATTGAGCTTAGGCGGATTTACGCGCTGAATGAGGGCGCTGCACTCCGCCGTTAACACGACCTTCTCTTTTCTAGATCCCCGTGTCACCAAGTCTTTCAGAAATTTGGCATATGAGGGAATTGTCTCGATGGCCTCGAGGAATGGGATTTGTAAGCTCAGATCTTTCACCATGGCAAAGAATTTGCCATACTTCTCATCGATTTTGGCTTTGGCAAGCCGTTGTGGGAAAGGCACAACGGGCTTGAACACTCTTAGGCTCCCTTCCTCATCCTTTTTCTTCTCCTCTCCATGAACTCCCTCTGGAGTAGTTGGCTTCGGCGACGAAGCACCGTCGTCATTTAATTTCTCAGTTGGTCGTTCCACAACCAATGGTGCTTCCGGTCCTTTGGGGGGCTCTCTCATAGGTATTTGAGTTTCGCTCCTCAAGACGATGGCGGACACGTTCTCATGCTCATGCGTGAGCGCCAATGTCCAATTTACCCCCTAGGGTTCACCTTAGGCTGTGGCGGTATAAATTCTGCGTTCTCTGAAGGTT
Source organism: Scilla litardierei (assembly GCA_030789695.1). Lineage (NCBI taxonomy): Eukaryota > Viridiplantae > Streptophyta > Magnoliopsida > Asparagales > Asparagaceae > Scilla > Scilla litardierei. The sequence continues at coordinate 142,181,400 of CM061133.1, read as the reverse complement.
CGCCATTTGCAACCCTAGCTGGGTCACCTGATTAGTGAGGACTCTCTGTCCCATCTCCAGCTTCAGATTTATCTTCTCCTGATTGGTGATGTATTGAGTCAAGAGGGACTCAACCGGATAAATGGCCCTCTGTTGGCTGTATTGCTGCTGGGTGGGATGCTGATTCCTAGGAGCATACTGTTGATACTGTTGTGGAGGTTGTTGCTGCTGAAATTGCCGCTGCTGAAACTGCTGCTGAGGCCTAGCTGGCTGATATATCTACTGTTGTTGCTGAGCCGGCTGTTGATAAGGCGCTCGGTAGCTAAGGTTGGCATGATTCCGGTTGTTGGGAGAGTAGGCCGGGTTGGAGTTGGTTCGTGGTGGAAAAGGCGCATTCCCTGTAGGATTGTAAAATAATGCGCTCGCCTGATCCAACGGCGGTGAGATGTCACCACCATCGAACTCTCCAAAAACTTCAGACTCCACCGCAGCAATCTGTTGTGAACTGGCGCCACCGGCGCCTACCATCAATGCGGAGATCTGGGTCGACAGCAAGTCAAACTTGCTTGACAATTTGTCGACGTCTTCGACTCTATGGATGCCCCCAGATCTTGGTGTGGCTCTATCGTCACACCACCGTTCATTGTTGGATGCCATATTTTCCAGAATCTGTCCGGCATCTTCTTCGCTTCTTGACATGAAGGACCCTCCAGCCGCGGCGTCCATGGAAGATTTTAAATCGTCCATCAACCCATTATAAAACAGATTTATGATTTGCCACTTGGGGAGCTCATGGTGGGGACATCTTCTCTGCATCTCCTTGTATCTCGTCCAAGCTTCATGCAAGGACTCGTGGCTGGCCTGGGAGAAGGAGGAGATCTCACTCCTCAGCTTCATGGTCTTCCCCAGGGGAAAGAACTTAGTCAGGAAAGCATTTGAGAGCTTCTCCCAGGTATTGAATGTATTCGGGTCCTTCCCCCTAAGCCACAGTTTGGCCTTATCTCGCAAGGAGAAGGGGAACAGCTTCAGTCGGATCGCCTCAGTTGTGACACCGTTTATCCGGAAGGTGTCACATTTCTCCAAGAAGGAGTCTAAATGCTCAATCGGGCTCTCCATGGATGCACCCGAAAATTGATCCTGCTGGATCTACGTCACCAAAGATGGCTTAAGCTCGAAGCTTTGGGCCGTAATAGCTGGAGGACGGATGGCGGAGGTGGACTCGATAGATGGCATCGAGTACTCCAGCAGAGACTTGTGAGGTGGGGTGTTCTCCCCCATGGCTTCAGGATCCTCTCTTCTTCGCTTCTCGGCGGCCAAACGCCTTAGGGTGGCGTTTATCTCTGGATCAACGGGGATCAAGTCATCGAGACTTCTTGAACTCCTGCGCATGAAAAACAACAAACACCCGTGAAGCGAAACGTGGGAAAGAGACAGATAAGATAAGAAATAAAAATAAAAATAAGAAGATAAAAAGGAAAAAGAAGAATACGAAAATTATCGCGAGGTAGGGATGAGAGCTAGACACAAGGGTTCATGAAATCCAAAAATAACAAGCACGTTGCCTCCCGGCAACGGCGCCATAAACTTGACCCGCCCCCGGCGGCTGCGCGCTAGATGTGTGCAATGATGCGAATGGGGGCGTGAGATTTAAATATTTGTAACCGCAAGCGCATGGTGTTGTAGTGTGGCTTGGGGGTCGAACTCAGGGAGGCGTGGATGTGCTTGTGTCAAAGAGGATTAAAATCACCCCATGGGCGAGCTAGCCCAGATCGAATGATGGGTTGTCACGGTAAAGGAATGCAAGGTATAGACAATATGAAGGAAAAACCCGGGACTTTGGTTTCCACCCTATCGAGCGACTCTCACCGATACGGCCTACGGGTAAGATAGCGATCGGAATTAGGGTCTAAAGGTGAGACGTTGCCTCTGAAAGTGGTACCAGCATCCAATGGGCCCAATATTCCGGTCGGTGCCCAGGATGATACGCCGGACTTCCCGGGTTTGATCAGTGGGCACTCCCGTGTCCATTAACACTGATCGACTCTGGGAGCACTAAGCTCACAACGATTACTCCCAACGTCTCATCCTGCCGCTCCCGCGCGCTAGGATTCGGCGTCTACGCTAAGGGCGTGAGCTATGGCTAGGGAGTCAACCGCCAAGTTTATTCCCCCTTGGCCCAACGGTCAAAGGCGGTCTTTTTCCCGCCGATGACAATAAAACACCCCGCGTAACCGTTAGATTCCTAATCCCTATCGATTTCCTAGCCCTATGGATGCATCGGGAAGAGCCCACGAAGGGGTTTCTGCCAAAATCCCAGATTTGGAAACTACTCACACATATTTATTAAAAAGTGATCTAAACAGAAATCGACCGTAAAAATCATGATCAGACAATAGAAATGCAATGGTAGTAAAGAAATTAAGATAATACTAAAGTTTGACAAAGATCTGAAAACTTACAAAAACTGGAAAATTACAGCCGTCACAAAATGAAGAAAACAGCAAAAAATAACCAACTCCCGAATCTGGGAAACCTAGGGTTCTATATATATAGAAAACGACATCACCCGATCGGTTGACAAGTCAACCGATCGGGTGAACCGCTTCACAGAATTACAGCACGATGCGGAACTTCACCAGGTCAGGATGAACCGGTCGGTTGAAACATGGATGCAGTCAGTTGGATCTTGGTGCCGACCGGGTGAGGAGACCGGTTGGATCTTCGTGTCTTGGCTTTTGAAATTCATCTACAGGTGAACCGATCGGGTGAAGGTCACCCGATCGGTAGGTAATCAGCTTCGAATTCCAGAGACTTTGAGCTTTTGACCCGGTCACTGAACCGACCGGATGACTTCTCGTGAGCTCCAAGCTGCGTCCGGGTGGTGCACGCGTTCATCACCCGATCGGTTGAAGATGATCAACCGATCGGGTGAGGGGCTGAAAGATGCAATCTTCATCATTTGACCCCCTGGATCACGCGTGACTCCTCCTGTTGCTCCGGGGACTTGCGATATCATCGTTTTATGCCCCATATGCCAGTAAACTCCTGAAAAATACGGAAAACATGAAAAAGTGAAAGAAAACAAGAAAACACGAGAAAACGAATATAAGACGGCGGGAAAATACGGAAAAACACAGAAGAAAACGTGCGCAAATATATGAAATATAAACGCACGTCACGTCCCTGTTTCGGTATCATAATTACGTGATTGACTGTCGACAAAAGTGTTGCCGGGATCACTCTGACTGTGTCCGTGAAGAATACCACAGTTTTAGTCCCTTCGTCTTAACTATGTCATGTGCATATCCTAGGGTATGGCAAATTGTCAACCCCATTAGCTAGCATTGGCCAGTATTCTTCGGTCTATGGTACATACATGTTGTACTTCCTACAACATACCTTGGCCAAGGTTTTACCAAGAGCCATACTGAGCCTATGACACTAACTTCCCATTAACAAAAGAGACGATCCTCTCTTGATCACTACTCACCTCGTATGCTTCAAGTGTCACCCAACCTAAGACCTTTCAGCAGGCCTATCCTCGAAGCTAGATCATAGATCTAAGCAACATTGTTCACACACAGGTTCGTACGGTGATCTCAACTCCTAAGGAACAACTTGTCTATCATCACTAGAGAGTTATTAATGACAGTTAGTTAATGTTCAACCGTTTGATAACTCTTTATTGGGTCGTTCCGTGGACTCATTCTTTAATGAGCACTTGTGTCTTGTCTCCGACTTCACTAAGTCGCATGATTATAAGATCATCAAGACACAGACACAATGGTCTGTCTGTTGTGTCGATATCCATATCTCAGCTCATCTATAACCACGATTGTTTTAAGACTCTAGCTCCTATCTAAGGATGGCAGTAATGGCCTGACCTGCCTGGCCCGGCCCGACCCGGTTTTGACCCGGCCCGACCCGGTCCGTAGCCGGGTCGGGGCAAGCATGGGCTTTGTATGTGGCCCGACCCGCCCCGACCCGCCCTGGTAAACTATAGAGGTTCTAAAAAACCTTACTATTTTGATGCGGGCCATGAAGTCGGCGAATAACTCATAACTCATACTCTATTCCACTGTTCTCCCAATTAGGCCAATTCCCCATTCCAAATTACCAAATAAATCAAAATTCTCCCAATTCATAAATAAAATTTTTATTTGGGATTCATATGGATGGCAGTAATGACCTGACCCGACCGGCCTGACCCGACCCGACCCGACCCGGTTTTGGTAAGAAAGTATCCGCCCCGCCCCGCCCCGCCCTGCTACCCGCCCCGCCCCGGCATGTAAATGGGTCGGGGCAAGCTTGGGTAGTTAAATACTCATCCCGCCCCGCAATATTTCCATTCCTACTGCTATCGGTCAAACATTTCTCATAATCATGTTCTCTATCTCGAAACATGTATGACCTAACTATGAGTCTAAGCAACACATTAACATAGAATTACTCAGACAATTGATACCAGAAAGCATACTTTAATTCATGAACAAGATGTTTACATTGATAAATTGCCTCGAGGGCTTACAGCTCTCAACATCTCCCACTTGCACTCAGGTCCATTTATCATGGTATCTCATACCACATTTACACACTAGTCTCTCCAGACGGTCGTGTGCCAGTGCCTTTGTGAATGGATCTGCTTTGTTTTCCTCTGAACCGACTCTAAGGAGTTCTCTGCCTTTCATCTTCTCAATATCATGTATCAGGTGATACTTCCGAAGAATGTGTCCGGATCTCTTTTGGAACCTAGGTTCTTGAACCAGACTGATTGTTGCATTATTGTCACAATACAAAGGTTTTGGATCTTTAACTGCAGGAACCATCCCTAACTGGTTTATGAACTTTCTCATCCAGACAGCTTCCTTTGCCGCATCATTGGCCGCTATGTACTTGGCATCCATCGTGGAGTCTGCAACAGTGTCTTGCTTGGAACTTCTCCAACTGACTGCTCCTCCGGTGAGAGTGAAAACATATCCAGCAATCGATTTTCTATCATCTATATCACTCTAAAAGCTGGAGTCTGTGAAGCCTTCAACTTTGAGCTCTTCACTTCCATAAATCAAGACCAAGTTTTTAGTACTTCGCAAGTACTTAAAAATTGTCTTGATAGCTTTCCAGTGTTCTTCTCCCAGGTTAGACTGATATCGACTTACTGCACCTAGTGCATAAGCGACATTAGGTCTGGTACATATCATGGAATACGTGATAGATCCCACAGCAAAAGCATATGGGATCTTACTCATGTGTTCCCTTTCCAAGTCAGTTTTTGGAGACATCTCCTTGGAAAGGTTTATTTCATGATTGGCTGGTATAAAACATCCCTCATCTGCACCAATCTTCTTCTTGAAGATCCATTTGCTGCCTGTTACGACCTAAGGGTCGTAGGAGTCAGACTCCCGCCCGAATCCGCTAACATACCCCATTAACTCACCATATCACAAAAGGACCGCCGCCCCGAAAGTCCAGGGCATCACGGAGTCAGGCGCGCCTTGCAGCGTTTCTCGAACTGGTCGAGGCGGACAACCGCAGCCACCCGACCCACCGGGGAAGGGCACTTGGGGACGCTCGGGTAGCTAGGCCAGGCCTATTGACGGGCGCGGACGTACCCTTCCGTACCAGCGGGCCATACCCCGTGACCGACCGAGGGGCGCGGCCGGGGCGGATAACCCCCGATCGGGACGGCCCGCCCGACCCCCGCGAACCGCGTCACCTAGGGTGACACGGCCCGGCCTTTAGTTCGTCGCTAACGACAAACAGCCTAGGATAAGGACACGACTGACACATACATCACCCGACCGTCTGACAAAGCACCCCCTGGCGGCTGAGCCATCTGACAGTTAATGCTTTCGGCTCTGACATCCCGACAAAAGCTCCCCCCTGGCCGTCGCACCGCCTGACGAAAGCAGGTCTGGTAACCCGAGTCCCGACGCCCTTGTCTGGAGCTTCCGCTGACACACGCGCCAGCTCAGCACGCCTAGTCATCACTCGTCAGGTATAAATACCCCCATTCCTCTTACGGAAGGGGGGTTGGAGAATTCCCCCATTATTCTGTTATTCACACACGAGAGCTAAGGTCTTCCATATCTTTGCTCTCCCACCTAAAGCTCGTCATGGGCGGCGGACACACAGGGAGTCCGGCCGGCGTGTCTAGCCCCCGTTTTAAGCCTTATTACTGACTTAAGCATCGGAGGGGCTAAGGGTTGAACCCCAACCCTACCCTTTTGACGAGTTGTTCATGCTGCAGGAGAGCTCGTCCCTTGACCGGAATCAGCGTCAGCCCCCTACCGTCCGACCTTCCCCAACAACTTCCGGCGAGATTCGACCCCGTGGGCATCACCGGCGACGGATCCGACTTCTTCACCCCACTAATCACTTGTAAAACAGCCTACCTAACCCCTCATTTCCATATAACCACCGTGCCCTTGGTTCCCCATAATACAAATTCATTGTACGCGAGTTCCACCTCGTAACAATTGGCGCCGTCTGTGGGAACGAAGGGTCACACCCATGTTAGACTCCATGCCAATCTCGCGGAACCCTGACCACGGCAAAGATCCCGTGGGACAGGAACCGCTCTCTCTGCAAATCACTCCGGCGTCCGACGCCCTCCCGGGCGTGGGCACCGAAACTGAACCTACTTCATCCTACGTCGTCTTGAAGAGCTTCGAGGCCGTCGCTCAGACCAGGGGAGGCTATCAGACGACCTGAACGGAGCCTCCGCCAGGCCCCTTAGAGCCCCAGAACGTGAGGCGGAACCTCCGCCTTCAGTTCGAGGAGGAGGGAGAAAACAGGGGACTCGCTGAGGAGATTGCGGCCCAGCAAAGGCTCCTGGAAGAGGAGATGGAAGTTGCGCAGCGGTGGAGGCGCCTGGGGGAGGCGGCCGCCGCGCAAAGGCGTTTGGACGAGGCGGCCGAGATCGCCCGGAGGGCCTACCAGGAAGAAGAGGCCGCCCGCCGCCAACTCCGCTTCATCGTCGCGGAGCGCGAGAGGCTAAGGAGAGAAAACAGGAGTAACCAAGAGGTCCTTGAAGAGACGGCGACGGGCCGACGGCCCGGGAACGGGCATGACCCGTTGCTGAACAGGTCCTCGCCTGGAGGAAGCGGCCCACATCACCAGCACCACCCCTCCGATACCCTGCACGAGGAAGCCGTTTTTTCGACAACTACGCTTCCTCGCCGCCGAGCGCGAGAGGCTCCTCCGCGAGAATCAGGAACGGATGGAGGCCCGAGGAGAGTTGGCCGGGAGGCGCTGGAGCCGGGAGAGCCGTAGCCCACAACCCGTCGAGTCCTCGGCCCAAGGAAGGAGCCCCGCCAGACGACCGTCGGGCTACTCCCCGGGGGCGGAGGACCGTCGTCAGCCGTGGCGCGACCGAAGCCGGACCCCCGAATGGCGGAGAGGGGATGCCCCGGATCGCCCTACCTATCCGGAGGAGGCCACACCGCTCGCACGGTGGATCACGTCTGCCCCAAGGCCCAAAAGGTTCAAACCCCCTCACTTGGCCACGTACAATGGGAGAGGCGACCCCCTCATGCACGTGCAACAATACCGAGGGGCGATGGAGGCGCATGATGTGGACGAGGCATTTCTATGCCGACATTTCTCCTAGAGCCTGAGGGAAACCGCGCTGGACTGGTACTTTGGCTTGCCCATGAGATCCGTCGGGAGCTTTGGCGAACTATCACACAAGTTCTGCCAAGAGTTCCGGGCCGGGCGAACGAAAAAGAAGCCCTTAGACTATCTCAGCACGATAGTCCAAAGGGAGGGGGAGAGAACGGGAAGATACCTCTGCCGCTTTCAGGAGGAAAGACGGGCGGTGGTGACATGCGGCGATGAGGTGCTTATGCTGGCCTTCAAGACGGGGTTGCGGACTCGGAGCCTCCACAAATCCCTGCTCCGGGATCCGCCGACCGACTATGAAGCGCTGGTTGCAATGGCGGAAAGGCACGCGTTGGCCGAAGAGACCCTCGGTGCAAAGGTCGTATTCCCCCCGGTGAAACCATCCCAGGACGGACCCCGGCCGCACCCTCGGCCGAGGCAGGAAGAGAGGGGCCGAGGCCACGATCAGATGGCCCTACCGCGGCGGGAACCACCCGAGCCTCGCCCACAAGATCGCCTTGGTCCGGCACGCGAGTTTGCCCCGGCGCGGAGGCCCCCCGGAGTCATCCCAAGACGAGAAGACCCCCCACTGGCGCATTACACGCGACTCAACGCCCCCATGATGGAGGTGCTGGCCGCGGCGACAAGGGCCGGGCTACTACCGGAGCCTCCCCGGGAGATGAGGACGGACCCGGCGAGGCGGGATCCCCGGAGATACTGCCGTTATCACCGGGACCACGGTCACGACACCGACCGTTGTTACTCCCTTAAAAGAGAGATCGAGCGACTGATCCAGGCGGGTCACCTGGGGAACTTCGTCGCGGGAAGGCGGGTGGCGGCAGGAGAGACAAACCCCCCGGAGGAGGGGGGACGGGGACCGTGGGCGAACCACGATAAGGAGGAGCAACGCCCCCCGAAGGCGGTTATGCGAATTGAGATGGTAACTGGAGGCTCAACCTCGGTGGGACGGGCGCCTGCAATCTTGGAGGCCGAGGCCCAACGGGTGATGATGGCGGGCACCGGCCGCCGACCGAAGCGAAGAAAGATGCACCGACCCCCTATCACCTTTACCGAGGAGGACTGGCAGGAGGCACAGAACTAGAACAATGATGCCCTCGTCATCGAGGCTCGGATCGGGGCGATTGACGTCGGCCGGCTCCTGATTGACACCGGTAGCTCCTGCGACATCCTGTTCCTAACCACGGTCGAGAGGATGGGGTGGGGGCGCGCAGACTTAGAGCCCTGTGTGAGCCATGTCGCTGGCTGCACCGGCCATGCGATCCCCACCGAGGGAACGATCACCCTGCCCGTGACTCTGGGGGAGGAACCGATGGTCGTCACCAGGGAAGCGCGTTTTGTCATCGTCAACGTCGCCTCGGCGTATAACGGAATCATAGGGCGTCCATATATGGCGGCCATCGAGGCGCTCCCCAGCCTGCGACATCAGACGATGAAGTTCCGGACCCCGCAGGGGGTGGGACAGGTGCGGGGAGGAAGGGAGACGCTCGGAGACCACAACCATACGCCGTCCCTGTGTAGGAGCCCGAGGCGGGCCCTGACGGCTCTCATCCCTGACGAGAGGGAGGACTTCTGCGACCAGCGGCCAACCCCCGCCGAGGAAGTGGAAGAGATCCATGTGGCCTCGGACGAAGGAAGAACCGTCTCCATCGGGACAAAACTCCCGTCCGCGTTGAGGACGGCCCTCGTCGCCTTGCTCCGGGAAAACGCGGACATATTCGCATGGTCACCCGCCGACATGCCCGGGGTGGACCCGGCGGTAATCTCCCACCGGTTGAATGCGGACCCGGAGGCCCGACCCGTTTGACAGAAGAAGAGAAGCGCGGGGGGTGAAAAGAAGAGGGCAGCCGAGGAAGAAGTAGAGCGACTCCTCGAAGCCAAATTTGTTCGGCCGGTGGACTACCCCGACTGGCTCGCCAACATCGTTCTGGTGAAGAAGCCCAGCGGAAAGTGGTGCATGTGCGTCGACTTCACCGACCTCAACAAGGTATGCCCGAAGGACAGCTTCCCTCTGCCCAGGATCGACCACTTGGTGGACCAGGCGTCTGGCTATGAGTTGTTAAGCTTTATGGACGCCTTCTCGGGGTACAACCAGATACCGATGGCAGAGGGGGATGAGGAGAAGACGTCTTTTGTCACCGACAAAGGCACCTTCTGCTACACCAAGATGCCCTTTGGGCTGAAGAACGCCGGGGCGACCTATCAACGGATGGTAGACCGAATATTCGGCCCCCAGGTGGGGCGAAACTTGGATGTCTACATCGACGACATGCTGGTGAAGAGCGGAAGGGCCATCGACCACCTCGCCGACTTGCAGGAGACCTTCCAGAGGGTCCGCCGATACAACCTGAGGCTAAACCCCGCGAAATGTATCTTTGGCGTGCAGTCGGGAAAATTCCTAGGCTTCATGATAACGAAGCGGGGAATCGAGGTGAACCCCGACAAGGTGACGGCCCTCGTCGGAATGACGGAGCCCCGGATGATCCGGGACCTGCAGCGACTGAATGGCAGGATCGCGGCTCTGGGGCGGTTCCTGTCGAAATCTGCGGAGAAATCGCTCCCCTTCTTCAGGGTCTTGCGGACAGCCTTTGGCGAGGCTAAAGACAATAGGAAGGTGATCCCGTGGGACGGCGACTGTGCGCGGGCGTTCGCGGAGCTGAGAGCTTACCTACAGAGCCCACTGCTCCTCGCGCGGCCGGGGGAAGGCGAACCCCTAGGGTTATACTTGGCGACCAACGAGGAGGCCGTTAGCTCCGTCTTGATCAAGGAGGAAGGAGGGGTGCAGCGCCCCGTCTACTATGCCAGCCGGATCCTCCAGGAGGCGGAGACTCGTTACAGCCCAATCGAGAAAGCCGCCTACTGCCTAATAACCACGGCCCGGAAGCTCCGACCCTACTTCCAGGCCCACCCCATAATCGTCCACACCGACATGCCCCTCGAAAAGAACCTGAAAAGGCTGGAGCGTTCGGGAAGGATGCTCAACTGGAGCGTCGAGCTCAGCGAGTTCGACATAACGTACAAAGCCCGGACGGCGGTCAAGGGCCAAGCGCTGGCCGACTTCGTGGTGGAATGCACCGCAGAAGCCCCGCCGGGGGACCGGACAGAGCACCCATCGGCGACCACATCCACATAGAGGATCGAGGTGGGCGAACCCTCAGCGCCCTCCCCGATGACAGCGGGCGAATTATGGACCATCCACGTCGACGGCTCCGCCACAGGCTCCGGGACGGGGGCGGGTATTGTCATACAGACTCCCGACGGATGTTCGTTGGAATACGCCCTACGCTTCAGCTTCCCGGCCACCAACAACGTCGCGGAGTATGAAGCCGCGGTTAACGGGTTAAAGCTCGCTAGGGCAGTGGGGGCGACGAATGTGTTGCTCCTAAGTGACTCCCGTCTCGTCATTCAACAGATCCTGGGGGGCTTCGAAGCCCGAGAGGAAACGATGAAGCGATACTTGAATCGCATCCAGATCGAACTCCGAAAGTTCAAGAAAGCGGACGTCCAACACCTACCCCGCTCCAGCAACCTCCGGGCGGATGCCCTGTCTAAGCTGGCTTCCTCTTTGGTGGCCGAGATCGGGAAGGCAATCTACGTGGAAAGCCTGGCGACGCCAACCATCGACGAGGGAGAACTGATGTGCGCGGACGTAAGGACGTCATGGATGACCCCCATTATGAAGTACCTGGAGACGGGCAAGCTACCCGAGGAACGGATGCTGGCAAAACAGGTGGAAAGGCGGGCCCTTTCATTCGTACTTCTCGACGGAGTGCTGTACCGCCGCCGCCGAGCCAATTTCGACGTCCTGCCCTACCTGAAATGCTTGGGCCCGGAGCAGGCTGAGCAATTCATCCGCGAGGTGCATGAAGGCTTTTGCAGAAACCACCATGGCGGGCGCACCATCACCCACAAAGTAATGCGCCAAGGATACTACTGGCCGACGATGATCCGGGATGCGGTACAGTACGTCAAGAAGTGCGAGGCATGCCAGAAGTTCTGCCGTCGGACGACTGCACCCCCGGCCAACCTAATGCCCATCTTGAGCCCGATCCCCTTCTCCAAGTGGGGGCTCGACATCCTGGGGCCATTCCCAAAGGCCTCCGGGGGAAGGAAATACCTAGTCGTCGCCGTGGATTACTTCACAAAATGGATCGAAGCAGAGCCACTGGCGCGAATCGCGTGGACGGACATGAAGGGCTTCATCTGTCAATCCATCATATGCCGCTTCGGGATTCCCCGCTCCATTGTCACGGATAACGGAAAGCAGTTCGATTGCGAGGGCTTCCGCGACTTCTGCTCGGGCTGGGGAATCAAACTCCAATTCGCGTCAGTCGCCCACCCACAGTGCAACGAAGTGGCGGTGGCCGCGAATAAATGTATCCTAAACCCGATGAAGAAGAAGGTGGACGCCGCTCTGGGGGCTTGGGTCGACGAGCTGCCGGGGATCCTGTGGTCTTATCGTACCACCCACAAGGCCTTGACTGGGGAAAGCCCCTTCGTGCTAGCATACGGATCGGAGGCGGTCGTTCCCGTGGAAATCGGCGAGGAGACACTCCGGCTAAAGCTCTTCGACGAAGAAACCAACGGAGAAGGACTCGGTCTCAGTTTGGAGTTGATAGACGAGGTGCGAGACCGGGCCTTGACTAGCCTCGTCAAGCACAGCCAAAGGATGGCGCGGTATTACGACTCCCGGGTGAAACCGCGGACCTTCAGGATCGGCGATTTGGTCCTCCGAGATGCCACCTTCCGCCCCGATACTGCAAAGCAGGGAAAGCTGGCCGCTAAATGGGAAGGACCCTACACGGTCATCGACATTGTCGGGCCGGCCACGTACATCCTGGCTACCCCCGAAGGGAGCGAACTGGCCCACCCTTGGAACGCAAAACATCTGCTAAAATCTACCAATAGTTGTGAGTTTTTCTTTTCTTATACGCAGTGTACATATCCATCCGTTCTTCCCAATATGGTTATTCCTACACAAGTTTTGCAGTTCGACAAAACTCCGAACCTCTGGGGCAGGGCCAACCCTAGCCACCCAAACCAGAGAAGGGCACGGGCCGGGCTACGCGCCCGCTCCCCCCTCCAAACCTCTGGGGCAGGGCCAACCCTAGCCACCCAAACCAGAGAAGGGCACGGGCCGGGCTACGCGCCCGCTCCCCCCCTCCAGACCTCTGGGGCGGGGCCAACCCTAGCCACCCAAACCAGAGAAGGGCACGGGCCGGGCTACGCGCCCGCTCCCCCCCTCCAGACCTCTGGGGCGGGGCCAACCCTAGCCACCCAAACCAGAGAAGGGCACGGGCCGGGCTACGCGCCCGCTCCCCCCCTCCAGACCTCTGGGGCAGGCCCAACCCTAGCCACCCAAACCAGAGAATGGCACGGGCCGGGCTACGTGCCCGCTCCCCCCCTCAAGACCTCTGGGGCAGGGCCAACCCTAGCCACCCAAACCAGAGAAAGGCACGGGCCGGGCTACGCGCCCGCTCCCCCCTCAAGACCTCTGGGGCAAAGCCAACCCTAGCCACCCAAACCAGAGGTGGGCACGGGCCGGGCTACGCGCCCGCTCCCCCCCTCCAGACCTCTGGGGCAGGGCCAACCCTAGCCACCCAAACCAAAGAAGGGCACGGGCCGGGCTACGCGCCCGTTCCCCCCCTCAAGACCTCTGGGGCAGGGCCAACCCTAGCCACCCAAACCAGAGAAGGGCACGGGCCGGGCTACGTGCCCGCTCCCCCCCTCCAGACCTCTGGGGCAGGGCCAACCCTAGCCACCCAAACCAGAGAAGGGCACGGGCCGGGCTACGCGCCCGCTCCCCCCCTCAAGACCTCTGGGGCAGGGCCAACCCTAGCCACCCAAACCAGAGGTGGGCACGGGCCGGGGTACGCGCCCGCTCCCCCCCTCCAGACCTCTGGGGCAGGGCCAACCCTAGCCACCCAAACCAGAGAAGGGCACGGGCCGGGCTACGCGCCCGCTCCCCCCCTCCAGACCTCTGGGGCAGGGCCAACCCTAGCCACCCAAACCAGAGAAGGGCACGGGCCGGGCTACGCGCCCGCTCCCCCCCTCAAGACCTCTGGGGCAGGGCCAACCCTAGCCACCCAAACCAGAGAAGGGCACGGGCCGGGCTACGCGCCCGCTCCCCCCTCAAGACCTCTGGGGCAAAGCCAACCCTAGCCACCCAAACCAGAGGTGGGCACGGGCCGGGCTACGTGCCCGCTCCCCCCCTCCAGACCTCTGGGACAGGGCCAACCCTAGCCACCCAAACCAAAGAAGGGCACGGGCCGGGCTACGCGCCCGTTCCCGCCCTCAAGACCTCTGGGGCAGGGCCAACCCTAGCCACCCAAACCAGAGAAGGGCACGGGCCGGGCTACGTGCCCGCTCCCCCCCTCCAGACCTCTGGGGCAGGGCCAACCCTAGCCACCCAAACCAGAGAAGGGCACGGGCCGGGCTACGCGCCCGCTCCCCCCCTCAAGACCTCTGGGGCAGGGCCAACCCTAGCCACCCAAACCAGAGGTGGGCACGGGCCGGGGTACGCGCCCGCTCCCCCCCTCCAGACCTCTGGGGCAGGGCCAACCCTAGCCACCCAAACCAGAGAAGGGCACGGACCGGGCTACGCGCCCGCTCCCCCCCTCCAGACCTCTGGGGCAGGGCCAACCCTAGCCACCCAAACCAGAGGTGGGCAAGGGCCGGGCTACGAGCCCGCTCCCCCCTCCAGACCTCTGGGGCAGGGCCAACCCTAGCCACCCAAACCAGAGGTGGGCACGGGCCGGGCTACGCGCCCGCTCCCCCCCTCCAGACCTCTGGGGCAGGGCCAACCCTAGCCACCCAAACCAGAGAAGGGCACGGGCCGGGCTACGCGCCCGCTCCCCCCCTCCAGACCTCTGGGGCAGGGCCAACCCTAGCCACCCAAACCAGAGAGGGGCACGGGCCAGGCTACGCGCCCGCTCCCCCCCCCCCCTCCAGACCTCTGGGGCAGGGCCAACCCTAGCCACCCAAGCCAGAGAAGGGCACGGGCCGGGCTACGCGCCCGCTCCCCCCTCCAGACCTCTGGGGCAGGGCCAACCCTAGCCACCCAAACCAGAGGTGGGCACGGGCCGGGCTACGCGCTCGCTCCCCCCTCCAGACCTCTGGGGCAGGGCCAACCCTAGCCACCCAAACCAGAGAAGGGCACGGGCCGGGCTATGCGCCCGCTCCCCCCCTCCAGACCTCTGGGGCAGGGCCAACCCTAGCCACCCAAACCAGAGAGGGGCACAGGCCAGGCTACGCGCCCGCTCCCCCCCTCAAGACCTCTGGGGCAGGGCCAACCCTAGCCACCCAAACCAGAGAAGGGCACGGGCCGGGCTACGCGCCCGCTCCCCCCCCTCAAGACCTCTCGGGCAGGACCAACCCTAGCCACCCAAACCCGAGAGGGGCCCGGGCCCGTGGAACTCAAAAAATTAAAAACAGGGGCACACAAACCGGGACGAAACGACGCCAGTTCCCGAGTAGGCGTCCCCGATGTGACTCGACGAAACGAAAGGCCGCTCGAGAAACACGCCACCATTAATGATTCGCTCCAAAAGAGGACCCATGAGTGCCACCTGGCAAAGACGGTTTCCTACGGGCATGAATTCGAGGAGCCCATTAATGGTGCCAACTCAGCGCAATAACTAGAGGAGAAACCGTCAGCGAGATCTCCCTATAAAGACGCCACTCCTCCTCCTGAAAATAGGGGAACCGGCAGACATGAGAAACCGCCACCTGATCCCCCCACCCACCGGGAAACGGGCCGAGATACAACGCCCTAACAAAAGAGAGGTCACCGGCCATCAATGGTTCCCGCCGCCCAGGGCAGCGATGCCTGCATCTCCAACACTACCAACAGGATATTCCACTTACAAACGGATCGTCAACTGGATATTCCACTTACACAAGGGAAATCCACCTTTCACGCCTCCGTCCCCTGAGCAAGGACGAGTCGGAGAAATAATGGCATCCGTTCAAAGCCGACTGGGCGGGCGAGAGCCCCCAACGCCAGCCGGCCGGTACCTCCCCACCCTCGACCTCCGACCGAGGACCTCAGAAAGGCTGCATCCCCGACAAGCCCAAATGGCGAGTCCTGGCATGTCAGCTCGCCCATGCACCATCGGGCGCCGAACCCCACCCTCAAACCGAAGCAGCGAGGCACAGGGCGGCGGGGGACGGCCCTATGCTCAGGAACCTCCCCAAGGAGAAAGCCTCAGCAAGACGGCTTCCCTCCTCGACGCCTCTTCCGGACCGAGGAAAACCCTGTCCGCGGAAAGAGATGACGAAGCAACGGAGGGAAGGCGGCACGATCGCCAAAGAGACCTTGCAACACTTCAGCACGGAAGGCGGCCATTCTCCTCCGCGCCGAGCTCAATTCAAGTTACGAAGGGCCCACCCGGCCCACAGCGACAACCCGATCCGGAGGTCATTAAACCACGGGCGAGGACAGCTCTATGGCTCCCCCCCAGCCGGATCTGACCCCACAACGGGCGATAAACTAAGAACTCCTGTACAAGCTGTAGACCAGCCTTTACAAATCTAAATAAAAATGTTCTTCTTTATACGCTCAGATTTTTCGGAGAACACCATAGCGGGTAGCTATCCCCCCGCCAAGCGCCGGGTTAATTGGCATAGAACTTCCGGGAAATCTACGCCTGCAGCGCGAGCCCCGCTCACTAAAAGTCACCGACACCTTTCCCTCAAGGGGGAAAGAGATACACTGGAACCCGCCCCGCGTAACAGGGTCGACCCGAGATTAAATAACGATAGGATAGCGTGAATCACCCCTAGCCACTCCGCCGACCCCCCGCCCCGCCCAAAGGCAACACTCCAGGAAACAAGCCGACAACATCCCCTTCCCCGAGACCTAGCGATCTCGGACACGGGAATGTTGGGGGCATAATTAGGAATTGTGTAACTCCATCAAGAAGCCTAGTCACGTGACCCGGCACGGACCGGTCACAAGGTAGAGGCCGCGAAATAGGCGCCCAGTCCAGACAGAGCAGCAGCCCTGTCCCGTCAAAGCAGCGCCACGATGCGGCGAAAGGACGATTGGACTACACGCCATCAGCAACAACACGCCCCCCGAGAGGCCAGAGTGCCAGATACCGCCAGGGAAAAGCGATTCCCAAAGCGCGGGATTCCGCGAAGCCCATTAACGGCACTAATCCCCCGCATTACCCAAGAAAAACCCTTCCCACATAATCTCGCTATAAATACCCCCAGAGGTCAGGGTAAAGGCGGAAGAGACATTGAGGATTCCCCTCCCCTCACTCCGGGCATAAAACGGCCCTAAACGCCCCACCGAGCTAAGAAAAGCCGACAGCCCCCGACAGACCTCACTTCCCCTGACGATGGGCGCCACAGCCCCGCCACCTCCGACTGGATATTCCCCTTACACGCGGAAGGCCCCGCCCGCCAGCTGGCCCCCTGCTTGTTACTGTATCAAAAGGCAGGTCCAGATGGCCGTCCGCGTGCCGCAACACCCCAATTAACGCCGTCACCTTCTGCGACTCCCACGGGGTGTCGGGGGGGAAGCCCCCCAACGGCTCTCCCAGCGGCGCTGCCACCGCCACCTCGTCCTCGGCCTCCCTGGGGTTCCCCCATGG
Organism: Scilla litardierei; assembly: GCA_030789695.1. Taxonomy (NCBI): domain Eukaryota; kingdom Viridiplantae; phylum Streptophyta; class Magnoliopsida; order Asparagales; family Asparagaceae; genus Scilla; species Scilla litardierei. Next base: position 142,164,202 of record CM061133.1, on the reverse strand, counting down.
TGCGCGGGGTCCCCAACAAGGCCGAACGACCCTCCAGCACGACGACAGCAAGGCAGAGCGCGAGGAAGCAATGAAAGGGGAAGGAAGAGGGTCCCCTCCTACGACCGAGGGTCGCCCCCCCGAAGGCTAAACCCTCACGACATAAGGGAAGACCGCCCCGACGCGGGGATCTGCTCCTCCCGACAAAGCGAACAACAAATGTGGACCACCCTCCGTCCCACACATCTTCTCCTAAGTATTGTAAATATTGCCTAGATTTCCGATAAAGATTGGTGTATAATACTCCCCCTTTTCTTTTTTTTTCGAACAACGCCCCGCTTAGCTCAGAGTCAGGGAGAGACCTCGTGATCCCGCTATAGCGGGACACACCCCGCGGCGCCGGCGTCACCCCCCGAAGCTGAGATCCAGGTCCGAGTCACAAGCAAAAGGTAGTATCACGGTAACGTTATGCCATCCGAGCCGAACCAGGCTTCCGCTTCGCACTCGAATGCCGGGGGCAATTGTTACGACCTAAGGGTCGTAGGAGTCAGAATCCCGCCCGGATCCGCTAACATACCCCATTAACTCACCATATCACAAAAGGACCGCCGCCCCGAAAGTCTGGGGCATCACGGAGTCAGGCACGCCTTGCAGCGTTTCCCGAACCGGTCGAGGCGGACAATCGCAGCCGCCCGACCCACCGGGGAAGGGCACTTGGGGACGCTCGGGTAGCTAGGCCAGGCCTATTGACGGGCGCGGATGTACCCTTCCGTACCAGCGGGCCATACCCCGTGACCGACCGAGGGGCGCGGCCGGGGCGGACAACCCCCGATCGGGACGGCCCGCCCAACCCCCGCGAACCGCGGCACCTAGGGTGACACGGCCCGGCCTTTAGTTCGTCGCTAACGACAAACAGCCTAGGATAAGGACACGACTGACACATACGTCACCCGACCGTCTGACAAAGCACCCCCTGGCGGCTGAGCCATCTGACAGTTAATGCTTTCGGCTCTGACACCCCGACAAAAGCTCCCCCCCCGGCCGTCGCGCCGCCTGACGAAAGCAGGTCTGGTAACCCGAGTCCCGACGCCCTTGTCTGGAGCTTCCGCTGACACACGCGCCAGCTCAGCACGCCTAGTCATCACCCGTCAGGTATAAATACCCCCATTCCTCTTACGGAAGGGGGGTTGGAGAATTCCCCCATTATTCTGTTATTCACACACGAGAGCTAAGGTCTTCCATATCTTTGCTCTCCCACCTAAAGCTCGTCACGGGCGGCGGACACACAGGGAGTCCGGCCGGTGTGTCTAGCCCCCGTTTTAAGCCTTATTACTGACTTAAGCATCAGAGGGGCTAAGGGTTGAACCCCAACCCTGCCCTTCTGACGAGTTGTTCATGCTGCAGGAGAGCTCGTCCCTTGACCGGAGTCAGCGTCAGCCCCCTACCGTCCGACCTTCCCCAACAACTTCCGACGAGATTCGACCCCGTGGGCATCACCGGCGATGGATCCGACTTCTTCACCCCACTAATCACTTGTAAAACAGCCTACCTAACCCCTCATTTCCATATAACCACCGTGCCCTTGGTTCCCCATAATACAAATTCATTGTACGCGAGTTCCACCTCGTAACACAGCCAATGGGAACATTTTCTTTGGGCACGTTTTCTAAGGTCCATACCTCATTTATGTGCATGGATTCAATTTCGGACTTCATTGCATCTAGCCATTTATTAAAGTCTCTACTCTTAATGGCATCTTGGAAGCTAATAGGATCATCATCTAATATGATGCTATCCTCAACCCCCTCCGTCTACGAGAAAACCGTGGGCATCAATCTAGCAGGTCGTCATTCGTAAAGTCCTTGGTAGTGAACTGAGTTGGAGACTAGACTTGATTCTCCACCAGATTTGTTTCGGCAGTAGACGTTAGGCTTGCTAGATACAAACCCTGAAGGTGGCATGGAGTACGACGGATCCTATACCAATGTCTAGTCATGCAACATCTGTGGCATTTGTCCTTCCAGTATTTCTGGGGAGCAGATGTCTGACCAGTGTTCTTCATCCTCCACATAAACTTCTTCTTCCCCTCTTTATTGTTATGTTGGGGAGGACGTCTGGCCTGCTTCTTCATTGATTTCTCCTTAAGGGATTTACCCATTTGCTTGTTCTTCTGCTTCTGGGAAGAAACTGTGTGGGCTTCAGGGGGAGGAGCAGTGCCAGCATGGTGTAGGTTATGGCCAATAAGAGATCTCTATTCTGTTCTGTCATTAGAAGGCAATAGATTAGCTCTAAGTATTTCGCGAATTTTTGTTCATGTAATTGCTGCATGAGGATGACATCCTTGTCATAAAAGGATGTGTAAGTTTTCTCCAGCATGCATGTCTCCGTGACTTCTTCACTACACGGCTTCAGGCGTGACGAGATGCCAAACAAGGCCAACTAATACTCGGCTATGGACTTGAAGTCTTGAAGTCGGAGATACTCCCATTTATAACATGCTCAAGGAAGGATAACATCTTTTTGATGTTTATACCGCTCCTCGAGTGCGGTCCACAACTCATACGAGTCTTCCACTATCAGGTATTTGGCCTCAGGGTCAGATCTATGTGGCGTATGATATAGATGATCGCGTTCTCCTTATCTATATCAGTTACTTTGTCATTAGAAATGATAGTGAGACTCAGGCCCTGTGAAAGCAAGTGGAACTTTATGTCCAGTTGCCAGTTCAAGTACTTTTTGCTAGTGGCATCCAGGACGTCGGAATCAACACTCACTATCTTGGCCATTTTATCTAAGCATGTAAATTAGAAAGAATTAAATATTTTTGAGATAAACATTTATGCAAGCGAGACATATTAGCTTGTTGCGCGGATCGGCTAGTCATCATCATAGAATACAATCCAGAGTCCATATGCAATCCCAAAGATAACAAAAAAAGAAAGAGAAAGTAAAAATTGAAAACCATGTGGGCCTCATCTTCTACCAAATTGGTATCCGTCTTCATGGGATGTGACTCCGGTCTTTGGTATTTACAAAATAATCCTCACTACATTTTCGCTCAAAAAAGGAAAATGCGAGGAAAAATAAAATTGTGACAAACTAGCCGATCCAAAACCACAACGTAGAAATTAATATGCATTACAGTTATTAAATATGCATCAGGTATTAATTATGCATCACATGCACAGAACGGACCAAAAAGAAAAAAGGGAAAAATTAATTATGCATCTCATGTGGATTGGGCCGAATCCCAATAAAAAATTTAGTGGGCCCCCGTCCTCCATGGCCATCCCAAACCCTAACTATGGTTTGGGTTAGGTGGCATGGAATAAGCACGTTGGCACCATCAGGGCCACGGAGGCCGTGTGCACTGGGGCAGGGTAGTGGCCGTCAGGGCCGCGGAGCCTGCAGGGGTTGTGCACGCGGGGGGCAGCCTTCAGGGCCACAGAACCCTCGGAGCCTGTGCATACAGGGGCGATGGCTATCAGGGTCGCGGAGCCCCGCTAGGGATGCATACGCGGGGGGTGTGACCGTCAGGGCCTTATGGCCCCAGAGGCTGCGCGCGCGGGGCGGCTACCGTCAGGGCCACAGATCCTGCGGCGGCATGCGTGCAAGGGAGCACAGTGACAGCCTTTAGGGATGCCTTTGACAAATTTAGGCGGCCTTCAAGGCCGCGAGATTGAAAAATCTGGTTCCTTTTTCATAAAAATTTGATTTTTATCGTTAAAAATCGATTTTTGATCCATATCATTGCAGATCTAAACATATTCTTTAAGAAAAAGAGGTTTAGATCTAGTTTTGATTGATTACCTCTAGATCCGTCCTCCAAATCTAGCGACGGTTGAGATTCCTACGAGAGATCTGACGATCCGTTCTTCGACCGCCAAAAAATTAGCGTAGTTTCTCTCAGTTGGTTGGAACGTACTGATAACGTGTTGGAAGGATAGTGGCTACGGAGCCTATAGCATTGTTTTTATATAGTTATGGTTACATTGTGGTGGATACATAGCCCTACATGGGCCTCATATAGGCCTACAAAAGCCCATTCATAACAAGTTTTTAATTATTTTGAGAAAATCTATTTTCAATATTGGCCAAAATACTTACAAGTTCTTCTTCTTATTCATTGAGCTAAAGCCATTGATTTCTATTCCCTCAACTTTACATCTCTCGAATAGAAATCTTTCCCATAACCATATCTACACACAAAGAGCTTCATCTTTAAGGCTATAGTGATCTTGTTCAAATTGCTCTCGTTCTAAAGGTAAAGTTCTCTCAAGGGTATTTGAGAGATCGATAAGCTTTACTTACACTGAAGGTTTGTTTGAGAAGTTGGATAATTAACACCGAATTGTGATGTTGGTTGTAAGTTGTTTTAGAGTTTAGCTAGTGGTTAGTGTTAGGATCCTAAGATGGCAAGGAGATACAATAGATGTTGGTGAATAATGTATATAAAAATAATTGCTCATTTAGAATTTTCTCTCTAAGATTGTAATTAGAGTTAACTAAAAGAGTATTATCAACACTTAATTGCAATAATAAAGATAAGCATAGCAAAAGATAAAGCTAGCAAGTAAAAAAACAAGTCAAATGCAAATGCAACAATTTTATCCTGGTTCACCCCTCCAGTGCTAATCCAGTCTCAAAAACTCTATTGGGCCTTAATCCACTATGTCAACAAAAGTTACAACCACCTCACCTCGAATGATGATTTACCCTTGCATATCTAAAAGAGGGCTTTTACAAACATCTTGCCTTCAACAAGTATTTTTCCTCACATCTCTAAGTGAGAATACTTACACTGCTTTTGTAGATACAATTACCTATAGCCCAAGTTGAAGCTTTTTGTGTAGAAGTGCAGCTATAGAAAAAACTTTGATATTCAAAGACTAAGTGAGAATACTTACACTGCTTTTGTAGATACAATTACCTATAGCCCAAGTTGAAGCTTTTTGTGTAGAAGTGCAGCTATAGAAAAAACTTTGATATTCAAAGATATGAAATGAAGCTTTAGTAAGATCAAGAGTTGGCCAAGGAAAGATGAAAAGCTTTTGGAAAACTTGTCCAAAGAAGAGGGTTTTTATTTAAGGCTTTGGAGCACAAAAACTTGTTTTTTTCTTATCAAAATTATCTTAAAACTTGTCTATAACATCTGAAAACCCCCAATATATAGAGAAACATTTGGGTCCAAACTAACCAAAATATCCCTCCAACAACCGTTGAAAATATGACCATTGTAGGCTGCCAGCTAGTCAGTAGTCGACTACTGTATAACGGGTAGTCGACTACTGGCTTAAGTGGTCAATTCCCAGCAAAGCAGTAGTCGACTCTTAGCAAAAACATAATGTTCCAGAGAGTAGTCAAGATCCATTAGTTGAATCCTATACTCTTGGGCGTCGACTACTTTTTCGATACGCAGTTATGTCTCAGATAAGTTTATGATACAATATCATAACAATTTAAAATATTTTAAAAACTTTTTAGTATATTTCTAAGTGTGTGTGAGCTTCAACCAAGACTTTAACATGCCAAGACAAGGAAAAAATACATCAAAATTAAACTATTACGTTGAGGTCCATTAATGTATACTTTGATACTTTAAGCTTATTGTCTAGCTTCCATAGCTTTTTGAACCTGTTGAGCTCACCAATACTTTAAGTGCTTCCCCAATTTACTTCATGTACCTACCCTCATGCGTTAGATGACATGTGTATTTATGGTCAAAACTATATGTGGTGACTTAATATCCAACATTCTCCTCCTTTTTGATAATGACAAACATGAATGCAAAATATTATAAATATATGATAAATACTTACACTTCCTACAACACAATTTGTTAATGCTAAACAAATGCTCTAGATACCATGTGTGAGTGTTGCACATCATATTATTTATGCATGTTAATCTAATATTTCTCCCTATTTTGTTATCATTAATAAGGATATGAAATAAAAGATCCATAAATTAACTCTCCCCACATGCAAATCACTCTCCCCCAAATTAATAGTATGAGTGAGTGTTTATGACTTAATATGAAATCAAGTGTTCTAATAATGTGGAATACATGATACTAAAAGATGAGGAAATACCATGTATTAAAAGATGAGGAGATACTTGTTGGACGCAACGATCTAGGAACTTTAGTTTGATGATGACAAACGTGTGCGAAGTCTTTAACATGTGTGCTAAGTGTGTTTCAAGAATGGTAAAGGCGTAGTTCTAAGCGTTGGGAAATTGCTATTCATATAGCATCTTAGGAGAGAAAGGAAGTGTGTGTACAAATTAGTTGGACTAGGTCAATGGAGAGCAAAGTTGGACTTGCTCAATTTGATTGGAAAAAGTGGCTAGTCATGTGCAAATTGGACTTGGCCCAATATGGAAGAGATGGAGGCAAATAGGATCATATCAAATCTTTTTCCTATATGAATTCCATATAGTGATTATATCAAATCCCAACTAATTCTCATTGGCTTGATTCCTCTCATCCTACCACTTGGCCGCAACCCCAAAACCCTAACTACTCTCTATAAAATCCCTTTCATCAAGAGTGGCTGAGGGGTGGCAACAAACAACAAATAGACTTCCCATCTTCACCAACAACTCTCTCAAATAGGAGCCTACATCAAAAAGCCTCATCATCCCGTTCCTAAAGTATCCAAAGGCTCCTATCTTCTATCTCCTTAGCAACATCAACCCCAAGCCCGCAAGATCATCAACGCACACCCACGAGAGGACCATCACCTGGAGTTTTCATCGTCAGCAAGGAGATAGCTGCCAAAGCTTCCGCCTTCGAGATCAGGTTGAAAGACGGAGGGGTTGAGAGGAGCTGAGCCGTCGCTGTTACAGAGCCATCACAGGAGAAGTTCACCGGAGTAGGGGAAACTGCCGTGGAGAAATTTCACCGCTGTTGAAGAGACACATCGTCGTTCTCGTCGTCGCAGTCGAGTCCACAAGTCGAAGCCCTCCTTTGCTGCTGCTCGTATGAAGGTCGCATCCGATAGAATAACTCGTTGCACGATCGCCAAAGGAGTCGAGACCGTCGTCGCCGCGAGTCGCCATCGAAGAAGCGCTACGGAAGCCCCACCGGAGAAGATCTCACCCTCAACATCGACGAAGGAGCGGTGCTACACCTTAAAGCCCTCACAGACAAGAATGGTGTCTCCACCACTGTCGTACTCATCGCCATAGGAGAGCTCACCGCCGGAGCTGCTGATCAAGTCGGAGAAGTCTGCTGATCTTCGCCGTTGAAGAAGAATCTGCCAAAAGCTGACGATCGCTGCTGCTATCGAGTCCACCGCCGTCGAGCTCTCACCGTATGAACGCTGTCGCGTGCTCGTCGTCTTGCTGCACGAAGAAGAGATCCACCTGTTGTCGTCGCTCGGAGCAATCGAAGCAAAGACCGCCGTTCAAAAGTTCGTCGTCGAAGCGATCTGTCGAGTCGGAGAAGCCATCAACATGCAGAAGCTCGTCGTCGAAGCTAGAATCGCCGTCGTCGAAGAAGAGGCGCCGCCCATTCGAAAAGACCCTGCATGCCCTAAAGACGAAGGGGTCGAAGCAGAGCGAAATCCTCGTGCTGACGTGGACAGGTTAATGCGAGCGAAATCGAAACGAAGCGAACGCTTTATTTTGAAGCTGACGTGGCAAAGTTTAAGGAAGTTGCTGTGCGCATAGGCCGCTCATTATTCAGTTTGAACTGAAACTTCTTCGCACACAGACCAGTATGCTATTTGACATCCAGGAGTCGGATCGAGACACCGTTTATGTCAGATTGGAGCTGACGACGTGCGTATTGACAGAGACGCCTACACGGACATGAACTGAGCATTTCTAAACCCTTAACTCTTTTATTCGTGTCTTAGTGTAACGTTCTCTGTAGGGAAAACTTTACCTATTTTGTGACTATTTTGGACTTGTCTGATTGGGGCTAGACAAGATACGCACTTACTAGGTTGACAGAGTTCTGCACTTTGTTGAGTGTGGTACAGTCTAGGTGGGGAGTTGGAGCTAGGACCTCATTGTAGGTGTACGGAAGGAATTTATTAATGCTAGTATTTGCTTGGGGCTGGACGTAAGTCGTTGGTGCGACCGAACCAGGGTATATCTGTGCGTACTCTGTGATTGTCTTCTTTTTACTCTGGTTGTGACTTTAACTGCGTGTGATTTCTCGTGGGTTGCACGAGAATTTTTTATTAACCTATCCCCCCCCTCTAGGCTAGAATCCAGATCCAACAATACTAAAAGATAAGGAGATACCATGTATTAAAACATACCATGTGTTGAAATAAAATGCTTACACATATTTTATCAAAAGTTATTAGGATCCCCCTACATGTAGGATCCATGTGGATGGCAGACAACACTAGAAGGGGGTTGAATAGAGTTGTCAACAAATGATAATCTTTTTCATGTAATAAAAATCCTTCTAATAGTTACCTAAGTCTCAAATTCGAGTTGCCTCAATTTGTACTTAATCAACGATTATTATATACTTGAATAAGATAAGAGATACATCGGTATAAAAAGATTCAAGCGATAATAATAAAGTAAAAGAGTTAGAGAGATATGAGCATAGCGCAAATGCACAGCTTTTACCCTGGTTCGGCCCAACATTGGCCTACGTCTAGCAACCGATCCACTAGCTCTCCACGTGAGTAAACCTTGCCTCAACACAACGAGAGGACTTCGTACAAGCACCTAGCTTCCATCGCTATAAATTTTCGACACAAATACCTAGTTACAACCAACTAGGATTTTCAACACCAATTTCCATTATAACACATGAATTACAATAATCAAGTCTTCTTCAAAGACTTTGCAACAAATATAGAATTGCGTATAAAGATTTCCTAAAACCCAATAGTATATATGTGAATAAGTGGCTTAAGAAAGACAAGAAAACTCTTGATCAAATAATTGTTTATAAGTTAAAGCATAATTTGATCAATTGAGTTTGTCTTGAACATTGATCTTCTAAAATGAGCACTTGGGCCTTTAGAGATCAAAGATCAAGTATTCAATCTTTGAAAGAAAATATGATTTTAAAAACACAGATTAAAACAAGAGACATGTATTTTGAATCTCAATAGAAAAAGCTTTAAGTTTGGAGATAAAAAACAAATACTTCAAAAAGGCTAAATAAAATTGAAAAGATCTTGAAAGATTTGTTGGATCCTGTGGATGGCAAACAACACTAGAAGGGGGGTTGAATAGTGTTGTATAAAAATAAACTTTTTCGTTCTTAATAGATTAACACAATACAAATCCTTCTAATGTTGCCTAAGAAACCAAGTAGAGTGATCTACGCTTGGTTCTCAATCAACAAGTTAATCTTATAAAAAAATATAGAAGATAAACAATTATGATTACAATCAAATAAGAGATCTTTACACACAGATAGATCTTTACACAGCGGAATTAAATGCATGATCTTTGTAATATGCAAATGAACACAGAATTACAAAGATATAATAATCACAAAGTAAATGAAAATTACTTGCAGAGATAAATAATCAAACACAGATAAGCAAACGCAAACACAAGGATTTTTATCCTGGTTCCCCACAACCTTGGGTACGTCCAGTCCCCGACCAATCCGGTACGAGATTTCCACTATCTGCCTTGGCAAATACAAGCTCCTAACTTCACTCGTTAGGATTTCTAACAACCTAGTCTTGACCAGGATTTCCAACCGCAACATCTAGACTTGTCTAGGACTTTCACCAACACCCTTACAACAAAGGGCAAACACAGAGAAAAACGATATCCAACTCACCACAATTGTTTGGTGGAGATTGGATTTACACCAAAATTCTATAGCCAATAGTAATAGACAACTATGTGTATTAGTGGCTTGATAGAATAAGATTTTAGATCACACAAAGATACGAATGAAGTCTTTGTGATCTAAATCAAATGTTTTTCAAAATCCTTTTAAATAAAATCCGAGAATAAATAATATGGAGTTTGAAAACGAATAGCCAAATAAAATATTGATCTTCAGAAAATAATATCTCAAAGAAATACAAGATCAAGAATGTAAAAATAGATTTGGCTAAGAGAAAATGAGAGCTGAGAATTTGAGAACGTTTAGAACTTTTGCGCAAGAGAATTTTGATTTCAAGTATATGTTTTCTCTCAAAGAAATAGTCCTCTATTTATATGTGAAAATGAAGAATTCAAAATTCAAATTCATTTGACTTTTGCCCCGAAAATCATGGGAACAATAAATGAGAAATATGTCAAAAGTCAGGTCAAACGTCGAATTCCGACAGCTGGTAGTCGACTCCCTAGGATTGTTAGTCGACTCCAAGTGTGTTTCAGGAGAAATTAATTATCAGCTGGTACTCGACTCCCACTCCTTGGTAGTCAACTCCTTGAGGAGTTTCTTCTGAGACACGGCTAGTAAGTCATGTAGTTAGCTCCAGGGTGTAACGTAGTTTCACTACGAAAATACAAAACGACTAGCAAAAGCTCTCAATAACTTGAAAAATGATTTTAAATGTATTTAAAATGTTTAACGTCGAAATCATTTGTGTGTGTGTGTGTTATCTATACTTTTGGCTTTAACATAACCCTAAGAAAGACACAACTTACTCACTATAGACTTAAGACGAGTCTTCACGAAGCTTGGTCAGATGATGACTAGAATGAGAGCTTCTCTATGAGCTTCTTCTCCTTTTTGAGCTTGAGCTTCATCATTGACTTTGCAACATCGTCTTTTTCCTATTAAGCGAAGTTTGCGTTTCTTCGGAGTATACGTAAGGCTTTCATTCGTTGTATAACATGCATACTTAATTGTAGTGTAGTTAGTACACTACGCTTCATTTGGTGTGCTCATCATCAAAATCACTTGGGGTGGAATTCAATTTCCATCACTCTCCCCCTTTTTTATGATGACACCCAAATGAAAAACGAAGTAAGTTGACATACTGATATGACATGAAAATAAACTTACTCCCCCTGCTTTGATGCGGTTCTCCCCTTGCATCGAAGCCGTTAACAAAATAATACATTTATTTTACATTCATTTTTTCATTTATATACTTTCTTCCCCTTGTCATCAACAAAAAAAATTAATGACATATCATTTCAACACATGAATCATCCAAGTTGTAATCAACAATTAAGAATTTTGTCAAAAAGGAATTCAATTACCAGTCCTGTAAAAAAATATGTTATCATATGATCAACCAATGTTAAGCAGAATATATCACATAAGTTCATCCATAAGCATAGTAATATAAGAGTATTAAGAATCACACCATAGCATAGTTATTATAGACCTGAAGTTTGAAATCATTGTTTAAAACCCATTGTTTATAAAATCAAGGATGACCGTTGTTCTTCCTTAATTCCTTGATCTCGTCAAGGATCATGCCAAGTGTCTCTTCAATCATCTTATTGCTCTTCACCACGAATTCCTTGAGATCGTCTACTTTTTGATTGAGGTCTTCAAAGCCTCTCTCTTGGGATAGCTTTAACTTCCCAATTTTCTTCAAGAGCATCTCTTGAAGTTCAATGATGTAGGCCGGTGGCTCCTCGTCTTCTCCTTCTTCTTCGCTTCCTTTTTCTTCTTCTTCTTCTCATTCTTCTTCTTCATCAGAATCTGAAACAATGAGTTTCTTACCTTTCCTAGAGGATGACAATCCTCCTACAGTAGCAAGCTTTTCTTCAGGAATGTTCTGATCAAGGTCTCTATGAAGATTCATTCTCCCGAGAGCATGAACATCAAATATGCATGCCGGATCTAAAATAGTGGTTTCATTATCCAAGGACACATTATAACTAATAAACAGGATGGTGAGATAATGTACATGTGCTCGGGTGGATGAAGGTCTGTCAGCTGATGCGAGGATGGAGTCCATGATGACTTTAGCCCAATTGACACGAATATTCCCTAGCAATGCATAGATGCACTTGGCTTGTTTCTCAGATAGTACTGACTGACTACCAGACTTTTGAGTTATACTGTAAGACAATATATTTGCAAGGATTCTCCCTGGATAGCGAAGATCATTACAAGGAAGTTTAGTTTGGAAATATTTTCCGGGCAAATACATTCTCTCGAAAATGCTTTCATCAGTCATCTCTATATTATTTAGTAACACGCTAGTGTACGGGATTCCTAGGGCCTCTCCTAGAGATTTTACGGTTATGGCAAGTTTAGTATCAAGCAATTTGGATACAAATCTGCTCTTGGCAAGGTCATAATCCATATTTGCATAAAAGAGATGCACAAGTCTGGGATAGCAGAAATACATGTTTTCAGCAGAAAATAGGTTCGCCAAGTTTTGAAATTCTAGAATGATGTCAATGCCATAGTTTTCTACATGATCAAGTTTTACAAATCTTTCATGAAGAATAGGCTTCTTGGAAATTTTAACAAAGTGTTCATAGGTAGTGCTTCTAAAGAGATACGGCAAGATGGTTTCTTTCTCAGAGATGGATTCAGTTGAGACCTTCCTCTTCTTAGAAATCATTCTCTTGATAGGCATCTAGATAGAGTAAAAATTATTTACAAAACTAGATATGAAAGGATAAAAAAATGAAGTAGAGGTTGATGAGAAGAGATTTTACCATGAGTAAACTTGAGAGAATGGTGAAACCAAATGATGAGAGGAGGTAGATGACCAAGAGAGCTCCAAGTGCCAAGGGAAAATTTTTGAGAGAATGAGAGAATGGGTAGTCGGCTACCTTATGGTTTTACCATGTGGGGTTTTTTAACAAAGAGGTGAAAGAGATGAAGGATAGGGGCCATTGGATTAAGAGATGAGTGGCTGAGATCAATTTTAGCTTATTGGGTATAAGTTGTCTTTTGGATATGAACCCATTAACTCAATGGAACCCATTAGGAGTTAGAAAAAAAACAAAACAAGCCAAACCCAGAAATCTGCACAGCTGCTAGTAGTCGACTCCCTTATGTAGGTAGTCGACTCCCTACTGGGCTTAGTCGTTTTCTCATCCCGAGGGGTTTTTGGTCCAAGGCTGAGTGCGTTTCTGAACAAAAATGTTTTATAAATATAACACAAACATTTATAATCATATAATAAAAGATTTTAAAATATTTTATCATATATTTAGCATGTTTTAAACATAAAGTTTAGCGAAGCGATTTTTGTCGTAAAAGAAAAACTTTTGATACTGATCTTGTTATCAAGCATTTGATCTTGTTTCTCCTCTTCATTTCCTTAGAGTACCTGAAAGATAGACATTTATGGTACTCTTTACTTTTGAGTACAGAGGGTTAGTCTTTAGGAAACCAAACCCAGTATGGTTTAGTTCCTTCATGAAAAGTATATTTGTAATTTTTGCTTAAATGAACTTGCTGAATAAAATTTGTAGCGTACCTTTTCTTTATTTGATCGGACACGTTCTTTGGTACCCAGATTCTCAGAAAATTATTGTTAGAATGATGCATCCTAATATGCTTAACCTGTTTCTTGGTATGATTTGAATCATATCCAAGTCCGGTTTTGCTAGATGAGGCTTTTTGATTATCTATTAAACTGTCTAGCTTCCCTTTTCCTTTGTTGAAATTTTCAATAATTTTCATCGTAGCGTCATATTTATCTTTGACATATACGAGAAGATTATTCAAATTTTCAACTTTTTCATTTACAGAAAGAATGCCTTTTTGCAGAGAATTATTCTTTTCTTTAAGAAGGCTATTTTCCTTGATAATTTCTTCTTTTTCTTTAGCATCCTTTTTAACATTCCTAAGTGTTCTTCTGTCACGTCCCGCTTCCCATTAAACTTGGGAGCGAGGACGCGAGCAGGTCCGCATGTGCTTAAAACAAGAAGGAGTATATTTTTTTTCATTTTCTTCCTCCTTGGTTTAAGCACATTAAGCGTGTGTGTGATAACATCCTTGCAGATTCTTGCATGCAACTCAAACAACACAGATAAGTTATTTATTTACAATCTCAAATCTCAAAAGATAGTTTACAAAAATGAAGAAATGAAGGAGGGTCAAAAAGCACATACAAATATTGGAAAGTGACAACAAGTACAAAGATGATGCGAAGGCACATTACTCCTCAGCGAAGGAACTTAGCGGCACTGCATTCCTGGTCAACTTGCTCAGTATCTAGGCTCACTTCTTTGCAACCCTGTCTAATACCTGACGTATATTTCACAAGACAAGGAAATCTACGTCAGCGAGGGTCGCTCGGCAAGTTTAAAGTATTAAGTAGAAAAAGACCCTCGGCAAGGTTTTCAAAAACATTTTCATGGCAATATGATTAACAAAATAGAATTTACATTAGTTAAAGCATGGCAGCGTAAGAAACATATGAGCACTGGCAAGTGTGGTGTGCAAAGCAGTGAGTAGGCGAAGTGTAGTGCACAAAGTAACGAACATGGCAAGGTGTAATGTGTACATCAATAAGCATGGCAAGTGTGGTGTATACAGCAATAAGCATGGCAAGTGTGGGATGTACAACAATAAGCATGACAATATGGTGTGTACAGCAATAAACATGGCAAGTGTGGGGTGTACAGCAATAAGCATGACAATGTGGTGTGTACAACAATAAACATGGCAAGAGTAGTGCATACAGCAATAAGCATGGCAAGTGTGGTGTGTAAAACAATAAGTATGTCGAGTGTAGTGCGTGCAGCAATAAACATGGCAAGTGTGGTGTGTACAGCAATAAGCATGTCAAGTGTAGTGTGTACAGCAATAAACATGTCGAGTGCAGTGTGTACAGCAATAAGCATGTCAATCATGGGAGAGAAACTAGTAGGTTACGCAATTCTCAAAATTAACAACATGGTAGAAGAATGTGTCAATCAATCAAGTGTGCCTAGTGACAAGCCCAATGTCTGAGGGGGAAGTGACAAGCATTACACCCAAGCCAACAGGAGCTACCCGTGGCTCTATACTCACCGACCCGGCCAGGTGTCGGTCAAGTTCACCAATAGAGTGCAATCTAGCATTCCAGCCTCTACTACATTGGACTACCCCACCCAAGTGTTCTGCTGGAACACGAGCCGGCCTAATCCATATTACAAGCATGAGTTTGTCAACTCACATGACATCACGAAAAAACCACGATTTGTGCTGGAGCACGAGCCAGCCTAGTTATATCACACGAGTTCACGATTTCGCCTCTTGGGCGCACGAATTCACAGTTTCATGATTTCCAGATATTCCTTTTTGTCAATATGTTCCATCAATACGCATTCCATCAAATACCATTCAATCAAGAGTGTAGAGTATGATGTGCAACATGACATAAAGCAAAACTAGCAATTCTTGACTTAGCAGTTAAATGTACAGAAAATGTACACTTGCCAGATTAAAGACAGTTCTGATGTCTGGGTGATCGTAACGAGGACGTGATTATCTGTGCCATTGGGTTTACGACATCAGCTTAAAGGTTATCGGTTTACAACAATAACATCAAGTTCTCATATGTGTAAGTACCGTTTATACATATAAGGTAACATACATATATGACCCCCATCTCATGTTATATAAAGTATATAACAAAAATAATAGATAGAAGTTACTGTGTGTATAAATGCTAAAAGTTATATACTATTCATAAAAGAGGGTACTGTGAGTATACCAACTTACTTATAACTAAGCCAATCATATTAATAGCTTACTAACTAAAACTATGTTATTCCATTTAATAACATTAAAATAAAGACTGTGAGGCACTGCTACCGTATGAAACCTAGGTAGGTAAGACATTGACTTACATTAACTAACTTACATTATAGCTTACTGACTTAATTATTATGATACATTAACATCACAGTTATAATTTATCTTACTGACTAGCATACAACCTACTGATAGCATGCCAACCTATTAAAGTAGAGTACTGCTACTCTTTCGTACACTGTCTACACATTAATAGAGGGCAAGTGTTTACTTATAATGATCTCACCTTTATAGCTTGGCTTTAAGATTTGCAGGTGAGCTCGGCGTTGGACGTCGACAAGGCAATGGCGTGAGACGGCGGACAGAAGCGACTGCAGCGATGGAGTATTGTGCGACAGGTATCAACGGCGCCCCGGTGGGTAGCGGTTGCAAGGCGAGAGGCTGGTGATGTTTGATGAGGGGATGAGCTCGGATTCGAGGGAACTCGCCGTAGGGTTGTCGAACGTCGGAGAAAGGGAGAGAGATGGGCGATCCAAGGGGCGGTCGAAGAGTGAGGCCGATGCCGGAGTTGAGGTGTCCGGACGGTGGGCGCTTGCTGCAAGATCAAAAGGAGGAAGGCGACGAGGCGGAGGGCGAGGATCTCACCGACGGACGAGAGGAGGCCGCAAAAGCATATGGCACGGTTTGGGCAGAGGCACGGCAGGTTCGAGCGACGTGGAGGGAAGAGTCTGCCGGCCTTTGTGGAGTTCGGGCGGAGATTCACCATGGTTGCGGGGAATTGGTGCTCTGTTTCGAACAGAGTGGGAAGGATGAGGGGTAGGGCAGAGGTGCGTGGAGACTCGAAGGGAGAAGGAAGTCGTTTTGGTTTCGAACAGAGGCGAGGCTGCGTTCGGTGGAAAGTTGAGGTCGCCGGTGATGGAGGGCGGAGGGAGGTCGGGTTCGGAGCGCTGGGGTTGGTTGCGGGGTCGGGGAACGGAAGGCTCGAAGCGGGGTGGTCGGCTACGATGAGTCGGATTGCTGTCAAGGTCGGAGCAACGGGAAGGAGGGGGGTGGAGGTCGAAGAGCTGTGGCGGTGATGTTGAGGGCTTGGTGGCGGGTGTGGAGGCAAGGCGGGGGCAATACGGCTGTTGTTGGGTTCTTGAGGCAAAGGAGATGACTGTCGGTGACGTCGAGAGATGTAGGTTGAAGAGGGAACGGGGGCTTCGCTGCAGGCGAGGGGAAGTGGTGGTCGGATCGTGCAAGCGAAGGGGGGGTGGCGAGAGCTGAGACGTTGTCGAGGGGCACTGGTTACGGGCGAGTAGGACAGCAAGGGTGCGACGTGCGATGATGGGCTTGGCGATGGGAGGTCGGAGAGGTGGAAGAGATGCGATGTGCGGTTGATGGCCGGGAGATGGGGTGAGGGCTGAGGGGAGGAGGCCACCGGAGAGTTGTTCGGTGTTGCGCAGAGGGTTGTCGAGAGGACGAGCGAGTTGGGTGCTGGTCGAAGAGCGTTTGAGGTTATGGGAGGTAGTTGGAGGCGCCGGTGAGTTCGTGGGTTCGGAGATGGGTTACGGTCGCTGAGTGCGTGGGTGTTGGGCGCTCGGGGTTTAAAGGAGGAGAAAGGATAGGGCTGGCGACGTGGTTTCATGCGTGGGGAGGTGCGGGTCGTGGGGAGTGAACAAGGCTGAAAGGTGGTTATGTGTGGTCGTGGGCTCAAGGAAATCCCATGCATGAGATTTGAGACGTGGATGGTGTGATACAACGATTAATGTAGAATAGTATAGTTATTAAGTTAGGATTTAAGGATAATTAGTTAGGATATCAATTTAGTGAATGAAAGTGTTTTAAACATTTTAAATTGAAAAGCCTTTATTGAACAGCACGTATTGGTTTAGTTAGGATTATGATTAGTCGAATTAGGATATAAGAAGTTAGGATCTTAGAAAATCTTTAATCAAGATATTTTAGTATTAATCATAATATATATATATATATATTAAGATATGATTGGATTTGGCTAGGAATTATTTTGGTTAAGATTTAGATCAATTGGTTCAAATCTGATTGAGAAGATCGATTCAGTTAAAAATGATAATGGGATCCATTGGATTTAATTCGTATTTATTGGGACTTATTAAGATATGATCCAATTTGGTAGTTACAATATAATAAAGATTAGATATGATTCGGGTAAGATGTTTAGGATCAGATTGGATTTAAGATAATCGAGATTAGGAGAATTCGTATAATCGGATTATTATGATCTCGTCCATGTAATCGACATCAACCAAGAATTAGAGTAGATATTATCGCGATCGCTAAGTCGCAAGTTCGAGCTAGGAATAAAATAGTAGGTAAAATTATAAAGTAGATCACACATTAGTAATACATACGAAATACGTATAAATAAAAAATAAACAGGCCGTTACATCCTACCAACCTTATAAAAATTCCGTCCTCGGAATTTAATAAAACTAACTGTAGGTGTAATGACCGATAGAATCGAAAGAGTTTAAGGTAGGCAAAAGACGTGGGGAAATTCAAATGGACAACATGAAGTAGGAGTATGATGACATAGATGTTACGATGGGAAACAAGTGAATCAATAATACATAAGAAATAGGATATGATCACCCAAAATGGAGGGATGACCAGAGAATGGTAATGTGGGGCCACCACCAGGTATCCTAAGGTTGTCGACATAAGAATATAATTTTGGTAACGGCTACAAAATCAAAGATGAGCTCTTTGGGTCAAGTAATAATTTGAAATCCTAAGATGTACTAGGATTTTCTAAGGAACAAGGCTGTGATAGAGTTCAATGAAAGGATATTCTTAAGAATCGAGATTGTAATCTTATCGATGTTGTTTGAAGTATTTTGCATAAGCACAACCTGCATGGGCCACCATTAAAACCTGCCACATCCCGCTTCCCATCAAACTTGGGAGCGATGACGCGAGCGGGTCTACATGTGCTAAAAACAAGAAGGAGTATTTTTTTCCTTTTCTTCGTCCTTGGTTTAAGCACATTAAGCGTCTGTGTGATAACATCCTTGCAGATTCTTGCATGCAACTCAAACAACACAGATAAGTTATTTATTTACAATCCCAAATCTCAAAAGATAGTTTACAATAATGAAGAAATGAAGGAGGGTCAAAAAGCCCATACAAATATTGGAAAGTGACAACAAGTACAAAGATGATGCGAAGGCACATTACTCCTCAGCGAAGGAACTTAGCGGCACTGCACTCCTGGTCAACTTGCTCGGCATCTAGGCTCACTCCTCTGCAACCCTGTCTAATACCTGGAGTATATTTCACAAGACAAGGAAATCTACGTCACCGAGGGTCGCTCAGCAAGTTTAAAGTATTAAGTAGAAAAAGACCCTCGGCAAGGTTTTCAAAAACATTTTCATGGCAATATGAGTAACAAAATAGAATTTACATTAGTTAAAGCATGGCAGCGTAAGAAACATATGAGCACTGGCAAGTGTGGTGTGCAAAGCAGTGAGCAGGCGAAGTGTAGTGCACAAAGTAACGAACATGGCAAGGTGTAATGTGTACAACAATAAGCATGGCAAGTATGGTGTATACAGCAATAAGCATGGCAAGTGTGGGGTGTACATCAATAAGCATGACAATGTGGTGTGTACATCAATAAACATGGCAAGTGTGGGGTGTACAACAATAAGCATGACAATGTGGTGTGTACAGCAATAAGTGCATACATCAATAAGCATGGCAAGAGTAGTGCATACAGCAATAAGCATGGCAAGTGTGGTGTGTAAAACAATAAGTATGTCGAGTGTAGTGCGTGCAGCAATAAACTGGCAACTGTGGTGTGTACAGCAATAAGCATGTCAAGTGTTGTGTGTACAGCAGTAAACATGTCGAGTGCAGTGTGTACATCAATATGCATATCAATCGTGGGAGAGAAACTAGTAGGTTACGCAATTCTCAAAAGTAACAACATGGTAGAAGAGTGTGTCAATCAATCAAGTGTGCATAGTGACAAGCCCAATATCTGAGGGGGAAGTGACAAGCATTACACCCAAGCCAACGAGAGCTACCTGTGGCTCTATACTCACCAACCCGGCCAGGTGTCATTCAAGTTCACCAATAGAGTGCAATCTAGCATTCCAGCCTCTACTACATTGGACAACCCCACCCAAGTGTTCTGCTGGAACACGTGCCAGCCTAATCCATATTACAAACACGAGTTTATCAACTCACATGACATCACGAAAAAAACCACGATTTGTGCTGGAGCACGAGCCAGCCTAGTTATATCACACGAGTTCACGATTTCGCCTCTTGGGTGCACGAATTCACAATTTCATGATTTCCAGATATTCCTTTTCGTCAATATGTTCCATCAAATACCATTCAATCAAGAGTGTACGAGTATGATGTGCAACATGACATAAAGCAAAACTAGCAATTCTTGACTTAGCAGTTAAATGTAACGATATTTAAAACAGAAAATGTACACTTGCCTGATTAAAGACGGTTCTGATGTTTGGGTGATTGCAATGAGGACGTGATTATCTGTGCCATTGGGTTTACAACATCAGCTTAAAAGTTATCGGTTTACAACAATAACATCAAGTTTTCATATGTGTAAGTACTGTTTATACATATAAGGTAACATACATATATGACCCCTATCTCATGTTATATAAAGTGTATATCAAAAATAATAGATAGAAGTTACTGTGTGTATAAATGCTAAAAGTTATATACTATTCATAAAAGAGGGTACTGTGAGTATACACTTAATTATAACTAAGTGACCGGCGCCCCGTTTACGGTTTGGGCGCGGTGTCGTTTTACCGCAAGTGCACGGTTAGTGTAGGGTGCGGGTTTATCGAACTCAGGGAGGTGGATGGCTTGAGTGGCAACTAGCCTCGCATAGGTTGTGTGCTAGCTACGCGGATGATATGGGTGAAGTGTAGAAATATAGAGAAGAAATAAAAAGACACGAAATGAATCCCCGCTAACACGGGCTAGAGCACTCATGACACTTGGCATTTGACTTGACCCAGGGTGAGACATTGCCCCAAAAGGTGGTACCTAGCGTCCATGGCCCGATATTCCGGTCGGTGCCAAGCACGCTAGGCCTACCCGGTTCCGGACGGTGGGCATTCCCATGTCCATTAACACCTTCCGCAACCGGGAGCATTAAGGCCACAATGATATCTCCCAACACTTCGTCCAAGCCGCTCCCGCGCGCGAGGACTCGATGTCAACGCTCGGGGCGTGAGCTATGGCTAGGGAGTCAACCGCCAAGTTTATTCCCCCTTGGCCCGACGGTCAGAGGCGGTATTTCTCCCGCCAATGACAATGAAACACCCCCGCGTAACCCTAATGGCCAAATAGGTCAAATGTGATTTCTAGCAATACATCGAAGCGGATCTTGACTGGACAAGCACCGGACCCCAACCCCCAACACAACTAGTGTGTTGCCGTACGAATTGGACTCAGATTGCTAGAAATCCCCATTGACACATTTCATCGAACACATGCCATGCAACCAAGTCAAATGAAACAACCCAAGCATCAATCCTACCCTAACCCGTATTAGGGTTCATCAACACTACTCCATGGTGAGAAACATAAAGACAAGCAAAACAAATAACATACAAACATTCACCATTGAGCAAAATGAAAACAACACAATACAATAGAAAATGAGAGAAGAAAAATACTTATCTTGATTCGAATCCAACAATCCGATACAAGATTTATTGAGCAAAGACCTAATCTAATCTACCATAAGCTTCACAAGAGAAGGGGTAAAAAGCCTTAAAAACTGAAGAAGAACCTCTCCAAGTCGTGCCCCCAACCTCTATTTATAAACCCCTCAAAAACCCTCTTGGGTCGGGTTCAGAACTGTCAAAAAAGGCCCACCCGATCGGGTGGAAACTCACCCGATCGGGTGAAATAAACAGAGAGCTCAGATTCGCAGAAACAGATCTCACCCGGTCGGTTGACAAGTCAACCGATCGGGTGAAATGAAAATTCAGACTGCAGCCAATTTCAGCACACAGTTGCGCTCCGAAAATTCCAGAAAAATGTAGAAAAATCGGATTTGGGCATGCGACCTATCGTTGGAAAGCTAACGACGATGCCGACGCTAGAAAAATAAGAGATCACCCAAAATCCTTCTGGACTGATATCAGATCTTCAATGAATTAGCAGCTGTGCGTGAAAGGGGACGAAAAGGCCACCCGATCGGTTGAAATGTCAACCGATCGGGTGAGCGGTTTGTTGCTTCGGCCGTCGCCTTCGGGAGCATCAACCGAGCGCAGAGGAGGGCGGGTGGCGTGATCGGGTCGTCCTTCGGAGGAATCGGCTACAGATGAACCGATCGTGTGAAGGTCACCCGATCGGTTGGAATTCAACTCCATTCTCCCGAGAACTCTGTTGGGATGAACCGGTCGGCGAACCGATCGGTTGACCTTGCGCTTCGCTCCAGCTTCAGTCCGGGTCGGACACGCATGAATCACCCGATCGGTTGGCTGTGTCCAACCGATCGGGTAGGGGCTGAAAAGTGGCAATCTTGGTCGTTTGACCCCCTGGATCACGCGTGACTCCTCCCGTTGCTCTGGGGACTCAGAATATCGTCGTTTTATGTCCCAAATGCTGTAAATTCCTGCAAATATACAAAAAACATGGAAAAGTGAAAGAAAACAAGAAAATACAAGAAAACACGAGAAAACGAATAAAAGACAGCGAAAAATACGAAGAAATACGGAAGAAAACGTGCGCAAATATATGAAATATAAACGCACGTCAAAATCCCCCAAGCTGAACTCTTCCTCGTCCTCGAGGAAGACGAGTGAGAGTAGGAGCTCGGAGGGAGAAAATAGAGAGAAAGAGAGAAAAAGAGAACTCTATATCCTAGATCGCCCGTCAGGGCCAACAAAATAAAAAACGGCACACCGAGCAAGCAAACGCCAAATCACATCACTAAACCTAGGAATACGAGTCCAAACAAGTGTCGTGGGCCCACGCGGTGAAGCGCGAGTGAGTGTGGTCGTGTGCTAGCAGACGGTGTCACTATCTACATTGTGTAATAAAGCTCGATATACACAAATCCAAGAAATGACCTAAATATCGATTCGATTCGAATTAAGCGGTGAATATATAGCTCAAGCATGCATGAGAATAGAGAGAGAATCGAAACATATCATGCGTCGGGGACTCCACAACTATGGTTAAGGAAATCACCACACTAAAGCCTAGATAATAGCTAAAAAGTTCTTACGCCAAGTGTTTTCGAAAACGATGGGGGTTGAGATGATGTGGAGTAGAACACTCGGTGCAAATTCTCGCCTTCCCTTTATTCTCGGTAGATAGGAAACATATTCACACTTGAAATTTTGGGTTTTGGGTATTTGTATTTTTTTTGGATTTTGGGCTATACAAAAATTTTCTTTTCTTTTCTTTTTGGGTTTTTCTTTTCTTTTCTCTTTTTTTTGGATTTTTGGGATATTGGCTATACACATGTGTACTCTCCCAAGTGGGAGAACGGTACACGACGAGGGGATTTGCACCAAGTAAAACAAAAAAGAAATCGAAATCTAAACACTTGGGCAAAGGAAACTATTCTCGCTAAATAGAGCATGGGCTAAATGGGTTATCCTAGTCCTTAATTGTGGAATCCCGACACATGCGAAATGAAGTACACGATATATATATATATATATATATATATATATATATATATATATATATATATATATATATATATATATATCATGCAGAAGCAGACAGGAGAAATAAATACCGCATAGTCAAATCGAAGCATGATAATCTAGGGGTCATTCCTGGACAGGTATATAAAGTAAAATCACAAAGTAGAACCACACCAAACAGCTAGGCACGACGCACGACTCACAAAAAGCTAAGTGGACCCGCGATGCATGAAATGCAAGAGGACTCGATATCCTAGGATTAGGGAATGTGATTATCGAAGCCGTGCAAGGTGTGCGTGTGATTTTCGTGGCAATTCATCATAGGGTTCATCTCTAGGAGAAAGAGATAGAAAGAAGAAAAGAAAAAGAAAAAGAAAAACACGGAGAAAAACGACTCAAATAACGAAGAAAAAGAGACAAATGACGCACGAAGTGCGACTCCCCCAAGCTAAAACTTGCATTGTCCTCAATGCAATAGTAGTGAATACGGGAGGGCAATGAAAATGGGGGGGAGTTACGCACCGACACAAAAAATGAAAAACACGAAAAATACACGAACGAAACTGGAAAATAAAGAAAAAGAAACATACAGAATAAAAGATATAAAACGCAACGAAGGACTCAAAGACAAACACACGACAACGACACACGAAAACATGCACACAAAAGTCGATTTCCCCCAAGCTGAACATGAAATGCTAGCAAAATGATATGATCAATGTGATGCAGAAATATGCTAGGGGAAAATCGGAAAAGAAAGAAATCAGAATGCAGGAGAGACAGTCTGCTCGTTCTCCTCGGAAGAGGATGTGGGGTGAAATGATAGAAGGGCACGACATGAAGGGTTATTAAGATGCAAAAGCAAATCCTAGATACGCTCCCCTCGCTAATGAGAGGAGACGAGATTATTCAAATCTAAACTAGAAAGCGGTAAATTTTTACACTACTGGATTAGGATACACATGAGCATAGGCGGATCCAAGATCTGAAGTGGGGCAGGTAGCTGCTCTAACTGCTCCTTCTGTGGCTCCGCCAGAAGCGATGTGCCACGTGTGCCAATGGACCCAAGCAATGCACCTCCAAGCATCCCTCGTAGGTGTCCACCTGTGACCTGCAAAGGACGAGGTGCATTAGTCCATGGCAAGAAATTATTTCCCAAAATAAATGTATCCCAGAGATAATCGTCAACATGAGATGGAAAAATAATAAAAGGGTGACGAATACTCCCTGAGAATGGGTCGCTATCCTCTGTACTAGCGACGACCAAATCCTCGCTCTCCATGAGAAGTGGCTCTCCAGGTGGTGACACACCGCGGCATACCTCAAGGGAAGTAGATCCTGTGTCCTGCGAGAGATATGGTATGTCAAATATATACGAGTCTAAAGAAATAGGAAGTGAAAAGCGAGACTCAAAAGTGGAGTGAGAGTGAGTATGAAAATCTCCCTGAATAGGGGCAATATGCTCAAGTAGATGCTCAGCCGCAGAAGAAGTGGAGAGCGACGGTAAAGGTAGATGTGACTCAGGCTCCATGGAGTGGACCATCGTATCCAAGCCCTCATGCACATCCTCCTCGACGATATGCTCATGCTCCACCATCTGCCCGATGTCCTGAATGACATCCTCATGGTTGACCACCGACCAAGGAGGAAGCTGTGATAGAGATGGCTGTGGAGGTGGATGTGGAGCGGACCACTCGTATGTGGTCGTGGTGTCGTCGTCCTCACGCACATCCTCCTCACTGGTATGCATAAGCTCAGTGGTCTCATCGGTGCTCTCATAGGACTCATATGGGGTATCCAGATAAAGATGAAAAGTCTCTCCCACAGATCCTAGAGAAATCTCCCCATCCTCACTATCATCATCAAAAAATGCTTCGTCATCCAAGTGGTAGTGTGGGAAAATTGGGGCATCGGCATGAGATGTGTCTATGGTGGCCGATGGCATGGTGGTCTCAACCATGAAGGTTGGTATATCCTCTCCTTCATCCCCTCTCCTCGGTGTCGGATCGGTGATTGGTACCATCAAGTTTTGTAATATTTGGCCTTGGTTAAACATGGCACTTTCAAGGAGAGACACGAGGCTTGATTCTTCTTGTGTGTGTGTAGAGGGGTATAAGGTTGAGGAAATGGATGGGAGGTGTTTGGGCTAAGGTTGTGGGAAAATGTTTGGCCTTGGGGTGGGGGGAGGCTCTCAAGCGTAAATGGGCAATCATAATACACATGCCCCGTCATCCCACAAGTCTCACAAACCACAACCGAATAGGGATTGTATCCTCCCATCTGAGCATCGAAATTTGATCTCCACATGGTTACACCAAAGATACCTGGACAACAAAAATAAGAAAACTAGAGAGGAGCGTCAATAGTACAAGAGAATAACAAAAAGATAATATAATGGTGGGGGAAAAATTTCTTGGTTATTGAATATATTTTTGTAAAATAAAAAAAAGAAAAAGAATTTTTTTTGTGTTTTTATGCGTAGTCTAATGAACCCAAGCTAAGCTAATATCAAACCGAACGCCTCCCCGGCAACGGCGCCAAAAACTTGACCGGCGCACCGTTTACGGTTTGGGCGCGGTGTCATTTTACCGCAAGTGCACGGTTAGTGTAGGGTGCGGGTTTATCGAACTCAGGGAGGTGGATGGCTTGAGTGGCTACTAGCATCGCCTAGGTTATGTGCTAGCTACGCGGATGATATGGGTGAAGTGTAGAAATATAGAGAAGAAATAAAAAGACACGAAATGAATCCCCGCTAACACGGGCTAGAGCACTCATGACACTTGGCATTTGACTTGACCCAGGGTGAGACATTGCCCCAAAAGGTGGTACCTAGCGTCCATGGCCTGATATTCCGGTCGATGCCAAGCACGCTAGGCCTACCCGGTTCCGGACGGTGGGCATTCCCATGTCCATTAACACCTTCCGCAACCGGGAGCATTAAGGCCACAATGATATCTCCCAACACTTCGTCCAAGCCGCTCCCACGCGCGAGGACTCGATGTCAACGCTCAGGGCATGAGCTATGGCTAGGGAGTCAACCGCCAAGTTTATTCCCCCTTGTCCCGATGGTCAGAGGCGGTCTTTCTCCCGCCAATGACAATGAAACACCCCCGCGTAACCATAATGGCCAAATAGGTCAAATGTGATTTCTAGCAATACATCGAAGCGGATCTTGACTGGATAAGAACCGGACCCCAACCCCCAACACAACTAGTGTGTTACCGTACGAATTGGACTTAGATTGCTAGAAATCCCCATTGACACATTTCATCGAACACATGCCATGCAACCAAGTCAAATGAAACAACCCAAGCATCAATCCTACCCTAACCCATATTAGGGTTCATCAACACTACTCCATGGTGAGAAACATAAAGACAAGCAAAACAAATAACATACAAACATTCACCATTGAGCAAAATGAAAACAACACAATACAATAGAAAATGAGAGAAGAAAAATACTTATCTTGATTCGAATCCAACAATCCGGTACAAGATGTATTGAGCAAAGACCTAATCTAATCTACCCTAAGCTTCACAAGAGAAGGGACAAAAAGCCCTAAAAACTGAAGAAGAACCTCTCCAAGTCGTGCCCCCAACCTCTATTTATAAACCCCTCAAAAACCCTCTTGGGTCGGGTTCAGAACTGTCAAAAAAGGCCCACCCGATCGGGTGGAAACTCACCCGATCGGGTGGAATAAACAGAGAGCTCAGATTCGCAGAAACAGATCTCACCCGGTCAGTTGACAAGTCAACCGATCGGGTGAAATGAAAATTCAGACTGCAGCCAATTTCAGCACACAGCTGTGCTCCGAAAATTCCAGAAAAATGTAGAAAAATCAGATTTGGGCATGCGACCTATCGTTGGAAAGCTAACGACGATGCCGACGCTAGAAAAATAAGAGATCACCCAAAATCCTTCTGGAATGATAGCAGATCTTCAATGAATGAGCAGCTATGCGTGAAAGGGGACGAAAAGGCCACCCGATCGGTTGAAATGTCAACCGATCAGGTGAGCGGCTTGTTGCTTCGACCGTCGCCTTCAGGAGCATCAACCGGGCGTAGAGGAGAGCGGGTGGCGTGATCGGGTCGTCCTTCGGAGGAATCGGCTACAGATGAACCGATCGGGTGAAGGTCACCCGATCGGTTGGAATTCAGCTCCATTCTCCCGGGAACTCTGTTGGGATGAACCGGTCGGCGAACCGATCGGTTGACCTTGCGCTTCGCTCCAGCTTCAGTCCGGGTCAGACACGCATGCATCACCCGATCGGTTGGCTGTGTCCAACCGATCGGGTGGGGGCTGAAAAGTGGCAATCTTGGTCGTTTGACCCCCTGGATCACGCGTGACTCCTCCTGTTGCTCCGGGGACTCAGAATATCGTCGTTTTATGTCTCAAATGCTGTAAATTCTTGCAAATATACAAAAAACATGGAAAAGTGAAAGAAAACAAGAAAATACAAGAAAACACGAGAAAACGAATAAAAGACAGGGGAAAATACGGAGAAATACGGAAGAAAACGTGCGCAAATATATGAAATATAAACGCACGTCACTAAGCCAATCATATTAATAGCTTACTAAATAAAACTATGTTATTCCATTTAATAACATTAAAATAAAGACTGTGAGGCACTGCTACCATATGAAACCTAGGTAGATAAGACATTGACTTACATTAACTAACTTACATTATAGCTTACTGACTTAATTATTATGATACATTAACATCACAGTTATACTTTACCTTACTGACTAGCATACAACCTACTGATAGCATGCCAACCTATTAAAGTAGAGTAGTGCTACTCTTTCGTACACTGTCTACACATTAATAGAGGGCAAGTGTTTACTTATAATGCTCTCACCTTTATAGCTTGGCTTTAAGATTTATAGGTGAGCTCGGCGTTGGACGGTGACAAGGCAATGGCGCGAGACTGCGGACAGAAGCGACTGCAGCGATGGAGTATTGTGAAGCGGGTATCAACGGCGCCCCGGTGGGTAGCGGTTGCGAGGCGAGAGGCTGGTGGTGTTTGATGAGGGGATGAGCTCGGATTCAAGGGAACTCATCGTAGGGTTGTCGAACGTCGGAGAAAGGGAGAGATGAGCGATCCAAAGGGTGGTTGAAGAGTGAGGCCGATGCCGGAGTTGAGGTGTCGAGACTGTGGGCGCTTGCATCAGGATCGAAAGGAGGAAGGTGACGAGGCGGAGGGCGAGGATCTCACCGACGGACGAGAGGAGGCCGCGGAAGCATATGGCACGGTTTGGGCAGAGGCACAGCAGGTTCGAGCGACGTGGAGGGAAGAGTCTGCCGGCCTTTCTGGAGTTCAGGTGGAGATTCACCATGGTTGTGGGGAGTTGGTGCTCTATTTCGAACAGAGTGGGAAGGATATGGGGCAGGGCAGAGGCGCATGGAGACTCGGAGGGAGAAGGAAGTCATTTTGGTTTCGAACGGAGGCGAGGCTGCATTCGGTGGAAAGTTAAGGTCGTCGGTGATGGAGGGCAGAGCGAGGTTGGGGTCGGGGTCGGAACGATGGGGTTTGGTTGTAGGGTCGGGGAACAGAAGGCTCGAGGCGGGGTGATCGGGCTACGGTGAGTCGGATGGATGTCGAGGTCGAAGCAATGGGAAGGAGGGGGGCGGTGGAGGTCGAAGAGCTGTGGCAGTGATGTTGAGGGCTTTGTGGCAAGTGTGGAGGCAAGGCGGGGGCCATATAGCTGTTGTTGGGTTCTTGATGAGGAGAAGATGACTATCGGCGACATCGAGAACTGCAGGTTGAGGAGGGAACGGGGCTTCGTTGCAGGTGAGGGGAAGTGGCGGTCGGATCGTGCAAGCAAAGGGGGGTGGCGAGAGCTGAGACGTTATTGAGGGGCACTGGTTGCGGGTGAGTAGGACGGCGAGGGTGCGACGTGCGACGATGGGCTTAGCGATGGGAGATCGGAGAGGCGGAAGAGATGCGATGTGTGGTTGATGGCCGGGAGATGGGGTGAGGGCTGAGGGGAGGAGGCCACTGGAGAGTTGTTCGTTGTTGCGGGCGAGGGTAGTCGAGAGGGCGAGCGAGTTGGGTGCTGGTCGGAGAGCGTTCGGGGTTATGGGAGGTAGTCGGAGGCACCGGCGAGTTCATGGGTTCGGAGATGGGTTACGGTCGCCGGGTGTGTGGGTGTTGGGCGCTCGGGTTTAAAGGAGAAGAAAGGAGAGGGGTTGCAACGTGGTATCATGCGTGGGGAGGTGCGGGTCATGGGGAGTGAACAAGGCTAAAAGGTGGTTGTGTGCGGTCGTGGGCTCAAGGAAATCCCATGCATGAGATTTGAGACGTGGATGGTGGGATACAATGATTGGTTTAGGATATTATAGTTCTTAAGTTAGGATTTAAGGATAATTAATTAGGATATCAATTTAGTGAAAGAATGTGTTTTAAACATTTTAAATTGAAAAGCCTTTATTGAACAGCACGTATTGGTTTAGTTAGGATTATGATTAGTCGAATTAGGATATAAGAAGTTAGGATCTTAGAAAATCTTTAATCAAGATATTTTAGTATTAATCATAATATATATATTAAGATATGATTGGATTTGGCTAGGAATTATTTTGGTTAAGATTTAGATCAATTGGTTCAAATCTGATTGAGAAGATGATTCAGTTAAAAATGATAATGGGATCCATTGGATTTAACTTGTATGTATTGGGATTTATTAAGATAAGATCCAACTTGGTTGTTACGATATAGTAAAGATTAGATATGATTCGGGTAAGATGTTTAGGATCAGATTGGATTTAAGATAATCGAGATTAGGAGAATTCGTATAATCGGATTATTATGATCTCGTCCCTGCAATCGACATCAACCAATAATTAGAGTAGATATTATCGTGATCACTAAGTCGCAAGTTCGAGCTAGGAATAAAATAGTAGGTAAAATTATAAAGCAGATCACACATTAGTAATACATACAAAATACGTATAGATAAAAAATAAACAGGCTGTTACATCTTCTATGTTCTTTTATGAGCTTTTCATGCATTTTGCATAGCTCCTTAAATTCTCCCCTATAGTCCATGTCTTCATCATCACTTGATGACAAATCACTATCACTAGATGAATCATGATGTGAACTTATCTTAGAAGATGTGGAAGCCATGAAGCTTATGTGTGTTGTTTCTCTTCGTTTATCATTGTCGTCTGCTGAGGATTCATCGGACGAGGAATCATTGCTCTGGTCGAAATCTGCGTAAGCTTCCTTCTTTGGTCGTCGAAATTTGTTTCTTCCATTGTTTCTCTTTTCATTGCAATCTCGGTTCTTCCCACGATCTCTAGAATCACGGTTGTTTCTTTCTAACAGACAGTCTCTTTTGACGTGCCCTGATTTATTGCAACCAAAACAAATAATACCGTTAGTAGGTTTAAAAGAGTGTTTACCATACTTACTTGTGATGAACTCTTTAAAGTTCTTTGAGATGAAGGCGATATGGTCTTCTTTGCCCTTGTAGTCGGAATCTTCTTCTTGAGCTTTGAAAGAGAGATTCTTCTTCTTTGGTTTTTCTTCGATCTTCCTATCTTCTTCAAGTTCAATCTCATATGCCATGAGATTTCCCATTAGTTCTTCGATGGTAAGATCCTTTACATTATGAGCTTCTCTAATGGCCGTTGTCTTTCCCTTCCATTCGGGTCGGAGAGATCTCAGTATTTTCATCACCTGCTCGTATTCGGAGAGTTTCTTTCCTAATCCTGCGAGCTCATTTGTAATGTTAGAAAAACGAGTATTCACATCAGTAATACTCTCTCCTTCTTCCATTTTAAAAGATTCAAATTTAGAATGTAAGACATTTATGCGGGTTTCCTTTACCTTTTCAGTTCTCCCGTGACTTACCTGAAGGGTGTGCCATATTTGATGTGATGTCTCGCATTGGGAGACTCGATTAAACTCATTTCCCGTTACAGCGCAAAATAGTGCATTCATTGCCTTTGCATTAAGATTTGCTCTTTTCTTGTCGTCGGCTGACCACTTCCCAAATTCAACTTCGGTGGGTGCGATGTACGAAACTTTAGTGACGGTCAATGCTTCGATGTCCAATGACTCCAGGTGAGTCTTCATGTGGATCTTCCAGCTGGCGTAGTTCGTTTCATTGAACAGTGGTGGTCGCATGGTATTGAGTCCTTCAGAATGGAATGATGTTGACGCCATCTCCTTTATAAACTCGCTCTGATACCAAGTGTTGGATCCTGTAGATGGCAAACAACACTAAAAGGGGGGTTGAATAGTGTTGTATAAAAATAAACTTTTTCGTTCTTAATAGATTAACATAATACAAATCCTTCTAATGTTGCCTAAGAAACCAAGTAGAGTGATCTACGCTTGGTTCTTAATCAGCAAGTTAATCTTAAGAAAATATAGAAGATAAACAATTATGATTACAATCAAATAAGAGATCTTTACACACATATAGATCTTTACAAAGCAGAATTAAATGTATGATCTTTGTAATATTCAAATGAACACAGAATTACAAAGATATAATAATAACAAAGTAAATGAGAATTGCTTGCAGATATAAATAATCAAACACATATAAGCAAATGCAAACATAAGGATTTTTATCCTGGTTCCCCACAACCTTTGTTACGTCCAGTCCCCGACCAATCCGGTACGAGATTTCCACTATCTGCCTTGGCAAATATAAGCACCTAACTTCACTCGTTAGGATTTCCAACAACCTAGTCTTGACCAGGATTTCCAACCGCAACACCTAGACTTGTCTAGGACTTTCACCAACACCCTTACAATAAAGGGCAAACACAAAGAGAAAAACGATATCCAACTTACCACAATTGTTTGGTGGAGATTGGATTTACACCCAAATTCTATAGCCAATAGTAATAGACAACTATGTGTATTAGTGGCTTGATAGAATAAGATTTTAGATCACACAAAGATACAAATGAAGTCTTTGTGATCTAAATCAAATGTTTTTCAAAATCCTTTTAAATAAAATCAGAGAATAAATAATATAGATTTTGAAAACGAATAGCCAAATAAAAAATCGATCTTCAGAAAATAATATCTCAAAGAAATACAAGATCAAGAATGTAAAAACAGATTTGGCTAAGAGAAAATGAGAGCTGAGAATTTGAGAACGTTTAGAACTTTTGCGCAAGAGAATTTTGATTTTAAGTATATGTTTTCTCTCAAAGAAATAGTCCTCTATTTATAGGTGAAAATGAAGAATTCAAAATTCAAATTCATTTGACTTTTGCCCCGAAAATCATGGGAACAATAAATGAGAAATATGTCAAAAGTCAAGTCAAACATCGAATTTCGACAGCTGGTAGTCGACTCCCTAAGATTGGTAGTCGACTCCCACTGTGTTTCAGGAGAAATTAATTCTCAGCTTGTAGTCGACTCCCACTCCTTGGTAGTCGACTCCCAGAGGAGTTTCGTCTGAGACACGGCTAGTAAGTCATGTAGTTAGCTCCAGGGTGTAATGGAGTTTCACTACGAAAATGCAAAGCGACTAGCAAAAGCCCTCAATAACTTGAAAAATGATTTTAAAAGTATTTAAAATGTTTAACGTCGAAATCATTTGTGTCTGTTGTTATCTATACTTTTGGCTTTAACATAACCCTAAGAAAGACACAACTAACTCACTATAGACTTAAGACGAGTCTTCACGAAGCTTGGACAAATGATGACTAGAATGCGAGCTTCTCTATGAGATTCTTCTCCTTTTTGAGCTTGAGCTTCATCATTGACTTTGTAACATCGTTTTTTGCCTCTTAAGCAAAGTTTGCGTTTCTTCGTAGTATACGTAAGGCTTTCATTCGTTGTATAACATGTACACTTAATTGTAGTGTAGTTAGTACACTAAGCTTCATTTGGTGTGCACATCATCAAAATCACTTGGGGTGGAATTCAATTTTAGCCTTTTGAATATATCGGAGAACAGAAAATTGAGCTTTTGAGCACTTTTTACCAATAGAGAGATTTCTTTTGATATGAAAATTGGTGTGCTTGGAACTCTGAAATCCCAGCTATTTATAGAGAAATATGAGCACAAAATCAGCATAAACTCAGCTCACAAAGTCAACTCCAACGGCTGGTTAACGGCTAGCATAAATCAAGGTAGATTTCTAAATCTGTCAGCAGTTGACCCAAATAGTCGGCTATTCTAGAGAATGGTCAACTATTCTCTCAAATAGTCGGCTATTATTTTGACATAGAGTTTGAAGTAAATCCCAGACATATATAGTCGGCTATCTGACAATAATAATCTGCTATTATAGGATACATGAGTTTTTATATTTAAAAATACTTGAAAAATAATTTATAAAAATTATATTAAAGTAATATATTAAGTAACATATATAAAAAGATTTTTCCAGAAATTCTATATGTGTGTAAAAGATATACTATGGCTTTTTACATTTCTAAGTAAGTTACTCACATAGAAAGACATCTAGCTATTGTTTTTCATTCTTCATCTTAAGCCATCTCCTCTTGATCTCAAGTGTTTATTTGCTTTATAATTCAAAGCTTTCATATGCTTCAATTCGTGGCTCGAAAGTAGACTTTTTGATCACGGCTTTAAGTCCTTCAAGTTGCTTCACAATGTGCTTTATTCTCCATGTCTATAAAATAATCTATATGCTCTTGAAATAAACACAATAGTACCCATCTCACTTGTGCACATCATCAAAATCCAATAGGCCGGGTCTCAATATTGTTAGTTCTTGAGTTCAAGACTAACGTTGTTTTGATAATGATCAATACATTATGTTAGTGTGCTAATCAGTCTTATGTTTTAGTCTCGGTTTACCTTAATGATTATAAGTTGATGAAACAAAGCATAAAGCTTGGAGGATGATGCAATGGATATCTTAAAGACTTCCAAGAGTGAAAGGATGAACATCAAAAGGAGCATTGCCATAGCTTGGAGCTTGATGAAGCTCAGCAAGAGGTGCCAAAGCTTGGAAGATGATGGAGAGAATAAAGGCATCAAGAGCTTGAAGACTAGACTCTATGAGAAGCAAATTGTAATCCATGTAATACTTTATTACTTGGTTTTCTCTTTTTGAGTCTAGAACTTTGTAATGCCTTGATTAGATGGTCACTCATTCATTCATATGCATTTACCATCTTAGTGAACCTTAGTATCATCACAGAATCCAATCTAATAGGTTCCACATGCCAATAACTCGGTTGGAGTTATTGGAATTCCAACAGGCCTGTTGAAGGCATGACAGGCGACTGGTGGTTCACCAGACACCTGACCATCCTTCAACAGACGACTGTTCTGCATAGGCTCAAGTCAATTTCCTTGACTCATACATGAGCTTTTGGTGCATGCGACTGAAGTAAAAAAGTCAGGCGCCTGTCAACAAACAGGCGCCTAAACATTGTTCATCAGCGCCTAATGAGAACATTGTTCATCAGCGCCTAATGAACCAATGTGGGTAACATGTCATTTTGAGCTCCAATCCATCTTGTGGGACAATCGACCGATGTAGATTTTTCAGCCGTCTATCAACCATTAGGCGCCAGAGCTTAGTTCTGTTGGATCTGGATCTAAGCCTAGAGGGGGGTGAATAGGCTAATAAAAATATTCGTACAACCCACACAAAATCACAGGCAGTTATAGTAGATGCAGAGTAAATAAAAAGCAATCACAGAGTGCACAGCAGATTTACCCTGGTTCGGTCGTCTCCACGACCTACGTCCAGCCCTGAAAGCAAATACTAGATTAATATGTTACAAGGTACAACTACAATGAGCTAGAGCCCCAACTCAACTCTTACCTAGCTCATACGCACTGCCCAAAAGTGCTCAACACTATCAACTTAGTAAATGCTCTCTCTCTCTCTCTCTCTCTCTCTCTCTCTCTCTCTCTCTCTCTCTCTCTCTCTCTCTCTCTCTCTCTCTCTCTCTCTCTCTCTCTTGACGAGCCCCGACTCGTCAAGATCCTCTTGTCTAGCCCCAACTAGACAAGACCCCAAAAACACAAGTATGGTAAAGTTTCACCTACAAAGAATGCTACACTACTACACAAATATAATAATAAAGAGTTTAGAAAATCTCAGTTTGTGTAGCCGTAGTCATCTCTATCGATCAGCGCGTCGTCAGCTTCATGCTGGCGTAAACGGTGTCTCAATCCAATGTCTGGATCTCAAGATATAGCCCTCCGAAGTTCGATGCGTAAATCTGCTCGAATCTGGTCTGTGTGTAAATCAATTCTCTATTCTGTAGAATCGACAGCAGTTTGTGCGTAAAGTATGTTTCTGCCCTATCTTCCAAAAATTGTAGTAAATCGACCCGAGCTTAGAAAAATCCGAATAAATACTTGTTGGAATTGTGAGCTCGTCCTCTTCGATTGAAAAATAAGAAAGGGCCGATTTGGATGTTCTTGTGGAGAGGAATTCTCAGATCTTTGAAGTGCATCCTAGGGCTTGGAATTTGATCTCTTGGACTTTTCTTCTTCAAAGATGGTGGCCTTGGTTGCTTGCTCCTCTAGGTTAAAGATGGCTTATTCTTGGATATCTAGCTTGATGATGTATGGTTCCTTATGCTTATGGCAAAGCTTGAAGATGCTGAAGAACTTTGGCCTAGGAGATAATGAAATATATGAAGCTATTCAGAATACAACTCATGCTACAATAAATACCACTGATTTAATACAGAGATTAAAATCAGAAAAATATCACCATGTTCTATAGCACTGAGTTGTGATCGTCCTGGCACAAACGATCAGTCGATCCGAGCTCTGTGGAGAAAGTTACGCACTTTTTAGCGTAGTTCGTCAAGCTCCTTCTTCTTCCTGTGAATTTGATGATCTCTTTGAAACTTGGAGGATAAATTCAGCCAAGATGAAGAGAAATTAGTCTAGGGGCGGCCTTGTTTTTTTCCTCTCCTTTGGATGCGGGTTTATATAGGAGATGGTGGAAATCAATTAGAATCAATTAGAATCCCATAATTGATGGAGATTGGAAGGAATCCTAATTTGAATAGGATTTGTATGAATCACCATGGATATGGAGTTTGAATTTGTACGGCTATAGAATATGAATTTGAATAGGATTTTATTTAAGAACTCATTTAATCTCTTATATTGATTTGCATAAGATTCTCCATATCTCTCCATCTTTGACCAAGTCTTCAATTTGCATGGCTTTAGGATTTGATTCATGCACCAATTGATTTGAATCAATTCAAATATGGTGAATTGATTTCCGCCTTATCTTCTCATCTTTGACTTAGTCCAATATGTGTAGCCATTATCTCCATCTTTGACCAAGTCCACTTTGCTAATGAATGGAAAATTCTCCATCAATTTGACTCGGTCATCGTTTGAGTATTTACGAGCTTGCCACTCCTGCAAGCACTATCATCGAACATGAAGTCATCGATCATTGTATCCAACAAGTTCATCAGTCTCCTAGTACACATGTCACGCCCCGCTTCCCAAGTATGGAAGGCGAGACGCAAAGAGGTCCGCTCAGACTTGAAGCTGTGAAGCTTCAGTCTGATAAGCGTCTGTGTATTCATCCATTCGCAGATTCTTGCATTGCAAAAGAAACAACAATAATAATAATTCAAAGCAGTTAAAGATTAACCAACGTTCAAACATCCATTTCATTATTCGAAACATCCAGAGATAGTCATAAAAGAAAAGTACAGAGTCTAAAAAGAAGGCCCAAGCATGGCCAAAACTAAAAAAAGGGTGCTACGCACCAGAAACTAACAGCAACAACTAGGGAACAACTGCAACTAGTGAAATGGCCTCCAGTTGAGACTAAGACTGGTCTCCAGTGTCATCAAACTGAACGTCAGCAACCTGGTCGTCCTCAGTAACTAACTCAGGCTCAAACCTGACATGTGACACCCAAAGAGAAAAGGGCACATGTCAGCAAAAATCTCCAAAAGGAAAAGGAGACTTTTGTGCAAGGAAACATAAAAGTAATGGCAGTTATAGGATGAATGCAACTAGCAGTTTAAATATGATGACATGGCATATTATTTCATGAATGCAGTAGTTTAAAGATGAACATGATATTTTGCAATGCATGAAACGTCGTAGCAAGAGCTACTAAACAATATTCATGATTTCACGATTTTCACGAAAAACATGCATTCACGATGTGCATATGGATTACGCCTTTCAGCTGAAGTTGCTGATCGGGCACACTTCTACGCTGAGTGATCGCTTAACCCTACCCCTCCACGTGTGTATGGACCGGTGCCCATCTTCTGGATCATGAGCCAGGAAGTGTTCTTGATTTGGCATAGGGGTACACCTAGCCTCAATACATGACGTAGGAGTCAAGTACCTACTCGACGCAGCTTATATTTCAATAGTAGCGTGTGCTGCACAATCACGACCAAACATTCAATGCATGATATGACATAATATGCAACATGATAGCAGATATTAAATTGCGTACAGTTATATCAAAATAAACGTGACATGTGATATGCATGAATCATAGCATGGCAAAGGTGTCGGATCTAGCTTCGTTGTCAAGCTAGATCAAGTATGGTGTCGGATCTAGCTTCGTTGTCAAGCTAGATCAAGTATGGTGTCGGATCTAGCTTCGTTGTCAAGCTAGATCAAGTACGGGCGTCTAGGCGACTATCATTTCATCGCATATTCTCTTTTGCTCAAATTCACAAAATAGCCTAAACATGGCTTTAACAATAATCTGAGCAAGTTTCACTTGCCTGAAACGACGTGCTGCAAGTCCCAATTCAACAGAGTCCAGAACTTCCTATGTGCTCAAACCACAATCACCAAACCTACAGTCCCATATTATTAATCTCAATTAGTTATTTAACCAAGCAATGAAAATTACGATTTTTATCTTGTTAGACATGCGGGTATTTGGTTTCCTACGGATCGGGGATATACCTCAACACGACGCGAGAGCTACACTGACGTCGGGTAGCGACGTCAGTGGTAGGATTCCGGTAGCGAGCGAGGTACGGCAGACTACGGGGCCACGTCAAAGACGGCGACAACTAGTGGTAGCGAACACGGCGGCGAAGGCGGCCGCGGGAGGAAGACGAACGACAGGGGCTCGCGGCAACGACAGGAGGACTGTTTTAGGGAGATGGATGGCAGTTCTAGGGGAGAAGCCGTCTACTGTGCTCTGTGGGAGAGGGGATGCGGCAGCAAATGGAAGGGGAGTTGTTTAGAGGTGGGGCTGGCCGAATTCCTTGTGGAGGCGATGATGTGCGGTAGAGGAAAGGCCGGCTGCTGCTAGGGAGGAGCAGGTCAGATTGATGGAGGTTTGCGGCAGGTTTTGTGGAGGGTGTTGGGGTTGCCGCATGTGGTGGTGGAGGGTGGCTAGGTGTGCGGTTTGGGGGGAGGTGCAGCCGTGCGTTTTGTGGGGGTATTGGCAGTTTTGAGGGGTGAAGAGAGAGATGTTCGGTAGTATGGCAAGAGGATGGGGTGTTCTGCTATCAAAGGGCTTGCGTGGGCTTTATGGGGAAGGAGATCGCGTGGAGGAGGAGGGGGTTGCTCTGCCGTTTGTGCGGCTGTCGGAGGTGGCCGGCAAGGTGGGGAAGATGGTGATGGCCGTGAGTAATGGGAGATGTCGGCAATTTTTTTTTGTGAAGGGGGTGTTGTGTGATATATATGGAGGAGGAGGGGAGATGGGAGAGTTGCCGTGGAGGAGATGGCCGGCGGTTGGCCGGCGGGGGCCGGTGGCGCATGGCTCGGGTGGCGGCTGCTTGAGGGTGGGTGAATTTTGTGAATGGCGGCTGGGTGTTTTGGAAAACCCTAGGTTGAATACGTTTTGATGAAAGGAGTTGCTAAATAGGGGTAGAAAAGAGTAGATTTAAGGGTGATTGGAGAGAGGGTGTGAGAGAGGGAGAGGGTAGATATAGTGTGGCATATAGCTTAGGAAGATAACATGTCATACGTACTTTAGCGCGAAGCCGTGTTTCGTGTGTGTTTTGTGTATTTGATTTTATTACTGCTTTCCGTAGTTCAGACGTGTGACCGGACCCTGTAATTGCGAGCCTCTCGAAGGCGCAATCGCTCCGGTGTTTTCTTTACATTTTTTGATGTTTATGGGCAGATTGGTAATAATCTTATTATTTATGTTATTAATATCTTTAACAAAATTTTTATTCAAATCTTAATAATCCAAACGTTTTAAAGAAGAGGACCT
This sequence comes from Scilla litardierei, assembly GCA_030789695.1. NCBI lineage: Eukaryota > Viridiplantae > Streptophyta > Magnoliopsida > Asparagales > Asparagaceae > Scilla > Scilla litardierei. The sequence continues at coordinate 142,124,767 of CM061133.1, read as the reverse complement.
TTCTGAGTTACCTTTAAAACAAAACTTTTAATAATAAATCCAACGCCACTAGCTGTTATTATCCTACTAACAAATTGTATTTTAACAAACTAAATCCCAACTGATTCTATTCTAATCTATTAATATCCTAACTTAATTATTTTCACTCTCCCTATCCATTCACAGGTGAGTGGACCCAATCCCAACCACCCACGTTTGAATTTTTGACTCTCCCCATTCTCTCCTGCACGAGGATAACTCCCCCTTGATACTCGCAACCGCACCTTTTCCTCTCCTCTTCAAACGCCGGCAACCCATTCTCGCCTCCGACTCGCCTCTAGATCTACGCCGTCGACCGCCACTTCCTCGAAGCCCAGCCTTCTCTGCCCTCACACCGCCACCTCCCCGTAGTCGCGCCCTGCCCAGTGCACCGTTCATCCCCTCCGTTCGAGGCCGCCTCCGCTCATCACGATCTCTCTTCAAACGGAGGCGCCAACACTCAACCACGCCTACAAACGAACCCACCGCCCAGGTCCACTCGCAGCCCCTGTTGCCTCGTCGCTGCTATCCCCGATGTCAGCACCGAGCAAACCCACCGCCCTACCACCGGACGAAGCCACCGCCACCCTAGCAATCGCCTGGAATCTCCACCAACCGCATGAAAGTCTGCCCTCTCTCGCCCTCTCCCTTGCTGAACTGCCAAAGCCCCACTTCCTACAACCAGCCCCTCCTCCGGCGACCTCACCGACAGCCTCCAGATCCGCCAACCCTTCTGAGGATTCCAGCGACCCGCCTCGACCTCGTCGCAAGCTCCTTCCCTCTTTCAACTCAGCCGATCAGCCCCTGCATCTCACCTCGCAGCCCAGTCACCGCTCCACCGCCAGTCGCCCTCCGCCACTTCACCAAGCCGCACGACCCTCCGACTCCAAACCACCTCGCCCAGCTCCCCAGTCCGTGTCACCTCCCTCGACAGCCTGCATCCCTTTCGTCGCCCACGGGTCACCGACGAGGGCAGCGCCTCACGCCACAAATTTCCGCCTGCATGCTCTAGCTTTCCATTCGTCGCTGCCATCTACCACCCACTCGCCGCCGTACGGAGCTCACCCATCACCAGTCGTCGGCCAATTGCAGCCGCTCTTTGCCTCGCCTATAAGAGCAACGAAGGGAAACGAACATGTAAGTTGTTAATAGTACACATTATATACTTTATCATTTTGGGAGATTAATTTCAAGAGCAGTAATAAATTCAAATGGCAAGAAGCCTACAACTGAAGGATCTCACATTTGAGAAACACCTTTGCATCGAAATAAAACAGAGAACCCCTCTCGCTCAACTATTATATACTTTATACATTATGTTATGAGATAATTAGTAGTGTAAATAATAGGTGTTAGTGACTTCATACATTGTTATCATTACTATACTGGGGTTAGTTAGTAGGGTATAAGTTGTTTGCTGCATGTATATTATGCCAGCCCTACAGAAAGTATATAGGTATCATTATATGCAAGTGATGTGTTAACTTAGTTCGTTTCTATATACTATATTATTGGCTGAGCACCTTGAGCCTGATACGGGAAATCTGTTAACGCAGATGTGATACGTTTTCCTCGCGACCCATTACGGTTCCCGAGTCGACGCTGTTACCTTACACGCTATCGAAATCCAACCCCTGACATCGCTACCCGACGTCAGAGTAGCTCTCGCGTCGTGTTGAGGTAAGTCTCTCCGTAGGAATCCCCACCTTGCCTGTTAATCAACTTAAAAATCATAGTCTCTGATCGCTTTTGTAACTCACTAATCAAGATAATAAATTGGGACTGTAGGCTGGACTACGTTGTGAGCACATAGGTTAAATATCGGACTCTGATTGATCGTGACTTCAGCGTGATTGTTCAGGCAAGTGATACTTGCCAGTTTTCTGTTTAGGCCACGTCTTAGGCCATTTTGTACAGTAGCGTAAAAGATACTAGGCAGTGAAATGATAGCTGCCTAGACGACACTTTTTAGATCTAGCTTGACAACGAAGCTAGATCCGACACCCTTATCATGCTTGCATTCATGATACCATGCCATGTTTAATTTCAATTAACTGTACGCAAATTATTTGTTCATTGCCATGTCATTGCATGCATCCAATGTTCATCGTGATTGAGTAGCACACGCTACACTTATTGTAATGATTGAGGCTAGGCACCTGCTTTGCGGGCACAACCCTATGCCAAAAATACTTCCTGGCTCGTGATCCAGAAGGTGGGCGTCAGTCCATAATTAAAAACACTTCCTGGACTCGTGATCCAGAAGCGAGCTCACGTACTTGAGAAACCAAGGCTCGACACACGGGGAGGGGTAGGGTTAAGCGACCACTCAGTGTAGAAGTATGCCAGTTCAGCAACTTCAGCTGTAAGGCGTAAACCCTGTGTACATCGTGAATGCAAGTTAAATCGTGAAAATCATGAATATTGTTTGGTAGCTTTTTCTACAACGTGTCGTGCCAATGATACTTTTCATGTTCATCTTTAAATTGTTGCATTCATGCTCATGTTTAAACTGTGCATTCATGTCATGTTATCTTCTTTACTTTAGAACTGCTAGTTGTTTTTTTCTATATTTGTATCCTTGCACAAAAGTCCTCCGCTTTCTTTTGGGAGACTTTTGCTGACATATGCCCTTTTCTCTTTGGGTGTCACATGTCAGGTTTTGAGACTGACTTAGTTGCAGAGGACGACAGGTTGTTGACGTTCAGTTCAAGGATTCTGGACCCACCCTTAGTCTCAGCCGGTGACTCTCTTTACTTTAGTTTCGGCCATACTTTAGGCCTTATGTTCAGACTTGTACTTGTTGTGACTTTCCTGCGATGTTGAAATAATTGTTCAATGTTTTGTTGGTGGATGTTCTTTTATCTGTGTCATTATTATTATTGTTGTTTCGTCGTAATGCAAGGACCTGCCATTATTTGTAATTTTTATAGACGCTTATCAGACTGCAGCTTCACAGCTTCACGTCTGAGCGGACCTCCTCACGTCTCGCCTTCCATATTAGGGAAGTGGGGTGTGATAGGTTTTGTTGGTGGCCCATGCAGGTCATTTTTGCATCTGCGAAATATCGGAATAACAATAATGATCAACAATATCCAATTAAATATTCGAAACATCCAAGTCATGATTAAGTCTAATCTGAACGTTTTCCTGTCTTAGATGGTAGGAAGACTTAGGTAGATGTCCAGGTTTGATAGTCAGGGCCTTCGTCAAGATTAAGTTGTACTCGTCTTAGGTTGCTTTAGCAGTCTCTCACCCAGCCCTGACCATATTAGACTTCTAGAGCTTCTCTTTTAGCTGTTCGTTGAGTTCATCAATTTCGGGCTCAGCAGAACGTGATCTTGTTACTCTTAGGACCCTTTCCAGAGACCTCTATTACAGTCTAGTTCATTAGAGAGTCATAGTGTTAAGTTCTTCTTGTTCTTCAGCCTATCCGATAATTAGAACCCATGATCCTATCATTTCCCTGATCATTACACTTCTGGGTTATCGACCGTAGAATCCCGTCGTAGCTTTTCATGAATCATATCCTAGGCGTATTCATCACGCGATCAAAATCTTCGCCCTCGATATACGTGATCGCTTCCTGACGATTATCGTTAATCTTCGAATCTTCTCCATTGCCAATCTTGATTCTTCCAAGTTATTTTCGATTTTCCTTACTAAAAGTTTTCACTCAGTTAAAATTTTGTTTTTAAACTTTTTTTGTGTATATTTAAATTCCTTACTTTCGGTGGAGCTAAAATACTTTCTTAGATTTTGAGGTCGTCTTGGTCGTAAATTTTTATTACAATCTCGAGACAATTTTCTAACCTATATCTATCGTACTTCGGTTTTAAAATTTTATTACCATTTTGAAGATTCAAAATAACATTCCTTCCATGTCTACACTACTCAGTTTATTATTATTACTATTTTTCACTTACCTTACATACTTTCAGAGTATTTCCCTAAGCTAAATAGAACTTCAATATTTTTAATATCAGATCTATATTTAGTATGCTCATATTTCAAAATTTTTGTATAAACCTATTTTCATTTACAAAACGATCACTGCCTCACCCTACTCATTATTTCTTCGCCTAAAAAACTTTTTCCGTGTTTTCAATTTTTTCAGTCTGCTCGCTTTCCTACATATTTCCATAAGAATAGATATATACGACATCATATTTTACACATGACTCTCTTTCGCCTATTTAATTATTTAGAGCAATATTTTTGTCTCACCCAACCAGCTATCTCCTTATCCTCCCCTTATCTGAACTCGCTCTTTTCGATCTTGTTCGTTACGCTTTTGGTTTCGGTTTCCTTTCTATTGTTTAGATGCTAGTGCTTGTCGTTGCATGTGCCAACCTTAGTATAGTAGTGAGCCCATTGATTTTATTGTGATGTCGTTGTGGTGCATGTATAAGTAGAGTGTGTGGACCCGTGTGTGTGAACCCCGGCGTATCACTCACGTATGAGTGTACTCCCCTGTAGTATATTAATGTTTGCCGCTTGTGTGATATATACATACTCAGTGTTATTCATGATGTATATGAAGTTGTATGGATGATATTAGTTATATATGCGTGGGTAGCTATAACACTTTAGGAATGTCTGTATATATATTGTAAATTGTATTGGAGTATATACTAGTAGTGTATTAGTTTGAAGATACATGTAGATACTTGAAATAGTATACTTGTAAGTCATATGTATGTTAAGTGTAATGATAATGGGGTACGTATAGTTAAATGTGCATGCCTATATATGATCTATATGTTAGTACGTGTGAGCGTGTGCTCGTACTTGGATATGAATATGCTTAGCCTCGAGTAGATATATGCTTACTCTATGAATATGTGTGCCATACGTATGGTAATTGGGTTATAATTTTGTTTGGTATTGCTTACCTTTACGGGATGTTGTGCGTGTGCGTGCATACCGTGAGGTATACACGATTATGGTATGTCTTAAACTAGGTTTGGATAAGTAGTTGTGTTGGTATACTAATTATAGGTAGATTGCTATGGTGTGAATGTATGTTATATGTATGTGACTATACGATGAATGTGTGTATTAGAGAGTGTATTATAATTATACGTGTGCTGATATTTTTAATGTTGTTATATGGTGAAAAGTGATGGCATTATGTGGGCTTTACTTGACTAAGAATAGTGATTGATATCATGGTATGTATGTGGTTATGTGGTGGATGTATATATATATTGGAGTGGTATTGGTATAGGTATAGATACCGTGTTATGTATAAAGAGTATTCTGATGTGGGTTTTGAGTCTCACTCAAGCTTGAGTGGGTATACTCTAAGTATATTGTTACATATGTCTGTGGTTGCATATAGTATCATGAATATAGCGATGGATGATGTAAGTATAGTGATAGGATTGTTCGTGTCTAATTGTGTTACGCACATGATTGTGGGTGGCTATACCATATTATAGTTATAAGTGTGGGTCTTGTGGTATAGTATTTACTAAGGACTTACCTGTTTGAATGTATATGTGCTAGCTAAACTAGGTGTGTAGATGTGCTGAGTATAGAGTGGTATGAGCGGTATGTATGTGTGTTATATTAGCGTGTATGGGCGTGCACCAGGCACGGATAAATATGTGCTTAATTAAAAGTATTTGTGACTATAGTATGTGTGGTGTGTCTTGCATATAGTTATAGGGATACATGTGATGTGAATATATGGTGAAGTATCTGCGTGCATTTGAATAATTATATACTTGAGAAATGGTAGTAATGGTGAATGTATATTAGATATAGGAAACCTGATTTAATATTGTGTAGTGTGATTACATGTGTTGATATGTTTGGTGTTGGATATATACTAGGAGAAATAGGATTAGTATATCCATGTTTGCTTGTACATAGGTAGTTATCTATATGTGTAGAATTACGATGATATTTGCTAGTGTGAAATTATTTTCATGTAAGTATGATGACTTGGCTATGTGATAGTGTGTGATATCTACATAGGGGATGTACGTTGTTACGACCCCCGCAACATACGTGATTATATGAATGGTTAAAGTACGTGTATGTTTTTGATTGTCTATGATACGTATAAGTGTAGAATGTGTGTATATATATATATTTATATTTATATATATGCAGGTTTGTAGTGTTAACTGTTGACTATCTAGTGCATAGATAAGCACTTACAGTGACTATATATGGTTTGAATTATAGCGTGTTATGATTGAGGTAGTTACTAGAATGGCTAGTATATATATATATATATATATATATATATATATATATATATATATATATATATATATATATATTATTCTTAGTTAGAAAGTCCGAGGACGGACTTTACCCTAAAGTGGGTAGGATGTCACGGTCACGTTCCGACCATACGTACTTTAGCGCGAAGCCGTGTTTCTTGTGTGTTTTGTGTATTTGATTTTATTACTGCTTTCCGTAGTTCAGACGCGCGACCGGACCCCGTAATTGCGAGCCTCTCGAAGGCGCAATCGCTCCGGTGTTTTCTTTACATTTTTTGATGTTTATGGTCAGATTGGTAATAATCTTATTATTTATGTTATTAATATCTTTAACAAAATTTTTATTCAAATCTTAATAATCCAAACGTTTTAAAGAAGAGGACCTTTCTGAGTTACCTTTAAAACAAAACTTTTAATAATAAATCCAACGCCACTAGCTGTTATTATCCTACTAACAAATTGTATTTTAACAAACTAAATCCCAACTAATTCTATTCTAATCTATTAATATCCTAACTTAATTATTTTCACTCTCCCTATCCATTCACAGGTGAGTGGACCCAATCCCAACCACCCACGTTTGAATTTTTAACTCTCCCCATTCTCTCCTGCACGAGGATAACTCCCCCTTGATACTCGCAACCGCACCTTTTCCTCTCCTCTTCAAACACCGGCAACCCATTCTCACCTCCGACTCGTCGCTCAGATCTACGTCGTCAACTGCCACTTCCTCGAAGCCCAGCCCTCTCTGCCCTCACACCGCCACCTCCCCGTAGTCGTGCCCTGCCCAGTTCACCGTTCATCCCCTCCGTTCGAGGCCGCCTCCGCCCATCACGATCTCTCTTCAAACGGAGGCGCCAACACTCAACCACGCCTACAAACGAACCCACCGCCCAGGTCCACTCGCAGCCCCTGTTGCCTCGTCGCTGCTATCCCCGATGTCAGCTCTGAGCAAACCCACCGCCCTACCACCGGACGAAGCCACCGCCACCCTAGTAATCGCCTGGAATCTCCACCAACCGCACGAAAGTCTGCCCTCTCTCGCCCTCTCCCTTGCCGAACTGCCAAAGCCCCCACTTTCGACAACTAGCCCCTCCTCCGACGACCTCGCCGACAGCCTCCAGATCCGCCAACCCTTCTGAGGATTCCAGCGACTCGCCCCGACCTCGTCGCAAGCTCCTTCACTCCTTCAACTCAGCCGATCAGGCCCTGCATCTCACCTCGCAGCCCAGTCGTCGCTCCACCGCCAGTCGCCCTCCGCCACTTTGCCAAGCCGAACGACCCTCCAACTCCAAACCACCTCGCCCAGCTCCCCAGTCCACGTCACCTCCCTCGACAGCCTGCATCCCTTTCGTCACCCACAGGTCTCCGACGAGGGCAGCGCCTAACGCCATAAATTTCCGCCTGCATGCTCTAGCTTTCCATTCGTCGCTGCCATCTACCACCCACTCGTCGCCGTACGGAGCTCGCCCATCACCAGTCGTCGGCCAACTGCAGCCGCTCTTTGCCTCGCCTACAAGAGCAACGAAGGGAAACGAACACGTAAGTTGTTAATAGTACACATTATATACTTTATCATTTTGGGAGATTAATTTCAAGAGCAGTAATAAACTCAAATGGCAAGAAGCCTACAACTGAAGGATCTCACATTTGAGAAACACCTTTGCATCGAAATAAAACAAAGAACCCCTCTCTCTCAACTATTATATACTTTTTACATTATGTTATAAGATAATTAGTAGTGTAAATAATAGGTGTTAGTGACTTCATACATTGTTATCATTACTATACTGGGGTTAGTTAGTAGGGTATAAGTTGTTTGCTGCATGTATATTGCGACAGCCCTACAAAATAGTATATAGGCATCATTATATGCAAGTGATGCGTTAACTTAGTTCGTTTCTATAAACTATATTATTGGCTGAGCACCTTGAGCCTGATACGGGAAATCCGTTAACGCAGATGTGATACGTTTTCCTCGCGACCCATTACCGTTCCCGAGTAGACGTTGTTACCTTACACGCTACCGGAATCCAACCCCTGACGTCGCTACCCGACGTCAGAGTAGCTCTCGCGTCGTGTTGAGGTAAGTCTCTCCGTAGGAATCCTCACCTTGCCTGTTAATCAACTTAAAAATCATAGTCTCTGATCGCTTTTGTAACTCACTAATCAAGATAATAAATTGGGACTGTAGGCTGGACTACGTTGTGAGCACATAGGTTAAATATCGGACTCTGATTGATCGTGACTTCAGCGTGATTGTTCAGGCAAGTGATACTTGCCAGTTTTCTGTTTAGGCCACGTCTTAGGCCATTTTGTATAGTAGCGTAAAAGATACTAGGCAGTGAAATGATAGCTGCCTAGACGACACTTTTTAGATCTAGCTTGACAACTAAGCTAGATCCGACACCCTTATCATGCTTGCATTCATGCTACCATGCCATGTTTAATTTCAATTAAATGTTCGTAAATTATCTGTTCATTGCCATGTCATTGCATGCATCCAATGTTCATCGTGATTGAGTAGCACATGCTACACTTATTGTAATGATTGAGGCTAGGCACCTGCTTTGCGGGCACAACCCTATGCCAAAAACACTTCCTGGCTCGTGATCCAGAAGGTGGGCGTCAGTCCATAATGAAAAACACTTCCTGGACTCGTGATCCAGAAGCGAGCTCACGTACTTTAGAAACCAAGGCTCGACACACGGGGAGGGGTAGGGTTAAGCGACCACTCAGTGTAGAAGTATGCCAGATCAGCAACTTCAGCTGTAAGGCGTAAACCCTGTGCACATCGTGAATGCAAGTTAAATCGTGAAAATCGTGAATATTGTTTGGTAGCTTTTGCTGCAACGTGTCGTGCCAATGATACTTTTCATGTTCATCTTTAAATTGTTGCATTCATGCTCATATTTAAACTGTGCATTCATGTCATGTTATCTTCTTTACTTTAGAACTGCTAGTTGTTTTTTTCTATATTTGTATCCTTGCACAAAAGTCCTCCGCTTTCTTTTGGGAGACTTTTGCTGACATGTGCCCTTTTCTCTTTGGGTGTCACATGTCAGGTTTTGAGCCTGACTTAGTTACAGAGGACGACAGGTTGTTGACGTTCAGTTCGAGGATTCCGGACCCACCCTTAATCTCAGCTGGTGACTCTCTTTACTTTAGTTTCGGCCATACTTTAGGCCGTATGTTCAGACTTGTACTTGTTGTGACTTTTCTGTGATGTTGAAATAATTGTTCGATGTTTTGTTGGTGCAAGTTCTTTTATCTGCGTCATTATTATTGTTGTTGTTTCGTCGCAATGCAAGGACCTGCCATTATTTGTTATTTTTATAGACGCTTATCAGACTGCAGCTTCACAGCTTCACGTCTGCGCGGACCTCCTCACGTCTCGCCTTCCATATTAGGGAAGCGGGGCGTGGCATAACATGTGATACGTAAGATTCCTATAGGTTTTGATTTGATTATTTAATTAGGGATTCTAATTAGGGACGAGTCTAGGATAATTTGAGATTAAAGATTATTAGGGTGAAGGGTCGGTCTAACGGTGTCCGATAAATACAAGAAAGGTCGAGACTAAGATGGTCGGTAACGAGCTAGGGTAACGGAGGATGGCACTAAAAATAAAAAGATCAAACGTCGAAGGCTAAAGTTATGACACCCTTTCAAACAAAGCTGTTTGTGGAAGAATGAGCCGTGAAATGACGTTTACAAATAATTCCACAAATAAGTATTCTCTCAGAGGGTCACAACGGCATATAATATCGCATGTTTGGGATACAAGACAAGGTCACGAAAATACGCGTACGAACAAGAAGGTACGCACAAGAAAAACATACGGTCGGAAAGCGATCGTGACATCCTATCCCACCTTAAAGCAAAGTCCGTCCTCGGACTTTCTAATTAAAAATATATATCTAGACATTCTAGTAACTACCCCAATCATATCCCAATATAATTCAAACCATGTATAGTTACTACAAATGCGTATATATGCACTAGGTAGTCAAACATTAATACTACAAACATGTATGTATGTATGCACATTCTATACTTATACCTATCATAGACAGTCAAATTCATACATGTACTTCAATCACTCATATAATCTCGTACATCCCTTATATAACTATCACTTACTTATCACATAACCATTGTACAGATACTTACATAAAAAATAGTTCACACCAGCAAATACAATCATAGAACTACACGTATAGATAACTACCTATGTACAAAACGAACATGGATATACCACTCCCTTATATCTCCTAGTGTACATCCAACACCAAACATATCAACACATGTAATTACACCATACAATATTAAATCATGTTTGCTATATCTATTATACATTCACCACTACTATAAATACACAAAAATATAGTTATTCAAATACACGCAGATACTTCACCATATATACACATCACATACAATCCTTTAACTTTATTCAGGACACAACACACATACCATAGTCGCAAACACCTATAGCTAAGCACATACTTACCCGTGCATGGTGCACACCCCCAAACGCTAATATACCATTCATACATGCCACTCATACCACTATATACTTAGCACATCTACACACCTAGTTTAACTAGTATACATACATTCAAACATGTAAAACCCTACTAAATAACTATACTACAAGACCAACACCTATAACTATATAATGGTATAGCCACCCACAACCATGTGCGTAACGTAACCATGCACAAACAAACCTATCACTATACACACATCATCCATTACTATGTTCATATCACTATATACAAACCACAAACAAATATAACAATATACTTAGAGTATACCCACTCATGCATGAGTGAGACTCAAAGACCCATACAAGAACCAGAATACTTTATATATAACACGATATTTATACCTATACCAACGCACCACTCTTTTACACACACACACACACACATATATATATACACACACACCAACGTAATCATATCACTCGTCACACTATACAGGTAAAAACACATGCTATCATATACACACAATAATATCAATCACACTTTATATTTAGTCAAGTAACACCCCATAATGCAATCATTTTACACACTATAATAATAATACAAATATCAGTACACGTATACAATCATAATACACTATCCCATACATGCATACATCGTATAGTCACATACATATAATACATTCACACCATAGCAATTTACATATAATTAGTATACTACAACATATACCTATCCGTACATAGTTACGACTTACAATAATCGTGTATACCTCATGGTATACACGCACACACACAAATCCCGTAAAGGCAAGCAATACTAAACAAAATTATAATCCTATTACCATATGTATATCTCACATATTCATACAGCATGTATATATATCTACCCATGACTAAGCACACACATATCTACGTACGAGCACACGCTCATATGTACTAACATATAAATCATATAATAGGCCTGCACACTTAACTATAAATACACCTATTATCATTACACCTAACATGCACATGACTTACTGGTATACTATTTCAAGCATTTACAAGTATCGTCATACTACATACACCACTAGTAGATATTCCAACACTAATTCTAATATACACTGACGTCCCTAAAGTGGTATAGCTATCCACACACATATATATATAAATACTATCATTTATACAACTTCATATATATCATGAATAACACTGAGTATGCATATGTAACACAAGAGACAATCATTATAAACTAAGGGTAGCACACTCATACATGAGTAGTACGCAGGGGTTCACACACATGGGTCCACACACTCTACCTATATACATGCACCACGATGACATCACAATAATACTAATGGACCCACCACTAAACTAAGGTTGACATAGGCAACGGCAAGCACTAGTAGGATGACTAAGCAAAAACAAGGGAACCGAAATCAAAAGTCGTAAGGAAACAAGATCGGGATGAACGGGTTCAGATAAGGCGAAGATAAGGAGATTGCTTGGTTAGGTGAAACATGGATATGATTGTGAATATTTAAGTTATGGAAAGAAAGATATAATAATACCATTATAAAATACAGGAGAATGGTGTGTAGATGATATAAGTTAAAATACGAAGTAGGGATTAGACGAAAGAATATAAAAATGGACATACTTGAAAGGTTAGAGTTCTTTTTCGCATAGAAAAATATTTAGAGGTCGGTGCAATAAGTTGTTTGAAATAAGTTTGAGTAGTATATATATAGTAAGGGAAGAAATGGTATATTGGATTGTAGAAAAGTCATTATATGAATGAAATAAGTTATTCACATGAGTATGAAAGATATAGGTTAGAAACTATTATAGGATAGTAATTTTAAAGATTTTGGCAAAAAATTTCGAAATTCAAAAAATGCATTTAAGTCAACCGAAGGATAGGAAGTCTAAGCTCATGCTAAATGTTTTCAAAGACTTTAAACTGGGAGAGAAATTCAAGATAAATAATATTGAAATTACTCTTCGAAGATAGGGATGGTAATGGAAAAGATTCAACGATTGAAGATGAACGACATGAAGGACTCACGTGAATTGAAAACAAGGAAGCGAGTCAAATATTCACAATTACGACTAAGAAAACTTAGTGAATCCGCTACGATGGGATTCTATGGTCATTAGCTCAAGAGTGTAATGATTAGGAAAATGATAGGATTCAGGGGTTTTAATCATCGGGCCAACTAAACATCAAGAGGAACTTAGCACTAAGACTTTCTAATGAACTAGACTGTAATAGAGTTCTCAGGGAAAGGGTCCTTAGAGGATCAAGATTACGTTCTGCTGGGCCCGAAATTTGATGAACCCAAGCGAACGACTAAAGGAAAACCTCTAGAAATCTAATATGGTCAGGCTGGGTGAGAGGCTACTAGGGTATCCTAAGATGAGTACGACTAAATCTTAATGAAGGTGCCTGACTATCAAACCTGGACGTCTATCTAAGTCTTCCTACCATCTAAGACAATGAAAACTTTCATATTAGACTCAAATTTTATGACTCGAATGTTTCGAATGTTTCAATGGGTGTTTTTATTATTATCGTTGTTTCGATAATTCGCAGGTGCAACGACCTGCATAGGCCACCACAAAAACACGTCATGCCCTGCTTCCCAAGTACGGAAGGCGAGACGCGAAGAGGTCAGCTCAGACTTGAAACTGTGAAGCTTCAGTCTGATAAGCATCTGTGTGTTCATCCGTTCGCAGATTCTTGCATTGCAAAAGAAACAACAATAATAATAATTGAAAGCAGTTAAAGATTAACTAACGTTCAAACGTCCATTTCATTATTCGAAACTTCCAGTGATAGTTATAAAAGAAAAGTACAGAGTCTGAAAAGAAGGCCCAAGCATGGCCGAAACTAAAACAAAAAGGGTGCTACGCATCGGAAACTAACAGCAACAACTAGGGAACAACTGCAACTAGTGAAATGGCCTCCAGCTGAGACTAAGACTGGTCTCCGGTGTCATCAAACTGAACGTCAGCAACCTGGTCGTCCTCAGTAACTAACTCAGGCTCAAACCTGACATGTGACATCCAAAGAGAAAAGGGCACATGTCAGCAAAAATCTCCAAAAGGAAAAGGAGACTTTTGTGCAAGGAAACATAAAAGTAATGGCAGTTATAGGATGAATGCAACTAGCAGTTTAAATATGATGACATGGCATATTATTTCATGAATGCAGCAGTTTAAAGATGAACATGATATTTTGTAATGCATGACACGTCGTAGCAAGATCTACTAAACAATATTTACGATTTCACGATTTTCACGAAAAACATGCATCACAATGTGCACAGGGTTTACGCCTTTGAGCTGAAGTTGTTGATCGGACACACTTCTACGCTGAGTGATCGCTTAACCCTACCCCCTCCACGTGTGTATGGACCGGCGCCCATCTTCTGGATCACGAGCCAAGAAGTGTTCTTGATTTGGCCTAGGGTGTACCTAGCCTCAATACATGATGTAGGAGTCAAGTTCCTACTCGTCACAGCTTACATTACAATAGTAGCGTGTGCTACACAATCACGACCAAATATTCAATGCATGGTATGACATGATATGCAACATGATAGCAGATATTAAATTACGTACATTTATATCAAAATAAATGTGACATGTGTTATGCATGAATCATAGCATGGCAAGGGTGTCGGATCTAACTTCGTTGTCAAGCTAGATCAAGTATGGTGTCGGATCTAGCTTCGTTGTCAAGCTAGATCAAGGACGGGCGTCTAGGCGACTATCATTTCATCACCTAGTCTCTTTTGCTCAAATTCACAAAATAGCCTAAACATGGCTTTAACAATAATCTGAGCAAGTTTCACTTGCCTGAAACGACGTGTTGCAAGTCCCAATTCAACGGAGTCCAGAACTTCCTATGTGCTTAAACCACAATCACCAAACCTACAGTCCCATATTATTAATCTCAATTAGTTATTTAACCAAGCAATGAAAATACGATTTTTATCTTGTTAGACATGAGGGTGTTTGGTTTCCTACAGATCGGGGATATACCTCCACACGACGCGAGAGCTACACTGACGTTGGGTAGCGACGTCAGGGGTAGGATTCTGGTAGCGAGCGAGGTATGGCGGACTATGGGGCCACGGCAAAGACGGTGACAACTAGTGGTAGCGAACACGGTGGCGAAGTCGGCCGCAGGAGGAAGACGAACGACAGGAATTTGCGGCAACGGTAGGAGGGCTGTTTTGGGGAGATGGATGGCAGTTCTAGGGGAGAGGCCATTTGCTGTGCTCTGTGGGAGAGGGGATGCGGCAGCAAATGGAAGGGGAGTTGTTTAGAGGTGGGGCTGGCCAGATTCCTAGTGGAGGTGCTGCTGTGCGGTAGAGGAAAGGCCGGCTACTGCAAGGGAGGAGCAGGCCGGATTGATGGAGGCTTGCGGCAGGTTTTGTGGAGGGTGTTGGGGTTGCCGCAGGTGGTGGAGGAGGGTGGCTAGGTGTGCTGTGTGGGGGGAGGTGTAGCCGTGTGTTTTGTGGGGGTATTGGCAGTTTTGAGGGGTGAAGAGGAGAGGTGTTCGGCAGTATGGGAAGAGGATGGGTGTTCGGCTATGAAAGGGGCTTACGCGGGGTTTATGGGGAAGGAGATCGTGTGGAGGAGGAGGGGGTTGCGCTGCCATTTGTGGGGCTGCCGGAGGTGGCCAGCAAGGTGGGGAAGATGGTGATGGCCGTGAGTAAGGGGAGATGTACGCAATTTTTTTTGGTGAAGGGGGGCGTTGTGCGGTATATATGGAGGAGGAGGGGAGATGGGAGAGTTGTCATGGAGGAGATGGCCGGCGGGTGGCCGGAGGTGGCCAGCAGGTGGCCGGCGGTGGCCGGCGGTGCAAGGCTCAGGTGGCGGCTGCTTGAGGGTGTGTGACTTTTGTGAATGGCGGCTGGGTGTTTTGGAAAATCCGAGATTGAATACGTTTTGATGAAAGGAGTTGCTAAATAGGGGTAGAAAAGAGTAGATTTAAGGGTGATTGGAGAGAGGGTGTGTGAGATGGAGAGGGTAGATATAATGTGGCATATAGCTTAGCAAGATAACATGTGATACGTAAGATTCCTATATGTTTTGATTTGATTATTTAATTAGGGATTCTAATTAAGGACAAGTCTAGGCTAATTAGAGATTAAATATGATTAGGGTAAAGGGTCGGTCTAACGGTGTCCGATAAATACAATAAAAATATCGGGACGACCGTGTCGACGAGAGGGTCGAGACTAAGATGGTCGGTCACGAGCTAGGGTTACGGAGGACGGCACTAAAAATAAAAAGATCAAACGTCGAAGTCTAAAGTTATGACGCCTTTTAAACAAAGCTGTTTTGTGGAAGAATGAGCCGTGAAATGACGTTCACAAATAATTCCAAAAATAAGTACTCTCTCAGAGGGTCACAACGGCATATAACATCACACGTTTGTGATACAAGACAAGGTCACAAAAATACGCGTACGAACAAGAAGGTACGCGCACGCAAAACATACAGTTGGAAAGCGATCCTGACATCCTACCCACCTTAGAGCAAAGTCCGAGGAACTTTCTAACTAAAATATATATATCAAGCCATTTTAGTAACTACCCCAATCATATCCCACTATAATTCAAATCATGTATAGTTACTACAAGTGCTTATATATGCACCAGGTAGTCAAACATTAATACTACAAACATGTATATATATGCACATTCTATACTTATACCTATCATAGACAGTCAAATTCATACACGTACTTCAATCATTCATATAGGATGTGATGTGGTTTTAAGGTATCTAACTATGTATTTAACTGCTTTAAGATGTGATTCCTTTGGGTTAGATTGGAATCGTGCACAAGCGCATACATTATATCAGGTCTACTAGCAGTAAGGTATAATAAAGAACCAATCATACCTCTGTATGTCTTTTGATTGACGCTCTTACATGCTTCATCTTTGTCTAAAGAGATGGATGTGGCCATAAGAGTATTCCTTCCTGATGCATTCTCCACCCTAAATCTTTTGAGAAGATCTTTTGCATATTTCATTTGATGAACAAAGTTTCCCTCTTTCGACTACCTGATTTGCAATCTTAGGAAGTACGTGAGCTCGCCCATATGGCTCATTTCAAACTCTTCCTGTAATTTACAAATTCTTGACATAAATTTTCGTTACTAGATCCGAAAATAATATCATCTACATAAATTTGGATAAGTATAATATCATCATGAATTTTCTTAACAAACAATGGAGTGTCGATTTTTCCTATTTTATATCCCGAGTTAATTAAGAATTTTCTTAATTTCTCGTACCAAGCTCTTGGAGCTTGTTTCAGGCCATACAAAGCTTTATTCAATTTAAAAACATGGTCTAATTTCTTATCGTGTTCAAAGCCTGGATGTTGTTCAACATAGACTTCCTCCTTAATATAACTGTTCAAGAATGCACTCTTTGCATCCATCTGATATAATTTAAATTTTTTAAAAGATGCAAATGTTAGTAGTATTCTAATAGACTCTAGTTTAGCAACAGGTGCAAAAGTTTCATCGAAGTCAATACCTTCTTCTTGTGAATATCCATGTGCTACTAACCTTGCTTTGTTTCTTACCACATTTCCGTCCTCATCTAGCTTGTTCCTGTACACCCACTTTGTGCCGATGAATGGATGATTTTTTAGTCTATGGATTAACTCACATACCTGATTCCTTTAAAATTGAAGGAGTTCTTCTTACATAGCTTCAATCCATGCTTCATCTGCAAAAGCTTCATCTATCTTTTTCGGCTCCACGTTAGAAACAAAAGCAACATGAGATATATATTGTATTTTTGATCTAGTTTAACACCTTCATCAATGTTTCCAATGACTTGGGTGTATGGGTGATGTGATACTTCAGTGAATGATTTGGGTAATTGAACAATATTATTTATGTCACTTGAAGGAATAACATCATCAATATCATTGTTTAAACAAGAATTAGAAACATTTGTAATATATTCATCAAAAGTAACATGTAATGTCTCAACAACACAAGGAATTTTCTTGTTGTATATACGATATGCTTTGCTTCTAAAAGAATGATAGATAAAAATTATTTTACTTGTTCTAATAATAATTTTGAAAAAATAGGCTATGATTTAAATTGTTGCAACTTGAACTTTAAATCCCTAATACATGATTAGGATAGCACTCTAGTAATCCTTATAGTTGACAAGGACTTTAATAAAAGTTGTTAACCAATTCTAATAATTTAAATCTCGCGGGTGAGCCCCACATGGTGCTATGGTTGCGTGCATAGTAAAGATGGCTGCGTTTTTGCAAAAAAAACAATGTTTTGGGCGATTTTTGAGACCTCGTTTGAGGGGTCAAACGAACTCGGATTGGAGAGCCGTTTTTCCTATGCATCCACCATTCAACCCTCTTCACAATGATGTATAATATCATTCGGTGAGGGAGTGAAAATTCATTGAAGCTTGGCCTTCGTAAAGGTTAAACTTAAAGTTAATTTTCTCATCCAAACCTTTAGTCCCACATCGGTAATTGAGAAAGGGGATGGGTCAACCGCCTATATAAATAGGGGCCTACCCCCTCTTTGAAACTCGTACCAAGCTCCAAATTTGAGTAGCTCCATTAAACGTGAGCAAGCTCGTAACTAAGCTTAAATTAAAATTCCCACTTCTCCATAAATTCTTCCTTGCTCCTGATCGGGCTCTAGCAAAGCTACAAAGGAGTTCGTATTGGATCTGAACTCTTGACGGAGTATCCACTCAAGGTGAAACTTTCTTTGGCGCGTGGTTGGCTCAGTGATAAGGGTGTTGCTCACCTCATGACGCGGTTCAGCTCGGGACGCAGTTCGGCTCGAGAGAAGCGGCATGAAGCATTGCTTCGGAGATAAAGAAATGTTGCGAAAAATGACGCTTCGTATTCTACAGAAACAAAGTGAAAGGTATGTAGTTTATTAACATGCGTTTATAATTACTGTTAGATAGATCTATCATTAGGGGTTGGTCGAACCCAACCCCAGGATAGTAGAGAGTCTGGATAGGGTTAACTCTTTAGGGCTAGACTTAAAATAGTTTTAAATTGGTTTTCCGCTACTTGATTTGATCTCGTCGTCCACCCGACTTAAGCCGGACGTCGATTTTATAGCCCTAAGGACTAAGAAACCCATACAAATCCTAACTGGAGTGTTAACAGCTGGGATGTGTGATTGACAATTTTCTCATTGTCAGTAAATGGATCCGGTAACTGATGAAGAAAATTCAAAATGCAATTCTGATGATATTGAAACTCTTTTGTTTTATTATAAGCTTAACTCAAGACCGAATTGGATTGATAAATGTTATTATAAATTAGAAATTATGTACACAACAAACAACAAAGAGTATTATATTGAGTATTAATAGTTAATTAATACTTAATGATACTAGGAAAGGTATTGAAATTGTTAAAAAAATTTCTTCATTTTAGAATGAAACTGGAATACATATGAAATCCTATTTATTTTATTTGGTTTTCATTTATCTCATTTCGCGGATTCAAACAAAATAAATATAAAAAAACCGAAAAAGGGGAACATTTCTTAGTTTCTATTTCGACTGAAAATAAAACAGTTCCAAGGGTTTCGGAAGAACTTAGTATGGTGGCTCAGGATGAAGATGTAGCAGCTGGCTTCCCGCTTGCACTAAAACACGTGTGACGTGTTATGCAAATAAAATCATATTAAGTCCAGGCATTGCAGAATCAAGTAGGATTAGTAGCATGATGTTGCTACTCTAATCGTATCTAACCCGTTTCTGAGTTGAAAAAAAATCTTTTTTCCACAAAATTATCGAGAATCATTGGGCTCCCTTATTGGATAGTCGGGTCCTAGGCCAAGATCCGGTGACCATCCCAACATCAGTTATGTCGGACCTTAATTTTAGCATTGTTCTGAATGCGAAGGATCTTCATGATCTCATCTTCACATTTCCGAGTTCTCGGATCATAGTGGGATAATGTCTTTGTGTCCCACGAGATGGTCTGTAAAGCATCAGGTCTCGCTAAATATGAGCCTAGTTTGGGAAATGTCGTCTCATCAAATCCACAGTTTTCAAGACGTTCCTTGAAAGCGTCCCCCGTTTGGGGTTCTAAGTATCTAATAATTGAGGGTGAATCAAACCCTACATATGTTCCTATACAATATTGAGGACCCATTTTTGTTCTCTGTGGTGGTGCTATGGAGATGTAAACTGCACAACCAAAAATTCTCAAATGAGAGATATTTGGTGGTGTTCCGTATGCAAGTTGCATCGGATAATAACTCTGACTCCCAAGGTTCTGAGTCTAATTAATGAAGCAGTAAGAAAGATTGCATGTCCACATGCATGCACCGGCAATTGGATTCATTAACAGTGGACGTGCAATCCATTGGAATCTTTTTATAAGTGACTCAGCTAACCCATTTTGGGTGTGAACATGAGCTTCACATGAGCTACATGATGTTCAACTTCTATCCCAGTTGCTAGGTAGTAATCTTAAAATGACTGGGAGGTGAATTCCCCGTCATTATCCAGACGAATTTTATTAATTTGGTTGTTTGGAAAATATGCCCGCAATTTTATGATTTGCGCCAATATCTTTGGAAAAGCTAAATTGCGAATGGATAGTAGACATACATACAACAATTTAGAGGATGCATCTATTAGTACCATGAAGTGACGAAATGGCCAGCTGGTGGGGTGAATTAGTCCACATATATCTCCTCGTATTCTTTCGAGTAAGCTTAGAGGTTAATTATCCTCTTTTACTAGAGATGGTCGTGTAATAAATTCTCCATTATACCAAGGGAGATAAGGGAACTCGCCCTTTTGAAGAATCTTCAGTTTTTTAGATGATGTATGTATGATTAGGATATGAAGTGGTGCATCATCACCGATCCAGGGTGGCCAAGTCTATCATGCCAAAGTAAAAACGTGAATGATTTTGGGTACTTCTGGTGTTCCGTTAAATTTGCTTCCTCTCTCCAAATTGTTGTATGAGAGGGCCCCGATGAGAGCCCCTTAAATTGCTCAAGTATATATTTGTATCCATTTTCTTGAGACGTTACATACAAGTATTCTATATTATGTTACTGTAAGTTTATAAGTGAAATCCATTTTGACGGATGCCCTTGAAACTCAGTAAATTTCTTTTTGAATTCGGATAGAATAGTGAATCCTTTATTTTTATCCGTGTATTATTTGGGAGGAATAAAGTTGCATTCCATGATCCTTCAATTATATTGTATGGCCCTGATATGTTATTCATAAGGCTATCGTATGGTATTATGTTATTAAAATATCATTTATTTTGAAGGATTGTATGTGTATAGGCACTGTCAACTAGGTAATAAAGTGAACAAGCCATCTAGTCAAAGATGAAATATATAAGAACATAGCAGTAAACTCAAAGCATAACTAGTTTATTTAATGTAGAAATATCATACATAGTTATTTCAACGCATTTGTTGTCTTAAAAATGTTCTCCATAACAAATTTAGTCTACTAATGATAGATAAATACTATCATGGGGACAAGCCATCTAATCAAATATGAAATATATAAGAATATAGCAGTAAATGTAAAGCATAACTAGTTTATTTCATGTAAATAGACCATACATAGTTATTTCAATGTACTACGCCCTTTTGGCTGGCCCAAAAATAAAGCCCAAATGGTTGAAGTCCAAGCGAACTGCTCACTGACTAGCCGGAATAAGAACAAGCACAAATGGGAAGCTCGACGCACCACTGGGAAGCTTGCCTTGCCGAGCAGGAAGCTCACTGACAAAGTCAAGAGGAGAGCTCGCCAGCTGGTCGAGGGGGAGGCTCGCCAGCTGGTCGAGGGGGAGGCTCGCCAGCTGGTCGAGGGGGAGGCTCGCCAGCCAAGCGTAGAGAAAGCTCGCCTACTCACCGAACAAGAAGGACGGACGGAGAAAGACTTGGGACGCCAAGCTCGGACGCCGAGCTCAGCACTCTTCGGAGGTGTAGCAAGTACAAATATCTCTGACATGGTGACGTAGGACCACCTGCGCCTCCAATTAATGCCAGAGGTTAAGGACGAGAACTGATGGTCGCCCGTCGCATCTCCATTAATACACAACCATCTCTGACACTCTCTGACATCCAGTTAATGCTAGGATGAGGCGGTGCGATAATATCTCTGACACCCTCGTCGACCCATCACATCCCCATTAATGCTCCAGCCGAGCTCCAGCTAAGCGAAAGCGACAGGTGATTAGATGGCGCTCAACCGATTCTCTCCATTATAAATACCCCTCTCTAGCCATCAATGAGGAGGTTGATTAGTTGAAATCATAACTCTTATTCAATACACAAGGTCGGATATCATCCATATATCTGTGCCTTCCTCACAAGCTCACCACACAAAGTCGACCTACTTTAAGATCGACATGTGCATCCGACCTATTTTCTAAAGAGTCATTCACTGACTTTATCATCGAAGAGGCTACGGGTTGACAACCAATCTAGCCTTTCTAACGAGCTACTTGTCGTGCAGGAAGCTCGGCCCATCTACCAAGCGATCGAAGACCTTTGAGTGACCTGGGATCCTATATCTCCAAGATCGAGTTCATTGGCGTATAAGCCTTTACAAAAACCCCATTAACTTGTAATCACCATACCCTTGATTTCCCACCATACAAATTTTATTGTTAGGCAGATTTGACCCACAACAATTGGGGCCGTCTATGGGAACTTAGGGTTACACCTATGTCAGACCCCGCATGCAGTCATCGTAGCTCTTGTCGTAGCAAGATGCCCATGGCCGAGGAGCCATGTTCTCCCGAAAGGACTCCCCCACTGGATTTGCCCCTTGAGGGTTGGACACTGTCATTCAGGCCGTGGCCCGCAACGTCTACGAGAGCTTTAAAGCCTTCACCAAGATGATGAAAAGCTGGGCCGCCACCAAACCCAGGGACCCCTTCACCCGAAGGCCCCTCTAGGCCCAAGAACGTGAGGCGGGACCTCCTCCCCCAGTTCAAAGAAGAAGCAGCTGCACAACAAAGGCAGCTCGACGAAGAGGAAGCGGCCGCACTATAAAGGCAGCTCGACGAAGAAGCGACCGTTTGACAGCGTCGGTTCATCATCTCCATGAGGAAGAGGCTCTATACGGGGAGCCTAGGAGTCCCCCAGGCTTCAGACCCAGGAGTACGAAATACCCCCAGGCCGAATCATACTGCTAAAAGTCTTCGGCACGGGAGATCTCGGAGCCTGAGACAAGAAGGATGCTTGCACCGGAGCAGAAGTCCCCCGGTCAGAGCGCCACTCTCCTATGCATAATGACCAGTGGCGACAGAGCCACAACCAAAGTATGACCCCCAGGGAGCGAGAGAGGAACACCCCTGAGCGCCAAGGTGGCACATCCGGTGGTTCCAATCAGTGGAGAGAATTCCAGGGCGGCCAGAACGTCTCTCGAAGGTCGCTTACGCCTCCCCCTACCCCAAAGAGGCCAACCCACTGGCCATGAGGGTGATCTCAACTGCGGTACCCCATAGGTTCAAACTCCCTCAATTTGAATTGTATGATGGTTCGAGCGATCCCCTAGAGCATGTGCAGCGATACCGGGAGTTATGGAGATCCATGGAGCAGATGACATGCTCCTTTGCCGAGCTTTCCAGACGACGTTGAAAAAGTTGGCTATAGAGTGGACAATGGCTTGCCTGACCGATCTGTCGACTCATTCGGCGATCTACCCACAAGTTCTGTCAGTAGTTCTTGGCATGGCGAAGGAGGAGGAAAGTGTCTGACTATCTGTTTACGGTAGTCCAAAAAGAGGGGGAAACTATCTGGAAATTCATACATCGCTTCAATGAAGAAAGGCTCCGCGTGACGAGCTGCAAAGATGAGCTCGTCATGGCGGCCTTCAAGAAGTGGCTGGCAAATAGGAGTGTACTCAAATCGCTACTACATGATCCGCATGTCGACCTCGATGCCCTCTTCTCCTGGGCAAAGAAGTCATGCTTAATGAGGAGGCTTTGGGGGTGTTGATGGAGGTCGTAGCGGCCAAAACACCCCGTGCTGAAGCACGGCCTAATTACCGACCGAGGCAAGAGGACAGCTCCCAAGGGCATGATCAGAACCACCCCCGAGGGCGTGATTAAGACTGCCTCAGAGGGTGCGACCAAGGAGGCCCTCGAGAGCAAGACTGCCCTGGCCCGCTGAGAGGGTTTCTTGCCCCCGGGAACCCCGCTCCAAGAAACGGGCCCGAGAGAGCGCCAAAGGCTTACTACACGAGGCTCAATGCCCCCTTGGTGGATGTGATGACGATGGCTATGGCGAACGGGCTTCTCAAAGACGTGCCTCCAGAGATGAAGTCAAAGCTTGTGCAAGAAGTCAGTAAAAGTACTGTCGATATCACCGGGACCACGGTCATGATACCGACGAGTGCTACACCTTGAAGAGGGACATTGATAGGCTAATTCAAGATGTGAATCTCCGAAGATTCATCGACCAAACAAGGTCAGGGCACGAGGGAGGAGTACACGCAGGAGCTGTACGACCGACCCATGATGCCGAGCAAGTTGCCCATCAAATGCCCGAGCCGGTCATGCACGTGAATGTGATATGCGACGGGGCCTCGGGTGGCACCTCAACATCGGGTCCGAAGTCTTATGCTCGACAAATTATGACGGTGGGCACTGGCATAGGGGCAAAGCAGAGGAGGGTAGCTCGTCCCCCCCTCTCCTTCTCTGATGACGACCTTGAGGGAGTCGAGCTGCCACATGAAGACGTCATCGTCATCAAGGCTTTCATTGGGTCGGCCATCGTAAGCAGACTTCTGATCGCCACCGGGAGCTTGTGCGACATCTTATTCTTGACCACAATCCAGAAGATGGGGCTGAAGGATGCAGAGCTGAAGCAATGCTCGGGCCTAATCGTTGGCTTCACTGGCCATTCGATGCATATTGTCGGAGTAATTACCCTACCCGTCACCCTGGGGGAGAAACCAAAGGTCATCACTCAGATGACGCAGTTCATCGTCATTGTTGTTGCTGAAGGGTTTTCTAGGACCCTTAGGGCAAAAAAACTCTATTCCGTCCTAAGTCGGACGAAACATATACATAAAAATAATAACATGCAGCTGAAGAATAAACAAGTTAATCTAATTAATATGCAGTTAAACAATTTAACTTTGCCCTAAGGTACAAGACCCTTAGCCAAGATCGATGCCGACTCGGGATGGATCTGACCATCCCAAGGAGGATCTAACCTACTGCGATTAAATTAAACTAATGCTTATAAAACACATACCCAGAATCTCAACCCTGGGGCAGGCGAGATGTTCTGCACCGTCTTTCGAGCTGCTCCCCGTCCCACGTCGAGCCGCTCCTCGAACCGCTCCTCGAACCGATCGGTATCCTGAGGCGAGCAATCCTCGTGTCGACGAGCCAACCACACGCAGAAGAAAGTTTCACGTGAGTGAAAGCCTTCGCCAAGATTTTGGATCCGAATCAGAACTCCTTCATGGCTTTGCTAGAGCCCTCAGTAGTAAGGCAGAAACATAGGGAGATAGAGAATATTAATTTAAACCTAGATCTGAGCAGGCTCCAACATTTACGAGAGCCGCTCAGATCTAAAGCTTGGGACGACTTTTGAGGAGGGGAGCAGACCCCTAATTATATAGGCGGCTGACTGCTCCCATTTACTCAAAATCCGATGTATGACTAAATTTGGAGTCAATCAATTCAATTTAGTTTGCCTTTCACAAAGGCTAAACTTCCATGAATTTTAACTCCCTCACCGTTGAGCTTCATGATTGATACAACTTATCAATACAAAGGGTGTTCAACGATGAACTCATAGAAAAACGGCTCGTCAATCCGAGTCCGTTTGACCCTCCAATTGAGTGTCCAAAGTTGAGCCCAAAGGCACAAATTCGCACAAGAGCCAACCGTCACAAATAAAACAGCCTAGGGTTCAAAACCCTAAGCTGTTGGGCCCAAAGAGTGGGCCCCATGAAAGTCAACCCACAACCGGGCTCGGGCGCCCGTACAGAAGGGCAGCCCGCCCGCTGTACGGGTAGGCTGGGCGCCCAAGACCGCACAGCAGGCTGGGTGCGGGCTTGGGCGCCTGCCCGCTGTGCAGGCTTGGGTGCCTGCTCGCTGTGCAGGCGAGCAGAGGCGCCCAGGCCCACACAGCGGGCCGGGCACCCGCCCGCAATGCAGGTCTGGGCGCCCGCCCGCTTTGAGGGTCAGGGCGCCCGCCCGCACAGCGGGCGGGCCGGGGTGCCCACCCGCATTGCGGGCTTGGGCACCCGCCCGCTTTGTCCCCTTTTAATTTAATCAGCCCCTTAGGTTGATGTCAACATGGGCTTGGGTTTTATTTATTGTTTTGGCCATAACTCTTGTGTTTGATGTCCGATTTGGACGTCGTTCGAACCTGGGTTTAGACCTGGACATTCCCGTCTTACCCGTGAATTTTTCTTGCGTTTATATCATTAAATATTGTCTTGAACAATTTAAGACACATTTAATCTCATTTTGCATCATATGCAAATTAGTCCCTTTCCTAGCTTAAATTTTCATTTGCATTAAATACAAATGATCTGAGGGCATATCCCTCTACATCTCCCACTTGCACTCAGGATCATTTATCCCGAATGCAGGAGATTATTGCAAGCATCTTTTGCAATATTTTATCCCTTGCATCAAATGCATATTCTCCCTAATTTATTTCTACCTATTACTAGACGAAGGTCACACTCTGTCTGAGACCCTACAGCCTGACCCTTACAACAGGTTGGGCTCGAAGCCCTATACGGCAGTGACCACGAGCAGTGGTTGTCGTCCCTGCTTCAGGAATCATCATTATGTGGTTGACTCATTGACATGAGTATTGTCATGACCACCCTGACTGTTTCCGTGATGAGTTCCGCAGTTATAGTCTCTTCATCTTAACTATGTCGTGTAGATCAAGTCTAGGGTATGGTCAAAACTGTCAACCCCAATAACTTGACTCCGATTAGTTTCTATCAATCTTTAGTCAACTAATGTTGGACTTCTTCCAACATACTCTGCGTGGAGATTTTACTAAAGACCGAACCAACCCTACGACACTAACTCCCAGTGACCGAGAGAGACGAATCCTATCTTGGTCATTACTCTCCTCGTACGCTTCAAGTGACACCCAATCAAAGACCTTTCGACAGGCCTAGCCTCGAAGCTAGGTCAGTGATCTAAGTGACACTGTTCATGCACAGATTCGTAAATTGACCTCAAGTCAAAAGACCAACTTGCCTATCATCACTTAGAGTTATCATTGACAGATTGGTCAATATAACCATATGATAACTCTTGTGGATCGTTCAGTGAACTCATTCTCTAATGAGCACCTGTGTCTCGTCTTCGACTTCGCCAAGTCGAACGATCATGAGATCATCGCCACCGCTAAATGGTGAAGACTAAGACACAATGGTCTATCCGATGTTTCGATATCCTTGTCTCGAAACATCTATGACTACGAACCCTTTTAGACTTATGCTACAGACGGTCAAACATTTCTCCATGATCGAGATACTCATCTCGATATCTGTTTGACCTTGCATAAAATCTCATGACTTTACCTAAGTTAATATCTAATGTTAACTACATTATAACTTAGATAAATTATTACCAAACAGCTTACTGTTATTTCGAACAAGATGTTTGTACTATTTACACAGAGATAAATAGCCTCGAGTGCATCATTTCTCTACATCTTCCACTTGCACCCAGGCCCATTTATCCCGGTATATAATACCGTTCTTACACATAAGTTTTCCCGACTTCATGTGGTAGAGCCTTCGTGAGTGGATCTGCTAAACCGTCTACACTATAGACTTAAGGGGTTTCTATGTTCATGTTAGACTAACCATTTGAATCTCATTCAAATAATTCATTTGGTCTTTCAAAATCCATAATATTTAATTTCCTTGGATCTTATCCAGTTCATCGTACCTTACGATAATAATTTTAAATTAGTTACTGGTCATTTCAAATGGCTCATATCTATTTCTGATAAAGTGTCAAACCTTTTGATTACTTTGTCAAAATAAATGTTTCATCCTTTTGATGCCTCGCATGTAATTACTTTGCTTCCACTGACCTTGAAAACTCTCTGGCTAATTCATATAAGTTGGTTCGTCTAAATCACTTTAGAAAAATGAACTCATAAGTGAATGCTCCAATTTTCATGGTCATCATGAGCATTTACATCGAGTTCGGTCTGAGTAGATCTGTACACATCTGTTGGCGAGACGGTTTCAACATAATCCGTTTATAGGAATTAGGATGAAAACCGTTCTCGATCAACATGATTGTACTTCACTATTTTCTTTCTGCACCAATTTTTTTAACTTAAGAAATTTACTTGCAGAAAGTGAGGAAACATTTTCCTTGGGTACGTAAACTAAATTCCAAAATTTATTTATGCACAAGGACCTATTCTGATTGCATCAAGTTATAAATCGGAGTTACTGCTCTGAATTTTATCCTAGAAGTTGACTAAGTCATCAGCAATTATGATGTTTAACTCGACTCTTCGCCTTTCGAGATTCGAGTAATTATACAACTTCCAAATGATTGATTTAATGAATATCTTATTGATAATGTCCTCATAGAACATTATCAAAACCTAGGCATTACTATCTGGGACTCATCCCAGATGAAGGACTTAACTCAGAGTCACTTGCTATGGATCACACCAAGTCTAACTAAGTGTGATTCATTCCTTTTAACACACGGATGTGTTAACAGACTTGACCTGGGAGAAAATCATATTTTCATTTAATTACGCAAGATTTTATATAGCAAAGTATTTGACCATTCAATCTAATCGAATCAGTTTAAATACTTTAGTCATTTCGTTCTTTATTTTATCATACTTGTGTTTCATCAAGAACACGTGTCTTAATAAAATTTACGAATAACCTATTTTGGTTAATCTAGACTCGGGTACATCAGTATGTACGAAACTGAGTTTGACGACTCATTCTCCCACTGTCTTACAGATGGGTTTCGACCATTATATCTAAGATGGTAAGATTCACAAGTGTCCATAGATTTCATAATACAAGAGGTCAGTCCCCTCTTTATGTGACTTGTGAAGTCTAGTCTCTCGATACGGCCTAGTCTATTTTGCCATATAAGTTTGCTACTATCTTGTGTATTTATATATTAACATTATATATATATATATATATATATATATATATATATATATATATATATATATATATATATATATATATAATCGTTATACATTTTACTCATTGCTTCAGAAGCAAATGTGACGACATTCGTCAAAATGTGTTAACTTTTGTATAACAATAATTATGAAATCGTGAGATCAAAATATGTCACATTTTCATTCCCTCCTGCTTATGCCTTTACTAATGATAAATTAAACTATTTACCTATATTGACTTTTTGGAGTGCCTTCTTCTTTTTCTAAATCATATTTAGATATTAAATAACCCAACATAAATAAATAGCTATGCAAGCATCTCATGTATCCAAACGCCTGAAAGTTGCAAACTTGAGTATATCTCAAGAAGTTGCTTGTCTCAATATTCGGTTGGGATACATAGTCTTGCACCGCTCATGCACTCGTATTCGATTCAAACGGTTTGATCGAATTCTGGAAATTTGCGGATCAAAATTATTTATCCATACAACCTTGAGTGTAGCTCGACAAGTTGTAGGGAGAAACATACTTCGAATATCCTATATGTTCAAGCTTCCATATATAGAGGCGAGTGACATGTTGTGTGTATCTATTTGTTGGACCCAGAACTTAATGAAATCATATTTCTTAAGTCTGTTCTTTAGAAGGTCATTTTAATGTCAACAAGAATATAGTTTTAATTCTACCAATTCGAATTTAACTTGATATTCAATTAATCAACCTTTTTGACCAGTTAACTTATTTCATTAAAATATTATATTTTGATTCCTTCGGTAAACATAGTCTTGCCCTAGTTCAGCATATGTTCAATATTAAATATATGTAGAATGGCTTTTATCTATCTATATCCTCCCACTATTTTTACGATCATTTTTAAGCCTTAACAATGAACGATTTAATCGAATTAAATAAATGGGTAAGAGATCCAATCACCCTGAGCCTAACAACCTTGAGTGTAGCTCAACAAGTTGCTTGTCTCAACGATCGGAAGATGACTCTTCATCGATCATTTCAGATATGACCCTCTTATCGGTTTTTACCCCTAGCCATTTGTGATCATGAGTGTGCTCATCCAAATCACAATGTCTAGTCTAGTCGGACCCTTGTTTTCACGTCTAGCTGACTTGCCCCGGTGCTCGGTGTATTCATGACCCGTCGGTTTGGGTCAGGTCTTAGACTACATCATATGTATTTAAGAAATTGGTTTCTATAAGATTGCCATGTCACAGCTTGAGTGTAGCTTAACAACTGTAATACGGGTCCTATAGTTGCCAACCCCTAAAACAAGGAGGGCTACGGCTGATCTTGAAAAAGATCATTAACGTATTTGACTTAGATATAGTCCAGGATGTCATACAATCATGATTCACGTCATTGCGGTCCAGCGGAACACAGCCAAGGAATTGACTGAGCCAGGATCAATATCCCTTATAGGGTTATCCAGCAAACTTAGCCAAGCGCATTGACTGGATCATGGTCCATTGAATGAAGCTTGTCATTTTTATACGCGTGCCACAGACTAAAAGCTTTTATAAGCAACTAATTAATCCTATCAACTAGTTGCATCCTTAAATTCAAAATTTTAGGATTTGTTTAATAACTTTTATTAAATCCTTATCAACCATAAGGTTCACGTGCTATCCTAATCGTTATTAGGATTTTAATAAATTTATTACCAACGCTAAAAGCAAAGTCCTTTAATGAGAATTAATTTCATAACAATTAGAATTAAAAATTCATTAAAGGGACTACCCTAATCAGGAATTAGGTCTTGAAGTGTTGTTAATGTTTTATTAAAACATAGCATGTCATTAGAATTTATCTCATAAATTTTAACGAGTTCTTTAATGGCTAACATAAGAGGTTGTCGTGTGGTATCAAATAAGGGACAAG
This sequence comes from Scilla litardierei, assembly GCA_030789695.1. Lineage (NCBI taxonomy): Eukaryota > Viridiplantae > Streptophyta > Magnoliopsida > Asparagales > Asparagaceae > Scilla > Scilla litardierei. The sequence goes on along the minus strand of CM061133.1, from coordinate 142,093,941 downwards.
ATGTCATACCATTAACATAAAGTTACACTAATTTAATCGCATAAAATAAAAGTGCAAAACTATTTAACAATTAAATAGGCTAATGTTTATCAAATAAACAAGTTTAGCATGCATACTTAAAGTTAACATTTAAATTTAACATTATGATTTTTAAAACATTTTATTTTATCTCATAAAAATTTGTTTTATAAGATCACCAAATTTGCATGCTACTAAAAATATTTATCGCGTAAAAATTTTAAACTTTTAAAATCAGTTTTAAAAGTATCACATAAATTTAAAACATCATTCTTAAAATTTCATGCTTAAAAAATTTATCATATAAAATTTTTAAACATCTAAAATTATTCTAAATTTATCGCATAAATTTTTAAAGTTTTAAAATCAGTTTTAACATTATCACATAAATTTTAAAACGACATTTAAAAATTTTCATGTTCAAAAATTTATCATATAGAATTTTTAAACATCTAAAACATTTTAAACTTATCGCATAAATTTAAAGAAACATTTTCAAAAGGGCTTCTAAAACATTTTTAAAAATTATCTCATAACTTTAAAACATTTTATAAGGCAACAAAAAATATTTTAAAATTATCTCATAACTTTAAAACATTTTAAAAGTATTTTAAACAGCATTTCAATGTTTATTAAAATCGCAGTGCTAGATCATTACGCAAACCTAGGCTCTGATACCACTGAAGGGTTTTCTAGGACCCTTAGGGCACAAAAACTCTATTCCCGTCCTAAGTCGGACGGAACATAGACATAAAAATAATAACATGCAGCGGAAGAATAAACAAGTTAATCTAATTAACATGCAGTTAAACAATTTAACTTAGCCCTAAGGTACAAGACCCTTAGCCAAGATCTATGCCGACTCGGGATGGATCTGACCATCCCAAGAAGGATCTAACCTACTGCGATTAAATTAAACTAATGCTTATAAAACACATACCCGGAATCTCAACCCTAGGGCAGGCGAGATGTTCTGCACCGTCTTCCGAGCTGCTCCCCGTCCCACGCCTAGCCGCTCCTCGAACCGCTCCTCGAACTGCTCCGTATCCCGAGGCGAGCAATCCTCGTGTCGACGAGCCAACCACGCGCTGAAGAAAGTTTCAAGCGAGTGAAAGTCTTCGCCAAGATTTCGGATCCGAATCCGAACTCCTTCGTGGCTTTGCTAGAGCCCTTAGGAGTAAGGCAGAAATATAGGGAGATAGAGAATATTAATTTAAGCCTAGATCTGAGTGCGCTCCAACATTTACGAGAGCTGCTCAGATCTGAAGCTTGGGACGACTTTTGAGGAGGGGAGCAGATCCCTATTTATATAGGCGGCTGACTGCTCCGATTTACTCAAAATCCGATGTGGGACTAAATTTGGAGTTAATCAATTCAATTTAGTTTGCCTTTCACAAAGGCTAAACTTCCGTGAATTTTAACTCCCTCACTATTGAGCTTCATGATTGATACAACCTATCAATACGAAGGGTGTTCAACGGTGAACGCATAGGAAAAAACGGCTCGTCAATCCGAGTCCGTTTGATCCTCCAGTTGAGTGTCCAAAATTGAGCCCAAAGGCACAAATTCGCACAAAAGCCAGCCGTCACAAATAAAATAGCCTAGGGTTCAAAACCCTAAGCTGTGGGGCCCACAGAGTGGGCCCCATGAAAGTCAGCCCGCAACCGGGCTCGGGTGCATGTACAGAAGGGCAGCCCGCCCGCTGTATGGGCGGGCCCAGGCCCGCACAGCGGGCCGGGCGCCCGCCCGTAATGCGGGCCTGGGCGCCCCCCCCCCCACTTCACAGGTCAGGGAGCCTGCGCGCTTTGTCCCCTTTTGATTTAATCAGCCCCTTGGGCTGATGTCAACATGGGCTTGGGTTTTATTTATTGTTTTGGCCATAACTCTTGCGTTTGATGTCCGATTTGGACGTCGTTCGAACCTGGGTTTAGACCTGGATATTCCCGTCTTACCCGTGAACTTTTTCTTGTGTTTATATCATTAAATATTTTCTTGAATAATTTAAGACACATTTAATCTCATTTTGCATCATATGCAAATCAGTCCCTATCCTAGCTTAAATTTTCATTTGCATCAAATACAAATGATCTGAGGGCATATCCCTCTACAGTTGCTTCGGCGTACAACGACATTATCAGGCAACCTTACATGACCGCTATTGAAGCTCTCCCTTTGCTGCTATATTAAATGGTGAAGTTCCAGACTCTGCATGGGGTTGGACAGGTGCGAGGTGCCAGAAGCTCTCCCGAAGCTAATACGTCGGCTCCACCAAGCACAAAAATTCCGAGCAAGCCCTGTCGATCGATCTCTTTGACGTTCAGGAGGACTTTGTTCATCAACGGCCAGCTCTAGTGGAGGACGTAGAGGAGGTGCCAGTGGCGGAGGAAGCAGACAAGACTGTGGCTATAGGCACAAAAGATGTCCGCCGAGCTGAAGGTGGTGATAGGCGACCTCCTTAGGGCGAATGCTGATATTTTCGCATGGTCGCCCACAGACATGCCCGAAGTTAACCCAACAGTGATCACCCACGAGCTACATGTAGACTCGGAAGCTCGTCCCATTAGGCAGAAGAAGCAGAGTGCGGGAGGAGAAAAGATGCAGGCAGCAAGCGAGGAGGTGGAGAGGCTCCTTGAGGCCGAATTCATCAGAGAAGTGAACTACCCAGATTAGATCGCCAACATGGTAATGGTAAAGAAGCCCAGCGGTAAATGGCGAATGTACATGGACTTCACCGACCTCAACACGTCATGCCCAAAGGATAGCTTCCCTCTGTCGAGGATCGACCATTTAGTAGACAACGCCTCCGGGTATGAGCTACTGACCTTCGTGGATGCCTTTTCAGGTTACAATCAAATCTAGATTGTGACACACGACGAGGATAAGACATCGTTCGTCACCGACGAGGGACATTCTGCTATACAAAGATGACGTTCGGACTAAAGAACGCCGGGGCGACCTATCAACTGATGGTAAACAAAAATTTTCATCTCCATGTCGAAAGGAATCTCGAAGTGTACATTGACGACATGCTGGTCAAATCAAAGAAGGCCGAGGATCACCTCGTCGATGAAATGCGTTTATATTTTATATATTCACGCACGTCTTCTTCGTGATTTTCCGTTGTTTTCCGTTGTTTTGTATCCACTCTTTTGTGTTTTTTGTATATTTTCACTTTCTTTGTGTTTTTGTACCGTTGCAGGAGATTGTCAGCGCTGGAGACATACAAAGCAGATATCATGAGTCTCCGGAGCAACGGGAGGTGCCACGCGTGATCCTGAGGGCCAAACGTCGAAGAATATCATATTTCAGCCCTCAATCCGATCGGGTGGACAGACACACCCGATCGGTTCGTGCACGCGTATCCGACCCGGACAGGAGCAGCAGTGAAGAAGAGCTCACCTGATCGGTTCAGTGATCGGGTGAAAATGACAGTGCTCTCTATCTTTTGGAGCTGAATTCCAACCGATCGGGTAACATCTCACCCGATCGGTTCATTTGTAGCCGAATTCTCCCAGCTCACGACCCGACGACATCACCCGATCGGTTCAGCGACCGGGCGATGTATCTCCAAAGCTGAAGACCAAGTCGACATCCATCTCACCCGATCGGTTGATGCTTCAACCGATCAGGTGGATGCTTATCTATATATATTGCCCTAGGTTTTCCCAGAAAACGATCCCCATTTTTTAGACTGTCTTTTTGGGATTTTGGCGGCTGCAATTTTATTTTGTCTTGTAAGTTCTCTGATTGTCTTGATACTTTAACATTTCGTTCTTAATACTATTTGCTCCGTATTTCTATTGCTTGATCTTGATTCCAATGGTTAAATTTTGTTGTGTTGCTATTTTTGCAATGAATCATGAGTAGTTTCCCATTCTAGGGCATTGGTGGAAGCCCCTTCGTGGGTTCACCCTAGAACGACCATAGGATTAGAGTTTCGATAGGATTTAGGGATTTAGATAGTTACGCGGGGTGTTTTATTGTCATTGACAGGAGAAAGACCGCCTCTGACAGTTGGGTCGAGGGGAAATAAAATTGGCGTTTGATCCCCTAGCCATAGCTCACACCCCTAGCGTAGACATTGAATCATAGCGCACGGGAACGGCAGGATGAAATGTTGGGAGTAATCGTTGCGAGCTTAGTGCTCCCGGAGTCGGTCAGTTTTAATGGACATGGGAATGCCCACCGTCTGAACTCGGGTAGACATAGCATATCATCCTGGGCATCAGGCCCATAGGACGCTAGGTATCACTCTTAGAGGTAACGTCTCACCACTAAACCCCAAAATCCGATCGTATTCCTATCCGTCGTTTGTAATAGAGAGGACACATGATAGGGTGGAAACCAAAGTCCTAGGTTTCCCTTTTATATCTTACATTCTTCGTAGCTCATTTCGTGACAACCAACCGATCGTCAGGGCTAGCTCACCCACCGGGTGATCCGGTTCCTACTTGTTAACAAGCACAACATACGCCTCCCTAAGTTCGACACCCAAGCTACACTACAACACAGTGTGCTTGCGGTTATAAATATTTATATCTGGTATCCCGATCCTACTGCATACATCGCTAAATCTAGGGGACGTCAAGCTTTATGGCACCGTTGCTGGGGAGGCAACGTGCTTGTTTCTTTTAGGACCCTGTGAACCCCCGAGACTAGTTCACATCCTTACCACGCGATAATTTTCGCATTCTACTCACTTTCTAGTTTTACTTGGACATATTATAAATATTCGTTGTATAGGGTTGGTAGACTATGTCTCCATACCGCCATCGTCATTTCTTATCTCCCCGTTCATACAACTTGTGCTATTAACGTGCTCTCTATCCTTGCAGTCCTCTCTCTCCTTTTCTTACAGATTTTCTGCTCTACAACAAGAATGTCGTGTGCCGTTTCAGGCGATATCTGGGCACATGCACACCACGTCAGCTGTTTGGCCCAGAGTCTTACAGAATCTATGAACACTTCCAGCATCTTATCCTTTCTGTCAGCCGCAGTAGAAAATCAACAAAGGAATCTTGACATCCAGCAACATCCAGACACAACACTGTTTTTCCCTTCCGATGAAGAGGAGCTTATCGACATGCCCAGTACCGATTTTAGTGAGGGGAGCCATACGTCTATGGGGAGACTTGTCTGGAGGAACCTATGTCAGGGTTTGTGGAGTACAGCGAGTAGGAACCTGTCCTTTCCTTGCAGACTTCTACGGAGTACCATGAAACTTGGGACCACGATGGCAGTAGAGGTGGTGGTGAAGAGCCGACTACTATTAAGACTTGCTTTCGTGTCGAAGCATTTTTGCCAGATAGTGGTCACACATTTGAAATGGAACCAGAGTCTTCCTCCATGTGCCTTACACCACCATGCAAAACTTCGCCCCATGAACCCATGGTCGAAGGTGAAGTTTCTGATGTTGACATCTCGGAACTCCAGGAAGAAGCGCTTTCATTGGAAGATGCATAGCTTGAGAAATACACATCGGGGCCACACGAAGTCGAGATGAAGGAGCTGCCCCAGGACTGAAGTATGAGTATTTGGGGGAGGATTCGACGCAGACATTCATAGTGAACTCCTCGCTACCCGAAGACCAAATGACCAAACTACTTGATGTTCTAAAAAATTTAAGAATGTTTTCGGGTATGCAATTGATGACCTGAAGGGAGTGAGCTTGGGGCTTTGCTCACATAGGATATTGCTTGAAGATGAGAAAGCCTCTTCCATCGAGCCACAACGAAGATTGAACCCCATCATGATGGAAGTAGTCAAGAAGGAGATTGTTAGACTCCTCCAAGCCGGGATTATCTACCCTATTTTCGACAGTCGTTGGGTTGGCCCGGTGCATGTTGTGCCCAAGAAGGGAGGAATGACGGTCATTCGTAATGAGAAAAACGAGATTATACCCATGAGGGTCATTTGTAATGAGAAAAACGAGCTTATACCCCACGAGGACCGTCACCGGATATCGGATGAGCATCGATTACCAGAAATTGAACAAGGCCACAAGGAAAGATCACTATCCTATCCCTTTTATTGATCAGATGCTCGAAAGACTGGCCAAGCATAACTACTTCTGCTTTATGGATGGGTACTCTGGCTTTCTGCAAATCCCCATCCACAATGATGACCAGGAAAAGACAACTTTTACTTGTGCATTTGGTACGTATGCTTACAGGAGGATGCCGTTTGGGCTTTGCAACGCTCCGGCTACATTTCAAATATTAATGTCAGCATATTTCTCGGATTACTCCCAGGATATAATGGAGGTCTTCATCGATGATTTTTCCATCTATGAAACGGAGTTCGACTCGTGTCTCCGCAATCTGACCAAAGTCCTGAAAAGGTGCCAAGATAAAGGGCTAGTCATAAATTGGGAAAAATGCCAATTTATGGTCCAAGAAGGAGTCGTATTGGGCACATTATTTCTTCAAGAGGGATTGAGGTGGACAAGGCAAAGGTAGATTTGATCGAGAAGCTTCCGCCTCCACTTAACCTTCGGGGAGTCCGTGGTTTCTTAGGACATGCGGGGTTCTACCGCCGGTTCATATAGGATTTCTCTAAAATTTCTAGGCCCTTGACTCAGCTCCTTGTGAAGGATACACCTTTCGTCTTCAATGACGAGTGTATGGAAGCCTTCCGCCTTTTGAAGCAAGCCCTTATTTCTGCATATGTGATTCAACCGCCTGACTGGAATCTACCCTTCGAGTTGATGTGCGATGCTAGCGACTATGCAGTTGGGGCCATCTTGGGGCAAAGGAAGGACAAAAATCTGCACGGCATATACTATATGAGCAAGACCCTCGACGAGGCCCAAAGAACTATACGACAACGGAGAAGGAATTGTTGGTCGTCATCCATGCCATGGACAAGTTCTGGTCGTATCTTGTGGGTGCCAAGGTAATCGTGCACACCGATCACACTGCCCTCAAATACCTTTTGAGCAAGAAGGAGGCAAGCCGCGCCTCATAAGGTGGATTCTCCTCCTCCAGGAATTCGACTTGGAGATCAAGGATAAGAAAGAAGCGGAGAATGTCGTCGCCGACCACCTTTCCAGGTTGCCTACTCTCAATCTGGATGCCACCCCTATTGATGACTCCCTCCCTGACGAGCATGTTTTCTCTATCTCTTCTGTTTGGACTCCACGGTATGCCGACATCGCCAAATATCTGACATGCGCCATCGTACCCCACAATGTGAGTTATCAGCAAAAGAAGAAATTCTTTCACGAGGTCTGAAAATTCTATTGGGATGACCCTTATCTATACAAGACTTGCAATGATGGGGTGATACGGAGGTGTATTCCCGAAACTGAGGCGACCTCCATAATTTCTCATTGCCATGATCAACAATGTGGAGGCCATGCGAGTGCTTATAAGACCACGGCGAAGATTCTCCAGAGCGGATTCTACTGGCCGACTCTATTTAAGGACACATATGCTTATATCCAGGCCTGTGACAAGTGCCAAAGGATGGGAAACATATCAAAGAGAAACGAAATGTCGCATCATTACATTTTAGAAGTCGAGATCTTCGATGTTTGGGGAGTTGACTTCATGGGGCCGTTTCCTTCATCCTCTGGAAATCAATATATCTTGGTGGCCGTGGATTATGTGTCCAAGTGGGTAGAGGCGAGAGCTAGCCCCACCAATGATTCCCGGGTGGTAGCCAAATTCTTTAAAACAATATTTTCCCAAGATTCGGCGTGCCTCGAGTCCTACTTAGCGACGGAGGGAGCCACTTCATAGAGAAGAAATTCGAAGCTCTTTTGAAGAAGTACGGCATGCCTATAACCCACAGACAAGCGGCCAAGTGGAAGTTTCAAACAGAGAGATAAAGAGCATACTGGAGAAGACTGTGGCTAGCTCTAGGAAGGATTGGTCATCGAAACTTTCAGATGCACTCTGGGCCTGCAGGACTGCATTCAAGACTCCGATCGGCACGACCCCCTACCGACTTGTCTAGGGGAAGGTATGTCATCTGCCTGTGGAACTAGAGCACAAGGCGTTTTGGGCCGTCAAGAATCTGAATATTGACGCCAAGGAGGTAGGAAGCCACTGACAGCTACAACTGAATGAGCTTGATGAGATTCGGCTCAACGCTTACGAAAATGCCTGAATCTACAAAGAGAAGTTGAAGCTGTGGCACGACAAGCGCATTTTGAAGAAAGAATTCAAGGAAGGAGACTTAGTTCTCCTATTCAAATCCAGATTGAGGCTCTTTCCCGGAAAGCTCAAGTCTAGGTGGTCGGGACCCTACCGAGTCACCAAGGTCTTCCCGCATGGAGCACTTGAGATAATGGGAAGAGATGAACCGTTCAAGGTCAATGGGCAGCATTTAAAACATTATGCGATCAGCGAACCCGCAATCTCTCCGGTCGAAATCTTAACGACTGATAGCTCATCTACAAATCCTCCGGATCCGAATTGATCACGAACTAAGGAGTCGAGCTACCGACTATAACCAAGCGCTTCATAGGAGGCAACCCATGCTCTAAACTTATATCGTTTCTCTATTAGGATTAGTCTACCAATTTTTTTGTGAATAAATGCTACCATGGGAACTTTCGTTGGGGAACTTAGATAATTTTTTTGTATCTGTGCAGGCAATTGCCCCCACCTGATCGGTTCATGCGTCAACCGATCGGGTGGCCAATATCTGAAGATGGCCAGTATCAGCACAGAAATCAACCGATCGGGTGGCACATGCGGATGATCGGGTGGCAGACCGGGTGGAGAGTACAGAACTCTCGAGAAATTTGGGGAGCATTCAATCGATTAGGTGAAATCTCACCCGATCGGTTCACCTGTAGCCGCTTTCCAACAAGAAATTTTCGAAATCGACTCACCCGATCGGGTGAAATCTCACCTGATCGGTTCGCCTAACCCTATATATATATATATATATATATATATATATATATATATATATATATATATATATATATATATATAATCCCTCACCCGACCTCATTCACCCGACCTCCAAATTTCAATTTGCACGGTCCATCTCTCCTTCCTCTCAATCGACCCCTTTCCTCACTCCCAATCACCTTTCCCCACTTATTCCCACACTTCCCCCACCATCAAAACCCTCCCATTGACCACATTCACCCGCAAATCACCCTAACCCTAACCCTAACCCCCAATTTTCAAAATTTCAGTTCTTGTTGGTTTAGCGAGCGGCGGCTCCCCAAATCTCTCCATCATACAGCGTGGGATCCATCGGGAGCTTGAACTTGCATCATGTCGGGTAACCTCTTTCCAACCTTTATGTTTCTTTTCTTATGTGCAATGTCTTGAATTTGTGTCTGCCTACTACATCTGTTTTATCATTTATCGTAGACACGCTCTCCCACATTATTGTTCTTCCCCTGCGTCATTACCATGTCTAGGAAGGGTAAAGAGCCAGCATCATCATCATGCAGACACAACCTGCATGGCCCCTTTCCCCCTTCTTACCTTGGCACTAATCCTTCATCTGAAGAACAATCCGCACGTTTGCACGCCCTTCTTCATCGCCCCATGCGATCTACCCTTTTTGCTGATCGCCAGACACTCGAATCTCTCGGACTTTTTAGGGGCATCGCCAAACTTTTCGAATTCATTGGGCGCGATTTCCTTCTGCGTGCTTTTACCCACACACATCGGAATCTCACACTCGAGTTCCTTTCTTCTCTCGAAGTGCAGGATTGGGGATTGCTTTTCGCGCTTTAAACTCTGACTTTACAATGACGTTTGTCGAGCTTAACAATTCGCTAAATTTCTCTCACCTCGATCGTTATGTTGAATGTTCAACTCGTGATCGGTCTGACATCTATTCTTACTTTAGGGACGACGGCGTTTGGCAAAGATTCACCCGGTATCCATCCTTCCCATCGGATGTACTTGCCTCCTACATCATACACCCATGTTACCGCTTCGCCCACTGCCTCTTTGCCAACACCATCTTTTCACACGTGGATGTTTCCACGGTGTCTAGGGACGAGCTTTTCTTTCTGTATGCCATGTCTCATGACATGATCCATGGATATGACCCCTTACCCATCAACACCGGCCATTGGATCATCCACGAAATTTTGTCTGTTTGCCGTGCAACTTTCGGACCAATTTGTTGCGGTGGGATGATCACCCTAATTGTCATTCATTTTTTGAGGCTGCCGTCTGACCTCCAAATTTTACCGGGACGTACCCACATCGATCGCGACTACTTGATCGATATCGGTATGATCACTCCTTTTGGTCACGAACGCGCAGTCTACCTTTATAGTCCTGACAATGCTCCATTTGTCATCCTCCCACCATCATCTCTCGAGCGAATCCCCATTTGCACTTCTCATTTACCGTGTGAATTCTATCCGGATCCTTGGTATTCCTCACTAGTATATTTTTCTCCCTTAGATCCTCCCGATTGGCACCCGTATGCCGGTTCACCTGGTGCCATCATTATCCATCACGATCCACCGATAAATTTCGATGCACCTGAGGTCCAGCCCGCTGCCCCTCCTTCTCATATCGGCACACCTTCTCCATCGTCATCACAATCTTCTTTCGTCCACTATTTCCCACCCACCTAACCATCTCCCTACAATTCTTCCGATAGCAACTCAAATTGATTTTTCCCCCTTGCCATTTATTCTTCATCACCATGATCACACATTTTTGCTAGCATTGTCATGATCAGCTTGGGGGAAATCGATTTTTGTTCATATTGTCGTGTGATGTCGTTGTTGTGTGCCTGTTTATATGTGTTCTTTGGATGGTTTTTATATCTTTTATTTGTGTGTTTCTTTTTCTTTATTTTTTTGTTTCGTTTGTGTGTCTTTCATGTTTTTCAATTTTTTGTGTCGGTGCGTACTTTCCTCCTATTTTCGTTGCCCTCCCGTATTTACTCTTATTGCATTGAGGGCAATGCAAGATGAAGCTTGGGGGAGTCGCACTTTGTGCGTCAGTTGTGTCTTCTTCATCATTTTCGAGTCGTTTTCATTGTGTTTTTCTTTTTCTTTCTTTCTTTTTATTCTCCCTCTTCTAGAGATGACCCCACATGATGAACTGCCACGGAACTACACACACACTTAGCTTAGCTACCATAATCACTTTCACTAACCCTATGAAGCCGAGTCCTATTGCATTTCATGCTTCGTGGGTTCACTTTGCTTTTGTGTGAGTTGTTTGTCGTGACTAGCTAATGGTGTGCTTCTACGTTGTGATTTTGTTTTATATACATGTCCTTGGTTGACCCCTAGACTATCATGCTTCAATTCTGAATATGCGGTATTTTGCCTCACTGTCTGCTTCTCTATGCATGAATAATATACATATATTATGCTTCAATTCGCATGTGTCGGGACTCTACCAATAGGACTAGGATAACCCATTTTGCTTATGCTCTGATTTGCGAGAAAAAATTTCTTTTGCCCAAGTGTTTAGAATTCAATTTCTTTTTTGTTTTACTTGGTGCAAATCCCCTCATCGTGTACCGTTCTCCCACTTGGGAGAGTACACAAAAATATAGCCCAAAATCCAAAAATCCAAAAAAAAATGAAAAAAGGGAGGGAAGAAAATATCCAAAAAGAGAGAAAAAATATGTATAGCCAAAGAATCCGAAAAAAATACAAATACCCAAAACGCAAAAAAATTCCCTTTGTGAATATCATTCCTATCCACCGTGAATAAAGGGAAGGCGAGAATTTGCACCAAATGTTCTACTCCACACCTTCTCAACCTCCTTCGTTTTCAAACACACTTGGCATAGGAATTTTTTAGCGATTATCTAGGCAATAGAGCGGTGATCTCCTAGCTCCTAGCAGTAGAGTCCCCGACATAAGATATGCTTTTTATTCTTATTCTACTCTCATGCATGCTTGAGCTATTATTCACCGCTTATTCGAATTAAATCGATATTTGGGTCATTCCTTGGGTATGTGTATATGGAGCTTTATTGCACAATTTAGACAGTAACACCGTCTGCTAGCTCACGATCTCACACACTCGCGCTTCACCATGTGGACCCACGACACTTGTATGGACTCATATTCCTGGGTTTAGTGATGTGTTTACCGCATGCTTGCTTAGTGTGGTGAGTTAGTTTTTGTTGGCTCTGACGGGTGATCTAGGACTTTGCTTTCTCTTTCTGTTTCTTCTTTTCTATTTTTCCCTCCAAGCTCCTACTCTCACTCGTCTTACTCGAGGACGAGGAAGGGTTCAGCTTGGAGGATTTTGACGTGCGTTTATATTTTATATATTCACGCACGTCTTCTTCGTGATTTTCTGTTGTTTTCCGTTGTTTCGTTTCCACTCTTTTGTGTTTTTGTATCTTTTCACTTTCTTTTTGTTTTTGTGCCGTTGCAGGAGATTGACAGTGCTGGGGACATACAAAGCAGATATCATGAGTCCCTGGAGCAACTGGAGGTTCCACGCACAATCCCGAGGGCTAAACATCGATGAATATCATATTTCAGCCCTCAACCGATCGGGTGGACAGACGCACCCGATCAGTTCATGCATGTGTATCCGACCCGGACAGGAGCAGTAGTGAAGAAGAGCTCACCCGATCGGTTTAGTGATCAGGTGAAAATGACAGTGCTCTCTGTCTTTTAGAGCTGAATTCCAACCGATCGAGTGACATCTCACCCGATCGGTTCATCTGTAGCCGAATTCTCCCAACTCACAACCCGACGACATCACCCGATTGGTTCAACGTCCAGGTGATGTATCTCCAAAGATGAAGACCAAGTCGACATCCGTCTCACCCGATCGGTTGATGCTTCAACCGATCGGGTGAACGCTTATCTATATATATTGCCTTAGGTTTTCCCAGAAAACGATCCCCATTTTTAGACTGTCTTTTTGGGATTTTGGCGGCTGTAATTTTATTTTGTCTTGTAAGTTCTTTGATTGTCTTGATACTTTAACATTTCATTCTTAATACTATTTGCTCCGTATTTCTATTGCTTGATCTTGATTCCAATGGTTAAATTTTGTTGTGTTGCTATTTTTGCAATGAATCGTGAGTAGTTCCCCAATCTAGGGCATTGGTGGAAGCCCCTTCATGGGTTCACCCTAGAACGACCATAGGATTAGGGTTTCGATAGGATTTAGGGATTTAGATGGTTACGCGGGGAGTTTTATTGTCATTGGCGGGAGAAAGACCGCCTCTGACCGTTGGGTCGAGGGGAAATAAAATTGGCATTTGATTCCCTAGCCATAGCTCACACCCCTAGCGTAGACATTGAATCCTAGCGCGTGGGAACGGCAGGATGAAATGTTGGGAGTAATCGTTGCGAGCTTAGTGCTCCCAGAGTCGGTCGGTGTTAATGGACATGGGAATGCCCACCGTCTGAACCCGGGTATACCTAGCGTATCATCATGGGCATCGACCAGAATATCGGGCCCATGGGACGCTAGGTATCACTCTTAGAGGTAACGTCTCACCACTAATCCCTAGAATCCGATTGTATTCATATCAGTCGTTCGTAATAGAGAGGACACATGATAGGGTGGAAACCAAAGTCCTAGGTTTCCCTTTTATAACTTACATTCTTCGTAGCTCATTTCGTGACAACCAACCGATCGTCAGGGCTAGCTCACCCACCGGGTGATCCGGTTCCTACTTGGTAACAAGCACAACACACGCCTCCCTGAGGTCGACCCCCAAGCCACACTACAACACCGTGCACTTTCGGTTATAAATATTTAAATCTGGTATCTTCGATCCTACTGCATACATCGCTAAATCTAGGGGACATCAGTCGACCTTGAGGAGACCTTCCAAAAGGTGCGACACTACAATCTGCGGCTCAACCCAGCCAAATGCATATTAAGCGTCCAGTCTGTGAAGTTCCTCAGCTTCATGATCACCAAGCGAGGGATTCAGGTGAACCCCAACAAGATATCTGCCCTCATCAACATTATCGAGCCAAGGACAATCAGAGACTTACAGAGGCTCAACGGGCGGATCGTCGCACTGGGGAAATTCCTGTCGAAATCCGTCGAGAGGTCCCTCCCGTTCTTAAAGGTCCTGAGGAAGGCCCTCAATATGAGGAAGGGTACGAGGAAGGAGGTCGAGTGGGACGACTCCTGCATCCAAGCCTTTGGTGAGCTAAAAGATTATCTACAAAGCCCGCCGCTGCTCGCAAAGCCGGAGGAAGGAGAGCGGGTCGGCCTCTATCTCACCGCCACCGAAGAGGCCGTCAGCTCGGTCCTAATTAAAGAAGACAGGGGCACCTAGAGGCTAGTCTATTACACCAATCGGGTGCTCTGGGAGGCAGAAACCTGCTACAGCCCCAAAGAGAAGTGCGTCTACTGCTTAATTCTTACGTCAAGGAAGCTTTGACCCTACTTCTAGGCACACACCATTATGGTCTACACCAACTCGTCGCTCAAAAAGAATCTAAAGATGCAGGAGAGATCGGGCCGAATGCTGAATTGGAGCATCGAGCTTAGCAAGTTCGACAACGTCTACAAGCCCAGGGCGGCAATCAAGGGTCAGGCACTGGCTGACTTCGTGGCGGAATGCACGGTCGAAGAGCTTGCTGAGGCTTCACCGAATGATCATCCGGGCGTGGAACAATAGAAGCCTGCTGTCATCGATACCCCCTCAATATCCACCTAATTTGAGGGCGAGCTATTGGTTGTTCACGTTGATGGATCTGCCACAGGGTCGGGAAGCGGAGCCGACATCGTGATAGAGACCCCCCGAAGGAAGCTTGCTGAGTATGCACTCGGCTTCATTTTTTGGCAACCAACAATGTGGCAGAGTACGAGGCTGCCCTCAATGTGCTGAAGCTCTTCCAAGTGCTTGGGGCGATGAATGTGTCGCTGATTAGCAACTCAAGGCTCGTCGTCCAAAAAATACACGGCAGCTTTGAAGCAAGTGAGGACCTGATGAAGCAGTATCTAAAGTGCACCCGGGTCGAGCTCCTAAAGTTCAGAAGAGCAAAGATCCAGCATCTGCCCTGGTCAAACAATCTCCGAGCCAACGCGCTCTCAAAGTTGGCGTCTTCTTCTCCGACCGATATAGGGAAGGTTATCTACGTAGAGAACCTGCTGACTCCAAGAATAGAGGAAGGTGAGCTGTTGTGCGTCGACCAGGAGCCATCTTGGATGAGCCTGATCATAGCCTACTTAGAGACCGGGGCCCTCCCTGAAGACAGGCTAGAAGCACAGAAGATCAAAAGACGGTCCTTGACGTTTGTGATCTTCGATGATGTGCTTTATCAAGAGCACCGAGCGAGATATGATGTCTTGACTTATTTAAAATGCCTTGGGCCCACAATAGCTGAGCAGGTCGTCCGCAAGATACATGAGGGTCTCTACGGGAATCATTACGGCAGCCGCACCATAGCACACAAGGCGATCCGTCAGGGGTATTATTGGCCAACCATACTGGACGAAACTACGAAGTATGTCAAGCGGTGCAGGGAGTGCCAAAGATTCTACAAGAATACAACCACCCCGCCCGTCGACCTGATTCAAATCATCAGCCCAATCATGTTCGCCAAATGCGGCCTCGACATCCTCGGACCATTCCCGATGGTGTCGGGAGGAAGGAAGTTTCTTGTCACCTTCGTCGACTACTTCACCAAATGGATCGAGGCATAACCACTAGCGCTCATCACCTGGAAGGAGATGAAGAACTTTGTCTGGAAGTCTATTATATGTTGCTTCGGGGTACCTCGCTCTATAGTAATGGACAACGAAAAGCAGTTCAATTGTGTGGACTTCAGGCGCTTTTGCTCAGATTGGGGCGTCTATATCCACTTTGCCTTCGAGATGCATCCACAATGCAATGGCATGGCGGAAGTGGCAAAAAAATGCATCCTCTAGCCCCTGAAGTAGAAGGTCAGTAGCACCCACGGATCTTCATCCGATGAGCTACCCGGCATCCTTTGGTCCTATCGCACGACTTACAAAGCTTCAACAGGCGAGAGTCCCTTCATGCTTGCCTACGAGGTGGAGGCCACAGTCCTGGTGGAGGTCGGAGAGGAATCCTTCTGACTCTAATACTTCAACAAAGAAGCCAATCTGGAAGGCCTCGACATCAACATCGAGCTCATCGACGAGGTAAGGGACCATGCTCTAACAAGCCACATCAAGCACAGCCAGAGTATGGCCAGGTACTACAACTCCCACGTAAGTAAGCGGAGATTCAGAGTCGACGACCTCGTACTCAGAGATGCGACTTTCAAACCAGAGATCGGCCGTCGAGGAAAGCTCGCCACAAAATGGGAGGGCCCCTATATAATAACTGACATCGTGGGACCGGTGACCTACATTTTGGTGACGATGGAGGGCGATGAATTAGCTCATCTATAGAACACTGAGCATTTGCTCAAATATTATCAATAAACAATTTTGTATTTGAACATTCCCTCAATGTGTTGTCTTAATTTGAATTTCAGCTCCTCTTCAAGATTAGAGCACCTCCACAAAGGTCGGCTATACGTTCGAGAGCCCAAGCTCTCACTAAGAGACTTAGGAGATGAAGCCACAGGTCTTTGCTCAATCTCTGACATCTCATTATGTTTCGACTTACACACGCTTCGTGTTTTTCTTGCATGTGAGAAATTCTAGGTCAAGATCGGCTTAATCATTGGTAGCATGCTACCTCGTCGCAAGCAGAGATCCGGGGTAGGCTACGCGTTGTGCCCCCGAAAGGTCACCAAGGGCTTGGGACAGGCTACTCGCCTCGACGACCTAGCCCTAAGAGATCCAAGGTAGGCTATGTGTTGCATCCCCGAAAGGTCGTTAAGGGCTTGAGACAGGCTACGCGCCTCGACGACCTGGCCCTAAGAGATTCTGGGCAGGCTACGCACTACGCCCCCGAAAAGCTGCCAAGGGCTTAGGACAGGATACGTGCCTCGACGACCCGGCCCTAAGGGCTATGCGCTGCTCCCCCGAAAGGTCGCCAATGGCTTGACGGGCTACGCGCCTCGACGACCCGGCCCTAAGAGATCCGGGGCAGGCTACACGTTGTGCCCCCGAAAGGTCGCCAAGGGCTTGGGACAGGCTATGCGCCTCGACGACCTGGCCCTAAGAGAACCGGGGCAGGCAACGCACTGTGCCCCTGAAAGGTTGCCAAGGGCTTGGGACATGCTACGTGCCTCGACGACCCGACCCTAAAAGATCCGGGGCAGGCTACGCGTTGTGCCCCCGAAATCAAGGGCTTGGGACAAGCTACTCGCCTCGAAGACCCGACCCTAAGATGTTCGGGGCAGACTACACGTTGCACCCCCAAAAGGTCGCTAAGGGCTTGGGACAGGCTATGCGCCTCGACGACCCGGCCATAAGATATCCACGGCAGGCTACACGCTGCGCCCCCGCAAGATCGCCAAGGGCTTGGGACAGGCTACGCGCCTCGACAACCCACCCCTAAGTGATCCGGGGCAGGCTACACGTTGCGCCCCCGAAAGGTCGCCAAGGGCTTGGGACAGTCTACGCACCTCGACGACCGACACTAAGAGATCCGGGGCAGGCAATGCGCTGCGCCCCTGAAAGGTCGCCAATGGCATGGGACAGTCTACGCACCTCGATGACCCAACCCTAAGAGATCCAGGGCAGGCTACGCGCTACACCCCCAAAAGGTCGCCCAAAGGTAAGAATGTATTACATTAAATGTAAGGATATGTAATGATGCCTACAGGCTACCCCGCCCCCATTACCCCTCCATCAAAGTTCAGCTACCGTGTGCAACCCCCCCAGGTCGGCCCACTACTCGGTCCGGAGCCGACCAAAGCACCCTAGACAAAGGGCAACGCCGATCTAACTTCATTGTCTTTCTGAAAAAGTATCTACTCAACATTCCGCCTTTTCTCGGCCCGAAGCTCACCCACGTCGAATGTTGGGGGCATACATAGGAAAGGATGACGTATGAGGACGACGTACGAGGCAAATGGCTTAGAGAGACAACCAAAAAAACAAAGACGATAAAAGCAGACGATCAAATTGTCTTCGTATTTACACTGTCTCTATAAAAAAGTCATCCGACTTAAAACAACAACAAACTAAGCATGGCCCCAAGATTAGCCATACATTGGCACCCCCGCAATTATACCTGAGCATCTGCCTGTTCACCACCGGCCAGAGCTCCCATTTGTTCGTCACCCGCCGGGATGGAAGCCTCCACCTCGTCATCGGAGACCGTCGACAGCCTGGAAAAGTCAATCTCCATGTTGGGATAAAGCTTCCCAGATCCCTTCTTAATCCTCTTAAAGCTCATCTCCAAGCCCTCTTCGAAGCCCTCGGCCCTGATCTCCATCAGTGCAGGGACGAACTCCTGGAGCTGATACTGGCAGACGGCCTCCGCCTTGATCGCCACAAGGTCGATCTTCTCCAACTCCCCGACATGCCTCTCATGGTCGGCGGCCTTCTTCGAGCTGGCCTCCATCTCCCTAGCAAGGATATTCTCGACAGCGACCCTCTAGACTTCTTCGTCCTTGGCCCTTTGCTCTGCCTCCTCCTTAGTCTTCTCCAGCTCGGAGATCACCGCCTTCTAGGTCGCATAATACTTCCTGAGTTTCATCACCCTGTCCTCCAGGACATTCTGCCTCTCCTCGGCCTCCTTCTTCACGACAACGAGCTCGGTCACCTTCCTCCCAAGAGCCGCCTTGGCCTTGTTCACCACCGGAAAGTGACGTTGGAGGGACACCAACACAACGACCGTCTACACAAGGAATGAGAGACTCATGGCCGCACCTGCAAAAAGACGACAGATCAGGGTGAGCGAATCAGGAGTGGATCACGAAGCTCGGGGTACCTTCAAGCCAGACGTGCTTGGCAATCTATTCGTCTGCAACTAGTCCCTAGAAGCCCTTGCTTTCCTTGGGGATTTCCTCCAGGATACTGGCGTTCTCGTGGTCATCTGCCCCAAGGACCACTTCATTGTTCACTGAGGGATTCAGCGTCCCCCAGTTCGACCTCATAACTAGGTCCTCTGGCATCGAGACTAATACAAACTTCTCCTTCCAGTCTCTTATCTTGCCCTGTAGATTGAGAACGAGAGGCCGACCCCTCCTTGCACAAACATAGTAGTACGCCCCCTTGCGCTTCACCTCGAAGAAATATTGGAATAGCGGCAAGGTCGGACTTATGCCACTGCTAGAGCAAAGGACGAGAAATCCGACCATAGAGCTGATGGAGTTCGGCATCAGTTGGAAGAGAGGGAGTTCGAAGAAGTGTATGACGAGGAGGAGAAAGGGGTGGAGAGGAAACCGGAGCCCAAGGGAAAAGGTCGGGACGTAGACTCCGACCTCGTTATCCCTCGGGGAGCAAACCTGCTCGACGTACTTGGGAAGTCGAACAGTGTAGGGCGGCCTAATAGAGCGGATGAGGGGAATGAAGGAGGTCGACGTGTGGGACACTTCAGCTAGAACCTCCGCTAGGAAGTCCATTGAATCTTCATTACCCCCCAGAGTTTTAACGGCCGACCTAGGCCCTTTCCCATTCTTGGGGCCCCTATAGACCACCAACGTCGAGGCATGGCTAGCTCGACAGCTGGGTTGCCCACCCGCTCCTCCGACCAAGACACCTCCGGCTCCTCCGATCCTACGGTGTGGCCACTCTCCAACTCGCCAAACCACCCCTTGATAAAGGAATTGGAAGTAGAATAAGGGGATGAGACCATGAGAAAGATCGAGGGAATACCTAGAAGAAGAAAGGGTGGACGAAGCTTCGATGGCAACGGAGTAGCGATGGCATGACGACGGCGATGGAAGCTCTCAGAACCAGCGGGGGAAGCGAAAATTTCGATAATGGATGTGGAAAACTCCCTATCGACGTCCCCCATCTCTTTTTATACGGTTGAAAAGCTGATCTCAGCCGTCGGAGGCGAGCCATGTGGCGTGATCCGGGCGAGTCTATCGCATCGACTTCCCCCCACGATCATATCAGCCACGCATCACGCTCCGAACAATTGGATGCCTCAATTCTCCCCCGTCCCCAAATCGTCATAATGACTTTAAAAGATTTGGCGGTCAATTCAAATTAAATTCCACCGACCAACCCTCATCCAATGGAGATACGACACGTCATCTAAGCTGAGCCAGGCTTGCCATTTCGAGCTCGAATGACGGAGGCAATTGTTGCAGCCTTATGGCCGGCCCAAAAAATAAAGGCTCAAATGGTTGAAGCCCAAGCGAACAGCTCACCGACCAGCCTGAATAAGAACAAATCCAAATGGGAAGCTTGCCCCACCACTGGAAAGCTCGCCTTACTAAGCGGGAAGCTCGCCGACAAAGTCAAGAGGAGAGCTCGGCATCTGGCCGAGCTGGAGGCTCGCCAGCCAAGCATAGAGAAAGCTCGCCTACTCACCAAACAAGAAGGATGGATGGAGAAAGACTTGGGATGCCAAGCTCAGACGCCGAGCTCAGCTCTCTCTAGAAGCAACCTCACAAGTGTAAATATCTCTGACATGGTGACGTATAGCCACCTACGCCTCCAATTAATGCCAGAGGTTAAGGACGAGAACTGATGGTCGCCCGTCGTATCTCCATTAATACACAACTATCTCTGACACTCTCTGACATCCAGTTAATGCTAGGAAGATGCGGTGCGATAATATCTCTGACACCCTCGCCGACTCATCGCATCCTCATTAATGCTCTAGTCGAGCTCCAGCTAAGCGAAAGCTACAGCTGATTAGATGGCACTCAACTGACTCTCCCCACTATAAATACCCCCTCTATCCATCAATGAGGGGGTTGGTTAGTTTAAATCATAACTCTCATTCAATACACAAGGTCGGGTATCATCCATATATCTGTGCCTTTCTCACAAGCTCGCCACGCAAAGTCGACCTACTTTAAGATCGGCCTGCGTGTCAGACATATTTTCTAAAGATTCATTCGCTGACTTTTGTTGAGTATTGGTGTTTCATACCAATGTTATTTTGATGATGATCACAACATTATGTTGTCGTTAATGACTCTCTTGTTTTAGTCTTTTAGTTACTTTTCAAGAATATCACTTTTGGAGACTAAACACTTGGTGCAATGATGGACATCAAGCGGAGAAGGAAAGGCTTGGACCTGTCACGTCCCGCTTCCCTAATATGAAAGGCGAGAAGTGAGGAGGTCCGCTCAGACATGGAGCTGTGAAGCTGCAGTCTGATAAGCGTCTATAAAAGTTCAAATAGTAGCAGGTCCTTGCATTGCGACGAAACAACAATAATAATATTGAAGCAGATAAAAGAACATCCACCAACAAAACATCCAACAATTATTTCAACGTCGCAGAAAAGTCACAACAAGTACAAGTCTGAACATAAGGCCTAAAGCATGGCCGAAACTAAAGTAAAGAGAGTCACCGGCTGAGACTAAGGGCAGGTCCGGAATCCTCGAACTGAACGTCAGCAACCTGTCGTCCTCTGCAACTAAGTCAGGCTCAAAACCTGAAATGTGACACCCAAAGAGAAAAGGGCACATGTCAGCAAAAGTCTCCCAAAAGAAAGCGGAGGACTTTTGTGCAAGGATACAAATATAGAAAAAAAACAACTAGCAGTTCTAAAGTAAAGAAGATGACATGACATGAATGCACAGTTTAAACATGAGCATAAATGCAACAATTTAAAGATGAACATGAAAAGTACCATTGGCACGACACGTTGTAGCAAAAGCTACTAAACAATATTCATGATTTTCACGATTAACTTGCATTCACGATGTGCACAGGGTTTACGCCTTACAGCTGAAGTTGCTGATCTGGCATACTTCTACACTGAGTGGTCGCTTAACCCTACCCCCCCCCCCCCCACATGTGTCGAGCTTTGGTTTCCCAAGTACGTGAGCTTGCTTCTGGATCACGAGTCCAGGAAGTGTTTTTCATTATGGACTGACGCCCACCTTCTGGATCACGAGCCAGGAAGTGTTTTTGGCATAGGGTTGTGCCCGCAAAGCAGGTGCCTAGCCTCAATCACTACAATAAGTGTAGCGTGTGCTACTCAATCACGATGAACATTGGATGCATGCAATGACATGGCAATGAACAGATAATTTGCGTACCGTTAATTGAAATTAAACATGGCATGGTAGCATGAATGCAAGCATGATGAAGGTGTCAGATCTAGCTTTGTTATCAAGCTAGATCCAAAAGTGTCGTCTAGGCAGCTATCATTTCACTTCCTAGTCTCTTTTACGCTACTGTACAAAATAGCCTAAGACGTGGCCTGAACAAAAAGCTGACAAGTATCACTTGCCTGAAAAACAACCAAATCACGATTCTGCTCAATCAGTCCGAGTCTACCTATGTGTTCAGTTTGCAACCCAGCCTACAGTCCCAATTTTATTATCTTGATTAGTGAGTTACAAAATAATCGGAAGGTATGATTTTTAAGTTGATTAACATGCAGTGTGGGGTTCCTACGGAGAGAGACTTACCTTAACACGATGCGAGAGCTACTCTGATGTCGGGTAGCGACGTCAGTGGTTGGATTCCGGTTTCACGAACGGTACGGAATGACGGGTTCTCTGTCAATAAAATATGTGCACGAATAAGTTCGTAACGACAGACTAGAATTATTAGACCAATCCTAAAACGTCTAATGACCCGATTTTAATTAAGTTTTCTATCCTAAGATGGGTAACACATCAATATTAACGTTACTAGCATGATATCATCATATTATTAAGTTACTAACATGCTAGTTAAGTTAAGTTGCCAACAATATCATCACCAAAGCAACCTAGACTAATATTTGCTAAGGGACGTAAACAATATATATATACCCTATAGATTAAGAGTGTCAACATCAGTTTATTGGGTCCACGGTTGTTCGTTATCGATGTCCAACCATTATAGTAAACTGAAATTAAAATTTCAGCGAAATATACTAACCGTGGTGAAGCGATGATCCCACGAAGCTACCGGGAGGTCGTGGCGAGTTGTCTATGGCTAGAGGGACATCGACACGCATGGACAGTGGCTATAGGGTGGCTGAACGGGCTCGAGGGAAGGTCGACAACCGTCAGAGGCAGCCGTGCATCGCCGTGGAGCAAAGAAACGTCGCTGCAATGCAAAGAGAAGCCGCTGCCGCGTTGCTAGCAGCCAAGGGAGGCTGTTGCGAAAGACATCGGTCGGATGGCGGGATTCGGTCGGAGTGAGGACCGCCGGAGGGCCGATGGTGGTCTGCGAGTGCGGTGGCACCATCGTGGGAGGGCTGTTGCAAAGAGCAGCTGCTGCTGCTGCTGCTGCTGGGCGTTGCACGGGCGCTGCCGTGCCTTGAGGACGCCGGCGAAGGATCCGGTGGCTGAGGTCACCGGGTTCGGTCGGGGAAGTCCAGCTATGGCCTGAGGTCGGTGAATGTGGGTTGGGTCGAAGGAAAAAGACGATGGGTGAGGAGAAGTCGGCGGCTGCGGGAGTTGTTTTGCGTGATATCAAAAGTTGCCCTAGGGCTCACGGGTATTAAAAGACTTGGATTTGCTATATGGGGCTAAATAGGGGTTCAACTAAGGGAAATAGAAGGGGGTGGAAATAAGGAAAGAGTGAAAATTGAGTGGTGTATAGTAAAAATCTGTTGGGGTTTAATACGTAGTGAGACTCCTCATTTTCTAAACACCAAAGGGATTTTTGGGTAGTTGTGGGAAAAGGGGGGAGAGAGAGAGAGAAAGAGAGAGATAGGGTACGGTTAAGGGGGAAAAGGGTGAGACTAGCTTAGGGAAATATTTCATGTGCAACTTAGGCTTAAACGTTAATTAATGGGGAAATCTAGTGTGCAAGTGGGTCAAACGGTACCCGATAATTATGAGAAAAATACTGGGGCGACCGTGTCGACGAGAGAAACGAAACTAAGAAGACTGATCACGAGTTTGACGACGAGAAACGAAACTAAGAATAAAAAGGTCTCACGACAAAAGTGGAAATCACGACGCCTCTTCAAACAAAGTCAAATTGTGGGGGGAACAACCCGTGTAATGACGTTCCAAAATAATTCCACAATTTAACACTCTTCGAGAGGGTCACAACGGCATATTACATCAAAGGGTTCAGATACAAGAAACGTCCAAAATAAATACGTGTACGAACAAGGGTACGTGCACGAAAGCGTACAATCGAAAACAGACCGTGACATCCTACCCACCTTATGAATAAAGTCCGTCCTCGGACTTTCTAACTATAAATATATCTAGTCACTCTAGTAGCTACCCCAATCATATCACATTATAATTCAAACCAGATATAGTCACTCCAAGTGCTAATATTGCACTAGATGGTCAAACATTAATACATCATACGTGTATACACATGCACTTTCTATACTTATACCTATCATAGACAGTCAAATTCATACACATACTTCAATCATTTATGTAGTCACGTACATCCCCTATGTAGCTATCACACACTGTCACATAACCAAGTCTATCATATTTACATGAAAATAATTTCACACTATCAAATACCATCGTAAATCTACACATATAGATAACTACCTATGTACAAACAAACATAGATATACTAATTCCTATCTCTCCTAGTATACACCAACATATCAATACATGTAATCGCACCACATAATATTAAATCAGGCTTACTATATCTAATATACATTCACCACTACTATAATTTCACAAAGATATAGTTATTCAAATGCATGCAAATATTCCACCATATATATTCACATCACACACAATCCTATAACTATATTCAAGACACGCCACACATACCATAGTTACAAATACCTATAACTAAGCACATACTTACTCGCGCACGGTGCACGCCCGTACACGCTAACATATCATTCATACATACCACTCATACCACCATATACTTAGCATAACTGCACACCTAGTTCATCTAGCACATATACATTCAACATGTAAGTCCTTAGTAATTAACTATACCACAAGACCAACACCAATAATTATACTATGGTATAGCCACCCACAATCATGTGCGTAACACCACCAGACACAACCAATCCTATCACTATACATACATCACCCATTACTACATTCATAGTACTACACGCAATCCACAGACATATGTAACAATATACTTAGTATACTCACTCAAGCTTGAGTGAGACTCCAAAAACCCACATCAGAAAACTCTATATACATAACACGGTATCCATACATATACCAATACCACTCCAATATGTATACATCCGCCAACATAACCACATACATACCATAATATCTATCACTATATTTAGTCAAGTATAGCCCACGTAATTCATTCACTTTACATACCATCTATTCTATAATGGAGAGCAGTTTTTGAATCTTTGTCCTACGTGGACACCTTTGTCCTACGTGGACAAGCAAAAGATGACTAGGACAAAAAAAGTGATGACTAGGACAAACAACATTTGAGTTTGGGGGGAAAACGTTCGAATTTTAGGGGGAAAAAATTTGGATGGCTTTTGTTTTTCTTGGGAAATAGAGAAAGTTTGAAACAACCGTGTGGAGGGGAGTTTCAAAATTTTGAAACTTTGAAAACTAGAGATTGCTGGCCAATATCCTGACAAAAAGAGAGGGAAAAGAGATCTGGCACCTCAACAGCTCAACCGCAATCTCCCTCTAGCATCTCACTCTTCTTCCATTCTCTCTCTCTCTAGCCTCAACACCTCAAACGCCACCGGCAGTAGCCCCAGTCCGAAGCTCCCCCTGCTGAGCATGGCCTCTTCACTTCTACAGCTCCCCTATTTCCCAGTTTCAATTTGTTTACAGAGAAAGCATTTGCAGCAAAAGCTATCTCAAGCTGTTCTTGGTATTCTTTGTTTCATGTAGAATTTTTTGTGCTTTTTGATGCCTTCATTTTTGTTAGCACCTCCCAGCGCTTCAAAGACCAAGAAAGCAGAGTTCGATTCGGAAGAGGAAGCAAAGCCTCTGTTCCAAGCCCGCAAGATATTCGTCAAAATATCTAGCTGAAATGAATGAGATTGGCGTGCATTTTTTGGGAAATTTTGAAAATTATGGGTTTACAGACCAATTGCATCTGAAGAATTCTTATTTTTAAAATTCTGGAGCCCAGCCGAACAATTACATATCAAATTCTTACCCAAATTTTTAATTTTGATGTTTACAGAGAAATCGCAGCTGCAAGATAAAGATTTGGATGAAATATTTGAGAAGGAATTCAAAATTTTGTATTATAGAATGTAATTCGATGGCCAATATCACCATGCACAAGTCCTAAATATTATACAACCCCACTCTATCTTTTTCCCATCGACTCACCATGCACAGGTCCTAAATATATATGTATATCTCTCTTCCTCTCTCTGCGCATAAGCAAAACTTTCTTCCCTAAAAAAGGGAATTCTCTGTGTCTTTGCTGCTTGAGAGGAGGAAGCTCTGATCTTTCTTTATTTTGGTGAGTTTAATTTTGTTTTAATTGCAATTTTCGGAGCATATATATTGATATATTGGTGTTATTTTTTGGGAGAACTTCTCAACTCTGTAATTCGATTGGTGTTTAGCTTTTGATTTTGTCTTAAAAAGTTTTATTTTTGAATTTTGGGATGCAGGAATTATTAGTTTGAAGTACGTCATAATCTCCTCGCCTTCCCTGAATCAAAGCTTCAAGTACGTCGTACTCTCCTCAAACGATTTTATGTCGACGTTAAATATTTTTCTATGAAATTAATGATTTGTGTGTCGCTGCGTTTTTGGTTTTATTTAGGAGCTTGATGGACCGGAAGCCAGAATTGCCTACTATTTTGATGTCATCGCCAGGACGAGCACTGGCGGTCTGGTGACTGCAATGCTTACGACTCCTAACGAGGATAAAAGGCCACTGTTCAAAGCAGCAAAATCAATGAGTTCTTTCTGGCGAACAGCCCCAAGATCTTCCCTCAAAAACAGTGAATTTTGTTTTGTTTTCTGACGATTAATGTTGGGTTTATTTGCTTTGGCTAACGGATTAATATTTTCCTCTTCATGCAGTTGTGGGATTTTATTTGGTTACGTACAGTCATTGTGACTAAATACGATGGGAAGTTCTTGCACTCTAAAGTGCGAGCGTTGCTTGGTGACACAAATTTTGTTTCAACCATGCCCAGCCTTTGCATGCATCTCAACCAGTGTTCGACGTCGAGTCAGATCACATGAGCACCTTTCCTGGCATCTCAACCTGCTTTCCTGCCATGATGCTGTATTCTTAATCATTCAGGTAAAAACAAATCAAACATATCGTTTATTTGTTGTTTTTAATTTTTTGTGCATAATACAATTTGGGAGGCACCACTCCTTTTTCTCGATGTCAGATTCCTTGATCTTTTGATTTGGATTCTACTTTAGCTATATCTTTCCTTAAACTGTTGATTAGCCCACGAAGGAAGCTTGAAATGAGACTGTTGTAGGATTTTTCTTTTCAAAATTCAGCTTGACTTGCTTGCTTCTCTTATGAAGAGAACAAAATATGATAGCAAATTCAATTAGTTAGAGAATTTGAATATGGGAAAGATGTCTGTTTTGTTGTTGTTGTTAGATGAGATGACAATGGATTTACACTCCTCATACACTTTTTCTGCACACCACATGTTTGTGCAAATACTCAAAAGAACAACATTACAATCCAAACTGAGAATTGCATCAACATAACATTATCTCAAGAATAAACTAAGAATTACATGGAGCTGTCATTTCTGCCGGGATCTCCACAAGAATTGTTAAAAATCTTAATTATTACATCTTGCATTACATTAGTCTTTGGTTTTGCAATATAATGCAATGATAATTTGTTTCTGAATGGCAATTAACAGAAAGACAATTGACAGAAAGGCAATTATTAGTTTGAAGCAAGCTGGTTGAAGCAGTTTTATACATTATTGTTTAGATTACGTTGCATTATCCCAATTCTACTCATGAACTGGAGTAGCCTCACTAAGCATATATCATCTGAGCAAATTAGATGACATCAACATCAGCAAAATGTGCCCATGTACAGTTTATTTGAAAGGTCGTTCATGTTTTACCATTGTAAAGAATTGTATGTCATGAAGCAATGCATTGTATGTAAAGAATTTATCTGGAATTGTGGTAAATTGTATGTATCTGTAGCCAAGAGGTATGTAAATTTGACATTTATTTATTGGTGTGTAAAAATGAATTGTTACACAAATTTCCCCTTATTTGGTACATAAATTTTTGTTAATTTTGGTTCATACATGTATTTAATTTTGATGTTCGATTTACAGGCTTGAAGATTTCTGATCTTGATCTCCAATGGCCCAACCGCAAGCAGAATCTTTGTAAACAGTAAGAAATCCATCTGTTGTTTATCGTCTAAAGCTTCCAAGAAATTTTCTATATTTATCCACGGGTTTATACACAACTGTTGATTGACAGATGTTACTGCAAATATTTATTGATGTGAACCAAAAAATAAATGGGTTCCTTTTAAACAAGTTAGGTCTTGGTTAATATTCATGCATACCATCACCGGCAGAGTTCCATTGATGTGGTACACAAATATTTGTTAATAAATTTGTTTTAATTTTGGTTCATACATGTATTTAATTTTTGTTAATAAATCTTTGTATTCCATTGATGTAGGGCTTTGTGCTGTGTTCACAAAAAACATTACTGCACGTATTTGTTTTGCCTTCCATTTTTTGATTAGCCTTCCATTTTTTTCACGTACATGTTTGTTGATTTCAAATTAGGGCGCAAGAAAGGTTCAATCTTTTCTATCAATACTTCCCCTAAAAATGAATTGTTGGTTATATGATATTTATTTATTGGTTAAATGAATTATTAGATTTTCTTTTGTTGTTTTTCTTTGTATTTCATTGTGGTGCTTTGTAATGTGTTCACAAAAAACATTACTTCGTGTATCTGTTTTGCCTTCCATTTTTTGATTAGCCTCCATTTTTTGCACGTACATTCAATATTTGATTAGCCTTCCATTATTTTCATGTTCCCAAAAGTACAGACCCATGTATTATGCCATTACCCTTCCATTTTTTAACATGACATATATAGAACCATGGAACCAAAACCAATGAAAATGATGAATTATAATAAACACTTTCGTTTCGATATGTTGCTTCAATTTTGTGTAACTATTTTATTTTTATTTTATTTTTCCTTGAAGGGGTTTACACGAAAGGGGAGAGAAGAGGCGAATTGTGTTTCTTTCATTTTATTTATTTTTTCCTCTTTTCCTTCTAAAAGGGTACCTGTTGCAATGGGTCTATGAAGAAGAAGAGGACGAGGGAGATGCATCTATGTAATTTGGTACACATCTAAAAAAGCAATCCTTATAAATAACAATTAACTCTACTAACCAAAAAGTGGCTTTTTGAATAGATTATATGGATTTAGTTACTTTTTTGGATGGTGGTAGTTATTTCCATAACAAGTAACAGATGATGAACAATTTCTATTAATTTACCCACAAAGTAACATGCAACGTAATTAACTATTTGTACATAACAGTATATCATGCCAGTAACATATTAAGCTATCAGTCATATATGTTTCCTTAAGGTTTAACAGATACATACAAGTTAATATTAATCATATATCCATGAGTTAACTACGTTATTAATTGGAATATAATAGTTCACATCTACAAGTTATTATTTATCAAATAGCCAGGAGATAACTAAGTTATTAATTTGAATATAATAGTTCCCATAGCATTCACACATCATACACTGAACATCATACACTGTTAGGTGAGAACATACCAAACAACAACAATAATTTGACAGAAATCAGCCTTGGCAAATGCCGTGGTATGAATGATGAAGGTATCTGTGAGCTTATGAGCAACTGCAGTGATCTAATAATGATTGATCTCACATGTTGCCATCTTCTTACGAACAAAACTCTTTCTGCGATATCAACCCACTGTAAAAATACTGAATGCCTCCGATTAGAGTCATGCCCTCAAATCACTGAAAAAGGGATTGATCAGATTGGCACCTTTTGTACCGATCTTAAGGAGATTGATCTAACTGATTGTAACATCAATGATGCAGGTACATTATAGTTTCTACAAAATTTTCATAATCTTTCACACTATGTATTGCTCTCTGAATGTTTTGTCCATTTTTTTGCAGCAATGAAGCATTTATCTAAATGTTCAAAGCTGATGGTATTAAAAATGGGCCTTTGCTCCAGCATCACAAATGAAGGAATAGCTTATATTGGCCAGAGCTGCAGAAATCTCCAAGATTTAGATCTCTACCAGTAATTTTCTTTGAATGTGTCCTATCTTCAATTTTATGTCCCTCTATGACATCTTGCTAATACTTTCTAAATCAATTAACAGCTGCACGGGAGTCAACGATGATGGATTAGGTTCCTTAGCCACTGGCTGCAAGAAGCTGAAGAAGCTAAACGTGTGCTACTGCAATGAGATCACTGACCAAGGGGAGAGGCTTGAGTGGATTGTCCACCCAACGTAGAACAAGCTTTGAATAGATGTTGTCAGATATGGTCTCAAGAAAAGTTTCTGATGCCCCATTAATCTATATCATGGTTTGCACATTGTATTGGTGACTTCCGTGAAGTTTGATGGGTGTTTGTTGGAAATTAGTCGTTGAGAACATTTAAATTTAAATATGTGTTTACCATTGAATAAAATTCTTAGTGACATCCCTTATTTTATTAAAGCTTAGGCTGGATATATTACAGAAGGCCAAGTTTAGCTTGGGAAGAAGGCCGAGGTCATACATAAATGATTTGTTGTATAATCGTTTAACTTTGACCCTAAGTGGAATATGTATGGACAAACTAAATTTTTAAACTTTGACCCTAAGTGGAATATGTATGGACACACTAAATTTTTGTTAGGAATGATGTGGTTAGGCCCGCACCGAAGGCGCCCGAATTTTTGTGCACTAAACTGTTGTTATTTTAATGTTTGACAGAGAATATTATATGTCCCAAAATTTTGGAGGGAACAATGATTTTTTGGGGAACAAAAATTTTGCGGGGGAAAATCTTAATTGAACCGTGCCCGTGGGCACGGGTTATGACTAGTAATATTACAAATATCAGCACACGTATAATTATAATACACTCCCTAATACATGCATTCATCGTATAGTCACATACATGTAATATATATTCACACCATAGCCATCTACCTATAATTAGTATACCAATACATCTACTTATCCATTCATAGTTTAAGACATAACATAATCGTGTATACTTCACGGTATACACGCACACGCATAACATTCCGTAAGAGCAAGCGATATCAGACAAAATTATAACCCTATTATCATCCGTATATCACCCATATACTCATGCAGCAAATACATAACTACTTACGTCTAAGCACAATACATATCTACGTACGAGCACACACTCATACGTACTAACATAAAGATCATTTAGTAGGCCTATGATCACTCCGTATTTTACACCCTTTTTTCTGCATGTTTGCATGCCACTTTGATCGCTCATATCGCGTTTTTCGCTATTATTCGACAATATTGCGATGCTTTTCACGATTTCTTGTTTTTGTCGTATTTCAGGAGATATGGAGCGATTCGGAGTGATTTTGAGATCAAGAGGATTTGCACCCACTCCGGAGTGTCACCCAAAGCTCTTTTGAGGGCTATTCGGCGATGGAAGACGAGTGGAAGAAGAAGGAACCTCGTAGGAGTGACGAGGAGGCGAAAAGATGAAGATTGGGCATTTGCAGCATCTCACTCGGCCGACTGAACCACTCACTAGGCCGAGCAAGAAGACCGCTCGGCCGACCAGACCGGACACGCTCCAACAGAAGGAATTGGGGGTGCACTCGGCCGAGGGACGATATCCCACTCGGTCGAGTATGAAGATCGCATCACCCGAGTGGCATGGAAATTTCACCATCAAAAAAGGCCGACTTACTGGAAATATACAGGCTTTTGACTGTTCCGACTCGGCCGAGCAAGAAAAGCCCCTCGGTGGAGTGAGTAAAGCCACTCGGCCGAGTCACTTCCGAAGATAGACCCCCGAAAAGGCCCAACTTACTGTAATTGTACAGGGTTTGTCACTCGGCCGAGTGAGCCGCCCCGCCTGCTGCGTAAATTGCGATTTCTGGGCTGCGCAGGGGCATTTTTGTCACGATTTTTTGGGCGATTTTGTTGGGTATTTAAACCCAGTTTTTTCCCTAGTTTAGGAGAACTTTTTGATACTTTTTGCAGCCTTTTTAGATAGCTTTTTAGATAATTAGATTTAGGCTTTTTGGAGAGATTAGAAAGGGGACTTTTGTTGGATGCTATTGGATTCTCATGGTTTGTCTCTTTTCTCATCAAAAACTCTATTTTTGTTGATAATTTCTCTATTGCAATGAATTGTGTTGATTTTGTTATTGAATTTCTTATGAATTGCATGATGATTAATGAGTAGTTTTATTGTCCTATGGCATAGGGATGAACCCTATGAACCCTATTTCTGAATTGTGATGAATTGGAGAAATTCTTGCTAGAATTGATTAGGGTTAGGTTAGGATTGATAAATTACGGGTAGCTATGGATTCATATCGATTGGGATTTGCAAGAGATTGGGTCCCAATTGATAGGAAGCCCTAGAAATTCGATTTAGATTTACGATTGGACTTTTCTAGAATTGGTTTGCAAGAGATTGGATCAAGGCTAGGGTTTTCAATCGTAATTCTATACCAATACCCGTTTGCAAGAGATTGGACGGGTAGGAACTATCTCAACCTAGGTCGTAGCTCGAGTTTGCACGAGAGTGGGCTCGAGATACGATTGAACGATGATGTCGATCCTAATGCTAGCGTCTTAGGCTAGGGTTTGCAAGAGATTGGGCCCTATCCTAGGTTCGCTATAGACCGACAATACCGCGAGAGCGTGAGCTTGGTTCTACATTTAGTTGCGACTAGTTCACCTAAAATTCAAGTCTAGCAATGACGTAACCCACGAATCACAACGATGATATACGGTCTGTAGCGGGGATTCCCTATCCCTAGGCGCTTTATTTTATTGATATTTCCATCGACATTCGAACGATTGTAACAATTTTACCGCAAATTATTCTTGACCATTTTGATAGCTAGGTGATTAGAAGAAGACACTGTCATTATTCCTCCCTGAGTTCGATACCCGCTCGCCACTACACCGTGCGCTTGCGGTAAGACTACGAGTCGCTTATCCCGGGTGCGTGTGCATACCGGAGCGCGATCAAGTTTTTGGCGACGTTGCCGGGGAGGCGACAGTGTTTTATTCTCTTTACTTAGTGTCTTCTTTTTCTTTTATTACTTTTATCTTTTTACTCCTTATTCGTGCTAACAATTCCTTTGAAACTCTGTTTTCCTTTGCATGTACACGAGATCTACGGCGAACCCCGAGGAAATATTATTTGATCCGGAGATCGAACGTACCATGAGGAGGATCAGAGCCGAGAGAAGGCACGCTACGGAGGACAATTGTATGAACCGTACGGAGACACCGAAGGAGCTAGCCGCACGTATGGAGAGGATCATATCCATTAGAGATAGGCTTCGGCCTAAGACTTCTTCCACCACATCATCCATCGCCATGTCGGAACTAGCGGCGGACAAGAATTTTGAGCTAAAGACGGGATTGGTAGTATTGGTGCAACAAGACCCGTTTCATGGGAATGCCCATGAGAATTCGCATTATCACATCCAGCTTTTCTTGTCCAAATGCGCCACCTTCCAAATGCCGGGCGTTTCTGTTGATGCAATCCGACTGTGACTCTTCCCCTTCACACTCAAAGATAAAGCTTTATATTGGTTGAGGACGCAAGCGGAAGGTACATTCACCACTTGGGATGAGTTGGCGAGCGCCTTCGTTGACAAATTCTACCCGCCTTCCAAGACGGTGAAGATACGGAGTGCTCTCATGTCCTTTAAGCAAGGACCGTAGGAGACCCTCTATGAAGCATGGGATCGCTTCAAGGACTTACAACATCAATGCCCCCATCATAGTATAGAAGATTGGGAGCTTGTTCACAGTTTCTACAATGGACTCCAACCGGGCACGAAGCAAATTATTGACGCAACCGCCAATGGAGCCATACTATCAAAGACCCCGGATGAAGCTACGGCCTTATTAGAGGAGATGACCTCTAATAACCAACAATGGGGGGACGAGCGAGGACATTCTTCGTCCTCTTTGAAGCTCACTAGCATATATGAGGCCAAGGCCGTAGCGGAGCTTTCAAGCAAATTTGACTCTCTCCACAAGGTAGTGGAGAGATTGGAGAAATATATCACCGAGCCACATGGAGCACCCTCTACATCTACGCCGATAAACAATATGAGTGATTGGCAAGACCAATCCCAAGCCATGTATGTAGGAGGGGACAATGGAGAGTGAGCTTTGGAGCAAGTACAATATGTCGCGGGGAACTCCGGATATTGGGCCAACCCGGCTGCTAGAAACCATCCGGGCTTTTCATATGCAAACAATGATGGTGTGACGTGCGTTTATATTTCATATATTTGTGCACGTTTTCTTCCGTGTTTTTCCGTTATTTAACGCCGTCTTGTATTCGTTTTCTCGTGTTTTCTTGTTTTCTTTCACTTTTCCTTGTTTTTGTATATTTGCAGGAATTTACAGCATTTGGTACATAAAACTACGATATTATGAGTCCCCGGAGCAACGGGAGGGGTCACGCATGATCCAGGGGGTCAAACGACCAAGATTGCCACTTTTCAGCCCCCACCTGATCGGTTGGACGCAGCCAACCGATCGGGTGGTGCACGCGTGCATGACCCGGACTGAAGTTGGAGCGAAGTGTAAAGTCAACCGACCGGTTCGCCGACCGGTTCATCCCAACAGAGTTCTCGTGAATTTGGAGCTTGATGCTTGGTTGTTTCATTTGACTTGGTTGCATGGCATGTGTTCGATGAAATGCATCAATGGGGATTTCTAGCAATCTGGGTCCAATTCGTATGGCAACACACTAGATGTGTTGGGGATTGGGGTCCGGTGCTTGTCCTGTCAAGATCCGCTTTGATGTATTGCTAGAAATCACATTTGACCTATTTGGCCATTAGGGTTACGCGGGGGTGTTTCATTGTCATTGGCGGGAGAAAGACCGCCTCTGACCGTCGGGCCAAGGGGGAATAAACTTGGCGGTTGACTCCCTAGCCATAGCTCATGCCCCGAGCGTTGACATCGAGTCCTCGCGCGTGGGAGCGGCTTGGATGAAGTGTTGGGAGATATCATTGTGGCCTTAATGCTCCCGGTTGCGGAAGGTGTTAATGGACATGGGAATGCCCACCGTCCGGAACCGGGTAGGCCTAGCGTGCTTGGCACCGACCGGAATATCGGGCCATGGACGCTAGGTACCACCTTTTGGGGCAATGTCTCACCCTGGGTCAAGTCAAATGCCAAGTGTCATGAGTGCTCTAGCCCGTGTTAGCGGGGATTCATTTCGTGTCTTTTTATTTCTTCTCTATATTTCTACACTTCACCCATATCATCCGCGTAGCTAGCACACAACCTAGGCGAGGCTAGTAGCCACTCAAGCCATCCACCTCCCTGAGTTCGATAAACCCGCACCCTACACTAACCGTGCACTTGCGGTAAAACGACACCGCGCCCATACCGTAAACGGGGCGCCGGTCAAGTTTTTGGCGCCGTTGCCGGGGAGGCGTTCGGTTTGATATTAGCTTAGCTTGGGTTCGTTAGACTACGCATAAAAACACAAAAAAAATATTTTTAAAAAAAATTTTCAATAACCAAGAAATTTTCCCCCCACCATTTTATTATCTTTTTGTTATTTTCTTGTACTATTGACGCTCCTCTCTAGTTTTCTTATTTTTGTTGTCCATGTATCTTTGGTGTAACCATGTGGAGATCAAATTTTGATGCTCAGATGAGAGGATACGATCCTTATTCGGTTGTGGTTTGTGAGACTTGTGGGATGGCGGGGCATGTGTATTATGATTGCCCATTTACGCTCGAGAGCCTCCCCCCACTCCAAGGCCAAACATTTTCCCACAACCTTAGCCCAAACACCTCCCATCCATTTCCTCAATCTTATACCCCTCCACAAACGCAAGAAGAATCAAGCCTCGTGTCTCTCCTTGAAAGTGCCATGTTTAACCAAGGCCAAATATTACAAAACTTAATGGTACCAATCACCGAGCCGACACCGAGGAGAGGGGATGAAGGAGAGGATATACCCACTTTCATGGTTGAGACCACCATGCCATCGGCCACCATAGACACATCTCAAGCAGATACCCCATTTTTCCATCACTACCACTTGGATGACGAAGCATTTTTTGATGATGATAGTGAGGATGGGGAGATTTATCTAGGATCTGTGGGAGAGATTTCTTGTCTTGATTTGGATACCCCACATGATTCCTATGAGAGCACTGTGGAGTTTACAGAGATTATGCATACCGGCGAGGAGGATGTGAGTAAGGACGAGGACACCACGACCACATACGAGGGGTCCGCTCCACATCCACCTCCAGAGCCATCTCTGTCACAGCTTCCTCCTTGGTCGGTGGTCAACCATGAGGATGTCATTCAGGACATCGGGCAGATGGAGGAGCATGAGCATATCGTCGAGGAGGATGTGCATGAGGGCTTGGATACGATCATCCACTTCATGGAGCCCGAGCCACATCTACCTTTACCGTCACGCTCCACTTCTTCTGCGGCTGAGCATCTACTTGAGCATATTGCCCCTATTCAGGGAGATTTTCATACTCACTCTCACTCCACATTTGAGTCTCGCTTTTCACGTCCTATTTCTTTAGACTCATATATTTTTGACACGCCATATCTCTCGCAGGACACAGGATCTACTTCCCTTGAGGTATGTTGCGGTGTGTCACCACCTGGAGAGCCACTTCTCATGGACAGCGAGGATTTGGTCGTCGCTAGTACAGAGGATAGCGAGCCATTCTCAGGGAGTATTCGTCACCCTTTTATTATTTTTCCATCTTATGTTGACGACTATCTCTGGGATACATTTATTTTGGGAAATAATTTCTTGCCATGGGCTAATGCACCTCGTCCTTTGCAGGTCATAGGTAGATACCTACTAAGGATGCTTGGAGGTGCATTGCTTGGGTCCATTGGCACACGTGGCACAGCGCTTCTGGCGGAGCCACAGAAGGAGCAATTAGAGCAGCTACCTGCCCCACTTCAGATCTTGGATCCGCCTATGCTCAGGTGTATCATAATCCAATAGTGTAAAAATTTACAGCTTTCTAGTTTAGATTTGAATAATCTCGTTTCCTCTCATTAGCGAGGGGAGCGTATCTAGGATTTGCTTTTGCATCATAACAACCCTTCATGTCATGCCCTTCTATCATTTCACCCTCATCCTCTTCCGAGGAGAATGAGCCACCGTCTCTCCTGCATTTTGATTTCTTTCTTTTCTTTTCCGATCTTCCCCTTGCATATTTCTGCATCACATTGATCATATCGTTTCGCTGGCATTGTCATGTTCAGCTTGGGGGAAATCGATTTGTGTGCATGTTTTCACGTGTCGTTGTTGTGTGTCTGTGTCTAGGTGTTCTTTTGTCATGTTTTATATCTTTTATTTGAGTGTTTATTTTTCTTTATTTTTTAGTTTCGCTCGTGTGTTTTTCGTGTTTTTCATTTTTTGTGTCGGTGCGTAACTCCCCCCCCCATTTTTATTGCCCTCCCGTATTCACTACTATTGCATTGAGGACAATGCAAGTTTTAGCTTGGGGGAGTCGCACTTCATGCGTCATTTGTCTCTTTTTCTTCGCTATTTGAGTCGTTTTTCTCCGTCTTTTTCTTTTTCTTTTTCTTTTCTTCTTTTTTTCTCTCTCTCCTAGAGATGACCACATATGATGAATTGCCACAAAATCACACACACACCTAGCACGGCTTCGATAATCACATTCACTAACCTCAGGAAGCCGAGTCCTCTTGCATTTCATGCATCGTGGGTCCACTTAGCTTTCTTATGAGTCGTGTGTCGTGACTATCATTTGGTGTGCTTCTACCTTGTGATTATGTTTTATATACATATTCTTGGTTGACCCCTAGATTATCATGTTTCGATTTGAATATGCGGTATTTGCTTCTACTATCTGCTTATATATGCATGCTATATTTATATCGTATATTTTAATTCGCATGTGTCGGGATTCCACAAACAAGGACTAGGATAACCCATTTAGCCTATGCTCTGATTAGCGAGAAATATCTCCTTTGCCCAAGTGTTTAGAATCCGATTTCATTTTTATTTTACTTGGTGCAAATCCCCTCGTCGTGTACCGTTCTCCCACTTGGGAGAGTACACATGTAAATATCCCAATACCCAAAAATTCAAAAAAGGAGAGAAAAGAAAAACCCAAAAAAAAGAAAAGAGAAAAAAATATGTATATCCAAAAGGCAAAAAAAATACAAATACCCAAAACCCAAAAAAATTCCCGTGTGAATATTTTTTTCCTACTTGCCGAGAATAAAGGGAAGGCGAGAATTTGCACCGAGTGTCCTACTCCACATCATCTCAACCCCCATCGTTTTCGAAAACACTTGGCTTAGGAACTTTTTAGCTATTATCTAGGCTATAGTGTGGTGATTTCCTAGTCCCTAGCTGTGGAATCCCCAATGCATGATACGCTTCTATTCTTATACTCTTCTCATGCATGCTTGAGCAAATATTCACCGTAATTTCAAATCGAATCGATATTTGGGTCTTTCTTTGGGTATGTGTATATGGAGCCTTATTGCACAATGTAGATAGTGACACCATCTGCTAGCACACGACCACACTCACTCGCGCTTCACTGCGTGGGCCCACGACACTTGTTTGGACTCACATTCCTTGGTTTAGTGTTGTGTTTTGTCGTATGCTTGCTTAGTGTTGCGTGTTTGATTTTGTTGGCCCTTACGGGCGATTTAGGATT
This sequence comes from Scilla litardierei, assembly GCA_030789695.1. Lineage (NCBI taxonomy): Eukaryota > Viridiplantae > Streptophyta > Magnoliopsida > Asparagales > Asparagaceae > Scilla > Scilla litardierei. The sequence goes on along the minus strand of CM061133.1, from coordinate 142,055,137 downwards.
AGAGTTCTCTTTTTCTCTCTTTCTCTCTATTTTCTCCATCCGAGCTCCTACTCTCACTCGTCTTCCTCGAGGACGAGGAAGAGTTCAACTTGGGGGATTTTGACGTGCGTTTATATTTCATATATTTGCGCACGTTTTCTTCCGTGTTTTTCCGTTATTTAACGCCGTTGTGTATTCGTTTTCTCGTGTTTTCTTGTTTTCTTTCACTTTTCCTTGTTTTTGTATATTTGCAGGAATTTACAGCATTTGGGACATAAAACGACGATATTATGAGTCCCCGGAGCAACGGGAGGGGTCACGCGTGATCCAGGGGGTCAAACGACCAAGATTGCCACTTTTCAGCCCCCACCCGATCGGTTGGACACAGCCAACCGATCGGGTAGTGCACGCGTGCACGACCCGGACTGAAGTTGGAGTGAAGTGCAAAGTCAACCGACCGGTTCGCCGACCGGTTCATCCCAACAGAGTTCTCGGGAATTTGGAGCTTAATTCCAACCGATCAGGTGATATCTCACCCGATCGGTTCATCTGAAGCTGAAGTTTCCCAAACGACAACCCGGTCATGCCACCCGTTCTCCTCAGCGACCGGTTGAAGCTTCTGAAGCCCGATGGTCGATGCGACAAGCGGCTCACCCGATCGGTTGATGTTTCAACCGATCGGGTGGCCTTTCCTTCACCTTTCGCGTGCTGTTGCTCATTCATTGACGATCTGATATCATTCCAGAGGGATTTTGGGTGATCTCTTATTTTTCTAGCATCGGCATCGTCGTTAGCTTTCCAACGATAGGTCGCATGCCCAAATCCTATTTTTCTAGATTTTTCTGGAATTTTCTGAGCGCAGCTATGTGCTGAAATTGGCTGATGTCTTAAATTTCACTTCAACCGATCGGTTGGGGGTCCAACCGATCGGTTGGAGTCAATTTCAGCAGTTTCGTGCTCTCTGTTTATTCCACCCGATCGGGTGAGTTTTCACCCGATCGGGTGGGCCTGTTTTGACAGTTTTGAGTGGGTTTCGGACCCGAACTGTTAAGGTTTCTGAGGGGCTTATAAATGGAACTTGGGGGCACGACTTGGGGGAGTTCTTCTCAGTTTTTTTAGGGATTTTTGCCCCTTCCTCTTGTTAGTTTAGATTAGGTTAGATTAGGTTTTCTCTTGTAAAAAGTCTTATATTGGATTGGAGGTTCAAAATCAAGATAAGTATTTCTTTCTCTTGTTCTCCATTTTTTGTGTTGTATTTCTTTTGCTTCATGATGAATGTTTGTATGTCTTTTGTGTTGTTTGTTTATATGTTTTTCATCATGGAGTAGTATTGATGAACCCTAATACGGGTTAGGGTAGGATTGATGATTGGTTGTTTCATTTGACTTGGTTGCATGGCATGTGTTCGATGAAATGCGTCAATGGGGATTTCTAGCAATCTGGGTCCAATTCGTGTGGCAACACACTAGATGTGTTGGGGATTGGGGTCCGGTGCTTGTCCTGTCAAGATCTGCTTCGATGTATTACTAGAAATCACATTTGACCTATTTGGCCATTAGGGTTACGCGGGGGTGTTTCATTGTCATTGGCGGGAGAAAGACCGCCTCTGACCGTCGGGCCAAGGGGGAATAAACTTGGCGGTTGACTCCCTAGCCATAGCTCACGCCCCGAGCGTTAACATCGAGTCCTCGCGCGCGGGAGCGGCTTGGACGAAGTGTTGGGAGATATCATTGTGGCCTTAATGCTCCCGGTTGCGGAAGGTGTTAATGGACATGGGAATGCCCACCGTCCGGAACCGGGTAGGCCTAGCGTGCTTGGCACCGACCGGAATATCGGGCCATGAACGCTAGGTACCACCTTTTGGGGCAATGTCTCACCCTGGGTCAAGTCAAATGCCAAGTGTCATGAGTGCTCTAGCCCGTGTTAGCGGGGATTCATTTCGTGTCTTTTTATTTCTTCTCTATATTTCTACACTTCACCCATATCATCCGCGTAGCTAGCACACAACCTAGGCGAGGCTAGTAGCCACTCAAGCCATCCACCTCCCTGAGTTCGATAAACCCGCACCCTACACTAACCGTGCACTTGCGGTAAAACGACACCGCGCCCATACCGTAAACGGGGCGCCGGTCATGGTGCTTTGAACCCCCCGCCACAACAACTTCCTCAAGCTCGGCCTCCACCACCACAACCTCAATATCAACCGAGGGGGCCACCGCAACAAAACTACCCGCCGAGGCAACAAGCGGGACCATATAGACCCCCCCCCGGGTACAACCAAGGTTGGAGAGCTCCCAACCCACCTCAAGCTCAACCACGATCGGACCACGAAGCTAGGGTGGAGGAATTTATGGTGGAGCAGAGAAAGATAAATGCTAAATTGACGGCGGGACAAGAGTCACTAAATACCGTCGTCGCTCAACTTGCAGAGCAACTTGCGTTGCTCAACAAGAACGCCCAACAATTGCCGGTTCAACCCGCGCCCAATCCACGGAGCAACACCGGGCACATCAATGCGGTGGTTGCGGTTACAACAAGGGGCGGGAAGGATACCACTCCTGCTATGACCCAAAGCAAGCAACCCGTGGAGGAAATTTTGGAAGAAAAAGAACCGACAATTGAAGAAGAGAGCCAAAAGGAGCCGATTGGAGAAGGAAATTCTAAAGTGGTGGATCACTTGATGAGCGCCGCTACATGCCACCGGTGCCGTTTCCACAACGGCTAGCTAGAGTCAAGATAGAGAAAAGGCTCGCCAAGTTCCTAGAATATTTGAGGGGAGTAAGCCTCAATATTCCTTTCTTAGATGCAATTGTTGAGATCCCGTCTTACGCGAAGTTCTTGAAGGACTTGATTTTGGGAAAGAAAAGGAAGGAAAAAATCATGATTGCGGAACAAGGAACTTGGTTTACCCGGAAGGAGAAGGAGCCGGCGAAATTGAAGGATCCCGGGAGTTTCCGCATCCCTTGCACACTAGGAGGCGTCCCTTTGCAAAAAGCTCTAGTAGACTTGGGCACGAGTGTGAGCCTTATGCCCCTTAGTATGTTCCGGAAATTGAACACGGGCACCGACTTGAAGCCGACCGACATGAGAATTCAACTTGCGGACGGTCGGATTACTAGGCCGGTAGAGATCGACGAGAATATTCCACTCCAAGTTCCGGGAGGTATATGCTTGCCTTGTGATTTTGTCATAATGGACATCAAGGAAGAGGGCGACACTTCGCTCATACTTGGACGCTCGTTCCTCGCAACCGCCGGTGTTATCGTCGATGTGCGTGAAGGAACTCTATCCTTGAATGTCAGGAACATAGAAGTCGAGCTTCACATACCCAAGGCCATGAAACATATGCCATATCACGAGGAGTTAGATTATGTGGATCTCCTCGATGAAGCAATTGAAGAAGCAATCCCCCACTCTATTGGTGCTCTCCATGATGACGGCTTCGATGAAGGCCAAGCTTCAGGTGAAGAAGAGAAGTTGGAGGACCCTCCAGATAGCTCCACGGATGGTGATGAAGGCGACGCTGATGTCGCAAGAATACGAGAGCTTTACAAGCTCTCAAAGGCCAAGAATCCGAAGAAAGCTCCACCGAATGGAAGATCGGTGTCACCGGCCAAGAAGAAGATAGCAACAAGATCTAGCTTGGGGGACTTATCCCCCGACATTACCCATGATAAGGGAGCGTCGAGGAAGACCGATGATCATCACGACCCAAATCCAAGCGGCCTTCCCGACAAGTTCGACGGGCGCATCTCGTATGCGCCCAATATTGCGAGCTAAACGAATATCTAAAGGGGTCGAGCTCATGACCTTAAACAAGCGCTTGTCGGGAGGCAACCCAACGGTTTTTGCGTTGTTTTTATTTGATTTTCATTTTTGGTTTAGCCTTTTATTAGTTTTTAGAGTTTTATGTCCATGAAAATCGTGACAACGGGTCCTAATTTTCATGACAGGAGAAGGAGAAAGGGAGATCAATCATATGGAGGATGATCGAGGCAAAGAAGAGCGCTCCAGGAACGCGTTCAGGCCTTAGGAGGAGGAAGAAACAGACTGGAGGAAGAAAAACAGAGACCAGAGCGAAAACGGAGAGCCGATGCAGAAAACAGCACGTCACTCGGCCGAGTAGCTTATGCCACTCGGCCGAGCAAAGACTCCAATCGGCCGAGTGGAGCACCAATCAGGAAAGTTTCTGCAGACCAACTCTCTGTTAATTTCTGTAAGTTTTAGTTATAATTGCCACTCGGGCGAGTGACTTGTCACTCGGCCGAGTGAAACAGATACCCTCCTAGCTCAAAAAAATTGCTGACTGGCAGAGCCACTCGGCCGAGTGGGCCAAAGCCACTCGGCCGAGTCGTAAGTGGCAAGGAAATTTTTGAAATGTTTTTCTGTTTACGCACTCGGCCAAGTGACATTGTCACTCTGCCGAGTCGTAACAATTCCTATATATATGCACTGCGGGCTGCGCGAAAATCGAAACGAAAAAACCCCCAATTTTGCCCGAGCCCGCTGTCGCTTGAGCTACCCTCGCCCACTGCGACCACTGCCACGCCCGAGCCGGTCCCCCCTTCGCCGGCGATCGACTGCCCGCGACCGCCGACGACCGGCCGCCGACTCCCCTCGCCTGCGCCGGCCGCCACCGCCTCCGTTCACCCCATTTTGCCCCAAAAAGCCCAGTTTCTCCCCGTTTCTCCTGATTCGTACGCCCATTGAGCCCCTAGCCCAAATTAATTTTTATATCTATCTATTATCCCACATCTCCCCCATATATATTGAATATTATTCGCTGATTTGATCGTTTGATTTACAGGCTAGCTTGGGGGAGCTTTGGGGAGCTTTTGGACGCGCATTGAGCTTCGCGGCGGAGGCGTCTCTTCGCACGCACTACTTATTGCTCTCACGGCGTGTTCAGGTACACTCGTTCCATCATTTAGCACGTCACTGTATTTAGTTGGGACAGGTCTCGCGGCACACATGCCGCTGCGCACTAGGCCACGTACACGGGGAGCCTCTTCGAAGCGGAAGAGGACCGATGATCCCGGTCCCTCTCACACTAGGGAGGACTCCCCTCCACCTAGCCCGCCACTGCCACCGCCACCTACACAACCGATCCCTGCCGATCATGTCCCTCCACCCGCTCCCGCCGTCGGGCCGATGGGGATTACGTTTCGAAATGACGCACATCGTGCCAGATTCGAGCGTATCTGCCATCGCTCGATAGTACCCTCTAGGTTCACACACTTAGCTAACCTTGACCGCCTAAGGGTACTTGAGGGGCTTCTCACGTTGTACGACAACGTGGGATGGCGTGACTTTTTGTCGGCGTTGGCGGATACTTACATCCGTCCGACACTAGAGGTCCTCAGCTCTATTGACCGGACCCCTGGAGGATGCACATTCCGCTTGATGGATCGAGAGTGCGAGATCACTCTCAACATGCTTAGAGCATTCTTCCAGTGGCCCGATGTCCCTGTCCCTGACCGAGCCTATGCTCCCACGCACATCCCACCCCCGTCGTTCGACACCTCTACCTTCTTGACACGGATCACAGGATCCCCAGTTGCCTTTGACCCTAGTAGGGCCAAGGCCTCAGTTATCCTGCACCCCTGCCTCCGCATTGCACAGCGCCTCATGGCGACTACTTTCCTAGCGAGGTACGAGCCCGGGACCATGTCTACGCCAGAGCTCTACATGCTCTACGCGATGACTCGCCCTAGGGTTCTAGATCGGGGTAGCGACGACCTGGTCCCCGCCGTCGAGATCAACATTGCTAGTTGGTTTTTAGACCGCATCATCATTTCAGTGAGCGCTCGCTCACCTATTTGTTGCGCCGGTCTGATCACACTTCTGGCCCTTATGACCGGTGTGGACCTACCTGACGACTTGCGTCGAGCTCCGGGCCCCACTTCACTTTCGATAGATGTTATGGCCCAGATGAAGATGCTTCGTCCTCACTGTCGCCAGCACTGGGTGTGGTTGCACGGTCCCTTTAGTGCTGACTACATGGTTCTTTCGAGCCCCGCTCGGACACACATTGGACCGGCTCACTGGGACTGGATCCTAGCGATGGATCTCCTTATCCCCGCTGCCTACGTACTTGAGGCTGAGGATGCTGAGCAGGCACCCCCTGTACCACCTGTTGACCCCGTGATCGCTCAGCCTGCACCTGCATTGTCTGCACCTCCCGACACTTCTGTCCACACGTCTGTCTGTGTCAGGAGCACCTTAGCTGAGTCCTCCACCACCACCACCACCGAGCCTATGTCTATCGAGCCTATCACCTCTCTGAGCCCCAAGCGTCCCACCACCATTTTAGAGAGCGGCGAGACCTCCTTTACCGCCGCAGTAGCAGTTCTGTCCTCACTTTTGTCCACGGCCACCACGGCCGTTGTCCCGTCTGACCCCACTGCCACTGTCTTTACCGAGAGTGTCATGACTTCTGTCCCCACTTCTGCGTCACTGACCTCTCCTGCTGCCTCGTCGCCCATTTTGACTTCCACCGCTGCTGCTGCTGCTGCTCCGACCCAGCCTGCGTCCCAGCCTCACACCGAGGCTGGGCATCCCTTAGTGAGCACAGCACCCCTTCCACACTTTCCTGCTGGCCCCATCACCTACACTGCCCGACAGAGACAGCCACGCACCTCACCTGTTAGACCTGGGTGTCTCTCTGCTCCACCACCCCCAGACACTCTAGTTCAGAGCATTCGTGCTCTTGAGGGGGCTGTTAGTGGACTTCGAGGAGACTTTAGGGCTCTCTCCGCCATGGTCAGCGCCATGCAGACCCGCGTCGCTATCCTTCCCAGTATTCAGGCTTGCATGAATCAGATTCTGGCGCGTCTGCCTCCACCACCCACACCCTCCCAGCAGCCACCACGCCCACCACCTCCACCTCCACCCCCGCCACAGGATGGTGCTGGTGCATCGCCACCACCAGCTTAGGCACACTCTTGATGCCTCTGATATTTTTTGTCGTTTTGCTGCCCGTTTGTTCCTGGGCCTGGTGATTATTTTTTGCCCCCCTCCTCCACGTATTACTTTGGTACCTTCCTGATCATATCTTTTTATATCTTTTTGGGAGTGAGGGAGAGACTTTTTGGGGACACTTATATATGCACCATCCTGATCTTTGCATGCATCACATTCATTCACATCTTATTTTCTTTTTCTTTTTCTTTCTTTTTCATCATGCATACATCCTCACCCACCCCACTCATTTCACGTCTCTCGGTGTGCCACACTTTGCACATTGAGGACACTGTGCACTTCAGCTTGGGGGAGTGAGTTCTCACACTTTTTATTTTTGCCACCCTTTATTTTTTATTTCTCACATTTTCTTTCCACTTTTGCACTTATTTTCACCACTTTTTCATTTTTTATTATGCATCACGTTTTCTTATTCTCTTTGTGTGCTGCATTGTATATATAGTTCTATTTTCTTTTATCCTTGTTCCTTTCATCTTTTGCTAGAGATGATTTTTCTGTGATGATGATGACGTGGTGTTAGCTTATCTCTATGTACATGCTATTTTGTCATGCCATAGCTTTTGTTTCAGATATCATATGCTATGCCCTGCTTTGCATTTGAAATAGTAACCCACTCTTTTTCTGTATGAATATGGATGAAATTCTGTTATTAGCTCATGTCTGATGATTCATATGTATGCTTATCATAGAAAACATACCAAGCTTCACGCATTGATTGCTTATATATGGAGTACCGCTTTCCTTTCTCATATCACTTCTTATTGCATGAATTGTATGCTTCACCTTCAGGTTGATTGAATGTTTGCTAGGATGATATATCTGGACTAGTTTACTTTTTGAGATTAAACTGAGTAGATTATATTACTCTGCTGAAAGTTTTCATGCACGTCTTATAGAGTGAACCGAGTGATACATTTATTTCTTTCTCCACATATCTTGAGCATTATTTCTCTACTTAAAATTCATTGGTGAATCCTCCCCTTAGCAAGTCTATTATCGGCATTTCTCCCTCTATTAATTTTCATGCTCCAAATCCCCAAAATCAAAAAGAAAAAAAATAATATATTCTTGTATATCCTTCTCTCTTTTGATTTGGGATCGCTTATGTATATATTGTTATTCAAAAAAAAGAGAAAATTTGAGAAAAAGAAAAGAAAAGAGAAAAGAAGTTTATAACGATCCCATCTCATACTCTTTCTCTCTTTCTTCCCTCTTTTGTTTTATTTTTGCTTATTTTGGATCTTCAAAAGAAATGGGGAATGTACATATTGATTTGTTTATGCCACCACGCTTATGGATAAGCTTGGGAGAGAGGATCCAATGATGTGTGTGAGAGTGACTACTTGACGGTGCATGACAACCTAGGCTAAGTAATCTTCTATACTCTGTGAGATTGCTAAAGTTTCACGAAATCCAGAAATCGACACTTAGCATTCATTTCATGAAAACCATACTTTTCTATTCTTACTATTCCATATCGTGTGATATCTCTTATACTCCTTATAGAAAGCATTCAATTGAAAAGTGTGTGATCTATGGTTATGCATACCGCTTTAGATGCTTCAGACGATGTTAATCCTAGAAGGATTCCATATTTCATGCTATATTGATATTTTGGGGTTTTCTATTTCGAATGCATCATTATACTATGATATCGAGCTAAAAGCCTTTGACGGGTGTTTTATATTCGATATATGCCATATGAGTAAGCAAAACCCACGTCCTGAGAAGAATGATCTAGCACCCCCCTTCATCACTTTCTATTCTATTTTTGTTTTATTTTCTTTCTTTTCCATTATTTTGCCCGTCGGGTTTACTTTTTACTCATCTTCCTCGAGGACGAGTAAGAGGTAAGCTTGGGGGATTTTGATCACTCCGTATTTCACACCCTTTTTTCTGCATGTTTGCATGCCACTTTGATCGCTCATATCGCGTTTTTCGCTATTATTCGACAATATTGCGATGCTTTTCACGATTTCTTGTTTTTGTCGTATTCCAGGAGATATGGAGTGATTCGGAGTGATTTTGAGATCAAGAGGATTTGCACCCACTCCGGAGTGTCACCCAAAGCTCTTTTGAGGGCTATTCGGCGATGGAAGACGAGTGGAAGAAGAAGGAACCTCGTAGGAGCGAAAAGGAGGCGAAAAGATGAAGATTGGGCATTTGCAGCATCTCACTCGGCCGAGTGAACCACTCACTCGGCCGAGCAAGAAGACCGCTTGGCCGACCAGACCGGACACGCTCCAACAGAAGGAATTGAGCGTGCACTCGGCCGAGGGACGATATCCCACTCGGCCGAGTATGAAGATCGCATCGCCCGAGTGGCATGGAAATTCCACCATCAAAAAAGGCCGACTTACTGGAAATATACAGGCTTTTGACTGTTCCGACTCGGCCGAGCAAGAAAACCCCCTCGGCCGAGTGAGTAAAGCCACTCGGCCGAGTCACTTCCGAAGACAGACCCCCGAAAAGTCCCAACTTACTGTAATTGTACAGGGTTTGTCACTCGGCCGAGTGACACCGCCCCGCCTGCTGTGTAAACTGCAATTTCTGGTCTGCATAGGGGCATTTTTGTCACGATTTTTTGGGCGATTTTGAGGGGTATTTAAACCCAGTTTTTTTCCTAGTTTAGGAGAACTTTTTGATACTTTTTGTAGTCTTTTTAGAGAGCTTTTTAGATAATTAGATTTAGGCTTTTTGGAGAGATTAGAAAGGGGACTTTTGTTGGATGCTATTGGATTCTCATTGGTTTGTCTCTTTTCTCATCAAAAACTCTATTTTTGTTGATAATTTCTCTATTGCAATGAATTGTGTTGATTTTGCTATTGAATTTCTTATGAATTGCATGATGATTAGTGAGTAGTTTTATTGTCCTAGGGCATAGGGATGAACCCTATGAACCCTATTTCTGAATTGTGATGAATTGGAGAAATTCTTGCTAGAATTGATTAGGGTTAGGTTGGGATTGATAAATTACGGGTAGCTAGGGATTCATATCGATTGGGATTTGCAAGAGATTGGGTCCCAATTGATAGGAAGCCCTAGAAATTTGATTTAGATTTACGATTGGACTTTTCTAGAATTGGTTTGCAAGAGATTGGACCAATGCTAGGGTTTTCGATCGTAATTCTATACCAATACCCGTTTGCAAGAGATTGGACGGGTAGGAACTATCTCAACCTAGGTCGTAGCTCGAGTTTGCACGAGAGTGGGCTCGAGATACGATTGAACGATGATGTCGATCCTAATGCTAGCGTCTTAGGCTAGGGTTTGCAAGAGATTGGGCCCTATCCTAGGTTCGCTATAGACCGGCAATAGCGCGAGAGCGTGAGCTTGGTTCTACATTTAGTTGCGACTAGTTCACCTAAAATTCAAGTCTAGAAATGACGTAACCCACGAATCACAACGATGATATACGGTCCGTAGCGGGGATTCCCTATCCCTAGGCGCTTTATTTTATTGATATTTCCATCGACATTCGAACGATTGTGACAATTTTACCCCAAATTATTCTTGACCATTTTGATAGCTAGGTGATTAGAAGAAGACACTGTCATTGTTCCTCCCTGAGTTCGATACCCGCTCGCCACTACACCGTGCGCTTGCGATAAGACTACGAGTCGCTTATCCCGGGTGCGTGTGCATACCGGGGCGCGATCAGCCTACACACTTAACTATATACATACCTATTATCATCACACTTAACATTCACATGACTTACTAATATATACATATCAAGCATTCACAAGTATCTTCAAACTACACACACTACTAGTATGTATATATATATATATATATATATATATATATATATATTTTTGCAAGGTTATATATATATATATATATATATATATATATATATATATATATTCCAATACAATTTCCAATATATATACAGGCATTCCTAAAGTGGTATAGTTATCCCCACTTATATAACTAACATCATTCATGCAACTTCACACACATCTCATGAATAACACTGGTTATTCACACAAGCAGCAAAGATTAATATACTACAGGGGAGTACACTCATACGTGAGTGATACGCCGGGGTTCACACACACAGGTCCACACACTCCACTTATACATGCACCACAACGACGTCGCAATAAAATCAATGGGCTCATTACTATACTAAGGTTGACATAGGCAACGACAAGCACTAGCATCTAAACATTTGAAAGGAAACCGAAACCAAAAGCGTAACGAACAAGATCAAAAAGTGCGAGTTCAGAAAAGGCGAGGATAAGGAGATAACCGGTTGTGTGAGACAAAAATATTGCTCTAAATAATTAAATAGGCGAAAAAGAGTCATGAGTGAAATATGATGTCGTATATATATATATATATATATATATATATATATATATTCTTATGAAATATCTAGGAATATGGAGCAGACTGGAAAATTTGAAAACATGGAAAAGTTGTTAGGCTAAGAAATAATAAGTAGGGTGAGGCAGTGATCGCGTGGTAAACGAAAATAGCTTTATACCAAAATTTTTGAAGTATGAGCATGATGAATATAGTTCTTGTATATAAAGACATATTGAAGTTCTATTTAGCTTAAAAACATTCTACAAGTAAATACGATAAGTGAAAATTTTAATAATAAGCTTAGTAGTATAGAAATGGAAGGAATGATATATTGGATTATCAAAAATGGTAATAAGGTTTTAAAACCGAACTACGATAAATATAGGTTAGAAAATGGTCTCGAGATTGTAATAAAAATTTACGACCAAGACGACTTCAAAATCTAAGAAGGTATTTAACTCAACCGAAAGTAAGGAATTTAAATATATAAGAAGGGGGGTTTTTTATAAAAAAACAAAAATTAAACTGAGCGAAAACTTTTAATAATGAAAATCGAAAATAACTTTTGAAAGAATCGAGATTTGCAACGGAGAAGATTCAAAAGATTAACGATAGTCGTCGGAAAACGATCACGTGTTTCGAAGGCAAAGAATATGACCGCGTGATGAATACGCCTAGGATACGATTCATGAAAAGCTACGATGGAATTTCTACAGTCGATAACCCAGAAGTGTAATGATCGGTGAAATGATAGAATCAGGTGTTTTAATTATCGGGTCGGCTGGAGATCATGAGGAACTTAACACTATGACTCTCTAATGAACTAGACTGTAATAGAGGTCTCAGGGAAGGGTCCTAAGAGAAGTCAAGATTATGTTCTGTTGTGCCCGAAATTGTCGGACTCAATCGAACGGCTAAAAGAGAAGCACTAGAAGTCTAATATGGTCAGGGCTGGGTGAGAGACTGTTAAGGCAACCTAGGACGAGTACAGCTTAATCTTGACGAAGGCTCTAACTATCAAACCTAGACATCTACATACGTCTTCCTACCATCTAAGACAGGGAAACGTTCAGATTAGACTTAATCATGACTCAAATATTATGAATAATTAATTGGATGTTATTTATAATTATTGTTGTCCCGATATTTCACAGATGCAAAGAGGACCTGCATGGGCCACCAACAAAACCCGTCACGTCCCGCTTCCCTAATATGGAAGGCGAGACGTGAGGAGGTCCACTCAGACATGGATCAGTGAAGCTGCAGTCTGATAAGCGTCTATAAAATTTCAAATAGTAGCAGGTCCTTGCATTGCGACGAAACAACAACAATAATGATGAAGCAGATGAAAGAACATCCACCAACAAAACATCCAACAATTATTTCAACATCGCAGAAAAGTTACAACAAGTACAAGTCTGAACATAAGGCCTAAAGCATGGCCGAAACTAAAGTAAAGAGAGTCACCGGCTGAGACTAAGGGCAGGTCCGGAATCCTCGAACTGAACGTCAGCAGCCTGTCGTCCTCTGCAACTAAGTCAGGCTCAAAACCTGAAATGTGACACCCAAAGAGAAAAGGGCACATGTCAGCAAAAGTCTCCCAAAAGAAAGCGGAGGACTTTTGTGCAATGATACAAATATAGAAAAAATAACTATCAGTTCTAAAGTAAAGAAGATGACATGACATGAATGCACAGTTTAAACATGAGCATAAATGCAACAATTTAAAGATGAACATGAAAAGTACCATTGGCACGACACGTTGTAGCAAAAGCTACTAAACAATATTCATGATTTTCACGATTAACTTGCATTCACGATGTGCACAGGGTTTACGCCTTACAGCTGAAGTTGCTGATCTGGCATACTTCTACACTGAGTGGTCGCTTAACCCTACCCCTCCCACATGTGTCGAGCTTTGGCTTCCCAAGTACGTGAGCTCGCTTCTGGATCACGAGTCCAGGAAGTGTTTTTCATTATGGACTGACGCCCACCTTCTGGATCACGAGCCAGGAAGTGTTTTTGGCATAGGGTTGTGCCCGCAAAGCAGGTGCCTAGCCTCAATCACTACAATAAGTGTAGCATGTGCTACTCAATCACGATGAACATTGGATGCATGCAATGACATGGCAATGAACAGATAATTTGTGTACCGTTAATTGAAATTAAACATGGCATTGTAGCATGAATGCAAGCATGATGAAGGTGTCAGATCTAGCTTTGTTGTCAAGCTAGATCTTAAAGTGTCGTCTAGGCAGCTATCATTTCACTGCCTAGTCTCTTTTACGCTACTGTACAAAATGGCCTAAGACGTGGCCTGAACAGAAAGCTGGCAAGTATCACTTGCCTGAAAAACAACCAAATCATGATCCTGCTCAATCAGTCCGAGTCTAGCTATGTGTTCAGTTTGCAGCCCAGCATACAGTCCCAATTTTATTATCTTGATTAGTGAGTTACAAAATAATCGGAAGCTATGATTTTTAAGTTGATTAACAGGCAGTGTCGGGTTTCTACGGAGAGAGACTTACCTCAACACGACGCGAGAGCTACTCTGACGTCGGGTAGCGACGTCAGGGGTTGGATTCCCGTTTCGCGAACGGTACGGAACGACGGGTTCTCTGTCAAGAAAATACGTGCACGAATAAGTTCGTAACGACGGACTAGAATTATTAGACCAATCCTAAAGTGTTTAATGACCCGATTTTAATTAAGTTTTCTATCCTAAGATGGGTAACACATCAATATTAACGTTACTAGCATGATATCATCATATTATTAAGTTACTAACATGCTAGTTAAGTTAAGTTGCCAACAATATCATCACCAAAGCAACCTAGACTAATATTTGCTAAGGGACGTAAACAATATATATATACCATATAGATTAAGAGTGTCAACATCAGTTTATTGGGTCCACGATTGTTCGTTATCGTTGTCCAACCATTATAGTAAACTGAAATTAAAATTTCAGCGAAAGATACTAACCGTGGTGAAGCGATGATCCCACGAAGCTACCTGGAGGTCGTGGCGAGTTGTCTATGGCTAGAGGGACGTCGACACGCGTGGACAGTGGCTATAGGGTGGCTGAACAGGCTTGAGGGAAGGTCGACAACCGTCGGAGGCTGCCATGCATCGCCGTGGAGCGAAGAAACGTCACTGCGATGCAAAGAGAAGCTGCAGCAGCGTTGCTAGCGGCCAAGGGAGGCTGTTGCAAAAGACAGCAGTCGGATGGCAGAATTCAGTCGGAGTGAGGACCGCCGGAGGGCCGACAGTGGTCTGCGAGTGCGGTGGCGCCGTCGTGGGAGGGCTGCTGCGAAGAGCAGCTGCTGCTGTTGGGCACTGCACGGGCGCTGCCGCGCCTGGAGGACGCCGGTGAAGGATCCGGCGACTGAGGTCGCTGGGGTTCGGTCGGGGAAGTCCGGCGATGGCCTGAGGTCGGTGAACATGGGTTGGGTCGAAGGAAAAAGACGATGGGTGAGGAGAAGTCGGCGGCTGTGGGAGTTGTTTTGCCTGATATCAAAAGTTGCCCTAGGGCTCACGTGTATTAAAATACTTAGATTTTCTATATGGGGCTAAATAGGGGTTCAACTAAGGGAAATAGAAGGGGGTGGAAATAAGGAATGAGTGAAAATTCAGTGGTGTATAGTAAAAATCTGTTTGGGTTTAGTACGTAGTGAGACTCCTCATTTGCTAAACACCAAAGGGATTTTTGGGTAGTTGTGGGAAAATGGGGGGAGAGAGATAGGGTACGGTTAAGGTGGAAAAAGGGTGAGACTAGCTTAGGGAAATATTTCATGTGCAACTTAGGCCTAAACGTTAATTAATGGGGAAATCTAGTGCACAAGTGGGTCAAACGGTACCCGATAATTATGAGAAAAATACCGGGGCGCCCGTGTCGACGAGAGAAACAAAACTAAGACGACTGATCACGAGTTTGACGACGAGAAATGAAACTAAAAATAAAAAGGTCTCACGACAAAAGTGAAAATCACGACGCCTCTTCAAACAAAGTCAAATTATGGGGGGAACGACCCGTGAAATGACGTTCCAAAATAATTCCACAATTTAACACTCTTCGAGAGGGTCACAACGGCATATTACATCAAAGGGTTCAGATAAAAGAAACGTCCAAAATAAATACGTGTACGAACGAGGGTAAGTGCACGAAAGCGTACAATCGAAAACAGACCGTGACAGGACTCAAGGGGTGCCAGACCTTGGAGATGATGGGGAGCATCAAGACATCAAGATTGAAGCCATAGACTCTAAGGAAAGCATTGTAATCCATGGAATTTCATTTATTGCTTTCTCTCTTTTTGAGTCTAGGTTTGATGTAATGCCTTGATAGATGGTCTACTCATTCATGCATATGCATTTAACCATCTTAGTGAGCCTTAGGATCATCATAGAATCCAACCCAATAGGCTCATCTTGACCAAAGACTCATTTAGAGTCTCTGGTTCTCCTACAGTCGCCTGATGAAGGTTTTGCAGTCGACTGGGTGATTTACAGTCGCCTGTCGAGCCTTCTACAGTCGACTGTGGTGCATTGCTCAAGTCATCATTTGATTGACTCATACTTGAGCTTATGGAATAGTCGACTGACGGTTCATTTACAGTCGCATGTCTTCCTACAGTCGCCTATGATTGGTTCATCAGTCGACTGTGCATTACTCTCGTTGTCTGGGCTTCATTCCAGTTTGCTAGTCAGTCGACTGGTTCAGTATATATAGTCGCATGTCCATTTGACAGTCGCCCGTATATTGGCAATCAGTCTCCTATCTGCAAACAGTGCAAAAGAGTATATCTCTCTATTTTATTCCATCCCCAACGGCAGTCGCCTGCTGAAGGTTTTACATGCGCATGTCTTGTTTACAGTCGACTGAATCGACTTCACCAGTCGACTGTCGAGGCTCAGATTATAGCCGTTGGGAATTATTTGGCCGTTGGATAGTTGACTGTCTTTTGTTCATCAGTCGACTGTCAGTGACGTTTTTGCCCAAAATCTAGTCGTTGCAGCTTTTTGTTTTTGGCTGCTTTCTTGGCTTTTGAGAGTTTATATAGGGTTCCTATATATATGAGAGGGCTGAGTTCATTAGAAATTTTTGATGATATTGAAAATCCTTAGAGATTAATTAAGCCACTCTCAAACTCTCTCATTTCCCTCTTAGACTTCTAAATCTTCTTCATGCATTGAAATCAAGCTTAAGGAAAACCATCCAAGTGCTTTCAAGCTAATCTCTACAGTTGGAGATCCTCTTTCATGCCTTGCATTCATTTATGAGTAAGTACATCTCAAGGCATAGGTAAGATTATTTGTTTTACTTTGTGTTTCTTTGTTCTCTAAATCTCATTTGTGGGAATTAGACACTCTCTTTGTGGGAGTAATTCTCTTAGTAGGAATTAGATATTCTCTTTGTGGGAATTACATACTCTCTTTGTGGGAGTAACTCTCTTTGTGGGAGTTTGGTGTCCTAGTGTGGGGCTAACCCTAATTCTATGAGTGAGAGTTAGTAATTCTCTAGGTGGGAGTTTGACCCTTGTATAGGGTTGGTTGGGTCCTTGTGTTGCACAAAATCCTCTTGGTGAGGTATCTCCTTGTGAAATTGTATTCAATTCTCTTTGTGAAAAATATAGTGAATATTAGTGTGGCCGGACGTACCCAAGTTTTGGGGAGCCAGGGTAAAATCTTGTATTTGCATTTGATTTTATTGTGGTGATTAATTCCTCTTGCATTTAATATTCCGCATTTGCAAGTTTATTTTTAATTGCACAATTTATTGTCATTACACTATTCACCCCCCCCCCTAGTGTGTTGTTGTTAGTATTGCAAGGGTAAGGCAATCCTTACAATTGGTATCGGAGCAAGGTTATAGCATACTGCAACGATGGCATTCAACGCTACATCCGCTTCTCATGAAGGAGGTCATTCTACCGTTCGACCCCCGCTCTTCAACGGAACCAACTACCCAAATTGGAAAATCAGGATGATGATCTACATGGAGGGTCAAGACCTATAAGACATCACATAGGTGTTATTTAAGAAGCCCACTACACCTGCGGCTTCAAGAACAAAGGCATAGAAGGACTCGATCAAATTCAATGCAAGGGCTATGAATGCATTCCATTGCACCCTCAGTGCAAATGAGTTCAACCGCATCTCCATGTGCAAAACGGCCAACGAAATTTGGCATACTTTGGAGATATGTCATGAAGGGACTTCAAAGGTAAAGAAATCTAAACAAACTGTGTTTAGATCTAAATATGAAATGTTTAAGATGCAGGAAGGAGAAAGCATTTCAGTGATGTTCACAAGGTTCACAGACATCGTGAACGCTTTGGAGGGACTTGGGAAGATGATTTCCCAAGAGGATCGTGTAGAGAAGATCCTTGACTCTCTCACATCTCATTGGGAGTCAAAGGCCAACGGAATTTTGGAGTCATATGACATGTCCATATACACCGTTGATGAGTGCATTGGAAATCTCATGGCGTATGAAGTAAAGATTCAACACAAGAAGGAGTTTCAAACATTCAAACCCGAGAAGCTGGAGAAGCAAAAGGGGGTTGTATTACATGCCAAGGAGGATCCAATCAAGTGGAGAAAGAAATTCCATCGAGAAGCTCCTAGTGAAGAAGATGAACAAGAAGAGGCTAGTGGAGAAGAAAATGAGGATCTTGTCGAACAATTCAAGGCATTCCTGAAGTGCAAGCAAGGTAAATCTTTGTCAAAGTTTGCCTCCAATTCTAACAAGGTTCCTACTTGTTACACTTGCAGTGGAAAAGGTCATCTATCCACCGAATGCCCTTCCAAACCCAACAAAGAGACTTACAATGTAAAGGGAAGAGGCATTGGAAAGGGAAGTCCAAGTCCAAGAACCACAAGAAGGGGCTTGTCGGGACATTTGATAACTCGAGTGAGGATACATCAAGTGACGAAGAAGAGGATGACAAGGAGATAGCTCATGCATGCTTTGCAGCAATTGATGTTTCTTCACCCATCCCCTCTAGCTCAAATGAAGAAGAGTTAGAAGCTTGGCTCAACTCCTATGAGGAATTGTGCCTCATGGCAATCGGAGAAGAGTCATCGTCAAGCTCTAGCAAGGAAGATGATGATGATGAGATTGAGGAAAAGATCTTATACGAGGAACTCGAATATCGTTTCGATATGGTCTCCGAAGAAGCTAGTAAGTGCATCAACTCTTACAATAAATTCAGAGCAAAATATAAGATTGTTAAAAGTAGATTGCATGAACTAGAATTTGCGGGTGTAAACAATGTTGATATGCATATTTGTGACACTAGTGAGAGAGACACTCTTCTCTCTTAAGTTAAGGAATAGAGTATGTCTAATGAAAATTTTGTAACTCAAAACCTTAGCTTAGGAAATCGCATTCAACAACTTACGTTGAAATGTGAAGAGGAATCCCATAAGCTCAAAATCTTTGTCTATTCTAGGGATTCACTCCACGGTTTGCTTGAAAAACAACATCCGACAAACCATAGAGGAGGCTTGGGATATATTCAAAATATGGTACCCAAACACACATCTAATTCCTCTTATGGTGCAAATACAAGAAATATTGCTAAAGCACCTAAGAAGAATCACCATGCTTTCTTTTATAATAATAACACCAACAAGAAGCATGTAAATCACAAGGTGGTGAGGAAGAATGAAAATCCTTCATTTTTTGCTAAGAAGCAAAATCCTCGCTTTATGCATGCCAAGAAATTTATTTCTACACCTAAGCATGCCACATCCACCCCTCTTGCAAAAGCAAAACCCTTGCCTAGGAAATCCTTGAGTTTATGGATTCCCACTGTAACGACCGGTTTTTGTAATGACTATTTTATATTAATAATATTGGATGTTTTCCTCTTTGTGTGTTTTTCCCGTTAGAAATCCTTACGAGTAATTTCATAGCGTCTTAATCTTAGTACTAGGGTGATCCTAGAGGCCATAGGAATCTTCCCGAAGCTTCGCGCTTCGATTCGGCACTTTTCGTGCATCTTAGTCGGTTCATGAAGGAGAGCCAACCGATTAGATTGCAATCTAGTCGGTCGGCAACACTTCTCAGACCGGCTAGTTCTTGTCAGTAAATTTCGACTGAGTTACTGTTTACGTTTAGTCGGTCTAAGCACGTTCTCCGTAGTCGGTCAGGTCTTGTACTCAGACCAACTAACTGCCAGTACTCATTATCTATCTTATTCGACCTTTAGTCGGTTCATGAACGTTCACCGACTGACTAGATCCCAAACTAGTCGGTCGACGGGTCTTCACAGACCGACTAATCATGCCTTCTCTGTGTAGACACTGTTCACTGTTTGATGTTAGTCGGTGTCAGTTGGACGACCGACCGACTAGATCCTAAACTAGTCGGTCGACCACCCTTCTCTGACCGACTAAATTGCCCAGTAAACCTAGGTTAAGTTGCAGCCGCCGCACTTTTTCTTTATTTAAACCCTCGACCATTCATATTCTTTCTTCACTTTCTTAGTTCATCTTCTTCCCCAATCATCCTCTTACCTTCTTTCATCCTCCCAAGCTTCCCCTCACCCTCTTTTGCGCCGGCACCACCCCCGTAGGCCGCCGGCCGATCGCCAAAAACCCCAAAATCCTCTTTTCTCCAGATTTGCCCTATATTTCCCCATTCTCCAGATCCATTTTAGATCAGCCGCTGGAGATCCTTTCAGCCGCAACATCTCCCTCGGATCACTCTTCCGTTGTCGTGCTAAGCTCGGTTTGGCGACGGCAACCCGGAAATCGTCGAGATCTTCTTCTACCTACAGTTCATAGGCATCGTAATCGTCGTTCTTCCGCTACAAAAACGGTTAGTGATCTATCTTTAATTCTCTATAACCCACACTGTAAATTAGAAACCCTAATTAAAAATGGATTACTAGACGTTATAGGATTCCAATGCAAACCGGTTTAGAACTCTAAATCTAATTTTCTATTTTGCCATAACAGCGAACCCAATTTCCGTAGGATACCGATCTCGTGACTCTCGTCGAACAACAACTTCGGTACCAGGCAAGTGAAACTTGCCAACCTTGCTTTAGGCCATGTTTTTAGGCCAATACTTTGTTTTAGCGTGAAAGAGACTAGACCGTGAAATGATAGCGGTCTAGGCGCAAATTCAATTCTAGCTTGACAACGAAGCTAGAATTTCCCTTGTCATGACATGTCATACAACTGCCTGTCATGTTTAATTTTCTTTAACGGTACGTAATTTCATTCCAATATTTGTCATGTGCATCCATTTTACATATCATGTTGCATGTTGCATCGTAGCACACGCTACAAATCCTTGTACAAATCCGTGTTTCCGTGTTACCGGCTAGGCACCCATTATGCGGGCATAACCCTACACCATACGTGTTAAAAACACTTCCTGGCTCGTGATCCAGAAGCGAGCATTACGTGTTCGGGGGTAATGCCCTGGCTCGACACACGTGGAGGGGTAGGGATAAACGGTCACTTGAGCGTAAGAGTCGGCCCGTACAGCCACTCTAGCCAAAGGGCGGAATCTCTGTGCACGACGTGCTTACAATTCTTGTACTTGTCATGTAATTGTTTATTTGCCATGCCATGTTACTTGCCATGCTATAATCATGCCATATCATAAACCGCTGCTGTTCTCATTGCATAAAATGCCATGTCATACTTTACTCTAGAACTGCTAGGTTGTTACCACTTTTCTTTAGTTTCCTTGCACAAGTCTTGTAGACTTGCTGACATGTGCCCCTTCTCTTTGGGTGACGCATGTTAGTTGCTGAGCCAGAGATTGCTGTGGAGGGTGACGAGTTTGTGGAGTTCGTGCCCGATCCCGTTGCTGACGTTGAGTACGAGGACACCGGTGACCAGTCCTAGTGTTCCTTCGTTCCTTCTTTGTTAGTTGTGTTGTTGTCGGTGAGTAGCACCGTTGTTGTTAGTTCCTTTGTTGGCCATGCTAGGCCTTTTCCTTTGGACTCTTTTTGTTTGCCTGGTGGCATTTCTGGTTGTTGAATTTTATATCTGGACTCTGAGTTGAATAATTTTAATTATTTGTCTCTTTTTCTATTATTGTTATTGTTGTTTCCGAGTCACATTACAGGGACCTGCTACTTTGTGTTAATTGACGCTTATCGGACTTGTGGCTTTGTAGCTTCAAGTCTGAGCGGACCTTCTCACGCTTCGCCTCCATATTTTTGGGAAGCGGGGCGTGACACCCACTAAGGTTAGTGTGCAAGAGAGGGATAGCTACATCAACTCCCTAGTTAGGGATGTGATCACCTCATGTGATTACATTAGTATATCAAACTCCTCTTGGGTTTGGTTCCCTAATGTTTAGGTTACTCACACATATACATATTGCATGGGTATTATGCTTCATTGTTTATTTTTTAGCATACCCATTGATTGTGTGTGTTTCATGTTTTTGAAAATGTTTTCAAATTTATTATTCATGAAAATGGGACCTTGGGAAAGACATTGTCATGTATGCATTCTTTTATCCATATGTATGACAATAGGGGAGTTAATATGTTATATGTTTAAAATTATTTTAAAACATATTTTGACTCTCATTTCGGGGTGTATTTGGGATCAGTGTTTCAATTGGTGTCTCAATTGATTAGTTTGGTTTCAAACTCAACCCCTTGGATATTGCCAACATGTTTCATATTATTCTTTGGTTTGGCAATATCATTGTGTATCATTAAAGCTTGATTTTTCTATATCTATTGCTTTGATACACGTTAGGCCCATGGTTCCAATTAATTTTTTCAATTGGTAAAGAGGATTATCTTTCAAGATTCTTTTTCTATAATTGGTATTATCTCAATTGTTAGAGATTGTTTATCTCCTTCTTTACAATTGGCATTAGATCCTAGAAATCAAAAATTTGACCATTTCTATGATCTAGGGGGAGCATGGGATAGTGATGGATATCCACTAAATTTTACAAATTTGGTAGCATACATCTCCTTATATCTTGCATATTGTCACATCTTTGATTAAGATGACAAGGGGGGATATTTATAATGTCCACCTTTTTGACGATGTCAAGGGGGAGATATATATGCAGTATGTAAATGTAATTCTTGTATTTCATACATATGCATTTGAGGAGAGATGTATCTATTGGGAGAGATATGTGGAATTATATAAACCATTCTTGTGTGCATGTTTTATTCTTATTGCAATTGGTTTATGTAATCCATGCATATCATATGTCACCATGGTTTCTCATTTTTCTCAAGTGGTGCATATAAGTAGGGATGGCTCATTAGCATTGTGCTTTATTTCTCTATGTTTTACATAATGTGTGTCATCATCAAAAAAGGGAAGATTGTTGAGTATTGGTGTTTCATATCAATGTTATTTTGATGATGATCACAACATTACGTTGTTGCTAATGAATCTCTTGTTTTAGTCTCTTGGTTACTTTTCAAGAATATCACTTTTGGAGACTGTAACGACTGGTTTTTCATGTGTTTGGGTTTTCGATGTTATATATGAGTATTATATGAGTCTTGGTGGATTTTCTCTTTACGTGTGATTTTACATCTCCGTAGCTTTCGATTTCGTTCGTATCGTCGTGACTTTCTAGCTTCCTTCCTTAGATCATCGAGCTTGAGGTGAGTCACTCATGACGAGCTTCTTATCGCTCATATCTTAGAGTATAAATCGATCCTAGAAGCCATAGAAATCTTCACGAAGCTTCGCGCTTCGAATCGACACTTTTCGTGCACGTTAGTTGGTTCAAGAAGGAGAACCAACCAACTAGATCTCAATCTAGTCGGTCGGTAATCCTTAATGGACCGACTAGTGGGCTTTGATTATAATTCAGGAGTTACTATTTATCTTTAGTCGGTTTAAGAACATCTTTCGACCGACTAGATGACAAACTAGTCGGTCAGCCATTGTTCTTCAACCGACTAGTTCATTGATCATTTTCCCAGCCGAGTTACTGTTTACTCTTAGTCGGTCTATGAACACTCACCGACCGACTAGTTCTCAAACTAGTCGGTTGACAAGCCTTCACAGACCGACTAATTCAAAGTTCATTTTTCCTTCAGGAGTTACTGTTTTCTCTTAGTCGGTTACAGTTGAACGACCGACCGACTAGTTCCCAAACTAGTCGGTCAGCCACCCTTCTTTGACCGACTAATTCACCCAGAAACCCTAGGTTTGCCCTAGCTGCCACACGATTTTCTATATAAACCCCCAATCGTTTTCTTCTCTTCCCTCTCTTCTCCTGAACCTCCTCCTTCCCCAAATCATCCCCCTTCATCCCCAAACCCTTCCTCCTTCATCCCAAGCCATTCCTTCCTCCCTTGGAGCTTCCCTCTCGCCATTTAGGCCGGCCACCTCCTCTAGGTCGCCGGAAAATCCCCAAAATCCCCAAAATCCCCAAAACCCAATTACTCCAAATTTCTCCATCCATTTCCAGATCTGGACCGTAGGTTCCCCGGATCGTTTCTTCCGTTGCCGTGCTTGCTCGGCGTCGTTCTTCCACTACGCTATCGGGTAGTATTCTTCCTTTAATATTCTCATAACCCCCCATTACGATTTGTAAAACCCTAATAATAATGGATGTTGTTTGATGATTGTTTCTCCATGACAGCGATTCCCTTCCCCGTAGATTAGCGTTCGTGAGACGAACCTTCGTGATCGTCTTCCTCGGTGCTAGGCAAGTGAAACTTGCATCTCTTGATTTGGGCCATGTCTTAGGCCATTACCTTGCTTTAGCGTAAAAGAGACTAGACGGTGAAAGGATAGCCGTCTGGACGCCATTGACCTAGCTTGACAACGAAGCTTGGTCCGTCACCTTCATCATGCTTGTATGTCACGTTTACTTTCCCTTAACGGTACACGTATTAACTGTTCATGTCATCCATACATCCTTAATTGCTATTGCATTTTAACTGCCATGTTTAATTTAAATTAACGGTGCGCGAATATGTTCATGTCATTACATTTTGCCTGTCACGTTTAATTTCAATTAACGGTACGTGAATATCTGCTCATGTCATTGCATGCTTGAACACTCATCGTGATTGCGTAGCTTCGCTACATACTTGTGCTATTTGTCCCGGATAGGCACCCGTTTTGCGGGCACAACCCTAGGCCAATTACAATTCTGGCTCGTGGTCCAGAAAACGAGCTGAACACAGCCTGCGGGCAATAGGGCATCCATATGTGGGTGATCCCTTGTACTTGAACACAGCCTGCGGGCAATAGGGCACTCACTTATGTGTGAGTGATCCCCTGTACTTGAACACAGCCTGCGGGCAATAGGGCACCCGTGTGTGGGCGATCCCTTGTACTTGTTACTTGACAATACTTGTCACACCTACCACTTGTTACTTGCTACTTGTACTTTACCTTACTTGTCACTTCCATACCATACTTGCCATGCCATGCATCATACTTTAACTGCTAGGTTGCTAGTTTACCTTTCTTTCAGTTTCCTTGCACAAGTCTTTCGACTTGCTGACATGTGCCCCGTTTCTCTTTTGGGTGACACATGTTAGATCCTGAGGTAGAGATCATGGTTGAGGGTGTAGTGTTGCTATCGCTGAGCCTGAGCCTCCACTGGGCGAGGAGTTCGTGGGTACTGGTGATCTGTCGTAGAGACCGCTGGTGTCCCCTTTCCCTTGTTTAGGTTTGCTGTTAGTTGTTGGTGCGTGGCACCCTTGTTTGTGAGTTGCACCTTGTTGGCCATGTTGGGCCTTAGTCTTTCCTTTTAGCCTGGTGGCTTTTCTGTGATATTGTAATTTATTTATGGATATTCAGGGATTCAATAAATTGCTTATTGTCTCATTTTCTTATTGTTATCTTTGTTTCATATCGCATTTGTAAGGACTTGCCATTTGAAGTTTCTTTTGACGCTTATCGGACTTGGGGCTTCACGGCTTCAAGTCTGAGCGGACCTTCTCACGTCTCGCCTCCACATTTTCGGGAAGCGGGGCGTGACAGAGACTAAACACTTGGTGCAAGGATGGACTTCAAATGGAGAAGGGAAAGCTTGGACGCAAGGGGTGACAAAGCTTGGAGATGATAGGGAGCATCAAGGCATCAAGATTGAAGCCATCGACTCTAAGGAAAGCATTGTAATCCATGTAATTTCATTTATTGCTTTCTCTCTTTTTGAGTCTAGGTTTGAGGTAATGCCTTGATAGATGGTCTACTCATTCATGCATATGCATTTAACCATCTTAGTGAAACTTAGGATTGTCATAGAATAGGCTCATCTTGACCAAAGACTCATTTGGAGTCTCTGGTTCTCCTACAGTCGCTTGATGAAGGTTTTACAGTCGACTGGGTGATTTCCAGTTGCCTGGCGAGCCTTCTACAGTCGATTGTGGTGCACTGCTTAAGTCATCATTTGATTGACTGATACTTGAGCTTATGGAACAGTCGACTGACGGTTCATTTACAGTCGCATGTCTTCCTACAGTCGCCTGTGATTGGTTCACCCGTCGACTGTGCGTTACTCGCGTTGTCTGGGCTTCATCCCAGTTTGCTAGTCAGTCGACTGGTTCAGTATATACAGTCGCATGTCCATTTGACAGCCGCATGTATATTGGCCATCAGTCGCCTGTCTGCAAACAGTGCGAAAGAGTGCATCTCTCTGTTTTATTCCATCCCCTGCAGTCTCCTGCTGAAGGTTTTACAGGCACCTGTCCTGTTTACAGTCGACTGTATCGACTTCACCAGTCGACTGTCGAGGCTCAGATTATAGCCGTTGGGAATTATTTTGCTGTTGGACAGTCGACTGTCTTTTGTTCATCAGTCGACTGTCAATGACGTTTTTGACCAAAATCTAGCCGTTGTAGCTTTTTGTTTTTGGCTGTTTTCTTGGCTTTTGAGAGTTCCTATAGGGTTCCTATATATATGAGATGGCTGAGTTCATTAGAATTTCTTGATGCTATTGAAAATCCTTAGAGATTAATTAAGCCACTCTCAAACTCTTTCATTTCCCTCTTAGAGCTCTAAATCTCCTTCATGCATTGAAGTCAAGCTCAAGGGAAATCATCCAAGTGCTTTCAAGCTAATCTCAACACTTGGAGATCCTCTTCCATGCCTTGCATTCATTTATGAGTAAGTACATCTCAAGGCATAGGTAAGATTATTTGTTTTACTTTGTGTTTCTTTGTTCTCTAATTCTCTTTGTGGGAATTAGATACTCTTTTTGTGGGAGTAATTCTCTTAGTGGGAATTAGATATTCTCTGTGTGGGAATTAGATACTCTCTTGTTAGGAGTAACTCTCTTTGTGGGAGTTTGGTGTCCTAGTGTAGGGCTAACCCTAATTCTATGAGTGTGAGTTAGTAATTCTCTAGGTGGGAGTTTGACCCTTGTGTAGGGTTGGTTGGGTCCTTGTGTAAGACAAAATCCTCTTGGTGATGTATCTCCTTGTGAGATTGTATTCACTTCTCTTTGTGGGAAATATAGTGAATATTGGAGTGGCTGGACGTACCCAATTTTTGGGGAACCAGGGTAAAATCTTGTGTTTGCGTTTGATTTTATTGTGGTGATTAATTCCTCTTGCATTTACTATTCCGCATTTGCAAGTTTATTTTTAATTGCACAATTTATTGCCATTACACTATTCCCCCCCCCCTTCTAGTATGTTGTTGTTAGTATTGCAAGGGCAATGCAATCCTTACAACTTTATCATCGGAGAGGCTACGGGTTGACAGCTAATTCAGCCTTTCTGACGAGCTGCTTATCGTGCAGGAAGCTCGGCCCATCTACCAAGCGGTCGATGACCTTCGAGCGACATGGGATCCTACATCTCCAAGATCGAGTTCCTTGGCGTATAAGCCTATACAAAAACCCCATTAACTTGTAATCATCGTACTCTTGATTCCCCACCATACAAATTTTATTGTTAGGCTGATTTGACCCACAACACAATGCATTTGCTATGTTAAAAATGTTCTCCATGACAAATTTATTCTACTAATGATAGATAAAGGCAATCAAGAGAACAAGACATCTAGTCAAATACGAAATGTATAAGAACATAGCAATAAATGCAAAGCATAACTAGTTTATTTGATGTAAAAAGACCGTACATAGTTATTTCAATGCATTTGTTATGTTAAAAATGTTCTCCATAACAAATTTATTATACTGATGATAGATAAAGGCAATCAATCGAACAAGTCGTTGTCTTCGAAATCTGCAACTGTGAACTGCACTGGAACTTCGGCGTAATTGGTGGCTACCAGATTTGCCTCAGCTTTCTTCTTTAAGATTTCTTGTTACAAATCCTAAAGGTGACGTGGAGTTTTGCACACTCTAGACCAGCGCCCAGTCATGCCACAACGATAGCACTGATCTTCCTAATCCTTCTTAGGTGGGAGGGGCTTGATTTTTGTTGTTATTTTCGTTCCTCCGTCAAGTGTACTTCCTCTCCCCCGTATTTTTGTTATTCTGATGATTATGGTCTCTGACCTGCTTCTTGATTGATCTCCCCTTTTGGAATTTCCTTTTTCTTTTGTTCTTCTACTTGGAAGATAAATTATGAGCTTTTGGGAGGGGCCGTGATAGGAGAGTGCATGTTATGAGTGGCTAAAAGAAGCTCTCTGTTTTTTTCAGCCATTAGGAGGCATTCAAGCAGCTCTGAATATTTAGTGAACTTTCGTTCATGGTATTGCTGCAAAAGAATTGCATCTTTTTCGTAGAAAGACGTGTAAGTCTTTTCTAGCATGCGATTATATGAGACTTCTTCACCACACAACTTTAGGCGTGAGGTGAAGCTAAACCGTGCTGAGTTATACTCAGCTATGGATTTAAAATCATGCAGTATCAAATTTTCCCACTCATAACGAGCCTGGGGGAGAATACCGTCTTTTTGATTTTTAAATTGTTACTCAAGGGCATTCCACAGATTAAGGGGATCTTCGACCGTAAGGTATTCAGCCTTTAGGATTTTGTCCATATGACGACAGATATAGATTATTACTTTTGCTTTATCAATATATGTTGATGTATTGTCTTTTGTTGTTACATCACTAAGGGATTGAGCCCACGAATGGAATTTTACATTTAACTTGACGTAGTTCTTCTTAGAGGCATCCAAGATCTCAAAATCAATGCTCGCAATTTTAGCCATTTATCTAGAACATACAATTGTATGAATATGAATTAATATATGAAAATGTAAAACATTTCATGCACAGCAACTCTAAAGCAAAATAAGTTAATTGTGTGGATCGGCCAGCCAACATAAATAAATAATGTTCACAGTCCGAATAATAAGTCCATTTTACATAAATGAAAAGGTACAACTTTGGGAACCACATGGGTCCCATAAAAAGACTTCTTCATCGGGGTGGTGGTGGTCTCCGCCTCCATGAAAATAGCCATCGGTCTTAGACATTACATTATATTCCTCAATACATTTTCTCTTAAAAAGGAAAAAAATGCCGGAAAGTAAAAGTGGGACTAAGGCTAATCCAAAACCACTGTGTACCTATTTATGCAAAAAATTGTGTTCATAACATTTTCATCGCATATCAAGCACAGGAAATGAAAATATAAATATGTTATGTTTAATAATTAATTGGACCACGAGGTAATGTCATGCACCATTAGGTTAAGTAACTAATGACAGAAAGGTCACATGATCCGTATAATTATTAAGCGAAAGCTTACAAAAATAAGCCAAACATAAGCATGTCAAATAATATGTGATATGCAACAAATAATTATAATTATAATAGCAATGAATATCAAAATTAATAATCATGCAATTATATTATAATCAGGGTTATATGCCCACTAATAATGCTTGTTGTATGCCTTGAATTATGTGACCTGCCCTCGAAATCTCTTGGGAGTACGACCTAAAAAGGAATTTTTTGGAGGTCGATGGTGGAAGCGGAGGGTTCGGGCCCGAACCCATAGCCCACCCTTGACCTCATGGGGGATTCTCGAGGCGAATCCCCTCGTGGTATGGATAGGGTCAATAGGGTCTTGTTCAAAAAATTGGAAAAACTGAACAAACCCACATAATTTAATTATTTATATTTCCCCTTTCCCTTTATATTTATTATTATTATATTTTTTGAATTTTTTGGCAAGCGGGCTGACGCTCGCGGCCTGGTCTGCAAGCTTCAAGCATGCAACATTAGGGTTTGGGGGTTGCGGTGCGGTGCCACCGCCTGCGGCGACATCGTTTGGGGAGGGGGAGAGTGGGATGTCGACGGCTGGGGCCCCCGGGGGTTAGTATGTGTGTGTGTGTGTGTGTGTGTGTGTGTGTGTGTGTGTGTGTGTGTGTGTGTGTGTGTATACATACAGACATACAGACATATATACATGAATATACATAGGGGTTAGTATATATATGTGTATATATATAGGAATATGGGCCCGTGCTATTAGCACAGACTCGGTTTTCCTGTGCTGATAGCAGTTTGGGGTTCCAAAAACATTTGTAAAATTTTTTTGCAATGTATCAACTTGTTGGCGACCTCCCCACCAATTTTCAAGAGAATCCAACACTTTTTGAGCCTCCATCCATGCATTTCAAAAAGATTGCGCCGACAGTTTCAGAACTTAAGCGGTCTTTTTGAAATGCATGGATGGAGGCTAAAAAGTGTTGGATTTACTTGAAAAATGGTGGGGAGGTAGCCAACAAGTTGTAGAACACATAGCAAAAAATTTAAAAAAATGTGTTTTGACCCCCAAACTCTGACAGCACAGGAAAAATTTCATGTGCTGTCAGCACATATCCATATTCCTCACACACACACACACATATCTTTATTACAATTGAGGGTGTTTGTCATAGTCACAAGTTGACTAGGACAAACGATTGGCCCTCGGTGCGCCACCTTATCTCAGTGGGGCATAATGGTGGGTGGATGGGGTTTTGGGCTTGGGTTTTTGGTGGGGTTTTGGGGATTTTTTGGCGCTTTTGTCACTGTCTTACAATTGAGGGCATTTGTCCCAGTCAAGTTCCAGTCACAAGTTGATTGGGAAAAATGATTAGCCATTGATGGAAATTGGATTCCACTCCCAAGTGGTTTTGATGATGAGCACACCAAATGAAGTTAGTGTACTAACTACACTACAATTAAGTGTGCAGGTTATACGATGAATGAAAAGCTGTATACATACTCCGAAGAAGCACAATCTACACTCACTTAGCAAAGACAAGGACAACACTTCTAGCTCGATGATGAAGCTCACGCTCAAATGGAATAAGAAGCTCAAGAGAAGCTCGCATCTACATCATCATCTGATCAAGCTTCGGAAGAACGTGTCATAAGTCTACAGTGTATGAGTTGCGTCTTTCTTAGGGTTATGTTAAAGCCAAAAGTATAAATAACACACACACAAATGATTTCGAAATTAAATATTTTAAATACTTTTAAAATCATTTTCAAAACTATTGAGAGCTTTTGCTAGTCACTTATCATCTTGGTAGTTAATCTCCATTACACCCAGGAGCTAACTACATGTCTTACTAGCCAAGTTTCAGAAGAAACTCCTCTGGGAGTCGACTACCAAGGAGTGGGAGTCGACTACCAGCTGAGAATTGTTTTTCTCCTGAAACACTCTGGGAGTCGACTATCACTCCTAGACGTTTTGGCTATTGTTTTTCAAAATCCTTGTTCTCTATTCTTTGATTTTATTTGAAAGGATTTTTTGAAAACATTGACTTAGATCACAAAGACTTAATTCATATCTTTGTGTGATCTAAGATCATATTGTATTAAGCCACGAATACACATTGTTATCTATTACTCTTGGCTATAGAATTTGGGTGTAAATCCAAACTCCACCAAATATTGTGGTGAGTTGGATATTGATTTTCATTTTGTGATTTGCCCTTTGTTGTAAGGGTGTTGGAAACCCTAGACAAGTCTAGGTGTTGCTGTATTGCAGTGTTGCAATCAAAAATCCTGATCAAGGCTAGGTGTGTGGGAAAATCCTAACGAGTGGAGTTAGGTGTTTGTATTTGCCAAGGCAGATAGTGGAAATCTCGTACCGGATTGGTCGGGACTGTACGTACCCAGGGTTGTGGGGAACCAGGATAAAAATCCTTGTGTTTGCGTTTGATTCTTTCTGTGTTTGTTTATCTTTTATTATTTGCTTATTGTTGCAAAGCTTAACTCTCTGATATCAGCTGTGAATATAAATATAATATTGGTATTATCTGCAATCGCATCTATCTCATTCTTTTAATTGAGTTGTGCATAATATCACTCTGGGAGTCGACTACTGTTCTTAGGGAGTCGACTACCAGAAGAGTTTTATCTCTGAGTTGTTTTTAAGATTACTTAAATTGATTAAGAACCAAGCGTAGATCACTCTACTTGGTTTCTTAGGCAACATTAGAAGGCTTTGAATTGTGCTAACCAATTAGAATGAAAAAGTTTATTTTATACATCACTATTCAACCACTATTCAACCCCCCTTCTAGTGTTGTTTGCCATCCACAGGATCCAACACTTGGTATCAGAGCGAGGTCAAAGCGTTAGCATCAACAAACGTCCACAACACTCATACTCCTCCAATCTTTGATGGCAACTTTTATTCCCAATGGAGAAGGAGAATGGAGATCTTCTTGGAAGCACAAGATTTGAATTATTCAAGATCTCTCAAAGAACAATATGAGATTCCAACCACTCCTCAAACTCAATGGAATCCTGATCAAGAGGAAACCTACTTCAACAACATAAAGGTAATGCATTTACTTTACACTGGCTTAACTGATCAAAGCTAGATCTTGTAGAAAAGGCGGAAACCGCACACCAAATCTTAAACTTGTTAGACGAAAGATTCGGATCAAGATCAAATGAGATCCAAACACCCATGAAGACACATCAAGCCAACGATAAAAAATTCGCAGAAGAAGTATGCATGATGGCTCGTCAGAACGACAAGAACGAGGTAAGTGATTCTAGTTTCAATGAAGAAAATGAATTTGATATTGCAAGTGCGTATGAAAATCTTTATAGAGAATATGAGCGGCTGTCAAAGAAACACAAAACTCTAGACAAAAAGCACAAGACTCTGCATGAAGAACATGATAAACTCAAGAATAAATTTGACTCTCTTACTAATGAACATGAGTCTCTAAAACTCTCTTGTAGTGATCAAAAAGAATTGATCAACAAGTATGATAAATTAGTGTGTGATCACGATGCTTTGAAATCTGATTATGCTTTGTATGTTTCTACCTTGAATGACAAGTTCAACATTCTCGCAAGTGATATATCTTCAAGTAAGCTCAAACATGAGGAACTTGTTCTACGACTTGAAAAGGTTAAGAACAAACCAAATGTAAAAGCTATCATATCTTGTATGCATGCATCCACCTCTCATGATAAAATAGTTCAAAATATTGCTCATAAAAATGTAAGACAAAACACTCTTGTTTATAGCAAAAATGCCAAGCATAATCACTATGATAAATCCTATCACAAAGTCTCTCGTCACAGTCATGTTGCACACAATGCACATTACATACATGGTTCTAATAGTTTTGCTAATAATACAATTTGGATACCAAAACATTTAAGCAAACATGAAAAGAATATTTATGTTTCCACCATGTTAAAAATTGTATATATGAAATCAAATTCAAATCGAATTTGGGTTCCAAATGAATGATCCTCCCATATGTGCATATATTAGGGTATCTGCATGCTTCATGTATATTTCTGTGATATCCAACATTTAAGACTGTACATAATGATATAAATTTTCCTCCCTAACAAATCAGACCCAATCATATGTGGGTACCAAATGTGTCAAATTATCTTCTTTCAGGACATGTGGATAATGGATAGCGGATGCTCCGCACACATGACATGGAACACAAAACTACTTAGCGCTCTAAAAATGTATGACGGTGGGACCATAACATTTGGCGACAACAAGAAAGGTAAAATTATCGGAATGGGCAACATTGGCAGTCCTTCAAAGTTACTCACCAAAGATGTAAGCTTGGTAAATGGGCTGAAGCATAATTTATTAAGCATAAGCCAATTATGCGATAAAGGTATGCAGGTTCTTTTTACACTTGACTCTTGTTTACTATACGACAAGGATATGAATAACATTCTTGTCAAAGGTAAGCGAGTAGAAAATATCTATGTACTTAGATTAAATGAATGTGAGTCGAATGTATGTTTGATTGTTTCAACAAATGACCCGTTGCTTCGGCATGAAGCTTTGGTCATGTGAACATCAAAAACATGGATAAGATTTCTAGGAAAGAGTTGGTGCAAGGACTTCCCAAAATAAATTTTAAATTGGATAAAATATGTGATTTATGTCAATTTGGCAAAATGCATAAGAGTTCATTTAAAAATATTGGAGCCCTCAGTTCGAACAGACCACATTGAACTACTTCATATGGATCTGTTTGGCCCAACTAGAACTCCATCTCTTTATGACTCTAAATACGTATTTGTCATAGTTGATGATTTTACTCGATATACGTGGGTATTATTCTTAACCCATAAGAATGATGCCTTCCGTGAATTCGAAATATTTTTCAAAAGAATTGAACATTTATACTCTTTGAAAGTTATTTCTTTAAGAAGTGATCACGGTGGCAAATTTGAAAATGAACATTTTAAACAATTTTGTGAAGAACGAGGTATTTCTCATACTTTTGCTTTTCCTAGAGCTGCTCCTCAAAATGGGGTAGTTGAAAGGAAAAATAGAGCACTCCAAGAGTGTGCACGGACAATGTTGTGTGAAAGCAACCTTCCAAAAAGTTTTCGGGCGGAAGATGTAGCAACTGCGTGCTATATACAAAACAATGTTTTAATTAGAAAACCTTTTGAAAAGACACCTTACATGTTGTTGCTCCAACGAATTCAAAAAGTATCTTATTTCAGAGTTTTTGGTTGTAAATGCTATATTCTGAATTCTAAAGATAACTTAGATAAATTTGACTCCAAATCGGATGAAGGCATATTTATTGGTTATTCTTTACATAGTAACGCATATAGAATCTACAATAAAAGTTCTGAAACTATTGTTGAAACTTTACATGTAATATTTGACGAATCTCTTTCTTATAATGCTCATAATGATGATGATGATATGTTTACTACACCTACTTTTGATAATGAACCTATCACTGTTAACAACACTTCTAGTTTATTGCCAAAATCCTTTCCTGAAGTTACACATCACACACACACACACACACACACACACACACACACACACACACACACACACACACACACAAGTTATAGGTGATATTGATGCAGGGAGTAGAACTAGATCTCAAATAGAACACTTGACACCTGTTGCATTTGTTTCTAACATTGAGCCGAAAAAGGTAGATGAGGCTTTTGCAGATGAAGCATGGATTGAAGTCATGCAAGAAGAACTTTTACAATTTGAGCAAAATCAAGTATGGGATTAGTACCTAGACCGGAAGATCGTCCAGTTATCGGTACTAAATGGGTGTATCGAAACAAACTAGACGAAGATGGAAATGTGGTAAGAAATAAAGCAAGGTTAGTAACACAGGGGTACTCACAAGAAGAATGTATAGATTTCGATGAAACTTTCGCTCCTGTTGCTAGACTAGAATCTATTAGGATACTACTTGCATTTGCATCATATAAAAACTTTAAATTATACCATATGGATGTGAAAAGCGCATTACTGAATGGATACATAAAGGAGGAAGTCTACGTTGAACAACCTCCCGGATTTGAACATGGTAAGAAAATAGGATATGTGTACAAGTTAAACAAAGCCTTATATGGCCTAAAACAAGCTCCAAAAGCTTGGTATGAAAGATTAAGAAAATTCTTAATTGACTCAGGCTACATTGTTGGAAAGATAGATACCACTTTATTTGTTAAGAAAATTCATGATGATATTATTCTTATCCAAATTTACGTGGATGACATCATTTTCGGATCTACTAATGAAGATCTTTGTCAAGAGTTTGCTAAGTTAATGCAGGAAGAATTCGAAATGAGCCATATGGGCGAGCTCACATACTTTCTCGGATTGCAAATCAAACAAGGAAAAGAAGGAACCTTTATTCATCAAACGAAGTATGCCAAAGACTTGATCAAAAGGTTCGGGATGGAAATCGCATCAGGGAAGAACATACATATGGCAACATCCACTTCTTTAGACAAAGACGAAGTAGGTAAAAAGGTCGATCAGAAAACATATCAAGGTATGGTCGGTTTTTTGCTTTACTTAACCGCTAGCCGACCTGACATAATGTTCAGTGTATGTGCATGTGCTAGATTTCAATGCGATCCTAGGGAATCACATCTTAAAACAGTAAAATACATATTTATATATCTTAACACCACTTCTGACTTTGGACTATTTTATCCCAAAGGTAGCACATTTAATTTAACTTCTTTTAGTGATGCAGACTATGTTGGTTGTAAAGTCACAAGAGAAAGTACAAGTGGAACATGTCACTTTCTTGGACATTCCCTTGTTTCGTGGTTTAGTAAAAAGCAAAGTTCAGTTTCACTATCAACCACTGAGGCAGAGTATATAGCTGCCAGACTTGCTTGTGCTCAAATACTTTGGATGAAACAAGTCCTCGTAGACTATGGTATTAATACATCCACATGTGTAATTTATTGTGATAATAAAAGCACTATTAATATCACTAAAAATTCTGTTCTTCATCCTAGAACAAAGCATATTGATATTAGACACAGATTTATAGATGATCACTGTGTCAAAAAGGATGTTGAACTTAAATTTGTCTCCTCTGAATATCAAGTTGCAGATATTCTAACGAAACCTCTGCAAAAAGATATATTCTCTAAACTTCGTAGAGAATTGGGTATTGTAGGAGAAAAAGAATTAAATAAGAATTAATTTTTTTATGTCATTTTTTTGATTGATGACAAGGGGAAGAAAGAATATGAAATGCAAAAATAAATATATTGTTTTGAAATGAATGTATTGTTTTGCTAACTGCTTCGATGCAGTGGGAGACCCGCATCAAAGCAGGGGGAGTAAGTTTATTTCTATGTCATATTTTTATGTCATCTTACTTCATTTTCCATTTGGGTGTCATCGTCAAAAAGAGGGAGAGTGATGGAAATTGGATTTCACCCCCAAGTGGTTTTGATGATGAGCACACCAAATGAAGTTAGTGTACTAACTACACTAAAATTAAGTGTGCAGATTATACGATGAATGAAAAGCTCTATACATACTCCGAAGAAGCACAATCTACACTCACTTAGCAAAGACAAGGACAACACTTCTAGCTCGATGATGAAGCTCACGCTCAAACGGAATAAGAAGCTCAAAAGAAGCTCGCATCTACATCATCATCTAATCAAGCTTCGGGAGAACGTGTCCTAAGTCTACAGTGTGTGAGTTGCGTCTTTCTTAGGGTTATGTTAAAGCCAAAAGTATAAATAACACACACACAAATGATTTCGAAATTAAATATTTTAAATACTTTTAAAATCATTTTCAAAACTATTGGGAGCTTTTGCTAGTCACTTCTCATCTTGGTAGTTAATCTCCATTACACCCAGGAGCTAACTACATGTCTTACTAGCCAAGTTTCAGAAGAAACTCCTCTGGGAGTCGACTACCAAGGAGTGGGAGTCGACTACCAGCTGAGAATTGTTTTTCTCCTGAAACACTCTGGGAATCGACTACCACTCCTAGGGAGTCGACTACCAGCTGTCGAATTTCAACGTTTGACCTGACTTTTATTATCTCTCCAAACTTATTGCTTCCATGATTTTCGGGGCAAAAGTCAAACTAATTTGAAATTCGAATCCTCTCATTGTACATATAAATAGAGGATCATTTTTGAGATCATACAACACAATATACTCGAATTCAATATTCTTTTCTGGTGCAAAAGTTCTGAAAGATCTCAATTTTCAGCTCTCATTTCTTTTAGCCAAAATCTGTGTTTACATTTATGATCTCGTTTCTTTAAGCTATTATTTTTTTTTAAGATCAACCTTTTATTGTGGCTATTGTTTTTCAAAATCATTGTTCTCTATTCTTTGATTTTATTTGAAAGGATTTTTTGAAAACATTGACTTAGATCACAAAGACTTAATTCATATTTTTGTGTGATCTAAGATCATATTCTATTAAGCCATGAATACACATTGTTATCTATTACTGTTGGCTATAGAATTTGGGTGTAAATCCAAACTCCACCAAATATTGTGGTGAGTTGGATATTGATTTTCATTTTGTGATTTATCCTTTGCTGTAAGGGTGTTGGAAACCCTAGACAAGTCTAGGTGTTGTGGTATTGCAGTGTTGCAATCGGAAATCCTGGTCAAGGCTAAGTGTGTGGGAAAATCCTAACGAGTGGAGTTAGGTGTTTATATTTGCCAAGGCAGATAGTGAAAATCTCGTATCGGATTGGTCGGGGACTGGACGTACCCAGGGTTGTGGGGAACCAGGATAAAAATCCTTGTGTTTGCGTTTGATTCGTTCTGTGTTTGTTTATCTTTTATTATTTGCTGATTGTTGCAAAGATTAACTCTCTGATATCAGTTGTGAATATAAATATAATGTTGGTATTGTTACGACCTAAAGATCGTGGGAGTCTGACCTTTCTCCCAGAACCACTAATGTACCTCGCTGGCTCGCCCTTCCCGAACGGGCGGCCGACCCGACGTCAGGGCGCCCCACGCCCGAACTTCAGAAGGCCTGCCCTTCCGCCTCAGCTACCGACGGAGGAACACCCATTCTCCCCGGTGATCCAGGACCCACCCCCAAAATGTGAACGGCCGGGCCGAACACCCCCCGATCTGGCCGGCCCGGCAGCTCCTCTCGGACCCAGCCCTGGGGAAACGCTCCGCTAGACCCTTGCTCATCGGACACGATAAACAACCTAGTATAAGGATGCGACTGACACTTACACCGCTCGACCATCTGACAAAGCACCCCCCTGGCCGCTGCACCCCTTGACACTTAATGCTTTCGGCCCTGACACTCTGACAAAAGCGCCCCGGGTCATTGCCGACTGACAAAAGCGTGGCTGACACCCCCGTCCCTGACATCCTCCTCTGAAGCTTCTGCTGATAGCAGGGCCAGCTCAGCACGTCGAGTCAGCATGCCAGGTCAGCCCTACGTAACCGCCTCATGTCAGGTATAAATACCCCCTCGCTTCCAACGGCGAAGGGGGTTGGAAAATTTACTCTCAATCTCATTATTCACACACGAGAGCAAAGGTCGTCCATATCTTTGTTCTCCTACTCATAGCTCGTCACGTACGGTTGACTCACCCTCAGTCCGACCTGCGTGCCTTCCCCCGCTTTAATTCCCATTACTGACTTAGGCATCGGAGAGGCTAAGGGTTGGACCCCAACCCGGCCTTTCTGACGAGTTGTTCCTTGCACAGGATTGCTCGTCCCCCGGCTCGTGCTCGCCTTCAGCTCCAGTAGTCCGATCCCCCCACAACCACATCATGTCAGATTCTACACCGTGGTCTGCTTCAACAGCAAGTTTAGCCTCCACTCCCAGTTAATCACCTGTCAAATAGCCTTCCCTGATCCCATCATCAGCTTAACCACCGTGCCCTTGGTTCCCATTAATACAAATTCATTGTACGTGGGTTCTACCCCGCAACAATTGGCGCCATCTGTGGGATCGAAGGGTCACACCCATGTCAGACCCCATATCAATCACCCGAAACCCTGACCACGGCAAGGATCCCATGGATCAAGAGCCACTCTCTCAACCAATGACTCCTGCGACTGACCCTCCCCCTGGGGTAGAGGTCGAGACAGCCCAGGCCTCGGCCCGCGCGATCCAACAGATCTTGGAGGCCTTCTCTAGGGCGATGGCGGGTTTCGCAACCACATGGACGGAAGCACCCCCCGGCCCCCCTAAGCCCCCGAACGTGAGAGGGAATCTTCACCCTCAGTTCGAGGATGAGGGGGAGGACAGGGGCTCGCCATGGAGATTGCAGCCCAACGGAAGCTCTTGGAGGAAGAGATGTAGATCGCGCGGCTGTGGAGGCGCCGGGAGGAGATGGCTACCGTGTAAAAGCATTTGGGAAAAGCGGCCGAGGCCGCCCGACAGGCCCTCCTAGACGACGAGATCACCCGACGCCAACTCTGCTTCATTATCGCGGAACACGAAAGGCTCCGGAGGGAGAACGAAGAGAACCAGGGGATCCCGGAGGTGTCGGCGACGGACCGGTGACACATGGACGATCGCGGCCTGTCGCTCGCCAGGTATCCACCTCGGGGCGAAGTCCGCCCCGTCGGCATCTCTCCCCTGATCGTCTGGATGAAGAAGCCGTTCGTCGACAACTCCGCTTCCTTGCCGCCGAACGCAAAAGGCTCCTGAGGGAGAATCAGGGGTGGAGAGAGGTCCTGGAGGAGACGGCCGGAGGGCGATGGTACTGGGATGACCGTAGCCCGCCACCCGTCGAGTCCTCAACCCGCGGAAGAAGTCCCCCCCAGGCGACCGTTTCGTTATTCACCGGGGCATGACGACCGTCGACAGCCGAGGCGCGACCGGAGCCAAACCCCGGAATGGCGGAGAGGGCTTGCACCAGAGCGCCCCGCCTACCCTGAGGAGGCCACGCCGTTGGTGCGATGGAACACGTCTGCCTCGAGACCCGTCAGATTCAAGGCCCCCCACCTGGCCACCTACAATGGAAGAGGCGGACCCCTCTCACACGTGCAACAATGCAGGGGGGGAAATGGAGGCGCATGATGTGGATGACGCGTTCCTATGCCGGTTTTTCTCGCAAATTCTGAGGGACACGACGTTGGATTGGTACTTCGGCCTACCCGCGAGATCCATTGGGATCTTTGGCGAACTGTCCCACAAGTTCTTCCAGGAGTTTCGAGCCGGGCGAACGAAGAAGAAGCCCTTGGACTACCTCGGCACGATAGTCCAAGGGGAAGGAGAGACGACTGCGAAATACCTGCGCCGCTTCTAGGATGAGAGACGGGCGGTGGTGACTTGCGGCGATGAGGTGCTCATGATAGCCTTCAAGACGGGACTGCGGACTTGGAGCCTCCACAAATCCATGCTCCGGGATCCGCCGGCCGACTACGAGGTGCTGGTCGCTATGGCTGAGAGGCACGCGCTGGCCGAGGAAACTCTGGGCACGAAGAAACTGTTCCCCCCGGCGAGACCACCCCAGGGCGAGCCTCGGTCGCACCCACTACCAAGGCGAGAAGATGAGTCTAGGGGGCGCGATCAGTTGCCCCAACCGAGGCGCGACCTGGCGGGACGTCGCCAGTGAGATCGCCTGGGCCCGGCCCGAGAGTTCGCCCCGGCCAGGGAGCCCGCTCAAGCCATCCTGAGGCCGGAGAAACCTCTGCGGGCCCACTACACACAGCTCAATGCACCCATGTTAGAGGTGTTGGCTGCGGCTACAAGGGCCGGACTGCTGCCAGAGCCCCCCGGGAGATGAGATCGGACCCAGCGAAGCGGGATCTCCAGAAATACTGTCGGTATCACCGGGACCACGGTCATGATACCGACAACTGCTACACCCTCAAGAGGGAGATCGAGCGATTGATTCAGGTGGGTCGCTTGGGAGGCTTCGTGGAGAACGGGAAGATGATCCAGGAGGAAAGGACCCCGCGAGAAGCGTGGAGGCCAGATCTACTGCCAGACAATGGACGGGATGAGCCGCGCCCCCCAGGGCGATCATGCGAATAGACGTGATAAGTGGGGGGCCGTCATCCGGCGGGGCATCGTCCTCGAGCAAGAAGGCATATACCCGGCACGTGATGGCGGCAGGCCTCGGCAGCGAGGCGAAGCGGAGAAGAGTGTCTTGACCCCCCCCCCATCACCTTTACTGATGAGGACCTCGAAGGAGTCGAGCTTCCTCATGACGACGCCATCGTCATCGAGGCTCGGGTCGGGACGGCCATCATCAGACAGCTCTTGATTGATACTGGGAGCCCTGTGACATCCTGTTTATGTCGACAATTGAGAAGATGGGTTGAGGCAGGTAGATCTGAGGCCCTGCACGGGGCCCATCGTCGGCTTCACCGGCCATACGGTCCCTGTGGTGGGGGTGATCACCCTACCAGTGTCGCTTGGGGAGGAACCAAGGGTCGTCACCTGATCGCGCCCGGGCGTACACCCTAAAGAGCGACCGTGTAGTCTTACCGCAAGCGCACGGTGTAGCGGCAAGCGGGTATCGAACACATGGAGGACGTATGATAGTGCCTTCTCTGAACAACCTGGCTATGGGGACAGAAAAGTAGGAAATTGCCTTTCGGCGATGTTGTCACAATCGTCAAACAATGTAAAAAGAGATATAAAATCAAATAAAGACGCCTAGGGAATAGGGAATCCCCGCTACTCACCGTATCTCGTCATTGTGATTCATCGGTTTCACAATTGCTAGGGTAGAATGTCAGGTGAACTAGTTGCAACTGAATGTAAAACCTAGCTCACGCTCTCGCGCTGTTGCCGGTCTATAGCAAACCTAGGCTCGGGTCCAATCTCTTGCAAACCCTAGCCTAGGCAAGCTAGCATTAGGATCAACGTCATCGTTCAATCGCATCCCGAGCCCACTCTCGTGCAAACTCGGGCTACGACCTAGGTTGGGATAGTTCCTACCCGTCCAATCTCTTGCAAACGGGTATCAGTATAGAATTGCAACCGAGAATCCTAGTATCGGTCCAATCTCTTGCAAACCGATACTAAGGAAACTCAATTTCAACCCAATTCGGATTTCTAGGGTTTCCTATCGAATTGGGATCCAATCTCTTGCAAATCCCAATCGATTTGAACACCTAGCTATCCGTATTATATCAATCCCAAACTAACCCTAATCAATCCTAGCAATAGTTCTACCAAATCGTCACAAATCGGAAATTGGGCTCGTAGGGTTCATCCACACGCCCTAAGACGTTAAAACTACTCACAAATCATATTGCTAATGGAAGAATAATCAATAGAAACAACAATGAAATTCATAGCAATATTCAAAATAGCAATAAAAATAGGATTTTTAATAGAGAGGGAGACAAACCAATGTAGCTTTCCAAGAATCCAACAAAATAACACTTTTCTCTCCTCTCCAATCACAAGAATTAAACTCTAAAAATCTAATCTAAAAAGGCTGCCAAAAGCAATAGAAAAAGCTCTCTAAACTAGGTTAGAATCTGGGGTTAAATACCCCCCAAAACTGCCCAAAAATTCGTGACCAAACTGCCCCTGCGCAGCTCCAAAATCGTGATTTCCGCTACAGGCAGCGCTACTCACTCGGCCGAGTGACAAATGTCACTCGGCCGAGTGAGGGACCCTGACGGATTCCAGTAACTCTGGGGTCTTGGGGGTCATCACATCGGGCGTCACTCGGCCGAGTGAGTTGTCGTCACTCGGCCGATGGGCTTATGTTCACTCAGGCGGACGGCAATTGCCACTCGGCCGAGTCGGGCTTCTGCTGCTCAGACTGACGGATTACAGTAAGTTGGCTCTTTTTGATGGCCGTCGTCTGGGTGCCACTCGGGCTGACGGGATACGTCACTCGGCCGAGTCAGCTTCTGATGCTCGGCCGAGTGCACGCTGATACACTGCTTGGAGCGTGTCCGATCTGGCCGGCCGAGCGGGGTCTCGTTGGTCGGCCGAGTGACTCCTTCACTCGGCCAAGTGAGATACTGAAGATGCCCAAATTGCGTATTTTTGCCTCCTCGTCGCTCCTACGACGTTCTTTCTTCTTCCGCTCCTCTCCAATCTCAAAATACCCCTCAGGGAAGTCGTCGGTGACACTCCGGAGTGGGTGTATCTCGGAATCACTCCAAATCGCTCCAAATATCCTAAAATACGACAAAAACAACAAATCGTGAAAAGTATCGCAATGTTGTCGATAAATCGTGAAAAACGTGATTTGAGCGATTCAAATGGCATGCAATCATGCGGAAAAAAGGTGTAAAATATGGAGTGATCAAAATCCCCCAAGCTTACCTCTTACTCGTCCTCGAGGAAGATAAGTAAAA
Organism: Scilla litardierei; assembly: GCA_030789695.1. NCBI lineage: Eukaryota > Viridiplantae > Streptophyta > Magnoliopsida > Asparagales > Asparagaceae > Scilla > Scilla litardierei. Next base: position 142,011,925 of record CM061133.1, on the reverse strand, counting down.
GGCGAACCCGGTGGATTTAGAAAATGAAAACGATGGAAAAACGGAAAACGAAAGAAAGAAAGAAGAAAGCGAAGAGGGAAGCTGCTAGATCATTTTTCTCAGGACGTGGGTTTTGCTCACTCATATAGCATGCATCAAATGCAAAACACATGTCAAAGATTTTTATTTCAATATCACAGTATAATGGTGCAAATAGAGATAAAAACCCCCAAGAATATCTATATAGCATGAAAAAATGGAATAATTCTAAGATTAACATCGTCTGAATCATTTAAAGCGGTATACAATATCGCAGATCACACACTTTTCAATTGAATGCTTTCTATGAGGAGTATAGAGGATATCACACAATAGAGTAGGAAGAATAGAAAAGCATGGATTTCATGAAGTGAATGCTAGGCGTAGATTTCTGGATTTCGTGAAGCTAAAACAATCTCACCGAGTATAGAATATTACTTAGCCTAGGTTGTCATGCATCGTCAGGTAGTCACTCTATCACACATCATTGGATTCTCTCCCCCAAGCCTATCTATAAGCGTGGTGGCATATACAAAACTATACTTAAATTCCCCATCCCTATTGATGCTCCAAAAGTAAAGGAAAATAAAAATGAAAACAAAAAGAGGGAAGAAAGAGAGGAGGGGTATGAGATGGGATCGTTTTGAGCTTCCTTTCTCTTTTCTTTTCTTTTCTTCTCTTTTTTTTATTTAATAGCATTTATACACAATGATCCCAAATCAAAGAGAAGGATATACAAGTATTTTTTTTTCTTTTTGGTTTTGGGAAATTTGGAGCTAGGAATTTAGCAACGGGGGAAATGCCAAATACTAGAATCGCTAAGGGGAGATTCACCAATGATTTTGAAATAGAGAATTAATGTTCAAGATATGTGGAGAAAGAAATAAATATGTCTCTCAGTTCACTCTATAGGACGTGCATGACAACTTCAGCAGGGTAATCTAATCTACTCGGTTTCGATCTCAAAAAAAGCAAACTAATCCAGATTTATCATAGCTAACATCATTCAATCATCCTGAAGTGAAGTGTACAAGTCATGCAAATAGAAGTGATATAGGAAAAGAAAACGGTACTCCAGATATAAGCATTCAATGCGTGAATCTTGGTGTGTTTTCTACGATAGCATACATATGAATATTCAGACTCAGCTAATAATAGAATTTCATCCATTTTCATACGGAAAAAATTGTGGGTTACTATCTCTAAATGCAAGGCAGATCATAGCATATGATATCAGAAATAAAAGCTAAGACATGAAAAATATAGCATGCATATAGAGAAATCTAACTCCACGTCATCATCATCACAGAAAAGTCATCTCTAGCAAAAGATGAAAGAAATAAAGATAAACGAAAAATAAAAACTATCTGCAATGCAACACACAAGGAAAATAAGAAAAACGTGATGCATGGTAAAAAAAATGAAAAAGTGATGAAAAAGTGGGAAAACGTGGGGAAACTAAAAATAAAGGGTGACAAAAGCAAAAAGCGTGAGTACTCACTCCCCCAAGCTAAAGTGCACAGTGTCCTCAATGTGCGACGTGTGGCACACCGAGAGACGTGTAATGGGAGGGGGGTGGGTATGCATGCATGATAAAAAGAAGTAAAAAGAACAAAATGAAAAATATGATGTGAATGTGATGCATGCAAGGACAAGAGTGATCCAGATATGTGTGTGTCACCAAAAATACTCTCCCTCACTCCCGAAAAAAGGATATAGAATCATATGATCAAAAAGTGGACAAAAGTAGTGGTGGGAGGGGGGTGGTCAAAAATCAACAGGACCAAGCAGAGAATGGGCAGCATATCGACAAAAATCGGGGGCATCAAGGGTGTGCCTAAGCTGGAGGTGCTGCGCCATCTCCGTCCTGAGGCAGAGGTGGGGGGTGGTGGTGGTGGATGTGGAACAGTATGCTGGGTGGGTGGTGGTCGTGGCAGTCGCTCGAGAATCTGGGTCAAGCAATAGTGAATGCTAGGAAGTAGGTCGAGGCGGTGATGCATGGCGGTGACTGTGGAAGACAAAGCCCTAAAATCGCCCCGGAGTCCACTCAACCCCCCCTTAAGAGCGCGAACGCTCTAAACTAAGGCGTCAGGTGGTGGTGGGGCGGAGGGGCGGACAGGTCTAGGCTGAGCTGGTCGGGGCTGTCTAATACGGGCGGTGTAGGTGATCGGGACAGCAGGCATGGGTGGTACGGGTGCTGTGCTCACTAGTGGATGCCCAGCCTCAGTGCGAGGCTGGGACGCAGGCTGGTGTGAGGTGGAAGCAGCAAAAGAGGGAGTGGAAGACAGAATCAGTGACGAGGCGGAAAGAGAGGTCAGTGACACAGACGTGGGGATAGACGTCACGACACTCTCAGATAGAACGACTACGGTGGAGACAGAAGTGTCAACCGCTGGGAAGGCAGTGTGGGGTCCAAAAGGTGAAATCCCAGCAGAGATCATACTGGCCATGGTCTCCACGACGGCAGCGAAAGAAGGCTCTCCGCTCTCAACAAAAGTAGGTGGGCGCTCGGGTAGCAGAGAAGTGAGTGGCTCAATCGACAAGGGCACAGCAGTGGTGGTGGCAGTGGTAGACGTGGTGGGCGTAGGCTCAGCAAGTGTACTCCCGACACTGGCAGAAGTGGGGACAGAAGTGTCGGGAGCGGCAGAAAGTGCAGGCTCAGGCTGAGAGAACACAGGGTCAGCAAGTGTACTCCCGACACCGGCAGAAGTGTGGACAGTGGTGTCGGGAGCAGCAGAAATCCCAGGCACAGGCTGAGGGGCCACAGGGTCGACGGGTGCAGCGTGTGCAACGTGTGCCTGCTCAGCCTGATCAGCCTCCTCGGCCTTAAGTACGTAGGCGGCGGGGATCAGGAGATCCATCGCCGGAAGCCAGTCGTCGTGTGCTGGTCCTAAGTGTGTCCGAGCGGGGCTCAGAAGGATCATGTAGTCAGCACCGTACGGACCGTGTAACCAAACCCAGTGCCGCTGACCGTGCGGACGAAGCATCTTCATCCGGGCCATGACGTCTATCGATAATGCAGTGGGGCCCAGGGCTCGTCGCAGGTCAGCCGGAAGGTCCTCGCCGGTCATCAGGGCTAGCAGGGTGATCAGACCGCCGCAACATATCAGGGAGCGAGCGCCCACCGATACGATGATGCGGTCCAAAAACCAGCTAGCGACGTCAATCTCCACGGCGGGGACCAACGTAACTCCATCCCTATCTAGAACTCCGGGGCGAGTCATCGCATAGAGCATATAGAGCTCAGGCGTAGACATCGTCTCAGGCTCGTACCTCGCCAGAAAGGTGGTCGCCATAAGGCGCTGTGCTATGCGGAGGCAGGGGTGGACTATGGCCGTGGCCTTGGCCCTACTAGGGTCAAAGGCCGGTGGTAAACCTGTGATCCGGGCCCAGAAGGCGTGTGAATCGAAGGATGGGGGAGGGATGTGTGTGGGGGCGTAGGCTCGGTCGGGTGTGGGGACGGCGGGCCACTGAAAGAACGCTCGAAGCATATCGAGAGTGATCTGACACTCTCGATCCATGAGTCGGAAGGAGCATCCCTCAGCGGTCCAAACGATCGAGCTGAGGACCTCGAGTGTCGGACGGACTTAGGTGTCCGCCGACACAGAAAGAAAGTCTCGCCAACCCACGTTGTCATACAACGTGAGTAATCCCTCGAGTACCCCCAGGCGTCCTAGGTCGGCAAGGTGTGCGAACCTGGAGGGCACTATCGAGCGCTGGGCGATACGCTCAAAAGCGACACGATGTGCGTCGGCACGGAACGTAATACCCAGCGGCCCGACAAGTGGAGCCGGTGGTGGCAGTGGGTCGACTGGGAGTGGCTGTGCGGGGTGAACGGGGTCTGCAGGCTGTGGCTGTGCGGGGTGAGGTGGTGTAGGCAGAGGAGAGTCTTCCATCTCGTGGGAGGGGCCGGGCTCATCCGGCCACTTCCGCTTGGCGGAAGCTCTCCTAGACCGTGGCCGTGTCCGGGGCGGCATAGGTGCCCCGAGTGCTCACCAAAAACAGAAAAAGTGCGGCGTGTGAAAATAAGTGGAACGAATATACCGGATCACGCCGTGAGATCAAAATAGTGGATGCGTGTGAAGACGCCGCCTCCACAAAGCCAAAAACGCTCCCCGGAAGCTCCCCTAAGCTCCCCTAAGCTCCCCAATATAGCCTGCACATCAAACGAAGATATCAGCGCGTAACATTCAAAATGTATGGGGGGTTAGGGGTATAATAGATAAAGATTGAAGTTAATTTGATTTAGGGGTTCGATTAGCACATGGATCGTCGAAAAATACAAGAAATATGAGAAAATTGGGCGAAATGGGGTTACCGGAGCTCGGCCGGCGGTGAGATCGTCGCCGGCGACTCGGGCGGAGGGGCGGCGGCGTCGGTCGGCGGTGGTCGGCCGAGCGCAGCAGCGGCGAGGTGAGATCGGGCGAGTGGGGGCCGCAGCAGTCGGGAGTAAAGGGGCGCGGGCTCGGGCGAACGAAGATTGTGACGCTTCGAATACCGCGCCGAGCCCGCGTCTCTTATAAAGGAAAAGTTACGGCTCGGCCGAGTGAAAGTGTCACTCGGCCGAGTGATCGTAACGGAAATATTTTTGAAAATTCCTCCCCGTTTACGACTCGGTCGAGTGTCTTTGCCACCCTCGGCCGAGTGGAAAAAGTCCATTCGGCCGAGTGGCACAAGCTACTCGGCAGTTCTCGCCCTAGGAGCGTATCAGTTTCACTCGACCGAGGGAAGATATATACTCGGTCGAGTGGCAATTATACTGAAATCAAGAAAAGAAACAGAGGGTTGGGTACAGCAGACTTCCCTCGTTTGTGCGCCGCTCGGGCGGACGAACTTATGTACTCGGCTGAGTGGATATTCTACTCGGCCGAGTGACTCCTGTTTTCTGCTGTTTGGCTCCGTTTGGGCTCTAATCTCTGTTTTTCTTCCTCCAGTTGATTTCTTCCTTCTCCTAAGCATCGAGCGCATTCCTGGAGCGCTCTTCGTCGCCTTGTTCATCCTCCTAATGATAGATATCCCTTTCTCCTCTCCTGTCAAAGAAAAATAGGACCCGTTATCACGAATTTTTCAGGCAAACGACTCAAAACATTAATAATTTCTAAAACAAAAATAAAGAACAAAGTAAAAATAAAGCAATAACCGTCGGGTTGCCTCCCGACAAGCGCTCGTTTAAGGTCTTGAGCTCGACCCCCTTGGATTTTCAATTTAATGCGGGATATTGGGTGCATATGAGATGCACCCGTCGAATTTATCGGGAAGAACGCTCGGATTTGGATGTTGTGGCGGCGTGTTCTTCCTCAGTGCTCCTTCGTCTCGGGTAGTGTTGGGGGGTGGCTCCCCCAAGCTAGTGCTTGCTCCGGGCCTTGGCTTCACCGGAGACACCGATTTCCGTATCGGTGGAGCTTTCTTCGGAGTCCTCATCTTTGAGAGCTTGCAGAGCTCCCGTATTCTTGTGACATCAGCGTCGCCTTCATCAATTGCCATGGAGAGATCGGGGGAGTGCTCCATCTTCTCTTCTTCGGCCAAGTCTAGGCCTTCTTCGAAGTCATCCTCGAATATTGTGCCGATGGAATGGGGGATCGCCTCCTCAATGACCTCGTCAAGGATGTATGAAAGATCATCCGGCCGTCCCTTAAGCAGATATATTCTACTTATTTCTCCCATAGGGACTCCCTCGGAATAATGCTTGAGCCTTTGTCCATTTACTTTGAATGTGGCTCCGTCTTTGCTTTCCAACTCAAAAGCTCCTCCCGGTTGTATGTGCTTAATGGTGAAAGGTCCGGACCACCGTGACCTCAATTTACCAGGAAATAGTCGGAGCCGGGAGTTATATAGCAAGACCTTGTCTCTGACTTTGAAGTCCGTAATAGTTATGCGTGCATCGTGGAGAATCTTGGTCCTTTCTTTGTAAATTCTCGAGCTCTCGTAGGCATATCTTCTAATCTCATCAAGCTCGTTGATGTCCAAGAGTCGCCTCACCGCTGCACTCTTATAATCGTAATTGAGGGTCTTGATGGCCCAATATGCGCGGTGTTCCAACTCTACCGGCAAGTGACAAGCTTTCCCATAAACAAGTCGGAACGGTGTGGTGCCGATGGGAGTGCGAAAGGCTGTGCGATATGCCCATAGAGCATCGTTTAACTTCATTGACCAATCCTTTCTAGATCGATCTACGGTCTTCTCAAGAATTTGCTTGATCTCTCTATTCGAGACCTCCACTTGGCCGCTCGTTTGAGGGTGATATGCCATGCCAACTCTATGGTTTACCCCGTACTTCTTCAGCATGGCTTCGAACTTGTTTTCTATGAAATGGCTCCTCCCGTCGCTTATCAAGGTACAAGGCACCCCGAAGCGTGGGAAGATATTCTGCTTGAAAAATTTAGAAACAACCCTTGCATCATTGGTAGGGGTAGTGATTGCTTCCACCCATTTGGAGACGTAGTCAACGGCCAATAGGATATACTTGTTACCATTGCTTGACGGAAATGGTCCCATGAAGTCCACTCCCCAACAATCGAAAAGCTCAATTTCTTGGATGGGCCTCATTGGCATCTCATTACGTTTGGAAATATTCCCGGTCCGTTGGCATCTATCACACCCCTTCACAAAGTCATGGGTGTCTCTGAACATTGTTGGCCAGAAGAATCCGCTCTGCAAAATCTTAGCGGTTGTCTTAGAGGCGGCATGATGTTCCCCGCATGGCATACCATGTCAATGCAAAATGATAGATGTTGCCTCCTCCTTAGAAACACACCTCCGAATAACACTATCTTTGCATATCTTGAAGAGGTATGGATCTTCCCAAAAATAGCTACGGACCTCATGCAAAAATCTCCTCTTTTGTTGTGTGGGCATCCCACACGGTTTAATTCCATAAGCCAAGTAATTGACGAAGTCCGCGTACCAAGGCACTTCCCCGGGCCTTATGGCGTATAGCCTCTCATCCACGAATGTGTCGTCGATAGGTAAACTCTCATCCTCCTTATCGCGAATAAGCCTAGACAAATGATCCGCCACAACATTGTCCGTACCTTTCTTGTCTCTGATCTTCAAATCGAATTCTTGCAACAAGAGTATCCACCTAATTAACCGAGGTTTGGCCTCCTTCTTGTTTAGAAGATATTTCAATGCCGCATGGTCGGTGTGGACAATCACCTTGGAACCAAGGAGGTAGGAGCGAAACTTCTCGATGGAATAGACGACCGCTAGAAGCTCTTTCTCGGTAGTTGTATAGTTTTTCTACACGTCATCCAATGTCTTGCTCGCATAGAATATTGCATGAAGCTTCTTATCTTTCCTTTGTCCCAATACCGCTCCAATGGCTTGGTCGCTAGCATCACACATTAGCTCAAATGGAAGGCTCCAATCCGGTGGTTGTATGATGGGTGCGGAAACTAGTGCTTCCTTCAAGGTATTGAAGGCTTGCAAGCATTCGCCTGAAAAAATAAAAGGAGTATCTTTAGCAAGCAAGGACGTAAGAGGTCGGGCAATCAAGGCAAAATCCTTGATAAAGCGGCGGTAAAACCCCGCATGACCAAGAAAGCCTCTAATGCCCTTAACATTAATAGGAGGAGGGAGTTTCTCGATTACCTCAATCTTTGCCTTATCTACCTCAATCCCTCTCGAGGAGACAAGGTGCCCAAGAACTATACCTTCCGTGACCATGAAGTGGAACTTCTCCCAGTTCAGAGTTAGATTATTTTGTTGGCACCTTTTAAGAACTTTAGTGAGATTAGCCAAACAAGAATCAAACTCGCTCCCATAAACCGAGAAATCATCCATAAAGACTTCCATTATATTTTCAATGTAATCGGAAAAAATGGATGTCATACATCTCTGAAAGGTTGCTGGAGCATTACAAAGACCGAAGGGCATCCTACGGTAGGCATAGGTACCATAGGGACAAGTAAAAGTGGTCTTTTCTTGGTCATCTTCGTGCAAAGGGATTTGGAAAAACCCTGAATACCCATCCAAATAACAAAAGTATTTATGTTTAGCTAGGCGTTCAAGCATTTGATCAATGAAGGGCAATGGGTAATGGTCCTTTCGGGTGGCTTTATTTAGTTTCCTATAATCAATGCACATTCGCCATCCCGTGACAGTGCGTGTAGAAATGGGCTCTCCTTTATCATTTTTTATAACAGTCATCCCCCCTTTCTTGGGGACGACGTGAACAGGGCTAACCCACCTACTTTCGGAGATAGCATAAATAATACCGGCCTCAAGCAATTTTAGGATTTCCTTTTTCACTACCTCATTCATATTCGGGTTCAACTGCCTTTGAGGCTCAATAGAAGAGGCTTCAGTGTTTTCCAAGTGGATCCTATGCGTGCATAGCCTAGGGCTTATTCCCTAGAGATCAGAGATTGTGTAACCAAGGACATCCTTGTGATCCCTAAGGACTTCTAATAATTTTTCAAGTTGGTCTTGGCCAAGGTGGGCATTTACAATCACCGGGAAGGTCAATTTACTACCCAAGAAAGCATACCTTAGATTCGGCGGTAATTGTTTAAGCTCTACCTCAAAGGGTGCCGTGCCCTTTGCTTCGTTATCTTGTGGGCATTTGGCTTCTCCTTCAACATCTGAATTTAGCTCACTCTCGAGTGGAGGCTCAGACTCGCTTCCTAGTGAGGACGGTGCATCGGAATAGACGCTCTCCGATTCCGCGCTTGCATCGATAGGACCACCACCTTGCTCCGGTTCATTCCTGAGATCAAGAAATACGTCAGCAGATTCATAAATGCAAGAGTGGGGATCATAGAGTGTATCTCCCTGAGTATCGGTTTGTTCGAAGTGTTCCTCGGGAGTGTAGTACTCTTCGACACATGTTCTATCGCCTTCAAAATATAGCTTGTCGTCCCTCACATCAACTCTGATATCGCCCCTAATAGTCCCATCCGGAGAGATTTGATCCATCACAAAGCTAGCAAACAGTTGTTCGACGGGGTCCTCGATATTAATAGCGAAAGCTCCGGTAGCGTAGACCTCATCAATAAGTTCCTTGAGGAGCTCCGCAAAAGATTCATCATCTCCCTGGCCAGACTCAGTAATTGGAATTGCATCTCCCATTTTACCTGTTAAGATTTCGTGGAGAATTTCGGGAGGGATTGCAAAATGGGGATATAAACAGAGTTAGAAAAGAATGAAGCAATAAAGAAAGAAATTGAAGAGAAATGACCGGGTGATCCAAATCAAACTCTGTTAAAATGCCCTCCCCGACAACGGCGCCAAAAACTTGATCGCGCCCGGGCGTACACCCTAAAGAGCGACCGTGTAGTCTTACCGCAAGCGCACGGTGTAGCGGCGAGCGGGTATCGAACACAGGGAGGACGTATGATAGTGCCTTCTCCGAACAACCTGGCTATGGGGACAGAAAAGTAGGAAATTGCCTTTCGGTGATGTTGTCACAATCGTCAAACAATGTAAAAAGAGATATAAAATCAAATAAAGACGCCTAGGGAATAGGGAATCCCCGCTACTCACCGTATCTCGTCATTGTGATTCATCGGTTTCACAATTGCTAAGACGTTAAAACTACTCACAAATCATATTGCTAATGGAAGAATAATCAATAGAAATAACAATGAAATTCATAGCAATATTCAAAATAGCAATAAAAATAGGATTTTTAATAGAGAGGGAGACAAACCAATGTAGCTTTCCAAGAATCCAACAAAATAACATTTTTCTCTCCTCTCCAATCACAAGAATTAAACTCTAAAAATCTAATCTAAAAAGGCTGCCAAAAGCAATAGAAAAAGCTCTCTAAACTAGGTTAGAATCTGGGGTTAAATACCCCCCAAAACTGCCCAAAAATTCGTGACCAAACTGCCCCTGCGCAGCTCCAGAATCGTGATTTCTGCTACAGGCAGCGCTACTCACTCGGCCGAGTGACAAATGTCACTCGGCCGAGTGAGGGACCCTGACGGATTCCAGTAACTCTGGGGTCTTGGGGGTCGTCACATCGGGCGTCACTCGGCCGAGTGAGTTGTCGTCACTCGGCCGATGGGCTTATGTTCACGCAGGCGGACGGCAATTGCCACTCGGCCGAGTCGGGCTTCTGCTGCTCAGACTGACGGATTACAGTAAGTTGGCTCTTTTTGATGGCCGTCGTCTGGGTGCCACTCGGGCTGACGGGATACGTCACTCGGCCGAGTCAGCTTCTGATGCTCGGCCGAGTGCACGCTGATACACTGCTTGGAGCGTGTCCGATCTGGCCGGCCGAGCGGGGTCTCGTTGGTCGGCCGAGTGACTCCTTCACTCGGCCGAGTGAGATACTGAAGATGCCCAAATTGCGTATTTTTGCCTCCTCGTCGCTCCTACGATGTTCTTTCTTCTTCCGCTCCTCTCCAATCTCAAAATACCCCTCAGGGAAGTCGTCGGTGACACTCCGGAGTAGGTGTATCTCGGAATCACTCCAAATCGCTCCAAATCTCCTGAAATACAACAAAAACAACAAATCGTGAAAAGTATCGCAATGTTGTCGATAAATCGTGAAAAACGTGATTTGAGCGAATCAAATGGCATGCAATCATGCGGAAAAAAGGTGTAAAATATGGAGTGATCATCACCCACCTGACGCAATTTGTTGTCGTCGACCTAGCATCGGCTTACAACGGGATCATTGGGCGGCCGTACATGACGGCCATTGAGGCGCTCCCCAGCCTGATCCACCAGATGGTGAAATTTCAAACTTCTCGAGGGGTGGGACAGGTGCGGGAAAACCAGAAGCTGTCTCGGAGCTGCTACGAAGGGTCGACCAAGCACAAAAGCCCAGAATAGGCCCTGTCGGTCGACCTTCTCGACGAAAGGGAAGATTTCTACGACCAACGGCCGACTCCGGCCGAAGAGGTCGAGGAGGTGCCCGTGACCGCGGGAGAAGGCAAGACTGTCTCCATCGGAACGAAACTCCCGGCCTCTCTGGGGGCGGCCCTCATCAGCCTGCTCTGAGAGAGCGTAGACATATTCGCCTGGTCGCTCGCGGATATGCCGGGGGTCGACCCGACGATAATCTCTCACAGGTTGAATGCAGACCCAGGATCTCAACTGGTCCGGCAGAAGAAGAGGAGCGCCGGGGGCGAGAAGAAAAGGGCAGCTGAGGAAGAAGTGGAGCGGCTTCTCCAGGCCAAGTTTATCAGGCCGGTGGACTATTCGGACTGGCTCGCCAATGTCATCATGGTAAAGAAGGCCAGCGAGAAGTGGCGCATGTGCGTCGACTTCACAGACCTCAACAAGGTGTGTCCGAAGGACAGCTTCCCCCTCCCTCGAATCAACCACTTGGTCGATCAGGCATCTGGATACGAATTGTTAAGCTTCATGGACGCCTTCTCGGGCTACAACCAGATCCCGATGGCAAGGGAGGACGAAGAGAAGACGTCCTTTGTCACCGATCGGGGCACCTTCTGTTACACGAAGATGCCCTTCGGTCTGAAGAACGTCGGGGCAACTTACCAGCGGATGGTGGACAGGATATTCAGCTCGCAGGTCAGGCAAAACCTGGAAGTCTACATCGACGACATGCTGGTGAAGAATAAGAGAGCCCCAGACCACCTTGTCGACTTGAGGGAGACGTTTCGAAGGGTTCGCCAATACGGTCTGAGATTGAACCTAGCGAAGTGCGTCTTCGGCGTGCAGTCAGGGAAGTTCTTAGGCTTCATGATAACGAAGCGAGAGATTGAGGTGAACCCCGATAAGGTGACAGCCCTCGTCAATATGGCAGAACCACGGATGATCTGGGACCGACAACGCCTGAATGGCCGGATCGCGGCTTTAGGGTGATTCTTGTCGAAATCCGTGGAAAGGTCGCTCCCTTTCTTCAAGGTCCTGTGCGCGGCCTTCAGAGAGGCCAAGGACAAAAGGAAAGTGATCCCATGGGACGATGACTGCATTCAGGCATTCGCGAAGCTGAGGGCCAACCTACAAAGCCCGTCGCTCCTCACCAAGCCGGAGGAAGGAGAACCGCTGGGACTATACCTGGCGACCAATGAGGAGCCTGTCAGCTCCGTCCTAATCAAAGAGGAAGGGGGCATACAACGGCCTGTATACTATGCAAGCCGGATTCTCCGAGAGGCAGAGACTCGCTACAGTCCCATCGAGAAAGCCGCCTTCTGCTTGGTCACCACGGCGAGGAAGCTCCATCCGTACTTCCAGGCCCATCCCGTCGCCGTCCACACCAACCTACCCCTCGAGAAGAACCTGAAGAGGTTGGAGCGATCGGGCAGGAACTCAATTGGAGCGTCGAGCTTAGCGAGTTCGACATAACATACAAGGCCCGGACGGCAATCAAGGGCCAGGCGTTGGCAGACTTCGTGGTGGAATGCACCACCGAGGACCCGTCGGGGAACCAACCAGACGCACCGTCGGCAGATGCATTTCTGCAAGCGATGGGGATGGCCTGACCCTCGGAGCCCCCCCAGGGAGACGTAGGCAAACTATGGACCGTTCACATCGATGGCTCGGCGACGGGATTCGGAACGGGGGTATGAATTGTCATACAAACCCCCGACGGGTGCCTACTGGAGTACACCCTGCGCGTCGACTTCCCGGCCACCACCAACGTTGCGGAGTATGAGGCCACGGTCAACGGGCTGAAGCTTTGTAGGGCGGTGGGGGCGACGAATGTGCTGTTGCTTAGTGACTTACGACTCGTCATCCAACAGATCCAAGGGAGCTTCTGTAGTGCCCAACTAAGCTACTGCATACGTACTAGAGGGGGGTGAATAGTACTTAAAATAATCAAGATAGTTATTCCTAATTATTATGCAAGAAACAAACGACAATGAGGAATTAAACAACTATCAACAAGAAATAAACAACGCAAACAAAGTATGTTACTGGGTTCGGATCCACCCAAGTCTCCCCGACTTGTTCCCGGTGATCCTACGTCCCAACCACCCGGATCCCCTCCGGATACTTGAGTTAGCAACCCTAACTCAAGATTTCCACTATGAAATACTTGTGAAAAAACCTTCACAAGTCAAATCATACAAAAGACATGTGACTCCCACAAACCGGGATCACACCCTCTCTCACAACCGAGAGACACAATTCAAATACGATAGAAATGAAATAAACTCTTACCTTACAAAATCATATGCCTTGAGTATACTTACCAAATTAGGGCAATGATGGATTTTGAGGAGAGAATGTCACCAAACCGAATCTCCACCAATAAGATCAGCGATCGAAGGCTAGGATGGAGGATGGTGACTTTGGATCAAGCTCTTGGCTTGGAAGGCTCACAATGGAGAGAATCTCTCTTGAGGAAATGGCTCAAAGAGTTGAGGGAGAGATTCTTGTGAAGAAGAGAAAGCTTTAGAATGGAGTTGAATAGCTTCTCTTAGATTTTTCCAAATCTCTAAAATGGCAGCCTCTTTTCTTATGAAAGAGCCCCTCCAACTATATATAGGATAGAGGAGAGAGAGAGAAAACGTTTCAAGAGAAACTCCAACGGCTCTTTTCTGAACCCAACTAGTCGGTCAAAGAACAACCACCGACCGACTAGTTCATCAACTAGTCGGTCGGTCAATCAATGTAAACCAACTAATGGAAGAACAGCCAATAAGTCGAAGTACAGGCAAAGACAACTAGTCGGTCTAAGAAGACTTGTCGACCGACTAGTTTCACAACTAGTCGGTCGGTGAATGATCTTTGACCGACTAACGTCGAAATAGAATAGGTTGACTTCAAGATGACTTAGTCGGTTTAAGAACAAATGCTGACCGACTAGTTTCTCAACTAGTCGGTCGGTAAACATTCTTTGACCGACTAACTCGAAACAGTAGCTCAGGCTGAAAATGACTGTACATAACTAGTCGGTCTAAGAAGGATTACTGACCGACTAGATCGTCATCTAGTCGGTCGGTGACTCTTCTTTGACCGACTAACTGTAGTCATAGAAAGAGCTGAATTAGAGAAGGCAAACTAGTCGGTTTAAGTAGAGTTTCCGACCGACTAAATCGTCATCTAGTCGGTTGGTGACTCTTCTTGAACCAACTAACATGCACAAGAAGCCGAGGGAAGAAGCAATAGGCTTCGGGAATGTTTCTAATGGCTTCTATGATAATCCTAGCTCTAAGATATGAGCGAAATGAAGTATATAATGTAAGTCCTACTCAAGGCTTAACATTCTAATCTATGAAGCAAGAAGACTATAAAATAAACCTTGCAAGCCGTCTTCAAAGCTTCAATCTTCATTCCTCTTGACTTCAATAAAACTCCTTGAGCTTCAACGAAGCTCCAGGCACGATCACGCATATTGAGAAGTCTTGAGACGTCGCTTTTGATGTTCGTATTCTTTTGGCGACGATCTCCATAACTGCGCTCACAAATAAGTTAGTATACATTATTTATGTTTGCTCATCATCCAAAACCAAATCCGGGGAATCAATACACAATAGCTTCGAGGCCCGAGAAGAGACGATGAAGCGCTACCTTCGGCGCATCTAGGCCGAGCTCCAGAAGTTCAAAAGGGCATAGGTCCGGCACTTACCCCATTCCAACAACCTCCAGGCGGACGCCCTATCCAAGCTGGCCTCCTCCTCTGCGGCCGAGATCGGAAAGGCCATCTATGTCGAAAGCCTGCCGGTACCTTCCATCAGCGAAGAAGAGATAATATGTGTCGGCTCGACTGCGACATGGATGACCCTGATAATGAAGTATCTGGAGACGGGGGTCCTACCCGAGGAGCGGTTGCAGGCCAAGAAGGTAGAGAGACGAGCCCTGTCATTCGTACTACTCGACAGAGTATTGTACCGACGGCGCCGCGCCAACTTTGACGTCCTGCCGTACCTGAAGTGTTTAGGGCCGGAGCAGGCCGAGCAGGTCATCCGCAAAGTGCACGAAGGCTTCTGTGGGAACCACCATGGCAGTCGCACCATCGGCCACAAAATAATGCGCCAGGGATATTATTGGCCGACTATGATCCATGACACGGCACAATACGTCAAGAAGTGCGAGGCGTGCCAAAAATTCGGCCGACACTCAGCAGTGCCTCTGGCTGACTTGGTGCCCTTCATAAGCCCGATTCCGTTCGCCAAATGGGGGCTTGATATCCTCGGGCCTTTCCCAAAGGCCTCGGGAGGAAGGAAGTATCTAGTTGTCGCCGTGGACTACTTCACAAAATGGGTCGAAGCTGATCCGTTGACACGCATCACGTGGACGGATATGAAAGGCTTTATTTGGCAGTCTGTGATATGTCGCTTCAGGATACCCCGCTCTATAGTGACGGTCAGCGGGAGATAGTTCGATTTCGAAGGCTTTCGTGACTTCTGTTCGGGCTGGGGAATCAAGCTCCATTTCGCATCGGTCGCCCACCCGCAGTGCAACAGGATGGCTGAGGCCGCCAACAAGTGCATCTTGGGCCCCATGAAGAAGAAGGTAGACGTTGCACTCGGGGCATGGGTGGACAAGTTACCAGGCATCCTCTGGTTCTATCGAACCACCCATAAGGCATCCACTGGAGAGAGCCCGTTCATGCTGGCATACGGCGCGGAAGCAGTCGTTCCGATGGAGATTGGCGAGGAGACACTCAGGCTGAAATTCTTCGACGAGGACATCAATGGGGATGGCCTCAGCCTCAGTCTCGAGCTGGTGGACGAAGTGAGGGACCGAGCCCTGACGAACCTCGTCCGGCACAGCCAAAGGATGGCCCGGCATTACAACTCCAGGGTGAAGAAGCAGACCTTCCGAATTTGTGACTTAGTCCTCAGAGACGACACCTTCAAACCCGAGACCGTTCGCCGAGGAAAACTGGCCGCCAAATGGGAGGGACCCTACGAGATCGTCGACATCATCGGACCGGCCACGTACATCCTAGCGACCCTGGACAGGAGCAAACTAGCCCACCCCTGGAATGCGGAGCACCTGCTGAAGTTTTACCAATAATTGTAAGTCTTTTCAATAAAATATCGTCATTTCTGTACCCTCCCGAACCCTGCTGTCTCCACCTGAGTATTTCAGCCTGAACGCGTAAGACCTCTGGGGCAGGGCCAACACTCGCCACCCAACCCAGAGAAGGGGCATGGGCCGAGCTACGTGCTCGTTCCCCCCTCAAGACTGCTGGGGCAGGGCCAATCCTCGCCATCCAAACCAGAGAAGGGGCACGGGCCGAGCTACGCGCTCGCTCCCCCCTCAAGACCTCTGGGGCAGGGCCAACCCTCGCCACCCAAACCAGAGAAGGGGCACGGACCGAGCTACGCGCTCGCTCCCCTCCTCAAGACCTCTGGGGTAGGGCCAACCCTCCCCACCCAAACCAGAGAAGGGGCAAGGGGCGAGCTACGCGCTCGCTCCCCCCTCAAGACCTCTGGGGCAGGGCCAACCCTCGCCACCCAAACCAGAGAAGGGGCACGGGCCGAGCTACGTTCTCGCTCCCCCCCTCAAGACCACTGGGGCAGGGCCAACCCTCGCCACCCAAACCAGAGAAGGGGCACAGGCCGAGCTACGCACTCGCTCCCCCCTCAAGACCTCTGGGGCAGGGCCAACCCTCGCCACCCAAACCAGAGAAGGGGCACGGGCCGAGCTACGCGCTCGCTCCCCCCCCCCCTCAAGACCTCTGGGGCAGGGCCAACCCTCACCACCCAAACCAGAGAAGGTACACAGGCCGAGCTACGCGCTTGCTCCCCCCTCAAGACCTCTGGGGCAGGGCCAACCCTCGCCACCCAACCAGAGAAGGGGCACGGGCCGAGCTACGCCCTCGCTCCCCCCCTTAAGACCTCTGGGGCAAGGCCAACCCTCGCTACCCAAAACAGAGAAGGGGCACGGGCCGAGATACGCGCTCGCTCCCCCCCCCCTCAAGACCATGGGGCAGGGCCAACCCTTGCCACCCAAACCAGAGAAGGGGCACGGGCCGAGCTACGCGCTCGCTCTCCCCCCTCAAGACCTCTGGGGCAGGGCCAACCCTCGCCACCCAAACCAGCGAAGGGGCACTCGCCGAGCTACGCGCTCGCTCCCCCCTCAAGACCTATGGGGCAGGGCCAACCCTCACCACCCAAACCAGAGAAGGGGCACAGGCCGAGCTACGCGCACGCTCCCCCCCCCCCCCCCTCAAGACCTCTGGGGCAGGGCCAACCCTCGCCACCCAAACCAGAGAAGGGGCACGGGCCGAGCTACGCGCTCGCTCCCCCCTCAAGACCTCTAGGGCAGGGCCAACCCTCGCCACCCAAACCAGAGAAGGGGCACGGGCCGAGATACGTGCTCGCTCCCTTCACCAAGAAGAATGAAGATTGAAGCTTCGAAGACGGTTCGTCATGTATTATTTATTGTCTTCTAGCTTCATAGATTAGAATGTTAAGCCTTGAGTAGGACTTACATTATTATCTTCATTTCGCTCATATCTTAGAGCTAGGACTATCATAGAAGCCATTAGAATCTTTCCCGAAGCTTATCGCTTCTTCCCTCGGCTTCTAGTGCATCTTAGTTGGTTCGAGAAGAAGTACCAACCGACTAGATGACGATCTAGTCGGTCGGCAACTCTTCATGAACCGACTAGATGTCCTTGCTCATTTCAGCTCTTTCACTTTGATCAATTAGTCGGTCAAAGAAGGTTCACCGACCGACTAGATGAAGATCTAGTCGGTTAGGAATCCTTCTCAAACCGACTAGTTATCATTACCTCTATACAGCCTGAGTTACTGTTTACAGTTAGTCGGTCCAAGATCATTCATCGACCGACTAGTTGTGAAACTAGTCGGTTGGAATTTGTTCTTAGACCGACTAGTGTAACTTGTATTCAGCTACTTGATTTCATCTCTTAGTCTGTCAAAGAACACTCACCGACCGACTAGTTGGCAAACTAGTCGGTTGTCAAGTCTGCTTAGACCGACTAGTTCATATTGCCTGGAACTTCATCTTTTAGCTGTCGAGCTGTTAGTCGGTTCATGCTAAATCACCGACCGACTAGTTGATGAACTAGTCGGTCAGTGATCCTTCTTAGACCGACTAGTCTGCTTCAGAATTGTAACGGCCGCTTTCCGACCGTTTGTAATTTTCTACGCGCACGTGTTTTATCGTGCACGTATTTTATTTGGCTATTTCCGAGCTCCGGCATATGCGATGCGATATGCCATTGCGATCGTTTCGGGGTGTTGGATTTTATTGTAATTTTTGGGGAACGTCGTTTCACGGCTCGTTTTCTCGCAAAACGACTTTGAACGATCGGGGCGTTTTAGTCATTTGACTCAAAACGACGTTTCCAATTTTACGTAAATTCTCGGTAGGTGTCACGCACGATCGGGCTCCGTAGATCTGTGCGTCTCGTCTCCACGATCGCCCCGGTATTTTCGGATTATTTTTCTGACGCCCGGATTGAAAGATATCGCTCGGAGAAATCTCGACCGTTGATCTCCCCATCAGTTTCAAATTTCGAATTTGATAGCCAAATCTGGATATTTCCCTATTTATTCTCATAAGTATTTTTCCTAAACTGCCCTTTCTATTCTACTCGAGAATTCCCCCTTTCTATACCCTTTACCCCCCTTTAATTTCTTCTTTTAACTATAACCCTAGGGTATATAGCATTATATATATCTTATTAATATAACCCTAACCCTATTCTTCAACCCTAACCCTAAATCTTAACATACCCGCAGCCACCACCGAAATCCCCCCCCCCCCCCATTTTCGATCTCTCCCTCACCTCTCTCTCTCTCTCTCCCTCACGGCGCCGCCGCGATGCCTCTCCCTCCAGACGCCCCGCTCCCCAACGTCACCGAGGTCGCCGATCTGACCGCCACAGTATCCCGATCGCCCGCTCGCGCCGCCGTGACCCCCCTCACGATCGCCCCGCCTCAATTCTCGACGACGCCGCCGCCGTACCTGCATCTCCCGCTCTCCCTCACTCTCAATCGCATCGCCGAGCGAAGCCGCTCTCCACCTCTCGCATCCCCCGCTCCGCCGCCGTCGTGGAGCCCCGCATCCCCACATCCGACCACGCCGAGGCCACGGCGAGCTCCGCCGAGGCCGCTGCTCCCGATCGCGGCCACGGCAGCCCGCTCCGACCGCTGCAAACCCCGACGACCTCCGTGGTCGACTTCCGACGCCGACCCACCGTCCGATCCCCTGTCGCATCCCTCGCAGATCCCCGCCATCGCACGTCTCCGCCATCCCGAACGCCGGCCCCACCTCCTCGGCCACTCCCCGGTGCCGTCCCTCTCTCTCGCCCTCGACCACCACGTCTCCGTCCACGACGAAGCCCGCGCAGCCACCTTCACTTCCGCTGCCGCCGCGCCGCTGTGCTGCGCTCCGCCGCCGCGCCTGCGATCCTCAGCCCCGACTCTGCAGACTGCTCGCCTGCCACTGCGAGAAGCCGCCCCTCTCTCCACGGTCGTCGCCGCTGCAGCGATCTGCAGCCGCGCCACCGCTGTGCCGCCCTCGCGCCGCCTCCCCCTTGCTTCCCCGGTTGTCCAGCGGCCTATTTTCCACAGCTGCAAGCGGCGGCAACTGCTGCCGCTGATTTTCTGGTGACGCGCCACCGTGGCGCAGCTTTGACAGCTACCCCGAGTCGTGGCCTGACCTCCCCCGGGCTGGATCTTCTCTTTGACAGCCTCCCCGAGTCGGCCAGCGATACATCCGACGTTCTAACGACGTCGTATCGCCGTTACTCGCTGTTTTGGCCTCCGGGGTATTTGTTCCTCCTTGCTCGCTGATCTACAACTCCAGGACACCGCCTACACATCTTACGGACTGCTACCAGGCCGTACTCGCTGCTCGCGCACTTCGTCCGCTGCCCGGACGAGTTTCGCTACGCTACCCGTAGCCGAGACGCCGTGGTCGACGCAGATCTTCTACTGTCCAGACTCTACGTCCGCACTACCCGCAGCCGTCACAATCCTGAGGCGATCCCGAGACGACCTCCACTGCGCTACCCGCAGTCGGGGACACGAGCACCGTCACTGTTTTCAGACCCGACGCCAGATTCACGGTTAATCATCATTCAGGTTGGTTTCCCCTAACTCGTAGAAACCCCCACCGTAGCGAATCGAACCCTAAACTAAAAATCGACAAATTGGAATTAAATTTACTTTTCACTCTTTTAAAATGTTGTGCAAATCTAGAATATCGACGAATGAACTTTTTGACTGTATACATAGGATAGAATCGTCAAATAGGGCTGAACATCAAAAATTGTGACTTTGACAATTAGGGTAGTCCCGACAACCTAGAAATGAACCTTAATAGGAGTAATGAAGAGCGTGACCTGACACCGTCGCTTGACTCGTTTCAGCCGACCCATTACCGACGCTCAGACTCGACGAGACGCCCCGGACGGACGACACACTCGCCACCGCAGGCAAGTGTATCCACTTGCGCATTTGACCGTGTCTTAATCTTAAATTGTGGAACTGTTAGACTGTGAGTGCTGAGAACCGGACGTGAAATGATAGCGTCCGGTACGCCCTTGACGGCTCAGACTTGACGACGAAGTCTGAGCCTGACAACGACAACTGTTGACATCATAGGACTATCTTGCGTGTGCGTGCGTGTGGACACCCTAGAATAACAACTCCCTACACTTGTCATGTCGTGTCCTGTTACACAAAAAGCCTTCGGGCGTTTCGGATGCTTTCCCCAGCGAAAGTGATCCCTGTTACACAAAAAGCCTTCGGGCGTTTCGGATGCTTTCCCCGCGAAAGTGATCCGTTTCAGATGCTTTACCCCGCGAAAGTGATCCATGTTACATAAAAAGCCTTCGGGCGTTTCGGATGCTTTCCCCCGCGAAAGTGATCCCTGTTACACAAAAAGCCTTCGGGCGTTTCGGATGCTTTCCCCCGCGAAAGTGATCCCTGTTACACAAAAAGCCTTCGGGCATTTCGGATGTTTCCCTTGCGGAAGTGATCCCTGTAATTCTTGTCCTGAGTTCCTGGGTTGGGGTAGGGTTGAGCGTGCGCACGGCAAGAGGGTCTGATCCCCCTCGAACCGTAAGGCGTGAACCCTTTCGTGTCTCACTTGTCTTGTCTTGTCTTGTCTTGTCACGTCCCGTCCCGACTTGTCATGACACCTGTAGGCTAGTCCCATAGTTGGTAGCACACGCTACGACTACTACTTGTTGCGTTTTGCCTTCCTGCTGCGTTACTTCTGTTTGTTACTCAGTTATAACCCCAGCATACTAATCAACCAGTAAATCGTTGTCAAAAGTTGATACACTTGCAGTAG
Organism: Scilla litardierei; assembly: GCA_030789695.1. Lineage (NCBI taxonomy): Eukaryota > Viridiplantae > Streptophyta > Magnoliopsida > Asparagales > Asparagaceae > Scilla > Scilla litardierei. Next base: position 141,990,757 of record CM061133.1, on the reverse strand, counting down.
AGTCTAACCCTTTTTGTAGACTTTACCTGACGTACAGTTCCTTTCTTTTGGGGTGTTGTACGTCAGGTGCTCAGCCAGAGTTCGTGGACGAGGCAGACTCACTAGAGTACGAGGAGCCGAGGACGTCGACCCAGAGTATGTGCCCGACGGGGACCAGACCTAGAGGTCTTTTTAGTCGCCACTCTCAGAGGTTACCGCTTTTAGGTTTGCTTTTAAAAATATTTTGTTGCCATGCTTAGGCTTCTTTTTAGACTTTGTACTCGTTGGATGTTATATCTCTAATTTAATGAATGCAACTTCCTTTTTGTTTTTTCTGTTGTTTCGAACTTTATTAATGCAAGAACCTGAAACTTTTAAAATGGTACCCCCTACAGACGCTTATTGGGTCCGAGCTTCTCAGCTCTGGCCTAAGCGGGCCGTAGTCATGCTTCGCCTCCGTCCATTTTGGGAAGCGGGGCGTGACAGGTTTTAGTGGTGGCCCATGCAGGTCTTGCAAAAGTTCGGAACAATAAGAGTACCGCATTCATTTAATATCCATGTACATGTCTAAATTAGGTTTTCCCAGTCATAGATGATAGGAAGACTTAGGTAGACGTCCCAGTTGGGTAGTCAGACACCTTGGTTAAAGATCTAGTCATCCTCGTCATATGATACCTTAGCGTCCCCCATTTGATTCTGACCATGTTAGATTTCTAGAACCCCTCTCTTTTGGTCGTTCGCTCGGGTCCACCGCCTTCGGGCCCAGCAGAACGTAACCTTGATTCTCTTAGGAACCTCCTCTTTAGATCCTGATTATACTTTAGCCCATTAGGAAGTCTAGAGCTGAGTTATCCTAATCTTTAGACGACCCGATAATTAGGACCCCTGACTTCTAGCGTCTCTCTGATCATTACACTTCTGTGTTATCGATCATAGGGTCCCATCGTAGCCTCCTTGCATCTTATTCTATGTGTAACCATCATGCGATCATTTTCCTTTCTCCCGATTTGCGTGATCGTTTTCGGACGATTATCGTTGAACCTTCGAATCCCTTCCTTGGCCTATTCTGCTCCCCCTAAAAGTATTTTCGAAATTCCGTATTAAGTTTTTCGCTCAGCTTAAATTCTTTGAAAACCCCTATATTACATATTTCAAAATTCTTGTTTTTCGGTTGAGTTAAAATTCTTTCACTAATCTTGAAACCTCCCTGGTCGTAAAATTATTTTACTATCTCGTACCTGTTTTCAAATCGGCATCTTTCGTGTTTCAGTTTTAAACCCTGTTATCAATTCTATAATACAATATATATATATATATATATATATATATATATATATATATATATATATATATATATATATATATGTTACTTTTCTAAACTACAAAATTTTATTGCTAATCGCTTATCGTACATACTTTTTTTAAATATTTTCTAAACTAGAGGGAACTCCAATTATTTTCTTATTATTATTATATCAGTTCTATGTTCTTCGTGACCACATTTCAAACTCCTTGTGTAAACTTATTTTCGTTTGCAAAACAATCGTTTCTCACCATGCCCATCCTTCTTTCGTCTTACTTTTTACCAAAATTTTAATTTGCAACATCTGCTCACTATTAAGTATATAAATATATATATATTAAAAGGTATATGATACCCTATTTTGCACAAAATCCTTCTTTCATCGTTAAATCATTTTTAGAATATTTTTTCGTTCCACCCAACCAACTATCTTCTTGCCCCGCCTTACTTGAACTCGTTCTTTCCGATTTATTTCGTTACACTTTTAGTTTCTGTTTCCTTTATTTTGCGTAGACATTAGTCCTTGTAGTTGTCCATGCTACCTCCAGTTTAGGAATAGGCCCTTTGGTAGGTGATGTCGTCATGGTGCATGAGTATAGGTAGAGTGTGTAGACCTGTATGAGTGTGTCATCGTTAGGATCCTGATGATTGCCCTTGTGTCTTGAATGTGTACTCAGTGTTAACCATGATATGATTGAAGTTGTCTGAATGACGGTATTCATACATATATGAATAGGGTCATAGCAGACAATTTTCCTTAGACGTAGTTTTTCGCGGTTATAGAATAAGTCTATCTTGGCTGCATGTGATTGTATCAAAGCTTTGTTTTCTTTTAAACCAAATCTTTAAAGTTTTTGAAATTAGCTCACAAGATCACGAATCAATTATCCTTCCTCACCCATTACCGCAACTCCACACGTTTTTCCAAATATTTTAAATGTGTCTTTGGTCTTAAATTTCCTTTTTTTTCCTTCTTTTCTTTCTCCCTTAAAAATTTCTGTGTTCATGATTGTTATATTGTTGGGACTAGCTATTATCGTTATAGGATTTTGTTTGCGGGTAGGCTCAGGGAGAGATGAGATCTGTTATAGAAATGATTAACCGATTTTGGAAAAAAAAATAGGATATTGGAATAGATTTCTTTCGGATGAAAAGAATGGGATGTCCAAGACTTATTTATAAAAACCGAAGTGTGGCGGACTAAATGGTGAACTCTGATTGGATAAAATTATATACATGAAGATGAGAACTTATTAAACATGAAACTCAAACAAGTGATAGATAGGAGTAGCTAGGAAGGTATGGTAAGATTTAGAGTGACCATGGAATGATGAAAACATTGTAAGCGTCTAGACTTGGTTATCGAGTTGACGTGAGAAGGCTTTGAGAATGATACGACGCGTTGAGATAAATGGATGGTTAGGTAGTCGGACTTAATTTTGGTTGGGATTAGTTATAGGGAGTAGGATGAGATGTGATTCTGATATTTCAATTATTTTGGTGGATAAATTTATGAGAAGATATGACACGGAATGTATTGAGGACACGGCGATTGTTGTTTTGTGAAGGTATTATAAGATAGACAAAGTTTTTGTCTTGGATTGGTGATCGACTAGGAAATTATTTTAGCAATTGATAAATTTTGGGAAAAGATTGAGAAATTTAAAAGATGTTATTGAGCGATGATGTTTAGCTGAGTGGTAGGGTATGAGAAGATGATTATTATTCTTTTGTGAGGACTTGGAGTTGGAAATTTGAACAGTAAGTGATGGGTCTATAGCTAAGTCTTAGGAGGTGAGTTTAGTCGTGGCATTATCCAGTGAAAAGAAGGATTATGACGGATTATTTGAAGAACGATGTTAAAAGTATAGGACTAGAGACCATTGTGTGGAGGATGTGAGTTATAGGCTTAGGTATTTATAGATTTTATAATTAGTCTTAGTTTGAGTGATTCCGAGGGCGGAATCATTTCTAAGGTGGGTAGAATGTAACGGCCGCTTTCCGACCGTTTGTAATTTTCTACGCGCACGTGTTTTATCGTGCACATATTTTATTTGGCTATTTCCGAGCTCCGGCATATGCGATGCGATATGCCATTGCGATCGTTTCGGGGTGTTGGATTTTATTGTAATTTTTGGGGAACGTCGTTTCACGGCTCGTTTTCTCGCAAAACGACTTTGAACGATAGGGGCGTTTTAGTCATTTGACTCAAAACGCCGTTTCCAATTTTACGTAAATTCTCGGTAGGTGTCAAGCACGATTGGGCTCCGTAGATCTGTGTGTCTCGTCTCCACGATCGCCCCGGTATTTTCGGATTATTTTTCTGACGCCCGGATTGAAAGATATCGCTCGGAGAAATCTCGACCGTTGATCTCCCCATCAGTTTCAAATTTCGAATTTGATAGCCAAATCTAGCTATTTCCCTATTTATTCTCATAAGTATTTTTCCTAAACTGCCATTTCTATTCTACTTGAGAATTCCCCCTTTCTACACCCTTTACCCCCGTTTAATTTCTTCTTTTAACTATAACCCTAGGGTATATAGCATTATATATATCTTATTAATATAACCCTAACCCTATTCTTCAACCCTAACCCTAAATCTTAACATACCCGCAGCCGCCACCGAAATCCCCCCCCCCCCCCCAATTTTTGATCTCTCCCTCACCTCTCTCTCTCTCTCTCTCTCCCTCACGGCGCCGCCGCGATGCCTCTCCCTCCGGACGCCCCGCTCCCCAACGTCACCGAGGTCGCCGATCCGGCCACCGCAGTATCCCGATCGCCCGCTCGCACCGCCGTGACCCCCCTCACGATCGCCCCGCCTCAATTCTCGATGCCGCCGCCGCCGTACCTGCATCTCCCGCTCTCCCTCACTCTCAATCGCATCGCCGAGCGAAGCCGCTCTCCACCTCTCGCATCCCCCGCTTCGCCGCCGTCGCGGAGCTCCGCATCTCCACATCCGACCATGGCGAGGCCACGGCGAGCTCTGCCAAGGCCGCTGCTCCCGATCGCCGCCACGGCAGCCCGCTCCGACCGCTATAAACCCCGACGACCTCCGTGGTCGACTTCCGACGCTGACCCACCGTCTGATCCCCCGTCGCATCCCTCGCAGATCCCCGCCATCGCACGTCTCCGCCATCCCGAACGACGGCCCCGCCTCCTCGGCCACTCCCCGGCGCCGTCCCTCTCTCTCGCCCTCGACCGCCGCGTCTCCGTCCACGACGAAGCCCGCGCAGCCGCCTTCACTTCCGCCGCCGCCGCGCCACTGTGCTGCGCTCCGCCGCCGCGCCTGTGATCCTCAGCCCCGACTCCGTAGACCGCTCGCCTGTCGCTGCGAGAAGCCGCCCCTCTCTCCACGGTCGCCGCCGCTGCAGCGATCTGCAGCCGCGCTACCGCTGTGCCGCCCTCGCGCCGCCTCCCCCTTGCTTCCCCGGTTGTCCAGCGGCCTATTTTCCGCAGCTGCAAGCGGCGGCAACTGCTGCCGCTGATTTTCTGGTGACGCGCCACCGCGGCGCAGCTTTGACAGCTTCCCCGAGTCGCGGCCTGACCTCCCCGGGCTGGATCTTCTCTTTGACAGCCTCCCCGAGTCGGCCAGCGATACATGCGACGTTCTAACGACGTCGTATCGCCGTTACTCGCTGTTTTGGCCTCCGGGGTCTTTGTTCCTCCTTGCTCGCTGATCCGCAACTCCAGGACACCGCCTACACATCTTACAGACTGCTACCAGGCCGTACTCGCTGCTCGCGCACTTCGTCCGCTACCCGGACGAGTTGCGCTACGCTACCCGTAGCCGAGACGCCGTGGTCGACGCAGATCTTCTACCGTCCAGACTCTATGTCCGCACTACCCGCAGCCGTCACAATCCTGAGGTGATCCCGAGATGACCTCCACTGCGCTACCCGCAGTCGGGGACACGAGCACCGTCACTGTTTTCAGACCCGACGCCAGATTCACAGTTAATCATCATTCAGGTTGGTTTCCCCTAACTCGTAGAAACCCCCACCGTAGCGAATCGAACCCTAAACTAAAAATCGACAAATTGGAATTAAATTTACTTTTCACTCTTTTAAAATGTTGTTCAAATCTGGAATATCGACGAATGAACTTTTTGACTGTGCACATAGGATAGAATCGTCGAATAGGGCTGAACATCAAAAATTGTGACTTTGACAATTAGGGTAGTCCCGACAACCTAGAAATGAACCTTAATAGGATTAATGAAGAGCGTGACCTGACACCGTCGCTTGACTCGTTTCAGCCGACCCATTACCGATGCTCAGACTCGACGAGACGCCCCGGACGGACGACACACTCGCCACCGCAGGCAAGTGTATCCACTTGCGCTTTTGACCGTGTCTTAGTCTTAAATTGTGGAACTGTTAGACTGTGAGTGCTGAGAACCGGACGTGAAATGATAGCGTCTGGTACGCCCTTGACGGCTCAGACTTGATGACGAAGTCTGAGCCTGACAACGACAACTGTTGACATCATAGGACTATCTTGCGTGTGCGTGCGTGTGGACACCCTAGAATAACAACTCCCTACACTTGTCATGTCGTGTCCTGTTACACAAAAAGCCTTCGGGCATTTCGGATGCTTTCCCCCGCGAAAGTGATCCCTGTTACACAAAAAGCCTTCGGGCGTTTCGGATGCTTTCCCCCGCGAAAGTGATCCCTGTTACACAAAAAGCCTTCGGGCGTTTCGGATGCTTTCCCCCGCGAAAGTGATCCCTGTTACACAAAAAGCCTTCGGGCATATGGGATGTTTCCCTTGCGGAAGTGATCCCTGTAATTCTTGTCCTGAGTTCCTGGGTTGGGGTAGGGTTGAGCGTGCGCACGGCAAGAGGGTCTGATCCCCCTCGAACCGTAAGGCGTGAACCCTTTCGTGTCTCACTTGTCTTGTCTTGTCTTGTCCCGTCCCGTCCCGACTTGTCATGACACCTGTAGGCTAGTCCCGTAGTTGGTAGCACACGCTACGACTACTACTTGTTGCGTTTTGCCTTCCTGATGCGTTACTTCTGTTTGTTACTCAGTTATAACCCCAGCATGCTAATCAACCAGTAAATCGTTGTCAAAAGTTGATACACTTGCAGTAGAGTCTAACCCTTTTTGTAGACTTTACCTGACGTACAGTTCCTTTCTTTTGGGGTGATGTACGTCAGGTGCTCAACCAGAGTTCGTGGACGAGGCAGACTCACTGGAGTACGAGGAGCCGAGGACATCGACCCAGAGTACGTGCCTGACGTGCGTTTATATTTCATATATTCACGCACGTTTTCTTTTGTGTTTCTCCGTGTTTTCCGCTGTCTTTTATTCGTTTTCTCGTATTTTCTCGTTTTCTTTCACTTTTCTTTGTTTCTCCATGTTTGCAGGAGATTGACCGCGTAGGGGACGTTTAACGACGATATCTCGAGTCCCCGGAGCAACGGGAGGAGTCATGCGTGATCCAGGGGGTCAAACGTCAAAGAATACATCTTTCAGCCCCTCACCCGGTGGGTTGGTCATCTCCAACCGATCGGGTGATGCACGCGTGCACCACCCGGTCTCGGCCGGAGCTCAAGCGAAAGTCACCCGACCGATTCACAGGTCGGTTCAGCGGGGGCTTGTTCTCTGTCTTTTCGATCCAAATTCCAACCGATCGGGTGACTCTCACCCGATCGGTTCATCTGTAGCTGATGCTGAGGAGCTGAAGACACGGGCACCCAACCGATCACTTCACCCGATGGCGCCAAGATCCAACCGGTCACCCCAAGAACTCACCCGACCGGTTCATATGACCGGGTGAAAGCTCGCCGTTTTCTGTCTATTATCTGTAACGGATCACCCGATCGGTTGACTTGTCAACCGATCGGGTGACACGAGAGCCTATAAATAGAACCCCTAGGGTTCCAGAAACGGGGGAGCTGCTAGTTTTTACTGTTTTCTCCTATTGTGACGGCTGTAATTACTATTCCTTTGTAAGTTGTTGGATCTTTCTCAAACTTTAGTATTGTCTTAATTGATCTGTTACTTCCGCATTCCAATCGTCTGATTATGATTCCAACGGTTCATTTTCATTTAGATCGCTTTTTAATGAATTTTTGTGAGTAGTTCCCAAATCTAGGATTTTGGTAGAAACCCCTTCAGGGGCTCTTCCCGATGCATCCATAGGGTTAGGAAATCGATAGGGATTAGGATTCTAACGGTTACGTGAGGTGTTTCATTGTCATCGGCGGGAAAACGACCGCCTTTGACCATTGGGCCAAGGGGGAATAAACTTGGCGGTTGACTCCCTAGCCATAGCTCACGCCCTTAGCGTAGACGCCGAATCCTAGCACGCGGGAGCGGCAGGATGAGACGTTGGGAGTCATCGTTGCGAGCTTAGTGCTCCCGGGATCGATCAGTGTTAATGGACACTGGAGTGCCCACTGATCGAATCCGGGAAGTCCGGTGTATCATACTGGGCACCGACCGGAATATCGGGCCCATGGGATGTCGGTACCACTTTCAGAGGCAACGTCTCACCATTAGACCCTAATTCTGATCGCTATCCTACCCGTAGGTCGTATCGTGGAGAGTCGCTCGTTGGAGTGGAAACCAAAGTCCCGGGTTTATTTTCTTATTGTTCATACCTTGAATTCCTTTCCGTGACAACCATCAACCGATTCGGGCTAGCTCGCCCACGGGGCGATTTTGGTCCTCCTTGACACAAGCACATCCTAGCCTCCCTGTGTTCGACCCCCAAGCCACACTACAACACCGTGCGCTTGCGGTTACAAATATTTAAACCCCTTCCCTGCCACGCGGCCACGCGCCGGCGCGGCGGGCATCCGGCCAAGTTTATGGCGCCGTTGCCGGGGAGGCAACGTGCTTGTTATTTCAGGATCTTTTGAACCCTAGTGTCTAGCTCTTATCCCTACCTCGCGATAATTTTCGCACTCTCCTTTTTCCTTTTTATTTTTCTTATTTTTATTTCTTATTTTATCTGTTTCTTTCCCACTTGTCGCTTCACGGGTGTTTGTTGTTTTGCATGCGCAGGAGTTCAAGAAGTCTCGACGACTTGATTCCCGTTGATCCAGAGATTAACGCCACCATTAGGCGTTTGGCCACCGAGAAGCGAAGAAGAATATAGGATCCCGAATCCATGGAGGAGAACACCCCGCCTCGCAAGTCCCTGCTGGAGTACTCGATGCCATCTATCGAGTCCACTTCCGCCATCTGTCCTCCAGCTATTACGGCCCAAAGCTTTGAGCTAAAGCCGTCTTTGGTGACATGGATCCAGCAGGATTAGTTTTCGGGTGCACCCATGGAGAGCCCGATCGAGCATCTAGACTCCTTCTTGGAGAAATGTGACACCTTCCGGATTAATGGTGTCACGACTGAGGCAATCCGTCTTAAGCTGTTCCCCTTCTCGTTGCGAGACAAAGCCAAGCAATGGCTTAGGGGGAAGGACCCCAACACTTTCAATACCTGGGAGAAGCTCTCCAACGCTTTTCTGACAAAGTTCTTTCCTCCGGGGAAGACCATGAAGTTGAGGAGTGAGATCTCCTCCTTCTCCCAGGCCAGCCACGAGTCCTTGCATGAAGCCTGGACGAGATACAAGGAGATGCAAAGAAGATGCCCTCACCATGAGCTTCCGAAGTGGCAGATTATTAATCTGTTCTACAATGGACTGAGGGATGACCTGAAATCTTCTATGGACGCCGCGGCTGGGGGTTCCTTCATGTCAAGGAGTGAGGAAGATGCCGGACATATTCTAGAAAATATGGCATCCAACAATGAGCGGTGGTGTGACGAGAGAGCCACACCCAGGTCTAGGGGTATACACAGAGTCGAGGACGTCGACAAACTTTCAAGCAAGTTCGACTTGCTTTCGACCCAGATCTCCGCACTAATGGTAGGAGCCGGTAGGGCCGGTACGCAGCAGATTTCAGCGGTAGAATCCGAATTCTTTGGGGAATTTGACGGTGGTGACGTCTCACCACCATTGGATCAGGCGAGCGCACTATTTTACAACCCCACGGGAAATGCGCCGTATCCGCCAAGAACCAATTCCAACCCGGCCTACTCTCCAAACAACCGGAACCACCCTAACTTTGGTTACCGGCCACCATTTCAGCCCTCGCCACCTCAGCAGCCGCAGCAACAAACATATCAGCCGGCTAGGCCACAGCAGAGTCAGATTCAGCAGCAACAATATCAACAGCAGCCTCAGCAGCAATTTTACGCCCCCAGGAATCAGCAGCAGCAGCAGTATGGCCAACAGAGGGCTGTCTCTCCGGTTGAGTCTCTCTTAACTCAATATATAACCAACCAGGAGAAGATCAATCAAAATCTGGAAATGGGTCAGCGGGCCCTCACGGACCAAGTAACCCAGCTGGGGTTATAAGTGGCGAACCTCTCAAGGTCACAAAACCAATTGCCGCCACAACCGGAGGTGAACCCGAGGGGAGCAACCCAAACATCGGCACTCGTGCACGAGCACGCAAATGTGTCCGCTATCGTTCTGAGAAGCGGGACACAAATTCCTACTAGAGTGCCACCTAACAGACCGGAAGCACCATTGGTCGTTGAGCGACCGATCGAAAAATCAAACGACGCATGTGCTTCGTCATCAAATCCTACGACTCCGGAGGGAGACTCTGAAGAAGAGAAGAAGAAGAACGAGGAAGGGAGCCCGAAAGTGTTCAAACCCGTTGTGCCATTTCCACAACGGTTAGCTCAGGCCAAAATCGACGAGAAATATGGCAAGTTCTTCGCCATGGTCAAGGACCTGAGCTTGCAAATCCCCTTCCTAGAAGCAATCGAATCAATCCCCTCCTATGCGAAATTCCTGAAAGATTTGGTTACTAGAGGGTCTAGAAAGGAGAAAGTAGTGTTGACGGCGGAGTGTAGCGCTCTTATCCAGAGGGCAAATCCGCCGAAACTTAAAGACCCTGGGAGCTTCTCAATTCCTTGCACGATCGGGGCAGTGAAGATTCATCGTGCACTCGTCGATCTCGGAGCGAGTGTAAGTTTGATGCCCTTGTCGATGTATAAAAGGATAGGAATGGGTGATTTGGAGCCCACCGGTATGACCTTGCAACTTGCTGACCGGTCGGTCAAATATCCGATGGGGATTGTGGATGACCTCCCCGTCAATGTAAAAGGGGTGCATGTGCCAGTGGACTTTGTTGTCATGGACATGCCTGAAGACGCACACACCCCCATCATCCTGGGACGGCCTTTCATGGCCACTACTGGCATTTTGATTGATGTGAAGAACGGAAAACTTTCGCTAAACGTCAGCAGAGAAAAGGTTGAGTTTGATCTGGGGTTGTCCATGAAATACCCCGATCCCCCAGATGACCCTCGGTGTAATTTGCTGGAGATGGAAGAAGAAAAAGCTGCTGAAGAGAGCTCCTGGGAGATTCTCTTAAGAAACCCCCCCCCCCCCCCCCCCCCCGATGACTTGGAGGATTCAGAAGACCGTGACGGCCCTAAGAACAATGATGACGCTGAGAGAGCGAACGCAGCAAGAACGACCCCTCCCGGGTTTCCCAAGGCTCCTCCTGCGAGGAGAACGGGGAAAGAACCCATGGGCCTCACCAAAGACGAGGTCCGGATCCTAAAGAAGATGGCGGTAAGCGCCAATACGAAAGAGAAGCCCCCGGATCCCAAGATCAAGGAGAGGGTAGTCGAGCAAATCTTTCTCCAGCCGCTGATTGCTCCAAAGGCCTTAAGCTCCGACGAAGTAGAGATGCCGAACTTCGGGCATCACCCGTATCAACCACCGTGAACATCTCTTGTGGGCGTCGAGCCAACGACGTTAAACAAGTGCGCTTCATGGGAGGCAACCCATGTTCTAAACTTTTGCCCCGCTTTTTAGTGTTATTTTTGACTTTATTTTATCTATTTTTATAAATAAAATCAGTCGCGAGAACATCCGTTCAGGGACTTAGACAATCTGTTGGTTTTTGCAGGAAACAAAGCCCCAACCGATCGGTTGATAACTCACCCGATCAGTTGGGATGTATCAGATACAAGCCGAAACCTGTCCCCAAATGAACCGATCGGTTGAAGAATGGAGAGACCGGGTGACAGACCGGGTGATCTGGGGAGAATTCTCGGGAAATTTTTGGGGAATATCAACCGACCGGTTGAGTTAGAGCACGATCGATTGAGGCGACCGAGTGAGCAGCCCTCAATTCTCGGGAAAATGAGTGGAGCGGCCAACCGATCGGTTGACAAGTCAACCGATCGGTTCGCCTGTAGCACTTCTTCGGCAAGAATTTTTGACCTAACCGTCAACCGATCGGGTGAAAAGTCACCCGATCGGTTCGACTTAAAAACCCTATAAATACCCCCGACCACCCGTTCATTCCGCACTCGCCATTTTCGAATCCAGAACCGACTTTTCGCCTCCCCTTCTTGCGCCAGACCCAGATCTTCCCCAAAATCAACTCCAATCGACCTCCCCCATTTCCCTATCCATCCCACCATCGATTTCTCTCCATTCTCCTCGATTTCACCCGCACCCAAAACCCTAACTTTCACCCATTCTCCCCATTTCGAAAATTCTTGCTGAAAGAAATCGCCGCGGCTTCACAGCGTGCTCCAATCGAGTAGCATCGGGGCGTCTACGAGCAAGCTTCGCCATTTCGCTTAGGTAAACTCGCTCCTTAACTCAATCTTAATTTTGCCCTAAAATATTCCATTTGCTCGTTGGTCGTGTTTGTGTTTATTCATTGTATTTCACATACTCACGCACACACACGACTTTCGCACAATGCCTCCCCGCCGTGCTAAGCCCTCCGACGCCAGCTCTTCCAACCCTAGGCCCACCCGTCGCACGCGTCGCGCACAGCCCCCCGCTCAACCCACCACCTCCAACCAACTACCACACCACGCACCACTCCCCCACCTCACGTTGCCGATCTCGAATATGGGATGCAATTCCAAACCGACGACCAAGCCGACCGATTCGCGGCCATGATCCTCCTAGCTGGACAGGGTGGTCAGATAACCCAGGAGTCCGTCGACCGAGACCTCCCCTTTCTTCAAAGCTTCATTCGCCACATCCGTGAAGACCCACCCGACGTCTCCGAGCTCCACATTCCACCCCCCACGACTCCTGGTCCCCAGCGCAGGCCCCCGTCACCACCCCCAGAGGGTGGTGCCCCGCTTGATTTTTCTTTCCCGCTTTTGCCCCCCCCCCCCCCCCGTATTTGTGCCCATCTGTCTTTTCGGGGCCCTGCTTTGTCTCTGTCGGGGGGAAACCATTCGCGTGTCGCATCGATTCCACCTTGTTTGTTTTTGACTCCCCTTGCATATCTCTGCATTTCACGGTCACATTTTATTTGCTAGCACTGTCATGTCTAGCTTGGGGGACGTCTATTTTGGTGTGCTATCGTGTTTCGTTGTTTTTCTCAGTTTTTGTGTTTGTGCTTGTTTTTCCCCTTTTGAGTGTCGTGTCGTGTGGTTTTATTTCTATTTTCGTGTCGTTTGATTTTAATTTTGATCTTTCTTTATTTTCAGTTTCATCTCTGTGTTTTCCTCGTTTTCATTTCTTTTTATGTCGGTGCGTATTCCCCCCCCCCATCTTCATTGCCCTCCCGTACTCACTCATATTGCATTGAGGGCAATGCAAACTTCAGCTTGGGGGAGTCGCACTGTGTGCGTCATTTGAGTCCTTCTTTTTCGTTTTTGTGTCATTTTCATCGTGTTTTTTTATTTTTTTCTTTTTCTTTTCTTCTTTTTAGCTCTTTCTCCTAGAGATGAACCCTATGATGAATCACCACAAAATCACACACATCTAGCATGGCATCGATAATCACACTCACTGACCCTAGGATTTCGAGTTCTCTTGCATTTCACGCATCGTGGGTCCACTTAGCTTTTTGTGAGTCGTGCGTCGTGTCTAGCTATTTGGTGTGCTTCTATTTTGTGATTTTATTTTATATACCTGTCCAGGAATGACCCCTAGATTATCATGCTTCGAATTGAATATGTGGTATTTGCCTCTACTATAAGCATGCTATATTTATATCGTATATCTCAATTCGCATGCGTCGGGATTCCACAATTAAGGACTAGGATAACCCATTTAGCCTATGCTCTATCTAGAGAGAATAGTTCCCTCTGCCCAAGTGTTTAGATTTCGACTTCTTTTTTGTTTTACTTGGTGCAAATCCCCTCGTCGTGTATCGTTCTCCCACTTGGGAGAGTACACATGTGTATAGCCAAAAACCCAAAAATCCAAAAAAAGAGAGAAAAGAAAAGAAAAACCCAAAAAGAAAAGAAAAGAAAAATTTTGTATAGCCAAAAAGCCAAAAAAAATACAAATGCCCTAAACCCAAAAAAAATTTCTAGTGTGAATATTTTTCCTACCTACCGAGAATAAAGGGAAGGCGAGAATTTGCACCGAGTGTTCTACTCCACATCATCTCAACCCCCATCGTTTTCGAAAACACTTGGCTTAGGAACTTTTTAGCTAGTATCTAGGCTATAGTGACGTGATTTCTTTAACCCTAGTTGTGGAGTCCCCGACGCATGATACGTTTCACTTCTTATACTCTTCTCATGCATGCTCGAACTAATATTCGCCGCAATTTCAAATTCGAATCGGTATTTGGGTCATTTCCTGGATTTGCGTATATGAGCTCATAGCACATTGTAGAAAGCGACACCATTTGCTAGCACACGACCGCACTCACACGCGCTTCACCGCGTGGGCCCACGACACTTATTTGGACTCGTTTTCCTAGGCTTAGTGATGTGATTTGACGTTTGCTTGCTTGGAATGTCGTTTTTGATTTTGTTGTCTCTGACGGACGATCTAGGATATAGAGTTTTCTTTTTCTCTCTTTCTCTCTATTTTTCCACTCCGAGCTCCTACTCTCACTCGTCTTCCTCGAGGACGAGGAAGAGTTCAGCTTGGGGGATTTTGACGTGCGTTTATATTTCATATATTCACGCACGTTTTCTTTTGTGTTTCTCCGTGTTTTCCGCCGTCTTTTATTCGTTTTCTCGTATTTTCTCATTTTCTTTCACTTTTCTTTGTTTCTCCATGTTTGCAGGAGATTGACCGCGTAGGGGACGTTTAACGACGATATCTCGAGTCCCCGGAGCAACGGGAGGAGTCACGCGTGATCCAGGGGGTCAAACGTCAAAGAATACATCTTTCAGTCCCTCACCCGGTCGGTTGGTCATCTCCAACCGATCGGGTGATGCACGCGTGCACCACCCGGTCTCGGCCGGAGCTCAAGCGAAAGTCACCCGACCGGTTCACAGGTCGGTTCAGCGGGGGCTTGTTCTCTGTCTTTTCGATCCAAATTCCAACCGATCGGGTGACTCTCACCCGATCGGTTCATCTGTAGCTGATGCTGAGGAGCTGAAGACACGGGCACCCAACCTATCACTTCACCCGATGGCACCAAGATCCAACCGGTCACTCCAAGAACTCACCCGACCGGTTCATATGACCGGGTGAAAGCTCGCCGTTTTCTGTCTATTATCTGTAACGGATCACCCGATCGGTTGACTTGTCAACCGATCGGGTGACACGAGAGCCTATAAATAGAACCCCTAGGGTTCCAGAAACGGGGGAGCTGCTAGTTTTTACTGTTTTCTCCTATTGTGACGGCTGTAATTACTATTCCTTTGTAAGTTGTTGGATCTTTCTCAAACTTTAGTATTGTCTTAATTGCTCTATTACTTCCGCATTCCAATCGTCTGATTATGATTCGAACGATTCATTTTCATTTAGATCGCTTTTTAATGAATTTTTGTGAGTAGTTCCCAAATCTGGGATTTTGGTGGAAACCCCTTCAGGGGCTCTTCCCGATGCATCCATAGGGTTAGGAAATCGATAGGGATTAGGATTCTAACGGTTACGCGAGGTGTTTCATTGTCATCGGCGGGAAAACGACCGCCTTTGACCGTTGGGCCAAGGGGGAATAAACTTGGCGGCTGACTCCCTAGCCGTAGCTCACGCCCTTAGCGTAGACGCCGAATCCTAGCACGCGGGAGCGGCAGGATGAGATGTTGGGAGTCATCGTTGCGAGCTTAGTGCTCCCAGGATCGATCAGTGTTAATGGACACGGGAGTGCCCACTGATCGAATCCGGGAAGTCCGGTGTATCATCCTGGGCACCGACCGGAATATCGGGCCCATGAGATGTCGGTATCACTTTCAGAGGCAACGTCTCACCATTAGACCCTAATTCCGATCGCTATCCTACCCGTAGGTCGTATCGTGGAGAGTCGCTCGTTGGAGTGGAAACCAAAGTCCCGGGTTTATTTTCTTATTGTTCATACCTTGAATTCCTTTCCGTGACAACCATCAACCGATTCGGGCTAGCTCGCCCACGGGGCGATTTTGGTCCTCCTTGACACAAGCACATCCTAGCCTCCCTGTGTTCGACCCCCAAGCCACACTACAACATCGTGCGCTTGCGGTTACAAATATTTAAACCACTTCCCTGCCACGCGGCCACGCGCTGGCGCGGCGGGCATCCGGCCAGTGCCCGACGGGGACCAGACCTAGAGGTCTTTTTAGTCGCCACTTTCAGAGGTTACCGCTTTTAGGTTTGCTTTTAAAAATATTTTGTTGCCATGCTTAGGCTTCTTTTTAGACTTTGTACTCGTTGGATGTTATATCTCTAATTTAATGAATGCAACTTCCTTTCTGTACTTTCTGTTGTTTCGAACATTATTAATGCAAGAACCTGAAACTTTTAAAATGGTACCCCCTACAGACGCTTATTGGGTCCGAGCTTCTCAGCTCTGGCCTAAGCGGGCCGTAGACATGCTTCGCCTCCGTCCATTTTGGGAAGCGGGGCGTGACAAGAATAGAGCCGTTGGAGCTTTAATTGAAACGTTTTTCTCTCTCTCTTTCCTCTATCCTATATATACTTGGAGGGGTTCTTTCCTAGTATTCAAGGCTGCCATTTTAAAGGTTTAGAGATATCAAAGAGAAGCTATTCAACTCCATTCTAAAGCTCTCTCTTCCTCACTAGAATCTCTCTCTCACTCTTATTTCAAAAGAGAGATTCATTGATTCTGAGCCTTCCAAGCCAAGAGCTTGATCCAAGGTCACCAACAACTTCCTAGGACTCCATTGCTGGTCAATATCTTGGAGCTTGGGTTTGGTGCCTTCTTCTTCCTCAAAATCCCTCCTTGCCCTAATTTGGTAAGATTTACTCAAGGCATAGGATTTTGTGGTAAGTGTTTCATATTTCATTTCAATTGTTATTTGAATTGTTCTCTCGGTTGTAAGAGAAGGGTGTGATCCCGGTTTGTGGGAGTCACATGTCATTTGTATGATTTGGTCTTGTGAAGGTTTTTCACAAGAATTTCATAGTGCAAAATCTTGAGTTAGGGTTTCTAACTCAAGTATCCGGAAGGGATCCGGGTGGTTGGGACGTAGGATCACCATGAACAAGTCGGGGAGACTTGGGTGGATCCGAACCCGTTACATGCTTTGTTTGCATTTGATAATTCTTGTTGATTGTTGTTTATTCCGCATTGTCGTTTGTTTCTTGCACAATAATTAGGAATAACTATCTTGATTATTTTAAAGTACTATTCACCCCCCTCTAGTACATGTGCAGTAGCTTCACAGGGCACTACAATTGGTATCAGAGCCAAGGTTAATGCTGCAAGTTCAAAGCTATGACAAACAACGTCTACAGTGTCTTCAAGGATCGTCAAGGAGCTTCTTCAGTTTTGGAAGGGCAATCCTCAACTATGCCTCCCTCCTTCAATGGTACCAATTACGGGTACTAGAAATGCCGGATGGAAACCTTCCTTCGGAGTGCTTCATTGTGGAGAGCCACGTGGACGGAGTATGTCGAGCCCGAAGAAGAAGATTTCGCGAAGTGGACTCCCGCAGAGGTCGCCGCGGAGGTAAGCAATGCCAAGGCAATGAATGCCTTGCAATGCACATTGGAGCCCGAAGACTTCAATAAGATATGCACATGTAAGAGTGCATATCAAATATGGAACTCCCTCCTCATCTTGCATGAAGGAACAAGTAGGGTAAGAGACTCCAAACTTGTCGTTGTTAATAAAGATTTCGAATTATTTCATATGCAACAGGGGTGAGAAGATGAAAGAGTATTATGCTCGCTTCGTCGACATCACAAACGAGTTGGAGGCTCTTGGAAAAACCTACACCCAAAAGGAGAAAGTCTCAAAGATCATCGATGGACTTCCTTCTTGTTGGGAAAAGCGTACCTTCGCCATCAAGGAAGGTAATGATATGAGTAAGTACACTGTCATACAACTAATGGGTACCTTGATGTCTTATGAGGTATACAAGGATAGTAAGCTCATGATGAAAGAAAAGATGAAGTCGTATTTGAAGCAAGACGAGCTAAAGAAAAAGGCGATTGCGTACAAGGCCGCTTCATCTACCGATGATGAAGAATCGGAAGAAGAGTTGGCCATGGAAGCATTGGCCGATTTGGCAAAGAAGTTCGACCGATTCTTCCGACAAGGTAAGTTGAAGAGTAAATCAAAATTTATTTCGACTAATATTTCTACTCCCGTGTGTTATAAATGCAACAAGCCAAGACATATCAAGCCGGATTGTCCTCTAAACAAACACAAGGAGAAGTGGAAGGCATCCAAGCACGACAAGTCGAGAAGGCACAAGAAAGGACTTGTAGGCACTTTCACCGACTCCGACGAGGACTCTTCAAGTGGAGAGTCGGACGATGAAAGAGTGGAGAAAGCACACACGTGCTTCATGGGAAAAGAGGGACGTGATCAAGAGACCTCCTCCGATGAAAGCGAGGATGAAAGCAAGGATGAAGGCGGTGAGGTAACAATGGACGAACTTAGAATAGCTAATGAACAACTTTGGAATAAGTTTTCTAATTTGGCTACTAGATTTATTAAGACTAAAAATGAGTTAGATAGTCTTAAAACCTCACCTAAACCTATCATCGTCAACAACGACACCGTTGTTGAAGATTTGAGAAATGAGATTGTAAATCTCAAATCTCAACTTGAGCATGTTCATATCAAGGATTCAGATGAACATGTGATAGCGGATTTGACGTCTCAAAACTCAACTTCGAGTATTGAGAATAAAAATCTCAAATCACGTGTTTGCGCACTCACATCGCAAGTGTCCACCTTGGATGCTTCGATGCATTCTCTCACCGAGAAGTATGAGTGCACATTAGGCCGAATTCGTGAATTCAATAAAGGTAAGGGCCATTTGAACAATATCCTAAATGACTTACTTCCGGCCAATCATCACATTGGCTTGGGGTATAAGATGTGAGATTCATCCAAATAGTCCGCCACCTTTGTTAGGCCAACGTCCGATGCTTTTACTAGTGGGAGTAAACACTTCACGGGTAGTTCTTCTACCAATGGTGCTTCCGCTAGGTACACACCCCTATTTGGAAAGAAACTCACTTTGGGTGGACCTCCAAAGAGGGGTCATGCTTTCATGTATGCCATGCCACGTAGGAACACTCATCCTACTCCACATGTTAGCACATATGATGATTTTTATGCTCCGCATCCACGAGCACGTGCACACCATGTGAGACACACTCATGCACGTGTTCCACCACATTCATATGCTCATCCTCATTCTCATATGAATAAGTATCATCATGCACCATTGCATCATATGCCACATGCTTACCCACGACATGCATCACATAGAAATCAACAACGTATGCATGTTCCCAATAGGATTAGGACTCCCAAGACATACACCATTTGGGGTCCGAAGAACACAAGCATGTATAATAAGGATTTGTATGTGTAATCGTATATAAACGATATTATTTTGAATGATGATTATGTTGGGAAATCACGGTCCTCGTGGACTTGGTTTCCGAAGGATTATCTTCCTTTGACCCTTCATTGCTTGGTACCATAAGTTTAATTTCATTTTATGGGTACCAACGCAATTGTGGTAAGAATTGGTTTATTTTTTATTTGCATATTAATCGTGGATGTGCATGTTATTTTGAAACCTAAATTCATATTGAATTTGAATTTAGTTAGGATATGGGTTACATTTAATGTGAATTTAGTTTACTAAATTTATTTCCTAACACATAGGATCCAAAAAGATTTTTGGATATCAAAATGATATGTTCACTAGGTTCAATCCATCATGGGATACCAACCCTACCAACTCATTAATTTGCAAAGTTCTTTCATTCAAATGGAGTTGATGGTGCTTAAGTGATGCACCAAAGTAGGGGGAGCTTAATGTTGTAAGTATCTTCTTACATTTGATATACATTTGGTATCCATGTGTGTTGATTGCATGCATTGTTAGAATATTTACATTGGTATCATTTGGTTTCAATTTGTATGCTAGAATTATGTATGCCATAAGTTCTATGATGAGTGTATTTTTTTGGCATAACACTTTTTGCATGTTACTCTTGGTATCAATTTGCTACATTTGGTTTTCACATTGGACTTTTGTCTCTGATGTTGATTTCGTCGCTCGATGATTAACTTGGTTAAATAGAAATTCTTTCTATGAAAACATAGAATTGTTTTCCATGCACTATTTAACTAAGAATGTTTATATTGGAGAGTATGTTCCATAACTCAATAAGTGAAATTAATTTGAGTTTTGGAGATTTCGATTTTCGCCTATGGTTTGATGATTTCGTATTTCGATTTTCGCCTATGGCTTGATGATTTCGTATTTCGATTTTCGCCTATGGCTTGATGATTTCGTATTTCGATTTTCGCCTATGGCTTGATGGTTTCGTTTTTCGATTTTCGACTATAGTCAAGTTGGCACGCTTTGATTTTCTTCGGTATTTTACATTTGGAATTTTACTTTGGTGTCATTTGGATCGTGGTCATATTCTTAGACTCTCATGCTTTAATTTCTTAGCCATTGAAATCTAGTCGTTGATCTCCTCCCGCTCTTTTTGCTAATGCCAAAGGGGGATAGAATGAATAATAATGACAATGTGCTAATTGATATCAAAGCAATTTACCATGAATCTAATTTGATATGTTAGATTCAGGGGGAGTTAAGATATAAAATGGATTTAGATCCTAAATTGCGATAATAGGATTCATATTTTATATTTCCCTCGTCTGCATGATGCGTATGAATATTATTGAATACGGAACTAACGTGTCATCAATGCAGGGGGAGTAAGTAAATTTCATTTGAATCATTATTATTGATTATTATTTATGTTGGTTTGTCATCACCAAAAAGGGGGAGAATGTTGAGTATTGATTCCCCGGATTTGGTTTTGGATGATGAGCAAACATAAATATAGTGAACTAATTGTTTGTGAGCGCAGTTATGGAGATCGTCGCCAAAAGAATACATATATCAAAAGCGACGTCTCAAGACTTCTCAATACACGTGATCGTGTGCCTGAAGCTTCGTTGAAGCTCTAGGAGCAATATTTAAGTCAAGAAGAATGAAGATTGAAGC
The DNA here is from genome assembly GCA_030789695.1 of Scilla litardierei. Taxonomy (NCBI): domain Eukaryota; kingdom Viridiplantae; phylum Streptophyta; class Magnoliopsida; order Asparagales; family Asparagaceae; genus Scilla; species Scilla litardierei. Next base: position 141,970,066 of record CM061133.1, on the reverse strand, counting down.
TTCGAAGACGGTTCGTCATGTATTATTTATTGTCTTCTAGCTTCATAAATTAGAATGTTAAGCATTGAGTAGGACTTACATTATTATCTTCATTTTGCTTATATCTTAGAGCTAGGACTATCATAGAAGCCATTAGAATCTTTCCCGAAGCTTATCGCTACTTCCCTCAGCTTCTAGTGCATCTTAGTTGGTTCAAGAAGAAGTACCAACCGACTAGATGACGATCTAGTCGGTCGGTAACTCTTCATGAACCGACTAGATGTCCTTGCTCATTTCAGCTCTTTCACTGTTGATCAATTAGTCGGTCAAAGAAGGTTCACCGACCGACTAGATGACAATCTAGTCGGTTAGGAATCCTTCTCAGACCGACTAGTTATCATTGCCTCTGTACAGCCTGAGTTACTGTTTACAGTTAGTCGGTCCAAGATCATTCATCGACCGACTAGTTGTGAAACTAGTCGGTTGGAATTTGTTCTTAGACCGACTAGTGTAACTTGTATTCAGCTACTTGATTTCATCTCTTAGTCGGTCAAAGAACACTCACCGACCGACTAGTTGGCAAACTAGTCAGTTGTCAAGTCTTCTTAGACCGACTAGTTCATATTGCCTGGAACTTCATCTTTTGGCTGTCGAGCTGTTAGTCGGTTCATGTTGAATCACCGACCGACTAGTTGATGAACTAGTCGGTCAGTGATCCTTCTTAGACCGACTAGTCTGCTTCAGAATAGAGCTGTTGGAGCTTTAATTGAAACGTTTTTATCTCTCTCTTTCCTCTATCCTATATATACTTGGAGGGGTTCTTTCCTAGTATTCAAGGCTGCCATTTTAGAGGTTTAGAGATATCAAAGAGAAGCTATTCAACTCCATTCTAAAGCTCTCTCTTCCTCACTAGAATCTCTCTCTCACTCTTATTTCAAAAGAGAGATTCATTGATTCTGAGCCTTCCAAGCCAAGAGCTTAATCCAAGGTCACCAACAACTTCCTAGGACTCCATTGCTGGTCAATATCTTGGAGCTAGGGTTTGGTGCCTTCTTCTTCCTCAAAATCCCTCCTTGCCCTAATTTGGTAAGATTTACTCAAGGCATAGGATTTTGTGGTAAGTGTTTCATATTTCATTTCAATTGTTATTTGAATTGTTCTCTCGGTTGTGAGAGAAGGGTTTGATCCCGGTTTGTGGGAGTCACATGTCATTTGTATGATTTGGTCTTGTGAAGGTTTTTCACAAGAATTTCATAGTGCAAAATCTTGAGTTAGGGTTTCTAACTCAAGTATCCGGAAGGGATCCGGGTGGTTGGGACGTAGGATCACCGGGAACAAGTCGGGGAGACTTGGGTGGATCCGAACCCGTTACATGCTTTGTTTGCGTTTGATAATTCTTGTTGATTGTTGTTTATTCCGCATTGTCGTTTGTTTCTTGCACAATAATTAGGAATTACTATCTTGATTATTTTAAAGTACTATTCACCCCCCTCTAGTACATGTGCAGTAGCTTCACAGTGCCCTACACAACCCTCGCCACCCAAACCAGAGAAGGGGCACGGGCCGAGCTACGCGCTCGCTCCCCCCCCCCCCTCAAGACCCCTGGGGCAGGGCCGACCCTCGCCACCCAAACCGGAGAAGGGCACGGGCTGAGCCACGCGCTCGCTTCCCCCCCTCAAGACTCTGGGGCAGGGCCGACCACCCAAGGGTCTGACGAACTTCGACCACCCGAGCCAAGGAGGGGCGCAGAATGAAATATCCGCCCGCTCACCACCCCCCCACGCAGACCCATGGCCCTCGAAATCTCGAGCCTAGGAGAAAGGACAAGGGCGCGCAAACCGGGGCAGACCAGACGCAGACCGAGGACCGCCAAACAACGCCTGCTGGGTAAACACCGGGTCCCGATAAAGTAGGTCCACGATGCGACCCCTCGAAGCAGAGGGACGCTCGGGAAATGCGCCATTAATGACGACATGCCCCCGAGAGACTAGGGCTGATGAATCGCACCAGGCGCCACCTGGCAAAAAGCGGTTTCCAAGGGGCATGATTTTGAGGAGCCCATTAATAGCGCAGCTCATCACATTAACTAGGGGGGAAACCGTCAACAAAATCCCCTATAAATACCCCACCACCCTCCCGAGGGAAAGGGAGAAAAGGAAGTAAAAATATATGAGAATGAATCTCAATCCCCCACACCGAGTATGAAAAGGCCCGGGATGCCCCATCCAACCACGAAGGATGCCGATATCCACCGACGGATCACACTTCCCCAACCGGCAATCGCTTCCACACGATGATCACTGATAGGCTACTCCCCTTACCTAGGGAATAGCCCGACCACCAGTCTCCAACTTCCTTTAGACAACTTGCGGCAGGGGAGTTGGAGCACCTGTGGCGGACCCCGCCACCCTTTCGGCATCCCACGCGGCGTGGGCCCAAGGGAAAGGGGGGCCCGACCGGACCTCCCCATTGGACACTCCGGCCTCAACGCCGGGCATACAAGCCTCTGCCCGGGCAGACCGATCTCAGCAGGCCCACCTCCCAACGGCCTGCCACGCCGATAGGGTATTCCCCTTACAAGAGGATCACCAATAGGGTATTCCTCTTACACGCGGGGAGCCCCGCCTGCCGGTCTTCCACCTGCTCTGAACCGGATGAAGCAGCCGGTTCAGAAGACTTGTGGCGGGCCGCCATCCCCCAATCAGCATCCGCGCCACCCCGATCCCCACCAGATGCGAGGGTGGAAGCCCCCGCCGGGCCTCCTAACGACCCACCTGCCCGCCCTCGACCTTCCATTCGAGGCCGGCCAGCCGGACATTCCCCCCGGGAAGGCGATGCCTCCACCTCCACCTCGTCCGCCGCCTCCTCCAAGGTTTCCCTTCAATGTATGGGTTCTCCGGAGAGGCCTTGCAACCATTCAGCACGACGAAGGCGAGGCGGGATATGAAAAAGCAATGGAGGGGAAGGAGGTTCACCCAGTAGACAAAGGATCGATCACCCTGACGCGGATCACAGCAAGGCTGCATCCCTAATGAATCCAAACGGCGAGTCATGGCGTGTCAGCTCGCCCACGGATGATCAAGACCAGTATCCCCCTCCCAACCCTTCGCAGACAGAAAGACAGAAGGAATGCAACGATCAGCGAGAAAGAAGGAGAGCCGCCCTGCAAACAGGAGCCCTCTCATCCCAATGCAACGGGCAGCAGGTTAAAACAACTTCCCGACCCGACCACGGGTTGGGTCACACCTGCCCTATTATTGTAATTACCATCGAGATCTCTTGTAATAGCTAATGAAAAAGATTGCTCCATGCGGACTCCTAATCATAGCCCAAGCGCACCCTGACTAGGCACTTCACCGAACAAAGGACCGCAAGAATAAGGCAAAAATAACAGGAATTCTCACACATGTTTAGTAAACACTTTATAACAAGAACCAAGGCCGTCCCGATAAAAACCCGGCCGCCACATGCAAATGAAGAACGGAGAGCGGCAATGCCCCTCTGCAAACTGTCGGATCAGTCCGCCTCGCCCCGAACCCACGGATCCCCAGTTCGCCCCGACCTCATGTGTACACCGCCAACATACATCGATTCAACATTCCTCTCCCCTGTACTTAGCGCTCATGGGCAGACGTATGTTGGGGGCAATTATCCCCTCAGCAAACAGTCTACTCACATCCAGCAGGTGTCAGAAGAAACCAGGGATTTAAAGGGCAAGGTCATCCGCGGAGCTCGCCAGATAAACGCAACAAAACATCAGGTTCGGCCCCTGTCCTCCAATACTAAAAGAAACCAAAAAGTCCCTTCCTCGCAATCCCTAGAGCCGCCTCCTCTCCAACAGACGAGCCCCCATCTCCCTCGCTGCCTGGTAAGCTCCTACCCCTAGCCTGCCGCAGCAGCAGAGCAACACGCTCGTCGTAAGAACGGCGAGTGGTGGCCTCGGTCAAGTCGCGCTCGGCCTCCCGCCTCCCCTCCAGCCCGACGGCCCCCTTTAGGTCGGCTATCCACCCCTTCTGCAACTCGACTACCCTCGCCTTGTTAGCCACCTCCCAAGCATGCCTCGATACTATATCGTCCTCCTCCCGTAGCCTTCGACGATTCAAAGTACGCGGCCCGTCCTTTCTTAACCTCGCAGACCGTCACAACACTTTCCACCTTCGCTCCCATTTCCCCCAGCCCCTCCCTGACCTCGCTGAGGCTGGCCCTCGCTTTATCAAGAGCCGGTGGCCACCGGAGTGCGGCGCGGCAGGGCTACCATAGCCATGACCCTCTACAAAAAGACCCCGGTCAGCCAGGCACAGATAAAGAAAGGGAGGGGACGAGTCGGGAAGTCGAACTACGTGTACGACATGCCACATAGCGAAGCCGCACAATCACTCCGCCCCCCACGCGAATCAAGGACCCACGGTCCCGTTGCAGCGGACAATACTCCGGGAGACGCGCCGCCACCCCCAAACACGAACCGAAATCTGAACCACCGCCTCCAAGCGGGGAAGCGTTATGTCATCCGAGCCGAATCGGGCTCCCGCCTCGAGCTCGAATGCCGGGAGCAATTGTTACGACCTAAAGATCATGGGAGTCCGACCTTTCTCCCAGAACCACTAATGTACCTCGCTGGCTCGCCCTTCCCGAACGGGCGGCCGACCCGACGTCAGGGCGCCCTACGCACGAACTTCAGAAGGCCCGCCCCACGCCCGAACTTCAGAAGGTCCGCCCCACGCCCGAACTTCAGAAGGCCCACCCTTCCGCCTCAGCTACCGACGGAGGAACACCCATTCTCCCCCGGCGATCCAGGACCCACCCCCAAAATGTGAACGGCCGGGCCGAACACCCCCCGATCAAGCCAGCCCGGCGGCTCCTCTCAAACCCAGCCCTAGGGAAACGCTCCGCTAGACCCTTGGCTCATCGGACACGACAAACAACCTAGTATAAGGACGCGACTGACACTTACGCCGCCCGACCATCTGACAAAGCACCCCCTAGCCGCTGCGCCCCCTGACACTTAATGCTTTCGGCCTTGACTCTCTAACAAAAGCGCCCCGGGTCGTTGCGCCGACTAACAAAAGCGTGGCTGAGACCCCCGTCCCTGACATCCTCGTCCGAAGCTTCCGCTGACAGCAGGGCCAGCTCAGCACGTCGAGTCAACGTGCCAGGTCAGCCCTACGTAACCGCCTCACGTCAGGTATAAATACCCACTCGCTTCCAACGACGGGGGGTTGGAAAATTTACTCTCAATCTCATTATTCACACACGAGGGCAAAGGTCATCCATATCTTTGTTCTCCCACTCATAGCTCGTCACGTACGGTCGACTCACACTTAGTCCGACCTGCGTGCCTAGCCCCTGCTTTAACTCCCATTACTGACTTAGGCATATGAGAGGCTAAGGGTTGGACCCCAACCCGGCCTTTCTGACGAGTTGTTCCTTGCACAGGATTGCTCGTCCCCCCGGCTCGTGCTTACCTTCAGCTCCAGCAGTCCGATCCCCCACAACCTCATCCTGTCGGATTCTACACCGTGGTCTGCTTCACCAGCAAGTTTAGCCTCCACTCCCAGTTAATCACCTGTCAAATAGCCTTCCCTGATCCCATCATCAGCTTAACCACCGTGCCTTTGGTTCCCATTAATACAAATTCATTGTACGCGGCTTCTACCCCGCAACAGGTATTATCTGCAATCACATCTATCTCATTCTTTTAACTGAGCTGTGCATAATATCCCTCTGGGAGTCGACTACTGCTCTTAGGGAGTCGACTACCAGAAGAGTTTTATCTCTGAGTTGTTTTTAAGATTACTTAAGTTGATTAAGAACCAAGCGTAGATCACTCTACTTGGTTTCTTAGGCAACATTAGAAGGCTTTGAATTGTGCTAACCAATTAGAATGAAAAATTTTATTTTATACAACACTATTCAACCCCACTTCTAGTGTTGTTTGCCATCCACAGGATCCAACAGCCATGTGTGCCCCACCTCATCTTGGTGGGGCCCAGTGGTTGGTGGGTGGGGTTTTGGGCTTCGGGGTGGGATGTGGTTTTGGAGATTTTTTGGTGCCTTAGTCCTTGCTTTTCCTCCTTTTGCCCCCAAACGTTCCTTACACATACACCCACACTTTTTTCTCTTTGGCCCCCACATCTCTTCGCATTTGCGTCCGGGCGACAACAGCCTCTGTGCCCTTCGGGCACGGGCAATTTCTAGTATCTATTATACAAAAGAGGGATGTCCACCTAGGATTGTCCCAGATACAAGTCTTTGTCCCAGTCACAAGTCGACACTATTATACAAAAGAGTGATGTTCACCTAGGATTGTCCTAGTCACAAGTTGAATGGGACAAAATATTGGCCATTGTTGTGCCACATGGGCAAGGTGGGGCCCTCTTGGATGTGGTGTGTGTTTGGGTGTTGGTTTTGGGGTGTCTTGGTGGAGAACCCAAACTTTGAACCATGCTTTTTCCCTTTATTACAGTCACACCATCCCCTTTTCATGAATCAAATTAATCCCCTCCATCTCTAAACTATTTATAGGTATGCCCTTGGCCTTTTCCATGTTAGACCCCTAACATGTTTTTTTGCACTTTGACCCCCTGCTTTTTGCCTTTTTCCCCCGACAATGCCACCACGCACACCCACTCTTTCGCTCTTTTACCGGTTCCGAGCGTTCACCGCATCCTTTGTATGGGTTTTCTTCGTCGTGTACTCTGTGCACGTGTTATATGTGTGTGTGTGTGTATTAAAGCACAACTGTTTTTGAATTCTAGGACTGACTAGGACAAGCTGACTGTGACAAATAGGTTGATTGAAAAACGGCTTGGATTTAATCGTGAGGAATGAATGGTTGAGATGAGATTTTGTGGAAATTATTAAAGGGAAAAACATTTCTAGAGAAATGAAAGTTTCTGGGGAAATGAAAATTTATGGAAAATGAAAGTTTCCGTGGAATAGCAGAGTGCACACAATTAATGCATTTGGGAAAAAAACTTTAACTTGCACTTAATGCTGCAGATCGAATGCTGCTGCAGATCGAATAATCTCTCCCTCAACGAGGTGCCCACCGCCTCTTAGACGCATGTGGCAACAAGATGATAATAATTTCACGCGTCGAAGGCGCATTTGCAATTTTTTATGCTAGTTTGTTGTTCCGCGCCGAAGGCGCCCACTTCGAATTTCTTGTTCTATGTCGAATTTGTTGTTCCGCGCCGAAAGCGCCAGCGTCAATTGTTTACTTTAATTTGTTGTTCCGTGTTGAAGGCGTCCGTGCCAAATTTGTTGTTCCGCATCGAAGGTACTCGTGTCGCTAAATATTTTACGCTAATGTGTTGTTCCGGCGCAATTTTGGCCGTGGAAATAAATTTTTGGGGAATAAAGATTTTGCGTATGAAAATCTTAAATGAACCGTGCCCGCGGACACGGGTTATGACTTGTGTGTGTGTGTGAATAATGAGGATCATACGTCATATGAGGCAAAAGCCTCATATGCTCTCTCACATAAAGCAACCAAGTACAAGCAAGTACAAGCTCATGTGGGATTGTACTTGGTTGCTTTATGTGAGAGGGCTCATATGGCGTATGATACCCATTATTATATATACACCCACATATATATACTAGTTAAAACCCGTGCCCTCTGGCACAGTTCATTTAAGATATCCCTTCAAAATCTTTGTTCTCACAAAAAATTATTCCTCCCACCAAAATTTAAACGAACAAAAATTTAGATTCGGCGTGGACCCGTGCACCCGGGCACGGTTCATTTAAGATATCCCCTCAAAATCTTTGTTCTCCCCAAAAATTATTTCCCACTCCAAAATTTAAACGAGCAAAAATTTAGCTTCGGTACGGACCTGTGCCCTCGGGCACGATTCATTTAAGATATCAACTTAAAATCTTTGTTACCCAAAAATTATTCCCGCTCCAAAATTTAAACGAACAAAAGTTTAGCATCGGCACCTTCGGTGCGGACCCGTGCCCCCGCACCTCGCGGGCGCCTTCGGTGCGAGTGCCTTCAGCGTAGGCACGTGCCTTCGGGTATGGTTCATTTATGATATCCCCTCAAAATCTTTGTTCTCCCCAAAAATTATTTCCCCCCAAAATTTAAACGAACAAAAATTTAGCTTTAGCTTTGGCGTTGGCTAAATTTAAATAAAAAAATGGACAGTGGAATTGGAAATGAACAAAAAATTAAAAAATAATAAGACAAAACAATATTTTGCACCTATATAATTACCGTTAATAATATCTAGTGCCGTTAAAAGCACACTGTCAATTTCAAGACTCCCTTTTATCCATCTATATTTTCTACGAATTTTTCTTGTACGGGTTAGGCATATGTGAATTTGGATATCCAGTCTACAAATGGGGGCGGTGTGACCCAGTTAAGCAAAGTTGGTTTGGCTTTAACTGACTCAAATCCCCAACATTTTTCTCTGCCATTGGATGCTGTGTTTTCCATAATTACAAATGCCATTGGATAATGAGTGAGGTGACATTGGATGTTACATTTTTCCATAAAAATTTCAAAATTTTGAGTTTTCCAACCAAATTGATTTATCCTAAAACTTTCTCAAACTCATCTCAACCTTCCATTATTCAAGAACAAATCCTAGCCACTCTTTATCTTGTCCTAGTCAGCCATAGTCAAAAATATGTGTGTTTTAATATATAGATGTATGAATATGGATATGTGCTGTCCGCAATTTCCTGTGCTGTCAGCAATTTCGTGGGTTAAAAAGGTTTTTTTAATTTTTTTCATTATGTTCTACAACTTGTTATTGATTATCACACTAACTTTCATATGAATCCAACATTTTTTGACACTCCATCCATTCATTTAAAAAAACCGCTTAAAACTGGATTTGCGAGCGCAATCTTTTTGAAATGGATAGATGAATGGTCAAAAAGTGTTGAATTCACTTGAAATTTGGTGTGATGATCAACACTATGGTGTAGAACACACTGCAAAAAAAACAATTAAATTTTTTGGACCCCCAAAACGCTGTCAGCAAAGGAAACCCGAACATGTGTTGGCAGCACATGTCCATATCCACACACACGCACGCGTGCGCACACACACACACACACACACACACACACACACACACAGAGAGAGAGAGAGAGAGAGAGAGAGAGGCACGCCGCATGGCCTGCATCCCCTGTTTTTTTCGTTGTTTCAATACATGTCCTAATATCAAAATATAGATCTAGTCAGGGCGCATTAATCATGAACATGATAATTTTAGAGAATTTTTATGTAGGAGTAAATATCGAAAGGAATATTTCGATTTCGTCGTACGCTTGCACGGGAACGCCCTTTGATCTTTGGGCGTCTGAGCATTACCGATCTTCAGATCCTTCATCGTCCGCAAAAGCTTTAGTAGCGCGTCGCCTCTCTCACAGGAAAGAGCGTGCTGATAACGTATTTGCGAAGTGGTTTTTACGATATCCTTTAGACCTTTATTTGTAGGAAAGACTTCGTACAATCGAGGGATACATAGTTCATGGATATGTCCTATATAGGGCCTATGATGGACTTACATAATATCATTCATAACATAAATAACGTTCTATGTGCACCATATAAAAAAGATTGGAAAAAGGCCGGCTTGTTTCACGTGGCTTTCTCCAATTTTTCAGAAATATACCAATAAGTGTTAGAAAATCTAGAGAGAAAAGTAACCATGGCAAATCCCCATAGTTCTATATTTATAATTCCATAGGGTATGTGAAGAGACACATGGAAACCAAAGGTCCCCATTTCTCTAATAAGTGGGGAGTAATTGAGGGATAAATGTTAGGGGCCTCCCCCACTCACAACAATAAGGTAATAATGAGGAAATTGTTATGAGTGAGGGAGGCTTTTGGCCTCCACACCTCTCTATCCCTCCATTAATCCCCACTACTTAGTAGTGTGGACCTTTGGTATTTCATGGATATGAATATATAGAGAACCATGGCTATGAGCCATGGTTACTCCTTCTTTAAGTTTATTTAACACGTTATCAGCACCTTGCTCTAAGAAAAATTTCTACACATCAAATTTTCTTCTCTTCTAAAAGCGAAGGAATCAATTTCTTGGCTATTTTGATAGCCATCCTCGCATGGAGGTTGTGCTATGGAATCTATTCTCGTTGGCGGCTCTTTCGCCGACGTCGCAAGGATGTGGATCATATTATTCTCTTCGGATCTCTTTTTCCAGATTTTTCCTGTTAGAGGTAATTCATCGATCCATAATAAATTTTTAGATCTAAAACTAGATTAGAATGAATTTGTTTAGATCTAATATTATTGGACCAATAATATTATCATATCAAAGTTAAATTGTGGTGTCCCTAATTTTGGGATGGATTTCTTTTTGTTTGATTTGTAATGTTTGTTATGTGGCGACATGTTTTGCTTTTAGTTTCAGAGAAATTTGTTCTTTTGATGCTTTAAAAATCATTGAAACAATTTTAAGGCATGATCAATTGTGAGCATGCATCTATCTCATGCACTGTTGGTATGAAGTTTAAAATCTTCAACATTGTTGCATATTTCTTCATGTATGGACTTGTGTACGACGTAACCTTTGTGTTACTGTAATATCGGATCTATGAGCAAAAGCCATACACTTAACTCTTACCCTTCATATATTTAATATAGAAAAATGTCTAAGCTATTTGTTTATGGGTTTATTTGAATGGAATCTGAGGCCATTTGTGTCGGCCTGAAGCCCGTGATTCTGACGCCGCTAGATCGGAATCTGGCATGGATTCCGATTGGCTTCGATCGTACCCGAAGGACATTGATTGGCGCCCCTGCAGCGGCGATTGGCATGCCTGAAGCATGGCCGTCTCCTGCCTGTACAAAGATGGGGCATGTGGAGTCACTGTACGGCCCTCCCCTGCCCTGGCCGCGACCCGATGGGGATATTGATGTGTGGCAAATTTATTATGCTCGGTCAAAAGGTGCAGATGCAATTCTTTAAATTTCTGTTGTGTTGCCTGATCTTGATATCAAATATATGACCATAATCTGCCACAATCTTGGGCTAGCAGCATTGTTTGAGGTATTTGCCATTTGATGTAATCTGTGCTTTTGATTCCCTAATAATTAGTGCTTTCAAGAATTATTTATTTCTGGTAGACCGAGAAGTTAACAAATGCCAGAACATAAGAAATTGTGCATGATTTATATGATTACTCTAGACTATGATCTGCTGATGCTACAACATTTCTAATGGTGACTCTTTTCGTTCTTGTAAAATCTGCTTCAGTGAAAAGAGTTTTTCGGGTCCCAGATGTAACTTTGTCTTCTCAGGCCGCCCCTCCCCCCTACACTCTGTCTATCCGGAAAAAGGTGAGGGCGGGGGAGCTGCTTGGGCCCATGGGCCTGCAGCCCAATACTAAAATATTTAACTATTATTGGATGTTTTGGGCCTGAAGCTCTAACATAAGCACAATAGGCTTTTAAAATAATTAAAAACAGATTTTATATCAGTTTTCCACTATAATTTCCTTAAAATTAGCAGAAAAAATCCAGAATATTGCTGGAAAATTTTGTAAAAATGAGGAAACATCAAATGATTAGTTTTGACTTGATTAGTTTTGACAACTTTTTAGTTGATTTGGTTCATAAAATTAATTATTTGTTTAATATTATGTTAAATTCAACAAAAATGCAAATTATATAAAAATTAGATTTAATTTTAATTCTTCACGATTTCATAATTACAAATACCCTGAGACCGCTCTGTCGTTAGTTACCTAACCTAACGGGTAATGACGTTTCCCCGTGGTCCAAGTAATTATTAAATGTAATTTTTATATAAATTGCTTGTTATGTTGAAAATACATCGTATGCATGTTATATCTAGTAGTTTCATAATTTTTGCATATGTTGTTGCTTGTAATATATATGAACTACATGTTTAATTGCTATTTGCATGATTTATTCATGCTTTTGTACTCAAACTATGATTCTGGTACAATAATAATTTTTCAAAATAAAAATTTTATAAATCATATCTACATTGACAAATGAACCTGAAGTTCAAATAGAATGTCAATACCCTTCTAACCAAATAAAATACGTTGGAATTATGCGACCATTAATGCTTCCATCTTCTGGACATATGTCTAAATGATGCGTACTTCGCAGTAAATAGATATATCATATCTATTTTAATATATAATATTAGGCGCACCCGAAGATGCCATAAATCCACTAATTTATTGAGTACACTCACGTTACTAGGTAAGATTCTTGAATCTAGCCTTGCATAATGCACGCGCCTGAAGTCGTGCATGCATAAAAGTGAGAACTAAATTTTTCGCACCAACGTATCTTAACTCCCAGTATTCATGTTCCTCTATCCACATAAATCCAGAATGACTCAATAACATGGCCTAAAGACCATACTAGAACATTCACATGAACTTTGAAAAGTCTATCATAAATTAGATTAGTGGAATACTTAAAAAAGGGGAAGACCATGACTTATAATGTCCTGGACATAAATATAGAAGGGAAGATATGATATACCTCTACTTGGAATAATCAATGTCAGACCTATATCAGACCCAGAAGTTCTGAAAAGTCCCATATTGCTTTTGTAATATGATAGGTCATTAGATTATGCCATTGAAAATATATGTACTTATCTAGTCTAGACGACGTTTGTCGATCTACCTATTTTGTATACATAGATATTCTACGAGGACAAATAAATTTATGAAAATAAAATTTAATCTAGTACCAGACCATAGTTATTAGTGAGTATTTTTCAAAAATAGCATCGGACGTATGCTTTAAAAAGCATTTCACCCTTAATTTTATCCAGAAGATAATTATTTTTTGGGACGTCTACTTGAGGTTCAAGCTTTACAAAGCCTGAATACTCTATATAAGGACACGTCCGTACTCTCAAATATTAAAAATCAATAAAGCCAGAAGCTTTTTACCAAATAAATTCAAACATAGGAAGATAAAGGAACACCTGTAGTGCTCTCTTTCGTCCAAATCTTACTTTTGGCACGATATAATATGCCACCTTGGATTGTTATTGATGCAAAACATCATTTACCAATCTTATATAAACAAAGAACTATAAGTTTCTTCAAATATGGTGACATTTTCATTATCCCATTAAACGGGAAAAATGATTACGAGAACATCTCCACTTCACGTGGATATTGAATCTCAATACTTCCTCTAATAGAATTTATATGATATATTTTACTATCATCATTAAATTATGAAGACCTCTTGGTCTCTTGAGAGTATTTTAGGGATAAAAGTTAAACTTTTTCACTCCCTAATAGGGCCGATGATGTACATTAGTGTACTCATCTATATATCCTCTTAAAATGGTCATAATCAAACCTTTGTTATCCAATCGCAGTCCAGATTATTATTAATCACAACGGACATGTTACCTTACTGGGATATTGGTTGGGCTGTTACTTACCCTCATACAACCCTCAAAAATGACACAGTGGAACTTATTCATCGGGATTAACCATCCTGTATGAATATATTCTGAGATCCCCAAACGGGGGAGGCATTACTGCACATCTTATAGATTGTGCCTTGGCAGGTTCATATCCCCAGTTCTATGCTCGACTTCGTTGAAGTTGAGCTTATTGCGGATTTTTTGTGGATAACACTGGGAAATCAATTATATTTAACAACTGAAGAAAATTGAACACCCTGAAGTTTTGTGTTCACACCCAGAAATGGGTTATATATAAATCATCAAAATGATTCAAACGGATTACTTATCCATTAAAAATCCAGTTGTAGGTGATTATGTGGGAACATGCAAACCATCACAACGCCTCCTTAGAACCTATTTATATGAGCCTGATCACCTCATATAAACAGTTTCCGAGAACCCCTAACGGGGGAAGCGTTTAGAGCACATCTTATCGATGGTGCCATGATGAGTATACATCCCCATATCACCACTATGGACCATCATAATACAGAACTATTTATCGAAAGTAATTACCCCAGATAAATAGATTCTGAGCACTTTAAACAGGGGAAGCATTTAAAATCACTTCTCCTAAGACGTGCATTGATGGGCCCTCTTTTAAAGACTTGATGTGATCCCAAAGATCCTTCATAACCTTAATTCCTCAGTATTAGGTTTAACAAAAATACTATAATCATCCATGAGCCTGAAGCTCAATTTGACCATTTAAAATATTAATACATATGATCTGATTATCATGAATAGTGATGAGATCCTGAAGATCCACACTTATGAAACTGTTAAACAGTTATCAGACATAGCTACTGACAATATAAATATTGTCAAATTCACACATCCCTGCTACTAAAAATCCAGCTAGGATTGACATACCAAATATAATGGATGTAATCCACCAGTAGCAGAAGTGGATATCCTCAACGGATGAGAGGACATACCACGAGGCTCCAAAACGAGAAATAACTCCTGGAGACCATAAAACAATACCACCACAGGAAAGTGAGCTCATCTCCATATCCTCTTCCTTTCCAGAACCTCCAGAAGAGATGAATCTGGAATAAATTGAATAATGTACGTATACGGAGAGGTATTTGGATAAAACACACTTGTCGACAATTACTCACATTTCATTTTGCCATTGATACCGTTCCCAATCTCCGTTTCCTGAAGCAAACGCAGAAATTTGGCCAAATTATGTGGAACGAGGCAATAATAAGTTGAGCTGGACTCACTTATGAAATGTGAAGTGTTTGGACCTGAAGTCCTGATATCAAAAGATATCAAACCTGTGGGTTGCCGAGTATTGTATAAATAAATAAAATCGTATGCTATAAGCAAAACGATATAGCTTAAAGGTTTATTTCGCAGAAACCAGGAAGTAACCATGTAAGATGAGCTTAACTCACTTACAAAATTATTTAAACTGATGCATCAGGCTCTCTGGTCATATGGCGAAAACCACACGATTGGCAAAGAAAATTTTAGGCTATGTTGCTATGGATGATGTGACAACATACCCTTACGAATTACCATCCTGAAGATGAAATCATCATCTTGAAGATGAGACTATCATCCTGAAGATGAAACCATCATCCCGAAGATGAATAATCATCCCGAAGATGAAACCATCATCCTGAAGATGAGACCATCATACTGAAGATGAGACTATAATCCTGAAGATGAATTATCATCCCGAAGATGAAACCATCATCCCGAAGATGATACCATCATCCTGAAGATGAAATACTCATTCTGTAGATGATACCATCATCCTGAAGATGAATGTACATCCTGAAGATGATACCATCATCCTGAAGATGAAACTATCATCCAAAAGATGAAATACTCATTCTGTACACAATAACATCATCCTGAAGATGACTGTACATCTTGAATGTGAAAATATCATCCTTATGATTATACCATCACACTGAAGATGAAATAATCATCCAGAAGATGAATAATCAACCAGAAGATGAAAACATCATCCTGAAGATGACTCATCATCCTGCAGATGAGAACTTCATTAACCCGAAGTTGATGAAGAAACATGGACAATTGCATTCCACTATATACACCAACTGGGTGTCTGGATGCATATTGAAGACCTTTTCCCCTAGCTGGAAGAGGGGGAGAATATCCTAGGTCCTGAAGTACCCAACTCCTTTATCTGGCCAACTACACGTGTCTTTATAGAATATTTGCAGTAAAGCTGTTAGCCAGATACAGTGCAGTGCCTGTAGCGCAACACTGGACCATGGATACATATCTTCTGCGCTCTCCAAGGGTCAAGGATCAGAAACCATGGAAATATATTTGCATATGCAGGTTAAAGATCATTGCGATGACTACGCACAAAATGAACAGCCATTTCCTGAAGATATACACAGCATCATCCTAAGTCTACATCAAATTTCTATTCCGAGAAGCTCATCATCCAAGAATCAAATCGAATATATGCACAACCAGGTCCTACAGTACCTTGCAGATACAGTGACGACTGGGTCAAAGTCTACAGACATGTAGCCATCTGCCAAGTTTCGCAGAGCATACCACGTCAGAGCCCCCTTTTGTTTCAGCGGCTTCCAGATATGAGTGCAACTTGTATAGATGAATGATTATTGTATTTTGTTTTTCTTTTTGGAATTTCGTGGAAGATGTATAGATATTTAGGATATTGGTGTATAGATACATAGGATATCTACAAGCCTGAAGCTTGTATGGTTCAGGGGGAGTAACCTGTGGGTTGTACTCTTTTTCCCTTAAGCTGTTGGTTTTTCCCACTGGGTTTTCCACAGCTAAGGTTTTAACGAGGCAAACACGATTACTCTGGATCCAGAAGTATCCACCCACTTAGCTTTATACGCTAAGACCAAAGAAATGGATGGATAAGGGGGAGTGTTATGAGTGAGGGAGGCTTTTGGCCTCCCCACCTCTCTATCCCTCCATTAATCCCCACTACTTAGTAGTGTGGACCTTTGGTATTTCATGGATATGAATATATAGAGAACCATGGCTATGAGCCATGGTTACTCCTTCTTTAGGTTTATTTAACAGAAATCTTTTACAAACGTTTGCACGCAACAACTTCGTGTCTAAAATCAGAACTGAGGCGAACCGTATCCACCACATACCCAGCAATTCTACATGAAAGAGAGACCTTAAAACCCCGAAAAGTTCATCCAAAATGGGCCGGCATTACCCGTATCGCCTTCTCTTTATAATCGTCGTCACCATGCTCCTCGCGACTACAACAATAACAACGCTCTCTTTCGCTCGCTCCTCTCTCCGCTTGACGCGTTCTTCCCTTTTTGCCCCCAGGCGTTTCCCCAAATCCATCCCCTGCCCCCTCTGGTCCTCCTCATTCTCCCTCTGCCTCCAGCCCCTTCCCAAGAGATCCACCATCCCTCTCGCCTCCACCTTCTGCTCCGTCCCCATGGCCGCCGGCGATGACGTCACCGTCGATTCGAACCCGCTGCTTCAGGACTTCGCCTTCCCGCCGTTCGACGTCGTGGAGGCCAAGCACGTGAAGCCTGCCATCCGAGAGCTGCTCACGAGACTTGTACGTTTTGGTTTTAAGGGGGTTAGAGTTAGGTTTATGGGGTTTTTTTTGGCGATTTTGATTGATTTTATTTTGGTGGTTTTGAATAGGAAGGGGATTTGATTGAGTTGGAGAGGACGGTGGAGCCGACGTGGCCGAAGCTGGTGGAGCCGTTGGAGAAGATCGTGGATAAGTTACAGGTGATTTGGGGAATCGTGAATCATTTGAAGGCGGTCAAGGATTCGGCGGAGCTTAGGACAGCGATCGAAGAAGTTCAGGTTCGATTTGTGACTAATAAATTTTGAATCTTGAGATTATATACTACAAAATTGACTAATGTCTAAAGCAGAATATTTCTTTTTCTTTATCAATATTTTTAGCTTTAGCGTTGTTCCTTGATTGGCTTTAGGTTTATCGTCGCCAACATCTAAGTCGAATACTTAACTTTTGTACTTTATAATGGCAGTCACTTTTAAGTTAGCCACAAATTTAGATTGTGCTTCATAGAATCTGGTATTTTCTAGTTATTTTTTCTTATGTACTATCCGAATCATGAGCATTACAAAATCTTACTTTGGATTTGTATACTCATGACGGCGATCCCCTTTACTTTAAACAAAGAATTATCATTGAACCCTTTGAGAATGCGAGGCAGTTGTAGTTTTGTTCTGATGTACTGGGAACAGGAAGACCGGAAAGATGTTATTGGTCCTGCAGTCATGTCTAATCAAAGTTCGTTCGCTAAATTTCAATTGTTGTCTTTGAGATGTTTCTTTCATGTTTTTTGCATTTTTAACGATGCACTACTGTTTTTACAGCCTGAGAAGGTTAAATTCCAGCTTAGGTTGGGGCAAAGTAAGCCCATTTTTAATGCATTCAAAGCTATTAAAGATTCCCCATCATGGTCAACACTTACCGAAGCTCGTCAACGTATTGTGGAAGGTAACTATATTATACCTTCATCTCTTTCAAGAAGAGATTCAATGATGTTCTTATGGTGCTTTATGTAATAATAACAGCCTTGTGTATTAGGAGAAATCATGCAATGTATCATTAAAGAACATGCATATGGTTCTTTACATAACTGCAAATTCTATAATTTTTGAATGTTTATTTCTTTTTGAATCAAGTGAATGAAATTGTTGCTCGTTTAAATTTTGCGTGTATAGAGATGCTGTACAAAAATTTCCTGAGGCAACCTTTTTCTTTAGAAGGGTGGAAACACTTTTTTGGTCATAGAAAATTTGTGCAATCTTTATTTTTTGAATAAGCGTCCATGCAAAACTTATCATGATTAACTTAAACCGCATCCCAATTCACTCACATTCCTATGATATGTTATTTTGTTCTTGTGAGTTGTGAATCTTGTGGTAAGGTCAAAGTTGGATTTAAATGATCATATCAAATTACATACTAGACATTGAAACATCCTAATACTGATATCTATACTACTATAAAAAGGAACCATTAAGAATATTATAAAAATATTGTATGTTAGTTTCATCCTATAATGAAATTCTAAGCAATTTGCTTTAAAAACTGTAGGAACATAAGATTAACTCTGAAGTATTTTTAAAATTCAATTTCCATTCTTCATTTTCTGTGTAGCATGGACATGGACACATAACAATGGTACGGCAACGTCATGAACATGAGGACACCAAATTTTTTAAATGTTAGACTTGGGTACACAATAATATTACTGCATATGTCGTGTATAGATATCTATGTATAATACACATGAAAACCCATAGTGGTTAGGACATGTTGTATTAAAAATAAGTAAGAACAATATAAATTTCGATGATAAAAGTTCCTCATTTCTAATCAAGTAACAAAATCAAACAAAAAGATCTATACACTTATAATCGATACACAATCCAGTTCAAGTAGTATTTAAGCTTGGTTAAGTCCATATATGAGGTTAATGGAGGAGTGCTGACAGCGCTGGAAATTTTTCCAGCGATGTCAGCAATCTGGACGACATACAAGTTTTTTTAAATTTTTTTTGCAGTAGTTAGATAAACTTGTTACCTATCTCCCCACAAATTTTCAGGTCGATCCAACACCGTTTGAGCCTCTGTTCATTGATTTCAAAAACGTTGAGCAAAATCTGGACAGTTTTGCGCAACGTTTTTGAAATCGACGAACGGAGGCTCAAACGGTGTTGGATCGACCTGAAAATTTGTGGGAAGCTATGTAACAAGTTTATCTAACTACTGCAAAAAAATTTAAAAAAACTTGTATGTCGCCCAGATCGCTGACAACGCTGGATCAGCACTCCTCCATTTTTCACTATATATAAATAAATAAATAAATAAAAGAGTGTATCTGAAGTTCTTGACATGCGACCTTAAGATTTTATGTAAAGCTAACATGGTATGGACACAACTCTTTTGGGTTTTTTAAATTGGACAGAGCTTTGATGTGTCCGATTCATGTCAATCAAGTGTTAATTTCTAACATGGCATGTCATGTCATCCATTTTGAAGTGTCTATGCTTCATAACCTTTTTTCCTCTACTGCATGAGTTTCTTCTTCTTCTACTAATATTTTGCGTGCAAAAGTGAGTTGGAATTCGTGTTTGTATCAATGCGATTTTCATTTGAGAATTCTCATCCTTATTCTTTCATTCGCTTGTCAAATCCGTATCTCATTTAAAGCCTTTAGTTTTTATCTTACGATTTATCATGAGGGCACAAACCTTGATTGACCTAAATTACCATGCTTATCTTATATTCCCTCCTTATTTAGATTGGTTATTAATCAAATATTATATATCTAAATTATCATAGAAATTTAAATTTTTGTCTCCTTTTAGGTAGTGATCATTATTAGAAAAAACATGATTTGCTATTTCATTTATGGCTGATGCTGGCATACTTAATTTGTAGTTTAAATAAATATGCTTCTGTCACAACTAATAAATAGTTTCTTTTTCATTATTTCAATGTTTCTTTTATTTTTCTTAATGACATTTAGATATTTTAGGAGAAACACGAAATGTATGACTTAGGGAAAGAAAATATAGTTAATTGTATCTTTTTTTTTTCTTATAACGTGTAATATATAAAATAGCATCATTGCATTTATTTTATTAAAAAACTAACATTGTTATTCTTTTATTATGATAATTATTGTCTCGCATTTTTCTTTATCAATTTTCTTCTCGAGTACTAAAGGTAATACTTCTGTTTATTTTTTAGCGTGCTTTGCATGTGCCGATAAACTAGTCTAACATAAACATCTATTATACAATTGACGACATTTTTTGAATTTTGTCCCACGTGGCACCCAAAATATGACTAGGACAAAAATCGATGACTGTGCTTGGTGACTAGGACATGACCTTTTGCACTTTTTACAAACCAAAAAACAAAAAACAGTTACAACCGTAGCACACGTTCTCCAACTCACGCAATCACTTTCCCACACACGTTTGGAGAAATTTCCCATGCACTTTTCCACGCACATTTACAACCGTTCCCACTCACGCAATTTGTTTCAGAGACATGTCACTGTATTTGTTACAAAAATATTAGAACCCACTCACGCATTTGTTACAGAAAGATTTTTAGATTGAGGGGGCAATTTGTTTAAAACCGTTCTCACTCACGCAATTTATAATTGGCACACAATTTGTTACAAAAAAAAGGTGACATGGCCTTTTGTTTCAGTGAAATTCAGAGAAATTTTTAGAAATTCAGAAATTGATTTTTTGCCACTACATAGTCGTGGAAACAAAAATTTCTACCTTCTCTTCAGACAATAACAATGCCAGACAGTAAGTATGTGCAATTGAATCATAATTTCTAAGATTTTTGGGAGGAACTAAATTTTCGGTGAACTAAGCTTTTGACTGGGGAAAATCTTCAATGAACCGTGCCCTACGGGCATGTGTTATGACTAGTCTATCTATATACACAGATGCTATTCCTATGTTTTACCAGATGGGTATGTAGTATGGACACGACACGGTACAGATATGCATAGACAGATATGCATAGACAGCGTGAAAATTTAGGATATGAATATATTGTTGATATGAAGATAATCGGTTTATAAGCGCGAGTTAATTTTTTAATATCAATGAGACATTTATTGGAAAGGCCCTAATAGTTAAAGAAACACAACTTCGATAATATAAGTATCTCCAGGCTATGTAAATAATAATTAATGAATAACGTTGATCATTCATTAGGAAATGGGAAAATTTATAAATGCATCTATCAGTCACATGGATTTTTTAAACACATGGTCATGCAGCAGATGTATATCTTCTTGGTCTCGAATATATCTCTTATCACATCTTTGATGCATCCTCTACGGTACAAGCTATACGGCACATCAAAGTAGTATATGATATGAGTTGAAATACCAGATATATATTGGATATGTGTATGTCTTCTTTTACTTTAGTAGCAGGTGCTGTAATTACTTCAAAGGAAAGTTTAATAGCAGGTAGTGAAAGAGCTGCAATGAACTAGGTGTGGGATCATGTACGAGTGGGTTCTTTCTTTCAGAGACATATGGTGTCTCTGGTTAAATTTCAGATGTTTCTTAGTATTACTTCTTGGATTTTAAGAGGAGCATGACTAAAATTTGATTACACGCAACATAACATGGCATTTGGAGATTTTAAATTTATATTTCTGAAGGTGGTTAAATACTATGATTTTATGAATAATGTGGATGGTATATGTCTCCTATCTTCACGACAACGGGCAGTGTATTTTTATATGTGCCATATCATATTTTTTATAGAGCATGTTGTCACCTATACATTAAACTATCATGTTTTGTGTATGCAACTTTTCGTTCTAATGAGTTTTAGCATTTCTTTTCCTTTTTTACAGCTCAGATTAAGGAAGCGGTTCTCAATGGTGTTGCTCTTGAGGATGAAAAACGGGAGAAATTTAATGAGATTGAACAGGTTCCAATTCAATACTCTAATAAACACATTTCTAATTTTCTCATCTTAATTCAAGTGTGGCTACTGATGGAATCATCTGGCAATTCTTATACACATAATTACATGTTTATTTGTCGATTAGGTAAATGTGAGAAGGTGGTTTTAAAACTATTGATGCGGATCCCATTCCCAGTGCCAAGCGGGCAAAATGATATAATTTATTTTAGGAAATCCGAGTAACTAGTACTTTGTACTGTTATTGGAACGTCCTGATCTGTATTTTATCTCATGCAATATAATTTCATGTGAAACATTGCTTTAAAATAGTCTAAATGAGGGTTAGTTTATATAGGAACATCTGTTTTAATGGTAATCTACTTGAGCTTTTAAGTCCGTCTGTTTCACTGGTCCTCCTCCAACTTACTGAACTCCAGGTTTGCCAAGCATTTATTTTCTAGAAACTGTTGGACGCCAAAATTCTGTAACACCATGAGGTTATTTTGTTGGGCCTAGAATTTCGCAGTATTTGAATTTGGATATTCTGTTTTATGCCTGCTGTTATGATCAGCGGACACTAGTAAAATCAGCCCCTTTTGGTAATACATTGTATCTTAGGGTTTACAAATTTAAAGATGGCATGGGGATGAGTTATATTTGAACGATATTATGAATGGAAGAAGTGTGATCCACTATGTCCGTTCTAGCAGAGGAAGAAAATTTATATGGTAGTTGCTATCCTTATTCAGATTCACAGAGAATCACGAACCCACCACACACACAAAGTCATCCTCGTAGACTGGTCTGTATCTCTTTAATTATTCCAGCTTTCAGTCTTACATGTCCTTAAACTGAACTGTTTTTAGGAACTTGAGAAGTTGTCGCAAAAGTTTAGCGAGAATGTCTTAGATGCTACCAAAAAATTTGAAAAAGTAATTACAGAGAAGAAAGAAATTGAAGGCTTACCTGCTTCAGCTCTTGGTCTGGCAGCTCAAACAGCTGTATCCAAGGTATGCCTGATTAGTACTTACTTATATCAAGTGGATTTTTATGGGTTATCTGCAGTTTCTGCGCCGTATCTTTTTTTTCTTAAACTCTACTCTGTTTCTATGAATATTAACAGGGCCATGACGATGCTTCTGCCGAAACTGGGCCGTGGGTGATCACATTAGATGCTCCAAGCTTTGTTCCAGTTATGCAGCATGTAAAGAACCGTTCACTGCGCGAAGAAGTTTATCGTGCTTACGTTTCTCGTGCCTCTAGTGGTGACCTTGATAACACTCCAAATATTGCTCAAATTCTGAAGCTGAGGTTGGAGAAAGCTAAGCTTCTTGGCTACAATAACTATGCCGAGGTATTATTTTCTAGCATTGTATTTCTTAGTTCCCCAGATCCATGACTGAAAAATCTTCTTTTTCTGAAGGTAAGCATGGCAATGAAAATGGCTACAATTAAATCAGCAGAGGAACTCCTCGAAAAACTACGAACCGCTTCTTGGGATCCTGCAGTGCAAGGTGTTCATTTGCTTACATTTCTTTAACTCATGTGCATCTTTACATAACTTTTACAAGATGTAAACATTCTATTGTTAGAATGTACATGTTGATTGAGGCTAATCGCATGACAGCCATGGAAGTGAATTATTGGACTTCAAACCCCCCACCCTCTCCTCAGCTAGGCATTTAATGTTAGTTTATGAAACTAATCATGAAAACATTATTGCAATCACTTTATGGGCAAATGGTTTGATTGAGGCTGATAAAAGGCAATTGATAAAATGATCCTTGTGGAACTCAGCTCTCTTTCTGTCTTTTCAATATAATGTTAGAATGTCTGGGTGGTTCAGTACTTCAGTGTTAGTGATCTGCGAGTATTTGGTAATCATTGAACTGAGGACGCAGACAAATATAAATTATCTACTCCATATCCGATTTCATATATATTTTAGAATATGAATGTTAATATCAGAGGCATTTGGAAAAAGAGAGAGAATTCACCTATCTACCTTGTGTGTGTGTGTGTAAGCATAATGGGTATGTGCAGCACATGAATTTTCCTACGCCAATGGTATGAAAAACACACCCCCGTTTACTTTTTAATATTTTTTATAGGATTAATGTACGCATTTTAAAACCCCAAAACCCCAAATATGAGTGAACCCTATGGTGATTTGATTCTTGATCCACTCGTTACAAAAAATAAAATTTTATTGTTCTGAAACCATTGATTTTGTATAAATCGGATTGATTGTCAAATATCGGTGGATTCACTTTTTTTAAGTATGTCGATCATTCATGATGATGTGTAAAATAAATCTGTAAAAATAAAAGAAATACAAAATATATATTATATATGTGTGTTTAAGTAGGAAAATTTCCTATGCTGACCGTATTCTGTATATATCGAGGCAAAGTTACATAGCGGGCTTCGGTTATAAGCATAATACATAGTTATTTCAAATAACGTGCCACTAACACTCTCACTCATACTAGATAATAGATATCAACCATTGCCAACTTGTTATAAATGAAGTCAAACTTTAGATGAAACGGTTTTGGTGAGCACATTAGCAAATGTCTGAAGATCTAGTAAGTTAAAAACATTGGGAGAAACAGTTTTGGTTAACATATCATCTACTTTGGCTGAAGATCTAGTAAGTTAAAAACCTTGGAGAAACTGCTTTGGTGAACACATCAGTAAATTGGTCTGAAGATCTAGTAAGTTAAAAAACTTGGTGTATTTTCCGAAGCACCAAAAAAAAACTTGGTGTAAAAAAGTGTACATATATATATACACCTAGATATTACTACACCCCATACAAAATGGCAACCAACATCGATATGCTTGGTATATTCATGAAATACTGGGTTGTTGGTAATATAGTGGCCATCTAATTGTCACAATATATAAGCATAACTTTGTAACTCTGAAATTCAAGCTCTCGAACCACATCAACTCACAAGCAGTGTGAGCCATAGCCATAAGCTTTGCCCCAGTACTTGATTGAGAGACACCATTTTAATTCTTCCTTTACCATGTCACCAAATAATGTCCTACATAAGTAGGATAACCAAATGTAAACTTTCTATCACGTTTATAATCAACGTAGCCTGAATCTGAATAAGCACTGAATCTGAATAAGCACGAATCTTCGGACAGCCATATCTCACATATAACAATCCCTCTTCAGGAGCCTTCTTTATATATTGCAAACTAAACAAAGCAGCCATCTAATGGATCTCTTTAGGCTGGCACATAAACTGGTTGACGTATCCATTAACACGTGATGTTTGGTCGGGTAAGGGTAAGATATATTAGCTTCCCAATGAGCCTCTTTTATCATGAGACATAAGCGAAGCGAATAATGGACTATTCACATCCCACATATTAACATTCATATCTATATCTCTGTACTTACATGCAAGGTGAGAGGTCTTGGTCTCGGTTTCGGTTTCTGTGTTTTGGAAATTTTAGGTTTCGATTAGTTTCTCTTGTTTCAGTGGTTTCGAAGTTTCGTTTTGTTGTCCATATCGGTAGTTTCAAATACTTAAAAAACTATCAAATATTATCAAATACTAAAGCATCATATACTTAAAAAACTAAAGTATTAAACAAATACAATCAAATACTATTAACTTTGTATTACTAATATCAAATTCTAATAGAAGTATTAATGGATAATACTATCAAATATTAAAAATACGTATATTCTAGAATTTAAAAGAGTTTTGCTATTTACGTTACACATTTTGCTAAATCTATTACACTTTTTTTACAAGTTTGCCATTCCCTTTCGTACATTGCTAAAAGATAATGGTGAAGTATTAATGTGTAATACTATCAAAAATTAAAAATACGTATATTCTAAAATTTAGAAGAGTTTTGCTATTTACGTTACACATTTTGCTAAATATATTACACTTGTTTACAAGTTTGCCATTCCATTTCATACATTGCTAAAAGGTAATGGCAAACCTGTAAATAAATGCAACAGGGTTAGAAAAAGTGCAAGGTGATCAACAACCCAATCTCAGCCACTAATAGTGCTGCTAGTCAAATTACATATTTTGATAAACAATTTACATTTATTTATAAGTTTGCCATTCTCTTTGGTTAAAACGTTTAAAAGAGAATGGCAAACTTGTAAATAAATGTAACATATTTAGCAAGATGTGTAATTTGACTAGTAACACTCATTTCCAGCGTGTGACCATTGCGCACGTGCCGCATGCGTTAAATCAAAAACGAAGGGCTCGAGCCCTTCGTTCTTTTGAGATTTTTGCATGCGACAGGGGCTCTTTGAAGACTCATCGACGACAACGATGCCTCCAACGGTTCTCCGACGGCTCTCCGATGCCGCCGATAGCTGATTTGAATCGAAAGAGGTAAGTTTTTCAATTTTTTACGTTTCAATTTATTTGTGATTTTTTATAGTTGAAATCCTCTGAACTCTGAAGTTCCCTCAACCTCTGATCTATCCCATTATCATCCTCGACCCGTTTCGCTAGAAATCGTTCAAAACTGGGCGAAACTGATACTTGGCGTCGGTTTCATATCGTTCACGGCCGTAACCGAGACAATACGATCGAAACCTATAGATTTCGGTCGATATCTTAAAGGTTGCTTAAATGTTTACTTCGTAGACTCGTCTTATGTAGCAAATCTAGTGCATACTTTGAGATAAAGCTACATTCTTTTCGCTAAAAGCAATTTCTAGCCTAAGAAAGTATTTCGATCTCCCAAGTCTTTTAGTGACAAACTGTTTCAAGTGCTCTTTTCTCTTCAATAACACATTTATCACTTTTTATGAGAATAATATCAACGTATACAAAAAATTACTAATCTTAAAGAGCGATGACAACCAAAGATTGAGTGGGTTGAGTAACATCTCTTGAACCATTTGATTTCCACAACTGTTCTGAAACCAAGATCGTAGACTTTTGTTTGAGCTTATAAATTTCCTTCTTCAGCTGGCATACTTGATAATCCCTTTGAGCAACATATCTGGGATGCTGCTCAATGTAGATCTTTTCTTCTAATTCACCATAGAAGAAGGTGTTCTTCGCATCTAACTGCAACATTGACCACTGTTGATTAATGACTATTGAGAGGATTCCTTGAATGTAGTTAAAAGACGAGCAACTAGTGAACAATCTCAAAATAGTTAACACTATAGGTTTGAGTAAAACATATAGTAACCAGATAAGCTTTATAGTGATTTACCATCCCATCAGGGTCATACGTTAGAGTGAAGACCCAGCGACAACTAACTACATACACGTCCCGATGAGATGGAACTAACTCTCATTGCCTCTTGATAACAGAGCCTCCAATTTCCCATCTATAGCGGTTTTTCAAGCGGGTAATTTAGTGTGTCCTGGTATGTTTTAGGAATAGATATGAAAGACAAGGAATGATCAAATTTGTAAAAAGAAGAGATAAAACAATCATACGTAACAAAATGAGAAATGGGATGCAAAGTACTAAATCTTTTATCCTTATGAAGAACAATTATAGGTCCAAGTCAGTCCAAGTACCAATAAGAGGGCGTGCAGGCTTTGCATGGGAGTGAAAAATCGATTGATGCAGAAGTTGGAGCTTTATCTTTGAGATGCATATTGCTCTGAAGCTGGTTGATGATCTTCCATACTAGGCAATGGTGTATAAAGATGCCCAGTAAAGAAAGTGATTGTGTAGGCTATGTAGTTAAGTCGGTGAGTCGGCTGCGAGTCTGCCAAGTACTAACTCATGACTAGTAGAACAAGTCGGCGACTAGTCGACGACTAGTCGCACCCAGATGTTAACATAGTGTTCTAAATATCTGTCCGATATCTGATATATCGGTCGCAATATCGGTTTTATCATTAAGCCGATACGATATAGGCTTATATATTGCAATTTCTGATATTTGGAAAAATATCCCCGCAATATCGAGTTGCGACTGATATATCCCTTTGAAATATCGGCCGCAATTCACCGTTTTTAAAAAATAAAGTTAGCGGGTCGATCCACTTAAAAGTGGATCCGACCCGAGTCATCCGACCCAATCATGTACTTAAAATGACGAGATGCATCAGAGAGATAATCACTGCTTTGCCTAATTCTAATCACACCACTCCACTCCTCTCGACGCGCCGCTCTTCTCCTTAAGCCGCTCCGATCAGATCCGTCCGGAGAAAATTTTCTGGCAACAATCAATTGAGTTTCTATAGTTTATATTTTCTTAGACACATCTATACTTTTATTTGACATCATCTTTTAGCCTTTGATATGACACTTCAATATTTAGTCATTATCCCCGATATTCATATTTATTTAACGAGAGAAGTATAACCAAAACATACTTTTATTTGAATTAGTATAGTTTATATCTTCTTAGATACATTTTAAGCCTTCTATATAACACGCCGATATTTAGTCAATATCCCTGATATCCGCAATCCGATATCAAATTTCCTAGACCGATACGCGACCGATATCCGATATTTAGAACACTACTAACAAAATGAGAAATGAGATGCAAAGTACTAAATCTTTTATCCTTATGAAGAACAATTATAGGTCCAAGTCAGTCCAAGTACCAATAAGAGGGCGTGCAGGCTTTGCATGGGAGTGAAAAATCGATTGATGCAGAAGTTGGAGCTTTATCTTTGAGATGCATATTGTTCTGAAACTGGTTGATGATCTTCCACACTAGGCAATGGTGTATAAAGATGCCCAGATGTTTCAGAGTGTTTTCTCACTACAAACGCGTTGACCGTGGACAACCCGGTCAACGTGGTCAAGGGGCCCGCTTGGGTCCCTCGGGTGTGTCGAGTCGGTGCAGACGAGGCGCGAGTCGGAACTGCAGACGACGTGGAGCGCGTCGGCTGGGCCGAATCGGGGTCCTCGGTCGTTGGTAGGGCGAGGGGAAGCCTCGGCCCGGGTTGAGACGCTCGGCCTCGGTCGGATGTGCTCGGCCTCGGCGGTCGGACGACGAGGGGTAGCCTCGATCGTCCAGCTGGTTGCGTGGTCGGCGAGGGGCGGAGGGGAAGCCTCGGCCCGTGGATCGGATGTCCTCCTGCGTAGACGAGAACGCTCGTCAGGGGGCCGGACCTTGGTTCCGGCCAAATCCCCTCCGATGCCTAAGTCAGACAGTGATCTGAAAGAGGAGGCCCGGCGGAGACGGTTCGACTCGTGAGGAGATCGGAACGGCGTCTCACGGCGCGAGCGGGGGAGGATGGAGATGAAATGGGGGAACTAGGTCGTTGATGGAGTACCTTAGGTTTTAGATACCTGAGATGCGGTCCTTTGTTCTGTCGTCCTCCTAGCCCTTTTATTGACCTCCCACCGAGTCTGCCCACGACTCACGTCTCACGTCCGCCCTCAATCGTGCCCCCTCAACCCGCCCCTTCGCCGCTTCCTACGCCCCCTGGCTCCTCCCCATAACGGCCCTTAAATGATCACGGGTCTGGGGGAGCGGTTATCGCAGGAGTGGGCGAGTGACCAGCGCGCTGTCAGGGCCGGGTCGGATCGATACTTGGGGGTCCCCTATAGGGCCTTGTCGGGCGGGCCGGATAGCGCAGATGGGCTTCTGATCGGCAGTTGGGTTTCCGGGCTTGTGTCTTTCGGGCGTCGGCCAAATAGGCGTAACAATTGCCCCCATCGGTCGGGTCGATCGGCCTCGTCCGGTTCGGCTCGGCCGATGTGACTTCCGCCGACTTTGACGGGCTCGTCAGTCGATGCCGACTCATTTATTAGTCGTCATCATGAGTTGGTCCGTTCGATACTTTTATGGCGCGGGCTCCGAAGCGCCGTCGGTCCTCTGATGCTGCCACGTGTAGCTACAAGCTTATCCCCACCGCTCGCGGGGCCGTCTTAGGTTGAGAAGCCGAGGGGGTTGTGATCCGCCGTCTCGTTATTTTCTTCTTTGCGTTGATCCCGATCCTGCCTGAGCTCTGCCTCATGTCATCTTCCTCTGCCACGGGTTCGGGTCGGCCGGAGCGGGATGCTGCTCCTGGCCTGGGGGGTAGCCCCCCTTCGGCGATTCGTCGGCACGGGGGTGAACTTTCAGGGGTGCCCCCAGAGGTTTTGTCGTGGCCTTCGTCGATCTGTGCCACCGCCATTGGGAGCATGCGCTCCGCCTACCTGCTTCCGCCTTACTCGGCTCGTGCTCCCGGGTCCGACGAGCGGATCTGCCTTCCCGGTCCCAACGAGGTTGGAATATACGAGAAGTGCTTCCGCTTCGGGCTTCGTTTCCCGCTCCACCCCTTCATCGTTGAGTTCCTTCGGGCCCACAACGTGTGCCTGTGTCAATTCTGTCCCAACGCCGTCGGGCTCCTCGTCGGGTTCGTCGTCGTCTGCATGCTGAGGGGAGTGGCGCCCTCTCTTCGTCTCTTCGCCCAGTTCTACCGGCTGAGTCACCACCAATCGGGGGCGTGGATTTACATCAGCGCCCGCCCGAAGATGACCCTGGTGTTGGGGTTGCCGAGCTCCCTGAAACGCTGGAAGGGGGAATACGTGTTTGTCACGTTCCCGTCGAGTGTTCCTTTCCCGGTTCGGTGGGAGGCGGCCGGCGCAGTCATCCTCGATCTGGGTGAGCCGACTGTCGCCGAGCAGCAGATGGCGAAGGACATGCTGGCGATTCCTGCGAGGGAGCGGTCGGTCGACGTCCTCTTTAGTGACCATAACTTGCGTAAGACGGTGTGGCCCTTGGGTAAGCTCTCCGAGTATTCGCCATTCGAGGTTGCCTGGGCTCTGCCTGGTCTCTCATTTCTCCCTTGAGTGCAGGTGGATTCCCTCCCGGTCTTTCCCCCGCCGGCGCTCATGTGCAGGCCTCAGATCCGGATCCGCGTAGGAGGGATCATGTGCTGGAGGTCCGGAAGAAGCAGCGGGCCGTGACCTCGACTGGGGGCTCCAAAAGGAAGAAGGGGCCATCCCCCTCCGTCCCCTTGTTGGTGTCTTCCAAGAGGGTCCGTGAGGGGGTCGAGGAAGTTGATGCCCCGCCGCCCGCGGATCAGCTCCAACCCGTCCCTGTCGAGGTTGCCTGGCCGTGGGTCGGCCCTTCGCCTCTCCCGGACGGTTCTCTCCCTGATGCCTACGATCGGTATCTGGGCGCGTTCCGCTCCAACCCGGGGGAGTTTCCTTCGTCAGGGGAGGGTCTTCTTCGTCCACGCTTCCCGGTAGGGGAGAAGGAATCGGTGTTTTCGAGCCGCGGAGCCGCCGCGCGAGTGGCCGAGAATAGTTGCCTCCCTCCCGATCAGGCTGCGTTGGATGGAGTTAGAGGTGATTGTCTGGCCACCTTCGTGATTCAGGCCGGCCAACAGGTAGAGTGCCTCTGCTCGTCCTTCCTCCAGCTGCTCTCGCCGTCTTACTTTTGTTGCCTTGGTGCAGTTGTCCTCGGTGGGTCTCTCGATGAGGCGTCAGTTTGCGGCGCTTCCCAAAGCCAAGTCCGATGCCGGGCGGGATCTTGAGGCCCATGGCGAGGAAGGAGAGGCAGGTCAGCTAGAGGAGGTGCGGGTCAGGTCTTGGGAGACCCGCGTAGCTGAGCTGTCCTCTGCCTTGGAGGAGGCGGACCGGGAAAGGGCCTTGGCCCTGACTGCAAAGTCAGAGGCCGAGGCGCGGGTCGCCGAGCTTTTGAGAGATGCCGACACGTCTGGGGAAGCCGAAAGGATCCCCGTCTCCGTTGCTGCCCCCGAGGCCCTGGAGCTCTCCGATCGTCTGGAAGCGGCGGAGGAGCAGGTGAGGGTTCTCCTTGCTCAACTCGGCGAGAGATCCCGGGAGATCGAGAAGGAGAGGGCGGAGCACCGACGCCAGATCGAGACCTTAGAGGCCCGGGTGCGCGGGCTTGAGGAGGTGGATCCGGCCCGGATCGCTCAGGATGCCGTGGCCGAGTATGCCACCTCCTTCGTTGAGACCGCCTTGACGGAGGCGTTCGAGAAGGGTTTCGCCCGGTGTCAGTCCGAGATCCAAAAGAAGTTCCCACTCTCGGGGGTCAACTTCGAGGATCTCCGGGTGCACCCCGACGCCGAACGGAATGTGGGGGATGACCCAAGTGGGCTGCCAGCCGGTGGCCCCACAGGTGCCCCTGGAGATGAATGAGGGAGGGGAATGCCCCTCGGCCTCTTCGTGCGTCCCTCTGTACATCTTTTTTGTTTATCTGGAAAGGAACGAATTCAAATAAATTTATTTCACAAGAAACGATACATTTATTGAAAGTATTTGCGTAAATGTTCCGCATTCCAAGCGTGAGTGAGAATCCTCCCCTCCATATTGGCTAGACGGTAGGTCGCAGGTCCGAGGACCTCGATGACTTTGTAGGGCCCCTCCCATTTAGCCGCGAGCTTCCCCTTGCGAGCGGTATCCGGGTTGAAGCCGGCTTTCCGGAGGACCAGGTCTCCCAGGTGGTAGCTTCGACCCCTGACCCGAGCATTGTAGTATCGGGCCACCTTCTGCTTCTGGCGGATGATGGTGGCCAGGGCTTGTTCCCGTCGTTCGCCGAGGAGCTCCAGGCTGAGTTCCAGACCCTGCGAGTTCCTGTCTTCGTCAAAGTATTTGAGGCGGAGAGATTCCTCGCCCAACTCGACCGGTACCACTGCTTCGGCCCCGTAGGCAAGCATGAACGGGGTCTCGCCGGTGGCCTCCTTGTGGGTCGTCCGGTATGACCAGAGTATCCCGGGGAGCTCTTCCGGCCAGCTTCCTTCGGCGTCCTTCACTTTCTTCCGGAGGGGCTCTATGATACACTTGTTGGCCGCTTCCGCCATTCCGTTGGTCTGGGGGTGTGCTACAGAGGCGAAGAGAAGCTTGATTCCCCATTCCGCGCAGAAGTCTTTGAACCCCGCGGAGTCGAACTGTTTCCCGTTGTCTGTGACGATGGACCGGGGGACTCCGAATCTGGAGATGATGGAAGTCCACACGAAGCTTTTCGCTTTCTTCCATGTGATGGTGGCCAACGGTTCCGCCTCGATCCATTTGGTGAAGTAGTCCACCGCCACTATCAGATACTTCCGCTGCCCCCGGCCCGGTTTAAACGGTCCGAGGATGTCGAGCCCCCATTTCGCGAAGGGAACGGGGCTCACGATAGGGATGAGCTCCGATGGGGGAATTGAGGAGTGGTGGGCGTACCTCTGACATTCCTGGCACTTTTGGACGTAGCTTGTTGCGTCTTGTACCAGGGTCGGCCAGTAGTATCCCGCCCTCAAGATTTTCTGTGCAACCATCTTGCCCCCGTGGTGATTTCCGCAGATCCCTTCGTGAACCTCCTGCAGGACGTAGTCGGCTTCCTGCGGTCCGATGCATTTCAGGTACGGGAGGACATCAGCCTTCGTCCAGCGCCTCCGGTAGAGCGTCCCCTCATGGATCACGTATCGGAGCGCCTTCCTCTCCAGGGTCCGACGCTCGTCCCAATCCGTCGGCACTTCCCCATGAGTGAGGTACCGAATGATCGGATCCATCCAGGTGGGATTTTGGTCGATCGCCATCACCTCCCGCTCCTCCGTGCTGGGGGACTGCAGGTTCTCCACGTAGATGGTGCGGCCCAGCTCCTTAGGCGAGGACGAGGCTAGCTTCGACAACGCGTCCGCCCGTGCGTTCTCCGACCGCGGAAGATGCAAGACTTCCGTGTTTTTGAACCTGGAGAGCGCAGCTTTGGCGACGGCGTGATACCTCTGCATTGTCTCCTCCCGCGCCTCGTAACTTCCCAGAAGTTGGTTGACAATGAGCTTCGAGTCGCTGAGGAGGCGCACAGATTCGGCCCCAAGCTCCCGGGCTAGTTTCAGGCCGTTGATCACCGCTTCGTATTCTGCCACGTTGTTGGTGGCCGGGAACTCGAACCGCAACGCGTACTCCACGACGTTCCCTTCCGGAGATCGGATCGCAATCCCCGCCCCGCCTCCTGACTGTGTGGCCGATCCGTCCACATGGACTATCCACGCTCCTGGAATTCCTGGCTGGAGGTGGTCAGCCGAAAGAAAGGACAAGGGTTGGGCAATTACCGTTGCTGGGCCTTCTTCTACCGGGGGGCCATTTCCTTCCGTCGTGCACTCAGCGATGAAGTCGGCCAGAGCCTGCCCTTTGATGGCCGTGCGCGGTTTGAATCGGAGGTCGAACTCGCTCAATTCCACCCCCCAGTTCAGCATCCTCCCCATTCGATCGAATCTCTTGAGGTTCTGCTCCAGTTGTGAGTCGGTCAGGATGAGTATGGTGTGGGCTTGGAAATAGGGTCGGAGCCTTCGTGCTGAGAGGACGAGGGCGTACGCCAGTTTCTCCATGGGCGAGTACCGCACCTCCGCCCCCTTCAAGATCCGGCTCGTGTAGTACACCGGCCACTGCACCCCGCCGTCTTCCCGGATCAGCACCGAACTCACAGCTTCCTCTGCGCACGCCAGGTAAAGGCTCAGCGACTCCCCTTCTCGTGGCTTGGACAGGAGAGGCGGGCTGCGGAGATATTCTTTGAGATCCGCGAACGCCCTGGAGCAGTCTTCGTCCCATAGTATCGCCTTCCTATTGTCTGAAGGTTCCGCGATCGCTTTCCTCAGGACCTTGAAGAAGGGGAGCGATCTTTCCGCCGATTTGGAAAGGAATCGCCCCAGGGCTGCGATGCGCCCATTTAGCCTCTGCAGTTCTTTGATCGTCGTCGGCTCACGCATGTTGATCAGTGCCTCGATCTTGTCAGGATTAGCTTCAATGCCACGGTTAGTTATCATAAACCCCAAGAATTTGCCAGATCTTACCCCGAACGTGCACTTCGCGGGGTTGAGTCGAATGTGGTGTCGCCGCAACCGCTCGAAGGTCTCCCGAAGGTCAGCGATGTGGTCCTCCGGTTGTCTTGACTTGACAAGCATGTCGTCGACGTAGACTTCCAGGTTCCTCCCGATCTGGGAGCTAAAAACCTTGTTGACCATTCTCTGGTAGGTGGCCCCTGCGTTCTTCAGGCCAAAGGGCATCTTCTTGTAGCAGTATGTTCCCCGGTCCGTCGTGAAGGCTGTCATCTCTTCGTCCCGGGGATCCATCTGGACTTGATTGTACCCTGAGTAGGCGTCCATGAAGCTGAGCATCTCGTACCCCGAGGCGTTGTCCACCAGGTGGTCAATGCGCGGCAGGGGGTAGCTGTCCTTGGGACAGGCCTTGTTGAGGTCACTGAAGTCCACGCACATTCGCCACTTCCCGTTGGGTTTCTTGACCATCACCACGTTCGACAGCCACTCCGGGTACCAGACCTCCCGTATGAAGCCGGCGTCGAGGAGACGCTCCACTTCCTCGGAGGCCGCCTTCATCTTCTCGCCGCCCAGGTTCCGCTTCTTCTGCCTGACCGGCCTGAAGTTGGGGTCGGCGTTGATCTGGTGGACGATCACCTGGGGATCTACGCCGGGCATGTCCTCCGGTGACCAAGCAAAGATGTCTAGGTTCGCCTCCAGGCACTCGACCAGTTGGTCCCTCAGGTCGTGGCTTAGCCCTCTCCCGATTGAGACGAACCGGCCCTCGACGTCCGTGACCGGGATCTGCTCTTGCTCCTCCGCAGGGGTGGGCCTCGGCCCGCCCCTTAAGTCGAGCGTGGCCATCCGGTCGGCTAGACGATCTTCGGGACCTTCCTCCGCCAGTTGATAGCAGGTACTCGGTCTCCCCGCGTCGCCTTCGACTTGCCCCATCCCCCCGGGCGTTCGGAACTTGATAGTCTGATGGAGGGTCGAGACCACCGCGCCGATGGCGTTGAGTAGGGGTCGGCCGATGATCCCATTATATTCCGACCCGATCCCCAACACGATGAATTCCACCGCCAAGGTCACCGAGTCTGGTGGGCCTCCGAGTGTTACCGGGAGGTGGATCGTGCCGATGATGGGGGTGGAATGACCCGTGAATCCCACCACGGGACCCGAGCGAGGTCGTAAGTCTTCCTTCCGCCGCCCCATCTTTTCCAGGGTTGACATGAAGAGGACGTCACAGGAGCTGCCGGTGTCGACGAGCAGTCGCCGTACCATGGTTGTGTCGATGATCACCGACACCACCAAAGCTGCGTCCGAGCTGCGCGCCGTTACAGACGTGCTCGGTCTCCCGACCGGTGGGGATGGTGAGGGTCTCCCGGTCCTCTCCTCGTGATCCTCCTCGCGTCGGGCCCGGGCCCACTCTCGCCAACGATGGCGGGCCCGGTCGCTTCGCGTCAAAGCCTTGCTCTCCTTTCGTCGAGACGGGTGAAGACGCGTCATTGCAGGTGTGGTTTGTTTCTTCGTGGGACAGTTCGTTCCCACAGACGGCGCCAGATGTTTCAGAGTGTTTTCTCACTACAAACGCGTTGACCGTGGACAACCCGGTCAACGTGGTCAAGGGGCCCGCTTGGGTCCCTCGGGTGTGTCGAGTCGGTGCAGACGAGGCGCGAGTCGGAACTGCAGACGACGTGGAGCGCGTCGGCTGGGCCGAATCGGGGTCCTCGGTCGTTGGTAGGGCGAGGGGAAGCCTCGGCCCGGGTTGAGACGCTCGGCCTCGGTCGGATGTGCTCGGCCTCGGCGGTCGGACGACGAGGGGTAGCCTCGATCGTCCAGCTGGTTGCGTGGTCGGCGAGGGGCGGAGGGGAAGCCTCGGCCCGTGGATCGGATGTCCTCCTGCGTAGACGAGAACGCTCGTCAGGGGGCCGGACCTTGGTTCCGGCCAAATCCCCTCCGATGCCTAAGTCAGACAGTGATCTGAAAGAGGAGGCCCGGCGGAGACGGTTCGACTCGTGAGGAGATCGGAACGGCGTCTCACGGCGCGAGCGGGGGAGGATGGAGATGAAATGGGGGAACTAGGTCGTTGATGGAGTACCTTAGGTTTTAGATACCTGAGATGCGGTCCTTTGTTCTGTCGTCCTCCTAGCCCTCTTATTGACCTCCCACCGAGTCTGCCCACGACTCACGTCTCACGTCCGCCCTCAATCGTGCCCCCTCAACCCGCCCCTTCGCCGCTTCCTACGCCCCCTGGCTCCTCCCCATAACGGCCCTTAAATGATCACGGGTCTGGGGGAGCGGTTATCGCAGGAGTGGGCGAGTGACCAGCGCGCTGTCAGGGCCGGGTCGGATCGATACTTGGGGGTCCCCTATAGGGCCTTGTCGGGCGGGCCGGATAGCGCAGATGGGCTTCTGATCGGTAGTTGGGTTTCCGGGCTTGTGTCTTTCGGGCGTCGGCCAAATAGGCGTAACACCAGTAAAGAAAGTGATTGTGTAGGCTATGTAGTTAAGTCGGTGAGTCGGCATCGAGTCGGCCAAGTACCGACTCATGACTAGTAGAACGAGTCGGCGACTAGTCGCACCCAGATGTTAACATATTTTATTTCCTGTATCAGATATTGCTTTTTTTAGGTTTGTACTGGGCATATAATTTTCTAGCTCAGATAAATTCTTTAGAAGTTCACTATTTTTTAATCTTTTACCTGTATATTATTGCAGATATTGTCATGTTAGAGTTCAATCAGTATACACCTGGTTCGCGATGGAGACGAACAACCATTAGTTAGAAGGATCATAGGGAAGTAGTTAATGAGACAGTTAAATTCTATGGTGGAATCAGGAAATTATACGCCAAGTATGAGATCTCTACATGGGAACGTATGTGGCCAGTCGCAGTTTTAGAGCGAACATTTTCTAGAGTTCATTACTGATGGTCATCTGCTGAAAATCTCTTGGTGTGGAGAGTTTCAAGGCCTCCTTGGCTTCCTCTTGGAATTCAACTCGATCCACTGTGAATGTTTTGATTACCACAAAGTTAGAATGGGAGACAAACAATTTTTCCTCTTGTATTTTGATTGTAGAAGTATGCAAACGAAGTCGGACCAAATCGGTCAAAAAGTCGGACCAAATCGGCCAAAAAGTCGTACCAAGTCGACGCCTAGTCGGTGTCTGACTCACCTCCCGACTTTTGAAAAAT
The DNA here is from genome assembly GCA_030789695.1 of Scilla litardierei. NCBI lineage: Eukaryota > Viridiplantae > Streptophyta > Magnoliopsida > Asparagales > Asparagaceae > Scilla > Scilla litardierei. The sequence continues at coordinate 141,932,302 of CM061133.1, read as the reverse complement.
TTCAAGTCGGCCTTTCACCGACTCTCGACTAGTCGGCGACTAGTCATCGCCTCGATTGCATAGTGTGTAGGTGGACTCTAACGTTCTTTAAGTAAGAAATATGAGTGACTCAAAAAATGTTACACTTAGTAGAAGCATAGTATCGATGACCAACATGATCAAAATATGTATCTCTTTTGAGTTCTTGAATAACAGACAAAAACCCACTTCATATATCTAAGAGAGCTTATTAAGACCAAGCTTATGATAATCAAGAGACCAAATGCAATCAAAAATTCTAGATTCAATATGAAACACAATTTTGTCTAAAATTAAGAATGAAAAGGGAACATCACCATTTAAAACTGAAAAGGCATTTGATTAATCAAGAAACATGCACACAAAACAACATCGGACCACGAGTACTAAGGCACATTTATTTGGATTATGGGGAATATCTAGAATGTGATTATGTTTTTTCTGCTATCCCATTATATTGAGAGGTACACAAACTGGAGGGTTGATACAAAATCCCATGCGGAACATAAAAAATCTGATATTTCTTATTTCATGAAGCATTATAAGTGCCAAGAACCTTAATAGAAGTGGAAAAATAATTTTTTCATTTAAAAATATTTGACAATATCAAGAACACGTGCCCTCTCTTTTATAAGAACAGTCCTGTCATGTGAGAAAAATCAACAAAAAAATATAAAATATTTATAACAGAAATAGAGGAAGTTCCATGTGGACTCCAAACATCAAAATGCACTAAATTAAAGCAACCATTACTTTTATTGACTCTACCAGGAATGAAAGCGCAATTATATGTTTGATATGGAGGAAGTTTGATATGGACTCCAAACATCAAAATGCACTACATTAAAGTAGCCATTACTTTTATTGACTCTACCGTGAATGAAAGCGCAACTATACGTTTCAAACTCACAAGACTTACAATCTAAAGAGAAAATCGAAGACTCTGCAGTAATAACATAGTACATCTTTAATAAATGGTGACTAAGATGAAAATGTCATATCAATAGTAAATAGGAAGATGCAACTGCTAAACCAGCAGCGTCCTAAAGTTTAAGAAATATAAACCATCTTTTTCATGTCCCAAACCAATCCCCATATTAGTTTGTAGATCATGAAAAACATAATAAGAAAGATTAAAGTTGACTAATCAATTTTTATATTTTGTAATCTAACTGATCAACAAGAGATTGATTGGGAATTTAGGTACATATAAGACATTATGGTGAAGAAGTGGCATGTGCCACTCTTTTACTAATTACAAGTATATAAATGTCGTCAACTATGTGGACATGTAGATGTAAGTGGAAGATGATAATGAATGAAAAAGACTCTTCTTACCTGACATGTGAGAGCTGGCTCTAGAATGTAAGACACATGCCATACCAAATGAATCAGTTTAGGCATCCATATCTGATGAAGACGTGTAATAGAATGAGAGATCTGTTGGCCAAGTAATCTTTCATATTCAGTCTGAGAGGTCTAAACTATAGATGTTGATTGATCGATGGGATAACCAACAGAAGCATTAGGCGTTATCTGTTGTAAAGCATTTTGTGCCCAAGCTGGTCACCCTAATTCCATTTAACACTTCTTAAAAATATAATAGTTGTGGCTATAGTTTATATAACATCTGGAACTACGATCCACACCTGTCCGTCATTACTGAAGCCTTGGCATGAACCAAACTAGTGACACCACCCATGACACCACCCATGACACCACCCTTGGCCTGAACCAAACTTGCTAACCCAGCCATGACCACAACGACCACAACATTTGTCCTCTGGCAGCAAGTACAAAGCTCTCAGAGTCTCAGTAGGATTTTGAATCACACTAGTGGATCCAGTGTCAACAACCACCTGTTGAATCGGTGACAGAGTGGTAGCTGATGAAGAAATTGTCTCTTCTTTAAGAATCTTCATATAAACATGAGAGGCCTGAGATACATCAATGCCTAATAGAAACTTGGCAACAGATAGTTTTTGTTATCTGTATCGTCATGGGACAAAGGTGCCACCTTGGACAAAGTCCCCAATTGTAGAAAGGATTCTAGTTTAGAACTTTGTTTCTCTTCGAAACAAGGCAGTAACTCAATAGCTGGTTTTACATCCTTTACAATTATACTCTGCAATAAGCTATACTACAACTGCAGTGAAAAGAAATCAAATCAACTCTACGTATTGGTTTCCAAGATGAAAAAGACAATCTAAGTGGGTTTCATGTAAGCTTTTCTACATGCTGAGTCCTTCAAGTAGAACATTGCATTATAAAGTTACTGCTCTCTTATCTCTCTTATCATCTGCTTAATGCCATTTCATTTTCCCTTAAAAATTATTAATTTCTATTACTTGTAGAAACCCATTCCACGTTACGGCATGGTTAACTTTTCGGGCATTTCGTACCTATTTCGAAAGGCACCATTACGAAACTTTGCTGAAGTCCCAGTTTCAGACTACAAACACAATAAAATACCTACAGTAACAATCATAAAATGACTTTTTAATGGAAATATACTAAAGCGATGCACAAATTTCATAAAACATTATCAAAAAAGCAAAAAAGAGGGAAAAAAACAATATCAGTAACCCTATAAAATCCAGATGCTGCAAGAGAGTGGATAGAGAAGAAAACAGATGGTTACTCACCAGAAGTTGTCACGAACTTGCTTTGAATTGTCGTCTCGAGCTTGCTTCGAATCGTTTTTGCTGGATTGTTTGCTTGTTGCATCCTTTTCTCTCAGTCTCTTTGAATTTCCAATAAGGAAAGAGGGCCAAATTAGCTATATGGGTTTGTGGGTTATCTCATCCAAGTTGACTCGTTTAATTCGACCTGACCCGATTTATTCATGTTAAAACTTTGCGAGAGGATCCTGCTAGATCCTCAAGTATTTAAACAAACCAACCTGATCTCTTTGGATTTATTAGAAACTTTGCGGGTGGATCTAATTGGATCTTTCAAGTCATATCTTTATAATTACGCCCTCAACTCTTTTACTTTTACATAAATATCCTAGTAAATAAGCTATTACTAATATATATACACACACCAGGTAAAAACTAAATCAAAATTTAAAACGTAACCAAATAAAACTAACTGAACTTGCCCAAACCAGAAATTTTCGAAGAAGAAAACAAAACTGAAACCAAGTTCTCAAGCCTTGCATTGCGCTTAGGTATTGTTTAAGTTTAAAGCTTGAATAATGCTTTTTTGGAGCTAACACATGTTTCTGATAGTTTCATTTTGGGTCATGGTAAACAGTTTTAAAGTCATGTAATCTGTGAAAATGTGAAGGGATAGATTTCTACTTTACGATGGAGTGCTTAAACCGCAGATGCCATTTGGAGATGTAAAATTGATGGATTGAAGAGTTGGAGATATAAAACCGATGGATTAGAGGGAGGAAGGATATAACCTTCAAGAAAGACGCAGAAGATAATAGTATAATGCTAGTTAACAACTTTTAAAATATCGGATATCGTGATCATATCGGATGTGGATTTTCTTATTGGATAACTACATGCATGCAAAGTATACAAGGATCATATATGTTAGCACAATGCAATGAAATAAATCATGAAATTGAAACTTAGTCAAATAAATTTTCAATTAACTTGTACAACATGATAAGTTGTATCTACCATTTGTTTTGGATTGACTGAATGCAATAAAAACATTTATGGGATGAAATTTTTACTATAAATAAACTAAATTTTAGTCATTTGGTTTTAGAATTTTTAGAAAACGAAGAAAATTAAAATTTGAAGGCTAGTTATCATTTTGGTTTGAAACATACCCATCACAAATTCTTTGGTTATAACTTCATAGTTTAAAAGAAGAAAAAAGTAAAATCAAAGGCCTTACTGGATAAAAAAAATAAATGATTGTTGTGATTGCTAATTCCTTCTTGTTTTTAATTAGGGATCATTCGCCCAAAATAAGTAGGTGACATATCGATTAGGATGCTTGTTTGTCTTGATTTCAGTTAGGATTCTCTTATCCTTTTGAGTTGTTCAAATCTTCAATTTTACTTCATCATTGGTAATTCATCGCATGGTCTGCATTGTCTGGCACGAGATCAAGTCATACATGAGAACATATAAAATCCTGAGTTTGGAAGCAGACTTAAGAAATTCATGCGATATTGAAATATTTGGGTTTAAAAACATATTAGGTAGTCGATTTACTTTTAGTAAGCAATATATATTTCAATTTTAAATTGAGATCCAAACCAATTTTACAAGTAAAACAAGTGTGATTCATATCAGCCGGTATTCGACAATGATATACTGGCTTGGTAGTCAAAATTTGCCAATACGTGATCAAAACTCTACGATTGATATTTTTTACCATATCTTGGCGCAAGACCCTAACAACGATGTATCGCTTGCGTTGGCTCAATAAGATCATGTATCAAATAATTATCAATTAAACATGTTTATTGTAAATGAACGTTGCGTGGGTGCAACAATGAAAGTGCTTTGACGAGAGTAGTAAGTTTTCTGTTGGAAGGTCGCTTTATGGCTTGGGATCATTGTCCCGTTGCCACTGCGAATAACAAATAGTTGAACTTAAATGGCTGCATCTGGTTAATGGCATAAACAACATTCTAGGGTTTTCATTAGTACTGGAACAGAGCTTTGCTCTGGCAGATCTTTGTAGAAGTGTAACAACAACATTCTCACATGTTTATTGTACATGGACGATGAGGAAGCAAAAGTGAAAGTTCTTTCATGAGAACAGCGAGTCATCTGTTGGAAGACCACTTATGTCATGGGATCATTGCCCTGTTGCCACTACGAATCAAGGTTTGAGAACTCCTCGGTTTTGGCTGCTGGAAAATTTTTAAGTTTCAAACAGTTTCGTCCATTTCGTAGGTTTTGTTTTAAGTTTCGGTTTCAAATTTATATGGATTTTATGTAAAAACCATTTATAATAAATTTTTTAGAATATTTATAATGTAAAATTTAAAATTTTAATGAATTTTTATAATTTTGTAATTTTTAGGATTTTAATAAATATTTCATATGTATATGGTTCAAATGGATTCATGTATTTAACGTCAAACCAATATTTTATTACTACGACATGTAGTCAAGTTAATTAGTTATCTAGTCAATGGCATAGACAGCTTCCCGTGATGTTCGCTATAACTAGAAGAGATTTTCTGGCAGAAAAGTCACAACAACAATCTTCCAGAGCTATCTTTATCTAACCCTGCTGGGCCATGCACCATAGGGAAGAGTAGAAGCATAGCCAGCGATTTGAAATAATAATATTTTTCTATGCATGTCCTTGGGTGGCTTTCCTAAATAATTGATGATGCCATCATCTTCATGAGGTGTGCAGACTGGATAAACTGTCCAACTTGCATGAGGTGGATATTGGAAGTAGTTCAAGTTGGTTGGCAATTATACCAAAGACATTCTACTCTACCAATGTGCAAAATTACAAGCTTGGCAGAGATATGAAACAAACATGCAAGGGGAAATTATATATTTTTGCTTATGCTCTTGCTCGAAGTAAAATCCTTATTTTTTGCTAGATTAGTAAAATGCATGTATGACTTTTTTAGTTGTGGCTTGAGAATGAATATGGAGTAAATTCTTGGCCCTACTTTTGTGTTTCTACTAAATTCTAGTATATTGAATTTTTGGAATTTTCCCTTTATGCTTCTCTTCTTTTTAGAGTATATAAAAAAAAATGAAGAAGCTGATATAGACATGACTACTTCTTAACCTTTTTAATTGTCCTTTCCAAAGAGTTAATATGATAAGCAAGCAATTGTTGTCATGAAAATCTGGTAATGACTTTATAAGTCTTTTGATATATGTAGATATGGAAGATCTTAAGACATTTGCTAGAGAAAAAGGTGCTGAGGAAGCTAGTGAATTGACCCATTGGGACATCAACTTTTGGAGCGAAAGGCTTCGGGAGTCAAAGTACGACATCAATGAGGTTGGATTACCTTCATCCTTATGTGTTGAAGTTCGGTTAGCTGATTTAAAATACATGAGCATTTACCTATTTATACAGTCTAGGTTGGGATGGGTCATGAAAAGCCGTAGGTTCAAGTCCTGGCTAGAGCATTTGTTCATAGAGAGAAGAAAAGAACCATCGCTATTACTGTCTTCTTTATGATTCTTTTGATTTCTGAATGACGTTTGCATTTAAATTTTATAAGCTACAGACACAGAAGCCTTTTTTTCTTCAGAACTTGTTTTGCAATCTAATATGCATATTGTACATGTAATTAGTCTTGCGATGATCAGTGAACCTTGTCAACTTTTCATGCAAAGATTACCCATTCATTCCTTTGTCCTTTATATCTGACCTTGCAGGAGGAACTGCGCCCATACTTTTCATTGCCTAAGGTTATGGATGGCCTTTTTAATCTTGCAAAGACGCTTTTTGAGATAAACATTGAACCTGCCGATGGCTTGGCCCCGGTAATGTCCACTATTTAGTTGTGCCTTTGTGTAGAATTCAGAGCTGCAATTTGCTAATGACATTGTATTTTTTTTTTTTTGGCAGGTTTGGAATCCTGATGTCAGATTTTACTGTGTCAAAGATTCGTCAGGCAACCCAATTGCATACTTCTACTTTGATCCTTATTCAAGACCTTCTGAGAAACGTGGTGGAGCTTGGATGGATGAGGTGTTTGCTCGCAGCCGTGTACTTGCACGTGATGGTTCCCCTGTTAGATTACCTATTGCCCACATGGTGTGCAATCAAACACCACCAATTGGTGGGAAACCAAGTCTTATGACATTCCGCGAGGTAATTGTTTAAGAAACGGTAACGAGTAAACCATGATAAGAAGGGAATGCTATTAATCTATTTTCCGGGGTATTTATAAAGTAAGCAGAGCACATGATATGAGGTTATTTAACGGATGCTTCTATCAAATTCAAAAGAAATTTTCAGATCATAGCTAGTTTTATATATGTCAAGGAAATATTGAATTTTCCTATAATTAGGAGTTATGCTTATAAGATATTTCTTTTAACTGCTTTATCTGTCTGAAGGGCTGTATGAGTCCAGCTGGCTGTTCATTTGTGTAGGTTGAGACTGTGTTCCATGAATTTGGTCATGCACTTCAGCATATGCTTACCAAACAAGATGAAGGGCTAGTAGCTGGAATTCGAGGGATAGAATGGGATGCTGTTGAACTACCATCTCAATTTATGGAGAACTGGTGTTACCAGAGGTAATCAATAAGCATTTGTTTCCATTGAGTTTCTAATTGCTGATTGTTATTTTAGAAATTTTCCCACTATAATATTGTTTCATTTTCAAGATAAATGTGTATTTTTAATATATGAAGATTGATGGATTTTTGCAACCATCAGGTTGTTATAGAAAGTTCTAGTTAATTGCAACTCTAAAGTTGTTTTGTATGACATGTCACGAACATGAAGGCAACAAATGGATATGACACAGAAGTTACTATTTTTTAAATTTGTGGCACGAACATGAAGGCAAAAAACGAAAATCTAACAATATGACACAAAAGTTACTATTTTTTAAAAAATTTGTGTCGAAACTTATTTTAAATATTTCTTCCTTCTATCTTATCTAAATTAGCTTTGATATAATATTTTGTGCATGCTAATCACTTGATAAAACACTATACAACTCAAGAACGACATCAGCTATTCTGTTATATCAAATCTTTGGGGTTAGCAGGGAGAATTTCACTAATGTTGGTAAATATGTATTTGTGATTTAGACATGGATATTTATTGATATGATTGGAAAATAATGTAATGTCTAACCGCTTCAACATGTTGCCACTAAAACCATGACCACTATAACCCCATTAGTTGACCCGTCTAACTCGAAAATTGTAACGCCCCGCCCCGCCCCCGGCGAGCGCCGCTACTTGTGAAACGAGAGTGTGCAGGTCCCGCAGGTGCCAGTGAAGTCAATGTAGAGCAGTGCATGAAGTAAGGGGACACTCTAGACATGACCATCTACACAGTTCTAAATAAGGAAAAGACATTAAAATAGGTAACGCAATACAGAAAAGAAAAGAGACAAGTAAAAACTGTACTACTGCTGAAACGTAAAAGGAACACGTACCTGCCGCTATGTTAATGCTCAAACTGTCCTGCTCTGGAAATTCTGACTCCTTTCAAGTCTTGTACTGAAGCTCCTGATGGAAATTGAATTCCACCTCAAGTGATTTTGATGATGAGCACACCAAATGAAGCTTAGTGTACTAACTACACTACAATTAAGTGTGCAGGATATGCGACAAATGAAAAACTTTATTCATACTCAAAGAAGCGCAATCTACGCTCAAAGACAAGGACGAACTTTGCCAAGAACAAATGATGAAGCTCAAAGCTCAAATAGAACAAGAAGCTCAAGTGAAGCTCACATCTCCTTCATCGGTTGATCAAGCTTCCGAAGACGTGTCCTAGTCTATAGTGAGTGTGTTGTGTCTTTCTTAGGGTATTGTTAAAGCCAAATCGTATAGACAATCACACACACAAACGATTTTAAAATGTTTTTTTGAATATCTTTTAAATCATCTTCAAAAAGGATTTTGAGAGCTTTCGCTAGTCGTTTTGTAATTCCGTAGTGAAACTCCACTACACCCTGGAGTTAGCTACTTATTTGACTAGTTGTGTCGCAGGAAAAACTCCTCTGGGAGTCGACTACCAAAGGCAGGGAGTCGACTACCAGCTGAGAATCGAGATTTCCTGAAACACACTGGGAGTCGACTACCACTCCTAGGGAGTCGACTACCAGCTGTCGAAGTTTGACGTTTTTGACTTGAATTTTGAAATATCTTTGCGTGATTTTCTCCCATGATTTTCGGGACAAAAGTCAAAGTAATTTGAATTTCAAATTCTCAGATTTCTCCTATAAATAGCGGATCATTTTCATTGAGAAAAACACAACTATTGAATTCAAATTCTCTCATGCAAACGCTCTAAAGTTCTAAAGCTCTCATTCTCTCTTTAACCAATTCTGTTTTATTCTTGATCTTGCAATTTCGTTATTATTTTCTGAAGATCATAATCTCGTTTTATTGGCTAACTGTTTTTCAAATCCGTATTACTTTCTCTTGATTTTTATTTAAAGGATTTTTTGAAAAACATTAGATCTAGATCACAAAGACTTCATTCGTATCTTTGTGTGATCTAGAATCTTATTCTATCAAGCCACTACACGTAATTTCATCTATTACTATTTGGCATAGAATCTGGGTGTAAAACCAATCTCCACCAATTTATTGTGGTGAATTGGATATCGATTTTTATTGTGTTGTTGTTGGAACCCTAGACAAGTCTAGGTGTTGCAGTTGGAAATCCTGGTCAAGACTAGGTCGTTGGAAATCCTAACGAGTGGAGTTAGGTATTTGTATTTGTCAAGGCAGATAGTGGAAAATCTCGTATCGGATTGGTCGGGAACTGGACGTACCCAAAAGTTGTGGGGAACCAGGATAAAAATCCTTGTGTCTGTGATTGCTTTTCTGTGTCTTATTATTTATCTCTACGAGCAATTTTTATTTACTTTGTTATTATCATTATATCTTTGTAATTCCTTGTTCATTTGCATATTACAAAGATTATACATTTAATTCCGCTGTGTAAAGATCTATCTCTGTGTAAAGATCTATCTGTGTGTAAAGATCTCTTATCTGTTTGTAATTATAATTGTTTATCTTTTATAAGATTAATTTGTTGATTAAGAACCAAGCGTAGATCGCTCTACTTGGTTTCTTAGGCAACATTAGAAGGACTTTAATTAAACGATCGAAAAAGATTTATTATTTGCACAACACTATTCAACCCCCTTCTAGTGTTGTTTGCCATCTACAGGATCCAACACTTGGTATCAGAGCAAGGCTACAACAGTGATGGCGTCAACATCTTTCCATTCTGAAGGACTGAATACCATGCGACCACCACTGTTCAACGGAACCAACTATGTTAGCTGGAAGATCCGAATGAAGACCCACCTGGAGTCATTGGACATTGAAGCTTGGACCGTTACTAAAGTCTCGTACATCACACCTACCGACATTGAATTTGGGAAATGGTCAACCGACGACAAGAAGAGAGCTAATCTTAATGCAAAGGCAATGAATGCACTATTTTGCGCCGTAACAGGAAATGAGTTCAATCGAGTCTCCCAATGTGAGAAAGCACACCAAATATGGCACACTCTTCAGGTAAGTCACGAAGGAACTGAAAAGGTAAAGGAATCCCGCATAAACGTTTTACATTCAAAATTCGAATCTTTTAAAATGGAAGAAGGAGAGAGTATCACCGATGTGAATACTCGTTTTACTAATATTACAAATGAGCTTGCAGGATTAGGAAAGAATCTTTCCGAATATGAACAGGTAATGAAGATACTAAAATCCATCCGACCCGAGTGGAAGGGAAAGACAACTGCCATTCGAGAAGCTCATAACGTAAAGGACCTCACCATCGAAGAACTAATGGGAAATCTCATGGCATATGAGATTGAGCTTGAAGAAGATAAGAAGATCGAAGAAAAACCGAAGAAGAAAACTCTCGCTTTTAAAGCCCAAGAAGAAGATTCCGACTACACGGACAAAGAAGACCATATCGCCTTCATCTCAAAGAACTTTAAAGAGTTCATCACAAGTAAGTATGGAAAACGCTCTTTTAGACCTACTAACAGTATTATTTGTTTTGGTTGCAATAAACCAGGGCACGTTAAGAGAGACTGTCCATTGGAAAGAAACAATCGTGATTCCAGAGATCGTGGGAAGAACAGAGACACTGATGAAAAGAGAAACAATGGAAGAAACAAATTCCGACGACCAAAGAAGGAAGCTTACGCAGCCTTCGACCAGAGCGACGATTCCTCGTCCGATGAATCCTCAGCAGAAGATAACGATGAAAGAAGAGAAACAACACACATGTGCTTCATGGCATCCACATCCTCTAAGGTAAGTTCGCATCATGATTCATCTAGTGACAATGATTCGTCATCAAGTGATGATGAAGACATGGATTTTAGGGGAACATATAAGGAGTTATGCAAAATGCATGAAAAGCTCATAAAAGAACATAGAAGAACACTTAGAAATATTAAAAAGGATACTAAAGAAAAAGAAGAAATCATTAAAGAAAATAGTCTCCTTAAAGAAAAGAATGATTTTCTACAAAAAGATATTTCATTGGTAAATGAAAAAGGTTGAGAATCTAAATAATCTTCTCGTATCTGTCAAAGAAAAATACGACGCTACGATGAAAATTATTGAGAATTTCAACAAAGGAAAATGGAAGCTAGATAGTATAATAAATGATCAAAAAGCCTCATCTAGCAAAATCGGACTCGGTTATGATTCACATCATACCAAGAAACAGGTTAAGCATACTAGGATGCATCATTCTAACGATAAATTTTTGAGCATATGGATACCAAAGAAATTATCTGATCAACGAAAGAAAAGGTACGCCACCAACTTTGTTCAACAAATTCATTTAAACAAAAATTATAAATATGTTGTTCTTGAAGGAACTAAACCATACTGGGTTTGGCTTCCTAAAGACTAACTCCTCGGACTCAAAAGCCAAAGAGTACCTTAAACATTTATTTTTTTCAGGTACTCTAAAGAAACAAAAAGGAGAAAACAAGATCCAAACGGTTGATAACGAGATCAGCATTAAAAGCGCTCTTTTTACGATTTAATCATCTTTCTTTGCAAAATATACATGCTTAAATTTATTTAATTTAGTTAATATTTTTTCTCTTTATATGACTTTTATATGTTTACGTTATACTCTTAAAACATTTCGTGTTCAGAAAACACACTCAAACTTGGTCAAAAACCCCTCGGGATGAGAAAACGACTCAACCTAGTAGGAAGTCGACTACCTACATGAGGGAGTCGACTACCAGTGCGTATGCAGATTTCTGGGTTTTTTACTAACTCCTATTGGGTTCTATGGAGTTAATGGGTTCATATCCACAAAGGCAACTTATACCTAATATGCTAAACTCCATCCTAACCCTTCATTCCTTGATCCAATGCCTCTTATTCTTCACCATCCTTCACCCTTTTGTTAAAACCCCCAAAGAGAAACCCTAGGGTAGCCGACTACTCCATTCCCCTTTCTCTTGAAATTTTTTTCTTGGTGCTTGGGTTGCTTGGAGCTCTTCCAACTTCATCTCTTTCTCAAATTTACTCAAGGTAAAAACTTTTTACTTCATGATTTTTACTTCATCATTTTACTTCTTGATTTACTTGATTATCTAGTATTGTAAAACTCTCTTGTTTTTACTCTATCTAGATGCCTCTCAAGGGAATATTTTCCAAGAAGAGAAAAACCTCAACTGAATCTGCTTCTGAGAAAGAAATTATCCCACTATATCTGTTTAGGAGCACCACATATGAACACTTTGTCAAAATCTCTAAGAAACCCATCCTATATGAAAGATTTGTCAAACTTGATGATGTAGTAAACTATGGGATTGATAGCATACTAGAATTTCAGAATTTGGCCAACCTATTTTCCTCTGAAAACACTTATCTCTGCTATCCCAGGCTTGTGCACCTATTTTATGCTAATATGGATTACGATCTTGCTAAACGCCGTTTTATCACCAAAGTTCTTGATACAAAACTTGCCATTACCGTTAAATCTCTTGGAGAAGCCCTAGGCATTCCATATTCTGGCATGTTTCTTGATAAAATAGAAATGACTGAAAGAAGTATTTTAGAGAGAATGTATTTGCCAGGAAGGCATTTTCAGAATAAACTTCCATGTAGCGATCTTTGCTATTCGGCAAGAATTCTGGCAAATATATTATCCTATAATATTACTCAAAAATCTGGAAGTCATTCTATCCTATCTGAGAAGCAGGTCAAATGTATTTATGATTTGTTAGGGAACATCCGCATCAATTGGGCCAAAGTCATCATGGATTCTATTCTTGCTTCAGCCTCTTCAGATAGACCCTCATCCACCATAGCTCATGGACATTACCTCACAATCTTGTTTATTAGCTATAATGTGCCTTTGGATCATGAAACCCCAATCCTAGAACCGGCTCGAGTTTTTGATGTTCATGCTCTTGGAAGAATGAACCTACATCATGATCTTGATGAGAACGTTCCCGAAGAGAAACTTGCAGCTGAAGGAGGATCATCATCCTCCAGGAGAGGTAAGAAAATTGTTGTTTCAGATTCTGAGGAAGAAGAAGGAGAAGAGGAAAAAGGAAGCGAGGAAGAAGAAGAAGAAGCACCGGCATATATCTTTGAACTTCAAGAGATGCTGTTGAAGAAAATTGGGAAATTGAAGATATCACAAGAAAAAGGCTTTGAAGACCTTAACAAAAAGGTGGACGACCTCAAAGAGCTCGTTGTGAAAAGCAACAAAATGACGGAGGACACGCTTGTCATGATCCTTGATGAGATCAAGGAACTGAAGAAGAACGGCGGTCATCCTTAGCTTTTCTTAAAAACAATGGTTTTCAAACAATGGTTCTTATTACTATGTCTTTAAAACTTATGGTCTGTAATAACTTTAATTGTGTGATGCTTGCTATTATGAACTTATCTATTATGCAATACATTAGTTGCTCTTATACTAACATCTCTCTTGCAGGAATAGAAAATTGAATTCCCCTCCTAATTATATTATAATTCATATGTTATAATACTTTGTCATTGAATTATTTTTGTTGATGACAAGGGGGAGAAAAATATGAAATGCAAAAATGAAAATATATTATGTATTGTATTGTTTTTCTAAACGGCTTCGATGCAGGGGGAGAACCGCATCAAAGCAAGGGGAGTAAGTATACTTCAATGTATTTTCATATTTCAACTTACTTCATTTTTCATTTGGGTGTCATCATCAAAAAGGGAGAGAGTGATGGAAATTGAATTCCACCCCAAGTGATTTTGATGATGAGCATACCAAATGAAGCTTAGTGTACTAACTACACTACAATTAAGTGTGCAGGATATGCGACAAATGAAAAACTTTATTCATACTCAAAGAAGCGCAATCTACGCTCAAAGACAAGGACGAACTTTGCCAAGATCAAATGATGAAGCTCAAAGCTCAAATAGAACAAGAAGCTCAAGTGAAGCTCACATCTACTTCATCGGTTGATCAAGCTTCCGAAGACGTGTCCTAGTCTATAGTGAGTGTGTTGTGTCTTTCTTAGGGTATTGTTAAAGCCAAATCGTATAGACAATCACACACACAAACGATTTTAAAATGTTTTTTGAATATCTTTTAAATCATCTTCAAAAAGGATTTTGAGAGCTTTCGCTAGTCGTTTTGTAATTCCGTAGTGAAACTCCACTACACCCTGGAGTTAGCTACTTATTTGACTAGTTGTGTCGCAGGAAAAACTCCTCTGGGAGTCGACTACCAAAGGTAGGGAGTGGACTACCAGCTGAGAATCGAGATTTCCTGAAACACACTGGGAGTCGACTACCACTCCTAGGGAGTCGACTACCAGCTGTCGAAGTTTGACGTTTTTGACTTGAATTTTGAAATATCTTTGAGTGATTTTCTCCCATGATTTTCGGGACAAAAGTCAAAGTAATTTGAATTTCAAATTCTCAGATTTCTCCTATAAATAGCGGATCATTTTCATTGAGAAAAACACAACTATTGAATTCAAATTCTCTCGTGCAAACGCTCTAAAGTTCTAAAGCTCTCATTCTCTCTTTAGCCAATTCTGTTTTATTCTTGATCTTGCAATTTCGTTATTATTTTCTGAAGATCATAATCTCGTTTTATTGGCTAACTGTTTTTCAAATCCGTATTACTTTCTCTTGATTTTTATTTAAAGGATTTTTTGAAAAACATTAGATCTAGATCACAAAGACTTCATTCGTATCTTTGTGTGATCTAGAATCTTATTCTATCAAGCCACTACACGTAATTTCATCTATTACTATTTGGCATAGAATCTGGGTGTAAAACCAATCTCCACCAATTTATTGTGGTGAATTGGATATCGATTTTTATTGTGTTGTTGGAACCCTAGACAAGTCTAGGTGTTGCAGTTGGAAATCCTGGTCAAGACTAGGTCGTTGGAAATCCTAACGAGTGGAGTTAGGTATTTGTATTTGCCAAGGCAGATAGTAAAAAATCTCGTACCAGATTGGTTGGGGACTGGACGTACCCAAAAGTTGTGGGGAACCAGGATAAAAATCCTTGTGTCTGCGATTGCTTTTCGGTGTCTTATTATTTATCTCTGCGAGCAATTTTTATTTACTTTGTTATTATTATATCTTTGTAATTCCTTGTTCATTTGCATATTACAAAGATCATACATTTAATTCTGCTGTGTAAAGATCTATCTCTGTGTAAAGATCTATCTGTGTGTAAAGATCTCTTATCTGTTTGTAATTATAATTGTTTATCTTTTATAAGATTAATTTGTTGATTAAGAATCAAGCGTAGATCGCTCTACTTGGTTTCTTAGGCAACATTAGAAGGACTTTAATTAAACGATCGAAAAAGATTTATTATTTGCACAACACTATTCAACCCCCTTTCTAGTGTTGTTTGCCATCTACAGGATCCAACAGCTCCAACATCTTGTGCTCAGACGCTTCTGGATGATCATGTGCTTCGTACCTGGTGGGCAACAAAGGGCGCACCGCGCTCAATAGAGTAGATAATATTTAAACAAGAGACAAGAAAGTAAGCGTGCACTAAAAAGAGGACAAGACAGCCATGAATATGATAATACTGAGCAAGAAGTAATCTGACCTGGTAATCCACAAATCCACGACACTGAAGAGTAAGGAAGCACAAAAGACGAGGTGACAGCAACAGAAAAGAGAGACATGTCCTGACGGTTAAAATGAGTACAACTACTGTAAAGAGGGTACTAACTAAAGTGAAGCAATCTTAGGCTGTGACTTATGAGGGGGAGTACAATAAGCATCTGGGAGCAACCGTGACCGCGAGGGTGCGACCCCGGGCAGAGTCCAAAAGTGTAAAGTACTGTACTGTAAGCTGCAAAACCTGTAAGAACTGTGGTGTTGTGGCATATGGTGGGGCTCCAGGACCCATCAAGATGGCCATCTCTGTCTGCCCTTAGGACTCAGGACCCATCAGCATGATGGAGTTCCCCCTAACTCGGGGCTAACAACCAAAACGATTGGTTGCTGTAGATCAGGTCCCAGTCGCTCACATACTCCCTAATCATAAGTTTCCCCAAATCCGGTGAGTCAAGCAGAAAATAATCATTTTATTAGTTATTAGTGTCGTGTGGTTTAATATTGATTAAACTACGTAGCCAAGGGGAATCTATTACCGTACCGGTAATAGTAACCTGTCAAGTCAAGAGCCAACCTCAGGATAGTCCACTAGTCATCCATTAATATGCCAAGTCAAGAACCAGTCTCAGGACAATCCACTAGTTATCCAGTGCCAACATAGTAACGTGCCATCATAAGAACATTCCAAGGCTACGCAATTTAACAATATTAAACTAACATGGTACTAATAAACTTATGAAACAACAAGAGCAAGAAACTAGTAAGTGACAGGTAGCATGGATGTTCCTTATGGCAAGACATTCCAAACTGAGCTCACGCATAAAAGAAGCAACACTAACTGATTCTTGGTATGAACAAGAAACAAGAAAACATCACAATTGCTTTAAATAAAGAAAGACCAAGAGACCACTTGGATGGCGCTAGAGAGTCTAGGCCAGGGGATCAGATTGGGGGTCTTCTCATCACGCAGTGGGGGGTACCCGTACCTACGGCAAAGTCCACGGGTTTCTTAGTAAGGAACTAGGGGCTAACGACCAAATCCGTTGGAGAATGGGGCTCACAACCCAAGTAATACCACACAAAAACCCAAACAGTGAGCAAGGGACCCAACTGAACCAACTAGCAAGTAGAAGGAACCAGCCGAGCACAACAGTAGCCCACGAAGCCAAGTCAGCAAGCAAGAACCAGGCCACAAGCAAGGGGAAGCCCAAACAGCAAGTAGAGGAGCACCGTCCAGCAAGCAAATCCCCAACGGAACCAAAACAGCGAGGGAGGAGCCATCGAACCCGTAAACAGCCCCAGCGACACCTCCGGACCCCACGCAAGGCGAGGGCGTCCGACCCCACGAATATCAATAGGGACAATAAAACCCTAATCCTACCCCCAAATCATCCTCTCCCAAGGAATCAAAATCAAAAATCGAGAGAGGGGATACAGTCTACCTGAATCGGAGCCGTAAAATCAGAAATCAAGATCTGAAGCCCACAACAAAAATCCAAGAAAACCGCAGCAAGGAACCAACTTCAAACCCGAAGAAATCAGAAGAAAACTGCTTCAAAAATAACGAAGAGATACTCATAGTGCTCCCAGCAAGAAGAAAGGGAAGAGGGGGTTAAATAGAGAGGCATACCGCCTCAGTCGGGCTCACGGCGAGGTGACAGGGCGGCGAGAGCCCCATTGGGGGTCCCACATGAAGCGTGAAGGGACAAGGGGCCATCGGGTTGCTGTCAAAGCCCAAGGGGCCCACGCTACCGCGGGATGACGAAGGAGAGAGGGCGAGAAGACGAAGAAGCCCCTATGGGGGTTTCGCTGCAATGAGTCGAGGGGGAGGGACCCCCCCTGTCGAAGCCTTCGAGGCTTCTCCGTTGCGGCGAGGGGCGACGACAAAAAGCCCTAAGGGCTCGGGCTTTGTTTCTGCCGGGAGAGAGAAGAGGGAGGGGAATTAAAAGGGGGAGGGCCAGCGGGCTTAGGCTCTCGAATGGGCCACGGAAAAGAAAAGAAAAAGAGAAAAGGGAGAGAGAGATGGGGGAAGCGGGCCGAGCCATTACATTCCATCCACCTTAGAAAAATTCAGTCCTCGGAATTCTAGAACATGATAACATATATTAAACACAAAAGAGATCCAACAACTACAATAAAATAAAGATCAGTTCAACAACTGATAGTACAAGCTAAAAGTCGGGAGCGTCCGTCTCCATTGCCTATATTGTGGAAGTCTTGCATCTCTAAGGTGATGGTGGCCGTCTGAAAGGGACCCCTGCTTGCTCTCGTCGTACTCGCTCCCGCTGCACGTGGTCGTACTCTCGAGCTGTGGAGAGCATCTTGTAGTGCCATGTATAGCTACTGCACATGTACTAGAGGGGGGGTGAATAGTACTTTTAAATAATAGGGAGAGTTATTCCTAATTATCGTGCAATTAACAAACAACAATGCGGAATAACAACGATCAACAAGAATAAATGCAAACGCAAACAAAAGGTTTAATGGGTTCGGATCCACCCAAGTCTCCCCGACTTGTTCCCGGTGATCCTACGTCCCAACTACCCGGATCCCCTCCGGATACTTAGGTTAGAAACCCTAACCCAAGATTTCCAATATGCCCACTTGCGAAAACCTCGCAAGTGCAAACTAACTACAAACGATGTCCGTGAATCCCACAACCCGGGATCACGCAAACTCTCACAACCGAGAGTATACAATTCAAATAGCGAATGTAAATGAAATGAAATGCTTACCAACAAAATACCTATGCCTTGAGTATTCTTACCAAATTAGGGCAATGAGGATTTTGATGGAGGAAGATGGCACCAAACCCTAGCTTCAAGAAGATGACCAGTAATGGAAGCCTAGGGTGGAGATGGTGACCTAGAATCAAGCTTCTAGCTTGAATGGCTCACAATGGAGAGAATCTCTCTTGAGGATTTAGGGCTCAAGAACTTGAGGGAGAGATTCTTGTGAGAAGAGAGAGCTTGGAAATAGAGTTGATTGCTCTTCTCTTTTGATATGAAAATATCTCTAATATATTGCTTAACTTCTTCAAGAAATGAATCAGGATTCTATTTAAAGGGGCAAGGAAAAACGAGTTCAAAAAGATCCCAACGGCTCTATTCTGAACCAGCCTAGTCGGTCAAAGAAGGATCACTGACCGACTAGTTCATCAACTAGTCGGTCGGTGATACAACGTAGACCGACTAACGGTTGAACAGCCAAAAGGTCGAAGTACAGGAGATAACAACTAGTCGGTCTAAGAAGACTTGCCGACCGACTAGTTTCACAACTAGTCGGTCGGTGAATGATCTTTGACCGACTAACAGTCGAAATAGAGTAGGTTGACTTCAAGATGAATTAGTCGGTTTAAGAACAAATGCTGATCGACTAGTTTCTCAACTAGTCGGTCGACAAACGTTCTTTGACCGACTAACTCGAAACAGTAATTCAGGCTGTACAGAGGCAACCTTAACTAGTCGGTCCAAGAAGGATTCCTAACCGACTAGATCGTCATCTAGTCGGTCGGTGACTCTTCTTTGACCGACTAATTGATCAACCTGGAATGAGCTGAATATAGCAAGGCATCTAGTCGGTTCATGTAGAGTTGCTGACCGACTAGATCATCATCTAGTCGGTTGGTGACTCTTCTTGAACAAACTAACATGCACTCGAAGCCGAGGGAAGAAGCGATAGGCTTCGGGAAAGTTTCTAATGGCTTCTATGAATATCCTAGCTCTAAGACATGAGCGAAATGAAGTATATAATGTAAGTCCCACTCAAGGCTTAACATTCTAATCTATGAAGCTAGAAGACTATAAATTAAACCTTACGAGCCGTCTTCAAAGCTTCAATCTTCATTCTTGACTTCAATAAAACTCCTTGAGCTTCAACGAAGCTCCAGGCACACGATCACGCGTATTGAGAAGTCTTGAGGCGTCGCTTTTGATGTTCGTATTCTTTTGGCGACGATCTCCATAACTGCGCTCACAAATAAGTTAGTATACATTATTTATGTTTGCTCATCATCCAAAACCAAATCCGGGGAATCAATACACAACACATCTCAGCATGCATCGTCAGGCCCGAGTCCCACCAGCTTGTCGCGGATGTCGATGTTCAGGCCATGCCGAAATCTCTTGGCCCGAGCCTGAGGGGTGGACACCATGTCCTTGGCGAACCTGAAACACCAATTGTTAGCAAACACAAACAGAAAGTATGGTTAGCGATCTTACAACAAGTTACACACCGCTGAGTTTAGAAAATTCAGCGTCGTACTCCTCTACAGTCATGGAGCCCTGTTCCAGGCCCATGAACTGTGCCTCCAACTCCATCTGCGCCTCCGGTGAGAAGTACTGGCCGTCGAACTCCTCCTTGAACGTAGCCCAAGAGATCGGCTGAGATAATCGGTCCTCTGCAGCAGCCCACCAGTCTCTGGCAGTAGCTTCGCCATGCAAATCCATAATGCTGGAGGTACCTCTGCTGCCTTCAGCATGACGGTGATCGAGCACATCTAGCCAAAGCATCTCCCTGTCCATCCAAAACTGGCGGCTGAAGAGATCGAAACTGCTGCACTCCTCCATCCTGCCTGGGCCCTTCTCGTATGGCCTGGATCAACTCTCGCAATGCCTGGTCTGAAATCTGATACACCGTGTTGGATCCGACGCCACCGGAACCAGATCCTGATCCCGAAGCCATGAGCGCTCTCTTGGACGGTTTCTCTTGCGTGTATACACACCTGCATCCACAAGCAAGATTGAGTCAATCGAGCATCACACTTCCTACCTGTTCTACACTGTTCACGAGGTGATTGCACGGACCTACATGTGCACCACTTTGTAACGCCCCGCACCCGCTGGCGGGCGCCGCTTCTTGTGAAACGAGAGTGTGCAGGTCCTGCAGGTGGCAGTGAAGTCAATGTGGAGCAGTGCAGGAAATAAGGGGACACTCTAGACATGACCAGCTACACAGTTCTAAATAAGAAAAAGACAGTAAAATAGGTAACACAGTACAAAAAAAGGAAAGAGACAAGTAAAAATTGTACTACTGCTGAAACGTAAATGAAACACGTACCTGTCGCTATGTCAATGCTCAAACTGTCCTGCTCTGGAAGTTCTGACTCCTCTCAAGTCCTGTACAGAAGCCCCAACTTCTTGTGCTCAGACGCTTCTGGATGATCATGTGCTTTGTAGCTGGTGGGCAAGAAAGGGCGCACCGCGCTCAATAGAGTAGACAATATCTAAATAAGAGACAAGGAAGTAAGGGTGCACTAAAAAGAGGACAAAACTGCCGCAGATATGATAATACTGAGAAGAAGTAATCTGACCTGGTAATCCACAAACCCACGCCACTGAAGAGTAAGGAAGCACAAAAGACGAGGTGACAACAACAGAAATGGTACAGAAAAGAGAGACATGTCCTGACGGTTAAAATGAGTACAACTACTGTAAAGAGGGTACTAACTAAAGTGAACCAATTCTAGGCCGTGACTTATGAGGGGGAGTACAATAAGCATCTGGGAGCTACCTTGACCGCGAGGGTGCGACCCTGGGCAGAGTCCAAAAGTGTAAAGTACTGTACTATAAGCTGCAAAACTTGTAAGAACTGTGGCGTTGTGGGCTGTGGTGGGGCTCTAGGACCCATCAAGATGGCCGTCCCTGTCTGCCCCCAGGACTCAGGACCCATGAGCATGATGGAGTCCCCATAACTCGGGGCTAACAACCAAAACGATTGGTTACTGTAGATCAGGTCCCAGTCGCCCACATACTCCCCAATCATAAGTTTTTCCAAACCCGGTGAGTCAAGTAGAAAGTAATCATTTTATTAGTTATTAGTGTCGTGTGGTTCAATATTGATTAAACTACGTAGCCAAGGGGAATCTATTACCGTACCGGTAATAGTAACCTGTCAAGTCAAGAGCCAACCTCAGGATAGTCCACTAGTCATCCAGTAATCTGCCAAGTTAAAAACCAGTCTCAGGACAGTCCACTAGTCATTCAGTGCCAACATAGTAACGTGCCATCATAAGAACATTCCAAGGCTACTCAATTTAACAATATTAAACTAACAGGGTACCAATACACTTATGAAACAATAAGAGCAAGAAACTAGCAAGTGACAGGTAGCATGGATGTTTCTCATGGCAAGACATCCCAAACTGAGCTCACGCATAAAAGAAGCAACACTAACTGATTCTTGGTACGAACAAGAAACAAGAAAACTTCACAATTGCTTTAAATAAAGAAAGACCAAGAGACCACTCGGATGTCGCTAGAGAGTCTAGGCCAGGAGATCAGATTAGGGGTCTTCTCATCATGCAGTGAGGGGTACCCGTACCTACGACAAAGTCCATGGGGTTCTTAGTAAGGAACTAGGGGCTAACGACCAAATCCGTTGGGGAACGGGTCTCACAACCCAAGTAATACCACACAGAAACCCAAACAACGAGCAAGGGACCCAACTGAACCAACCCAGCAAGTAGAAGGAACCAGCCGAGCAGAACAGCAGCCCACGAAGCCAAGTCAGTAAGCAAGAACCAGGCCGCAAGCAAGGGGAAGCCCAAACAGCAAGTAGAGGAGCCTCGTCTAGCAAGCAAAGCCCCAACGGAACCAAAACATCGAGGGAGGAGCCACCGAACCCCTAAACAGCCCCAACGACAACCCCGGGACCCCACGCAAGTAGGCGAGGGCGTCCGACCCCACGAAATAGCAATAAGGACAATAAAACCCTAATCCTACTCCAAATCATCCTCTCCCAAGGAATCAAAATCAAAACAGCGAGAGAGGGGATAAAGTATACCTCAATCGGAGCCGTAAAATCAGAAATCAAGATTCCAAGCCCACAACAAAAATCCAAGAAAACCGCAGCAAGGAACCAACTTCAAACCCGAAGAAATCAGAAGAAAACTGCTTCAAAAATAACGAAGAGATACTCACAGTGCTCCCAGCAAGAAGAAGGGGGAGAGGGGGTTAAATAGAGAGGCAAACTGCCTCAGTCGGGCTCACGGCGAGGTGACAGGGCGGCGAGAGCCCCATCGGGGGTCCCACATGAAGCGCGAAGGGACAAGGGGCCATCGGGTTGCTGTCGAAGTCCTAGGGGCCCACGCTGCCGCGAGATGACGAAGGAGAGAGGGCGAGAAAACGAAGAAGCCCCTATGGGGGTTTCGCTGTAGTGAGTCGAGGGGGAGGGACCCCCTTGTCGAAGCCTTAGAGGCTTCTCCGTTGCTGCGAGCGGCGACGACAAAAAGCCCCAAGGGCTTGGGCTTCGTTTCTGCGGGGAGAGAGAAGAGGGAGAGGAATTAAAAAAGGGAAGGGCCTGCGTGCTTGGGCTCTCGAATGTGCCACAGAAAAGAAAAGAAAAAGAGAAAAGGGAGAGAGAGATGGGGGAAGCGGGCCGGACCATTACAAAAGTGTATGTGAGGCCACTGCTAACTAGATTACAGTGCTAAATGTTTCTAGTCCAAGAGACAAGTGTGACCATTTGGAGATCACTGCTGCCTATACTACTATAGTACAAGGACAAATTTTCTTTTGTGTATTTATTCCACCTTTTAAGAGCCTTCACATTCCAGCACGTCAGTTACTCTTCTCTGCCCTTTTTGCTTCAGGCTCAATATAGGAACATTTACAACCTATTTGTTGCTGAAGGTAGATCCCCGAGGAGTCATGACATGTCTGTTTCTTCTTTTCAGTGGTATTGTGTAAAGTTAATCTGCAAAACCTTTTGGTTTGGTTGCTTGCTCATACCCCAGCTGGTATACTACCTTTGTCTTTGGTCTTTTGAGACTCTAAATATTGTCTCATGGAGAAGCGTGCATGCATGTGCTGGAAGGAAGCGTGCAGTAGATGAAAATTGAAATATATTAGGCTCCCCCATTTTGTATCTTGAGATTGTCTGATCAGATACATCATATTTTCCGGACTGTATGGTTTTTTCTGAAGTATGATTTCCTTGTAATTTCCAGGGATACTCTTATGAGCATTGCAAAACATTTTGAAACTGGTGAATCTCTTCCTGAAGAAGTGTATTTAAAACTTCTGGCTGCAAGAACGTTCCGTGCTGGCTCTCTAAGTCTTCGTCAGGTTGGTATCACAATGTGGATGCTTCTTATTTATGGAGAAAATGTGCTTCAATACATTTGTTTTACTTCTTGCGAACTTTGTGGAATCCAAATATAACAGACACAGCTTCATGTTTATGTACCCTGCTGATATTTGCATCCTAAGTCTTTTTGGGCTATTTAATCTTTTCTGCACTGTTGTGCTGCTAAGAATACCCTTTGGGAATTTCTGTGTTGCTTTTCTGTTGGAAACTTGTTTGTCTTGAGTTGTTGGTATCCTCCCAATGACATATTCAGAGCAATGTTTGACAAAACCTGTTTCGTAACTCGAAATAATTTTTTACGTAACTTAACTTGGATGTTTTGTTCCGTAACACTCATGTGTAACCCAAAATCAGCATAACTATATATTTTTTTTTCACTGTAACATGTGTTAAGCTATAGCTAAATTATATTGTAGGGTAACTACGTTTCAACCAACAAAGAAAAAGAATATAGTAGAAGACGTTTATCACTTTTTAAATGTGAACTTAGATGCGGACTTTTTTTGTTCAACTAATATGTTAGTCGTTGTACTCTTGTTATTCACTTTTCATAATTTATGATTTGAATAAGACTTTGTGTTAGTGAAATGTATGCTTTACATTATTTATCATGCCTTTATGACTTATTTAGTGTTGCTACTTCGTATAGTTGGTGATATTAATGCATGTTTGTTGCTAGTTGTTAATTGATGTTAATAGTGTATGTTATTTTCTATTGCCATAATTTTTATTATTTTTTATTTTGGTTTTTTTAAATATTTATCCTATTGATTAAAACATATTAGAAATATTTTCATATTTTTAAATCAAAAAATAACAATCATGTAACATACGCCACACATTACGTATATACATATAACGTGCTATTCTAAGGTCTAGCATTATGCTTTGATGTTACATTATTTTCAACATTGATTCAGAGTTGATTGACATCTACTTCGCTTCCACACCTGGGTACTATTATTTGTAATCTTTGAGTTTATGTTGTTTCTTGGCCATCATTTTCATAGAGATCCAATGTTTCGCTTGGAATCATCCATCATCCAGCCATGCGTACATCTGTATGTGTTTTTACTGTTACTGAATATATGCTATGATTAGGTTACACTGACATGAGTGTCATGCTCTGACATGGACATGGGGTGTTAGACACGATAATTATTCAAAACTATAGACATGAGGACACTGCTATATATGTATATTTTCCGGCCTACATATGAATATTTGACTCAAATAAACGCATACATGGTTTATATTCATATAAAAATGCACTTTTAGTAGAATAATATTTTAAATAGTAGGTTTTGTCAAAACAGAGCACACCATGGTTCACGTGGTACAATATTTTTAAGGTGAATAACAATGTAAGTGGCAGACATGGATGAACACATCTGTTATGTCTTGGTGGGTCGGACACGTCAATTTTTGGTTGGGAGAGGTGTCCTACATTTATCCTATAATATAAGTCTACTTGACTCAAAATATTTATGGGGATGTTATTCATATATGAAAGAACTAATTTTACTGACGTGCTCTAGCTAGCTTTGTCCAAAGGAGCATAACATAATTCATCTTATACTATCTTTAAGTTGAATAACAATTTATACCGATGGACACCTGTGTCATGTCCATGTGTCTGACATGCTACTTTATTGGTGTGAGAATTTTCTCCGTACTATTGTCTATAAGGATCAGTTTGGCAACGGGGTACATGATGGTTAACATATTTTAATCTGGGGTTACTTAGCCAAACAATTTTTGGATTAATAGGTTAAATAAACTGGATTAAGAGATTTGGATCTTTAAACTGGGTTAAACGAAGGTTTCCTAATCCATCCATGTATATAGGTGGATTATCCACTAACCCGGGTTTTCTCATTAAGTATTGCATCAAAATTATCATAAAATAGAAAAAAATAACTGAATTTTGTCTCTTTGAAACCATTTGACCCTTCTCATGTTGCCAAATACGAAATTGTATTAGCTAGTTTTCATATCCTATTACCCAAATATTAAAAAATTCATATAATTATATTTAGCTCGTAGTAAGATGTTGACTCTATTTTTGCTAATCCAGGTTTTTGTCCTTAACCCATTGCCAAATGACACCTAAATGTTTTATGTCCTGCTACTAGTACCAAAAAGTTATGCATATATAATAGGAGGAAACCATGTATTTAACTCTTCACACAGAGAAACTGATGTTGTCCCTTTTCAGTAAGCAAGTACACATTCTCCTAATTCTTTATCAGATTCTCCCCTCGTAAGCTTTCTCCCAGAGCTTACCAGAGCTTATCAATCCCTTACTCAACCACCACCACACATAAATATGAAAAGAAAATGGAGAGTTCCGGTCTTTCCCGCCAGTGCAGAATCATGGAAGTTTTCCTTTAGTGCTTTGCACACATAATTTTGAAAGTTGATGTACTACTTGATATCCACAATTGCTTCAAGTACCAAAATTGGTTCCGACCAGATCCCCAATTCCATTCAAGATGTTGCATCATTGGCTAGTTGTGCTGTAGGAATAGAAAATCCTGCAAATCTGAAACTTGTAGACTTCAATCATCCATACTCAAGTAATACCTGTTCGATTGTACGCTATTGGTTTCCTGATGCAGGTTAAGCTGTCGATCAAATTCTTATTAATTCTAGTTCCGGTCTGTTGTCATGCAAATTTTTACTTTTGGTTAGAGGATCGTTTTGAGATGAAATTTCAAATATGAGTTGCATAGGACTATTTGATGTGATGGAGGGTAGGAAATTGGTTTAGGAGTTTTTTATGGAAGAAAATTATCAAATAATATAAAATGGCACTGAACTGGGGAAGATTCCAGATTTGGACGGAAAAACTAGCACAAACTAGGAACTCTTTGCGAAGAAATCTTTTTATGAGTTTTGATTAAGTAATGTTTTGCAGCAAAACAAAAGAAGATTCAAGAAGAAAAAGGATAGTAACTTTTTACACCTGGATGGGCTTCCTACGAGAAGATCTAGCATGACGCCAAAGATCGAGATCTTGCCCCATAACTCATCGGACTATGTTGGCAACGTGGTGCGGTCACCTAGTGACATTTTTGTTGTCTTGTGCCCTAGTGGTAAACTTATTATTTCGGGCCTTAATGTCATGTTTTGTAATATTGGGTAAATCAGCCATTTATATTGAGAGGAAGAGTTAGGGCTAGTATTATGTTGAATTTGAAGAAAAAAGAAAAGAGAATAGGAGTAGATTAAGAGTAGATCTTAGAGAGTTAGTCCTTTATCTTGAATCAATGGGTGGGGAGTGGTTTCCTCTCTAATTGGAACCATCTTGTATTTCCTTTTTATTATCTATAAAAATTCTCTTTTCTTTCAAATCCCCAAATTTCTTCCACTCAAACCCTAGCCTTTCTTATCAAATTGGTATCAGAGCTCTACGATCCATGGGGCGGCAGAAACAACGAAAAGATCGAAGCTTTGGAGGCGAGATTCGATACCGAGCTCGGGGAATTCAAGAAATCAATGGAAGCAAATTTCTCTACGATGAATGCTAGGATGTTGTCAATGGAAGAGACGCTCTCAAATCAGATCTCAACCCAACTTGGCCTTCAAATCCCGGCTATGGAAACCCTAATGAAAAAATTTGAAGAGATGCATGGAAGCCCTAACTCCAAAATGAAAAGCTTATCCAACCTACATCTGATGGAAGATGAAGACCCCAACGTAGATTGAGTGAAAAAGGATTCATATTTGGACAAGGAAACGTGGAAAATCGTTATCTTTGATAGTAATCTACCATCGGAGGACGACGAGCATTAAGAAAGGGAGCAAAACCCTCACTTTCAGCCATCGGGGGATGGATCGGGCAACGACGACACCGACATGAGGGCTACTGACCCCTAAAATCCTAATGGTGGGCAGCGACCTCGGTTCTCAGGCCACAGGGCCACGTAGCCCCGGGCACATGCATGTGGCTGCGCGATCCCCAGGCGACCACCTGTGGGCATCATGATCCTCGGTGTTTCAACCAGTGGGGCACAGCCCCCTACGCTTCGACAGGGGGCACGAGCCCCCTGCACAGCCGCATGTGCCTCGTTGGCCCCCTGCACTACAATCAGGGGCCTTAGGGCCCCGTTCTGTCTAGTAGCAGGGCCGTTGGCCCATGGCAACCTTCCAGGGGCAGCGGCCCCTCTTTTGGCACCTATCAGCCTTGAGGGGCCTGGAACGTCAATTTCGGCACTCGTCGTCAGGCACGTGGAGACAACGACCCCTTCTGGGGTATGGTGACCATGACGGTGATCCTTGGGGGGTGGTGAATGATGACAGTGGTTTGGGTTAGGTTGACAGAGGCCGGGGAAACCACAATAAAGCAGGAGGAGGCCCATGGGGAGATGGATGAGTTCTGCAGAATGCCTATTGACAGTTTCAATACGACAAGCCAATGGAAAGAGCATGACAGGGGGGTGTTTGGCCCCAAGAGCAGGGTCCGAAAGCTTAAGTTGCCAGTCTTCGAGTGTGAGTATCCATATAGATGGGTTTATCGTGCGGAGAGGTTTCGCGGTAAACCACCTGGCTGAGGAGGAGAAACTGTTGGCAACTGGTGTATGCTTAGAGGAAAAGGCGTTGTTCTGGTACTTGTGGAGGCAACAGTGACAGCATGTTCGATCGTGTGATGAATTCAAGGACTGCTTGTTGGACAGTATCCGTGACACCTAGGGCATGGATCTACACGAGCAGCTCTTTGTCCTTCAGCAGGATAACACGGTCCAGGATTTTAGGGAGAGTTCGAGGCGCTTGCTGGTTGGGGAGTGGATTTCTGAGGCGACGTTGGATGGAAGTTTCATGCAATGACTCAGGCCTGACATCCGTTTTGAGTTCTGTTTACAGAAGCCGATGGGATTGATGTGGATGATGGATCTGGCCTAGTTGGTCGAGGACAGGCTTAGTGTGGAATGACGGTCCAAGGGAGAAAATAGCGGGGCCACATTCCGTACTTAGTTGGTCGAGGAGACCCAGAAGCCACAGCCAACGATGATCCAGACAGCACAAGGGAAGGGTGGCGAGCCACCAACAGACGCTAAGTATAAGCATCTCACACAGAGGGAGATCCTGGACAGCTATGCAATCGAGGCGCTGACTAGTCGTCGACTAGTCGAGAGTCGGTGGAGGGCCGACTTGAAAATTTTCAAAAGTCGAGAGGTGAGTCAGACACCAACTAGGCGTCGACTTGGTCCGACTTTTTGGCCGATTTGGTCCGACTTTTTGACCGACTTGGTCCGACTTGGTTTGCATACTTCTACAATCAAAATACAAGAGGAAAAATTGTTTGTCTCCCATGCTAACTTCGTGGTCATCAAAACATTCACAGTGGATCGAGTTGAATTCCAAGAGGAAGCCAAGAAGGCCTTGAAACTCTCCGCACCAAGAGATTTTCAGCAGATGACCATCAGTAATGAACTCTAGAAAATGTTCGCTCTAAAACTACGACTGGCCACATACGTTTTCATGTAGAGATATCATACTTGGCGTATAATTTCTTGATTCCGCCATAGAATCTAACTGTCTCATTAACTGCTTCCCTACGATCCTTCTAACTGATGGTTGTTCGCCTCCATCGCGAACCAGGTGTATACTGATTGAACTCTAACATGACAATATCTGCAATAATATACAGGTAAAAGATTAAAAAATAGTGAATTTCTAAAGAATTTATCTGAGCTAGAAAATTATATGCCCAGTACAAACCTAAAAAACAAGCAATATCTGATACAGGAAATAAAATATGTTAACCTCTGGATGCGACTAGTCGTCGACTAGTCGCCGACTCGTTCTACAAGTCATGAGTCGGTACTTGGCCGACTCGATGTCGACTCGATGCTGACTCACCGACTTAACTACATAGCTGGACAGACGCATCAATTGGTTATGCTACCGATGTTATGAGAGGTTCGAGCCATGACATAATTGTCGGGATCGTGCACTACTGGTACTGAGCGTCGAAGAAGAAGAGGGCGTAATCACTGGCGAGGGGGAGTCTGGAGGGGACGAGCACCTCCATTTGGAGTAGCGCACCCATGGATTTCATGCATCACCTTGAAGACAAGTTGGGTTTTGGGGACGGAGTAGTGTTAAAAATGAGGTGCGGTCACCTAATGGCATTTTTGTAAGTTTGGGCCGTAGTGGCAAACTTTATTATTTTGGGCCTTAATGACATGTTTTGTAATATTGGGCAAATCCGTCCTTTATATTGGGAGGGAGAGTTAGGGCTAGGGTTATATTGAATATGAAAAAAAAGAAGAAGAGAGAATATGATTAGATTAAGAGAAGATATTAGAAAGTTGGCACTTTATCTTGAATCAATGGGTAGGAGAGTGGTTTCCTCTCTAATTGGAACCCAATATCTTGTATTTTCTTTTTATTATCTATAAAAGTCATCTTTCCTTCCAAATCCCCAAATAACTTCCACTCAAACCCTAGTCTTTCCTATTAAAGAGAACATGGAGAAAAACTTTCCTATCACCCATTAATCACTCAAAGTCATTGTCATTTAATGCATGATAAATACTTGGAAGAGTTCAACTCAAAAAAGTAGGGACTTTACCCATGATGGAACTCACCAACACTAAGGAGGAATCTTGACTTGGAGCCACCAAATACTATAAGTTCTTCAAAAAACTCTCCAAACATAGATATTCTCCTTTTAAATAATGAATTCACCTTTAATAGTGATTATTCTCACATGCTGAATATCATCGTTGTCATTTAAAGTTTCTTGATCATTATAAACATGTGATATCTTATAGAAATTAAACTGTTTATTTTAATCCACATGGTGATAATATTGTTTCTTTTATACTTTCTTTGACCATTGTGGATATTATTTGAATAGACTAGCATGTCAGCTGCATCATCATTCCATAATTCTAGCTTTTAACCCTGATAATATATGCATGTTTATCTCAGATAGTTTTCCTTGTATGTCACACTAGTGTGCAAAATAAATGTGGTATCCATAATTATCAACAGATTGAATGATTGATAACATTCAAACTATTTTAAAATATGTATGTATATATGCATGTATTCTTGTAGGCTATCCTTATTGTCACACAAATGTGCGAAAACAGATGTGTAATCTACAATTATCTACTGGTTGAAAGATTGAAAACAGTGAAATTTTTTAATGACCAATTTTTAACTCAAACGGCTGAATTTGGTGCACCGCATAACTCATATGTTTTCAAGTACATCATATTTGTCTAGCTTATTTTCTAGTTTATTTTACAGCGAATGTTAATTTTATTTTCTCAGTTAATTTCATTTTCAATCCATGCTATAAGATCTTTGCTTGTGGTTACGTTGCCATTTTTAATACATGTTGTGGCTGTCTGATACCTTCAAAAAGAATTGCGTGCGAGCTGCCAATGTTAAAAGTGAAATAATAACCTTCATTTACGGTATTCAGCATCACTTGGATGATTTTGTTTCTCTGCTTGGAAAAATTATTATCATTATTATTTCAAACAATATCTGTGCCAGAAGTTTTCTCAGCATCCACTCTCTTTTCCATGCAGATCCGATTTGCCTCTATTGATTTGGAACTTCACACAAAGTATACTCCAGATGGACCGGAATCTATATTTGACATTGATCAAAGAGTTGGGAAACTGACTCAAGTCATTCCTCCGCTACCAGAGGACAGATTTCTTTGCAGTTTCAGCCATATATTTGCAGGTTCAGTTATCTGCCTCCTTGATTGCTCAGATACATCAGAGAGAGCGAGAGAGATGCATGCATACGTTCACACACACACACACACACACACATCTATACACATATACATATATACATATATACACATATACATATATACATATTTATATACACATATATACATATGCACACATATACAGAATAATGGGTATCATACGGCATATGAGAGAGGGCTTCATATGTCCTCTCACATAAAGCAATTGGTTGTACCAGCCCCCTTTATGTGAGAGGGCATATGCGGCCTTCTCTTATATGGCGTATGATACCCATTATTCTCATATACACACACACACACATACATACATATGTACATACATATATACACATACATACATACACACACACATATATGATAATGTGTATCATATGACATGTGTGAGATCTCTCTCATATACACGATGATATTCTCAACCATAAAAGGTATGTGGTACAAAATGCATATCCATGAGATCCTTTGTACTATGTGGAGAAGAATACGACACACCATTATATATAATGGGTATTTCATGTCATCTGATACTAATATTCTTATACACACACCCCCCAGTAACTCCCATGCACATAGGGCACGTGTCTCACCACTCACCCACGCTTCCACATACATAAATTTACTCATGTCATAAATTCATGTATGCCATGGATTCCTATATCCATATTAATTCACTCTCATCATATCATAAATTCACCAAAACACACACCCACAGTTACTTTCTCTCTCCCTTCCTAGTCCTACCATTCTTCCTAGCCCTCTCTATCTATCCTTTGCACCCTAGAACCTTATGGTTTTTCTTCCAAACGATTTGAGAACTTTTAATTCCAACTATTGATTTTTCAAGATTCAAGCTCAGCACTTCTATCCATACATGTTTGTTCTAATTAGCTTTCATATTAAAAAACAATCATCGTTTGCATAATTCACTCTTATCGTGTCCTATATTCACCTAAATATACATCCACCCACCCACATCTACACCATCTCTCCCTTCCGGCCCCCCACCATTCTTCACATCCCTCACTATCTACGTTTCCTTCTCAAAATCAAAGTTTTTCTTCTAAATTTTTTTAAAACTTTTAATCCTAGCCTTTTATTTTTCAAGATTCAATCTCAGCGCTCCTTCTATTTACATGTTAATCCTATTTAATTTTCACATTCAAAACAATCCTCATTTGTGTAATAGATATATATAATATAGGGGTTGATTAAGATCCATTCGAGTAGACCAAACATACATATTTAACCCATCAAATTTAAAATTAGGCAACCCAAATGGAAAATTTGTTTTGTTGGATGTGGTGTAACACGTTTTAACTAAAAAGAAAATTTCAAATGCTGTGCAAAAATTCACAAAATTAGTCGATTAATTTTGATCTACATAATCTAAAACCCCAAAATACCAAAGATTAACTATTTAGCTCATTGATCTAGCTGTAGCAAAAATTCATAATTTGTCACAATGAGATCAACAAGGAAAACACTAGGTTCACTGGATCTTTTTTGGTGTGTTAGAATATGATGATAAAAAAGAATAACAACGATGAACCAAAAAATAGTGGGGATTAAACTTTTTAATGAGACCATATAAGGAAATTTCTCCTTAGATGATGCCCATCTCTCTATGTATATATGTGCGTGCACACACTTTCCTATTTGGTTCCAGTCCTATAAGTTCCTTGTGAAATCTTGCATGAGCTACTTGGAGCCGGTCCTCCATTTACCGACCAAAAATTACCGGAGCTAGGCTTAAGAAAGCTCAGTGATGTCAATAAACTTACATGCATCAATTTACTCTGGCGAGTTTGTACATCGTATATGTGGAAACAATATTTCTTGTACATTAATCTCATATATTTACACATGTGATATATATATATATATGTAAGTATGTCTAGAGAGAAATTTTAAATGATTTGAACATGGTTTACCCATGTATCAAGTGATAACAAATTAGTTGATTTTTTTGACAAACTTGAAACTTTGATTTTGCGACCTTATTTTTCATGGTTAAAACTTTTTAAATCATTTTGAAATTTTATTTGTCAATAATCTATACATGTTATATTTCAATCACATTTAACAGAACAGATTTTCAATCTGAGTTACCGAATTTTAAATTTGAGTGGAATGATCTACATGTTTGATTGATTCAGATGGAACATAGTCTATATATCTACGTTAATGTATATGAGTAGTCTGCAGGAAATTTCCTATCATGGCTCTTAAAAACTCCACGTTCTACCTTTTTTGATGATGTTTGCATACTTAAACCCAACTATATCAAAATTTAGTGAACCCAAAGCTATTTTCTTGTAGACCTATGGATGAGAAAAAGTGATATTGTCGTAAAATCATTTAATTTCTAAGAATCCAATGCATGAGTAAATATATGAAAGCTGTAAAATTGTCGGTATATTTATGATTTTGGATATGTAGATCAATATAAACGGTTCTGATCAATTGGAAAAATGTAAAAAATGAAGTTTTTGACGGTCGTGTTGGAAATTTCCTGTACCAGCTACGTATCTATTTTATTCTGTATCTATAGGCGTGAACTATCCAATGAGGAATTTCTTCTTTTGTGGTCGTTAAAATATTTTCTCTTCACTATTTTTAAAGTGATAAGCTCTATTCATTTTGATTTTCATATTCTAAACCTCAATACACCAAAGACCTAGGGAGCTTGACGTGTTTTACTTTTGAAGATCAAATGAATATGAAGAACTTGTTGCAATGACTAGATCAATGAGTAAAATACTATGGATTCATTAGATCTTTGGTGTAAAGGTTTTTTGAATATGAAGATTAAAATAAATAGTGCCGATCATTAAAAAAGTAGTGAAATGATATTTTAATGAGATCATACGAGAAAATTCCTCATCAGGTAACTGATGCCCATGTTATACACACCAAGGTTTGAGGTTTCGGCCGATACCCATGCGTATCGCTCGTATCGTATCGGTATCGGTGGGTAACGATACCGAAACTAGGGGTTAGTTTCGGTATCGGCCGATACTGAATGGTACCGTTCAGTTTCGGTCGATACTGACCGATACAGTTTAGTTTCGGCCGAAACAGACCGGGGTACCGCTCAATATCGGACGAAGGTGGAGGAAGAATGTGTAATTAAATAAAAATTCTCTAAAAACCCCAAAAATTTTGTGAATCAAGAGGTTGCAAAGAAAGCTCGGTTAAAAGAGAGGAGAAAACCCTAGGTTTTCAACTTAAAAATAATGAAGAATTGGACGAAGAAGAGGCAAAACCAAGAACAAATTGCTGAAAAAAGAAGAAAAAGGAAAAAAGGCAGATGAAAAAATGGAACTCACCGCATCGCGTCGTCGTCTCGCCGAACCCGCCTCCTGCCTCGTCGAACACGCCTCTTGCCTCGCCGTCCCACCTCGACCATCTAGCGTGTGAGAGACAGAGAGCAAAGAGAGAGAAAGAGAGGCCCGAGTCGCCTTTTAGGAGAGGCTGCGTTTTTTAAAAGGCAAACTTGTAAATAAGTGGTATGTGCGTAGAGTAAAACAGTCGGTGCACATAGCAAGCGGATTTTTTGTGGCAACCATGTACATAAGTGGTATGTGCACAAAGCAAAATGGTGGGTGCACAAAGCAATGCCCAGCGATTTTTTTTGGCAAACTTGTAAATAAGTGGTTTGTGCGCAAGGTAAAACGATGGGTGCGCAAGGCAAGCTTTAGGATCTATTCATTTTTCTAATATTTAGTATTTAAGTACCAAACTTTAGGTATTTAGTATTTGATATGATTACAAACTCAAATTTAGTTTATCTATTTAGTATGTAGTATTTGATAGTATATGATAAATATTTTAGTTTTTAAGTATTTACTAGTATTTGATAGGTTTAGATTTAAGAATCTCCAAAACCATCACTATGTCTATATATTATATACATATTAAAGTATCTCCGAAACCGATACCGATACCCGAAACAAAACTGCCGAAACTGGCGATACGGACGAAACCGAAACTTGCTTCCGAAACCGCCGAAACGGGTGATACCGATACCGAAACCTAAATTTTGGAAAGAACGATACCGAGACCGAAACCGAGACCTAAAACCTTGATACACACACATATGAGGAATATGGAGGTGTGCTGATAGCGCATGAATTTTTCTTGTGATGTCAGCAATTAGAGGGTTAAAAACAAAACAATTTTTTAAAATTTTTTTTGCAGTGTGTTCTACTACTTGTTAAGTAGCTCCCTACCAATTTTCAAGCCGATCCAACACCGTTTGAGCCTCCGTTCATGCACTTCAAAAAAACCGCTACAGAATTCCGAACTGTCCGCGCAACGTTTTTGAAATGGATGAACGGAGGCTCAAACGGTGTTGGATCGGCTTGAAAATCGGTGGGGAGCTAGTTAACAAGTTATAGAATACACTGCAAAATTTTTTTAAAAAAATTGCTTTAACCCCCGAATTGCTGACAACACAGGAAAAAATTCATGCGCTGTCAGCACACCTCCGTATTCATATATATATATATATATATATATATATATATATATATATATATATATAATGGGTATCATATGGCATATGAGGCTTTGCCTATATGCCAAGACACAAAAATGTGGAAAGTACAAGCCTCACATGGGCTTGTACTTGTTGTACTTCCCATCTTTTTGTGTCTTGGCAAGCCTCATATGGAAAATGATACCCATTATTCTCATATATATATGTGCATATGTAAATATATTTATATTATATGCGTGTATTGTTTGGTTATGGAATGAAGTACTTATTTATTTACCTTTCAATATATATTATATATTCTTAAATCATTTGAAATTTTATATATAGATAGTGTAGACATGTTAGATCACATTTAATGAAACAACTTTTCAGTTTAAGTAGTGTAATTTTAAATTTGAGTGGGATGAGTTTACATATTTGGTCCATTCAAATTCATCCTGGTACGTGGATATAAGGAATGATATGGGCGTCAGCTACCCAAGGAGAAAGTGCATCACATACTGTCGTTTATTATACCCACTTTATTATTATTTAAGTGATTGCTATGGTTCATTTGATCTTTGTATTCTAAAATCTCAATACACCAAAGGCTTAGTGAACTCAAGGTGTTTTGCTCATTGATCTAGTTGTTGCAAATATTTTGTAGTAATAGAACTTTTTATAATAACTAAATCAATAAGAAAAACACTTTAGGTTACCTAGCTATTTTGGTGTATTGTGATTTTATATTATGAAGATCAGAATAAACGGTATCGATCATCTAAAAAATAATGGAGAGTGAACCTTTTACCGAGAGCATAATGTGATTCCTTATTAAATAGTTGATGAATATATAATTAAATG
This sequence comes from Scilla litardierei, assembly GCA_030789695.1. Taxonomy (NCBI): domain Eukaryota; kingdom Viridiplantae; phylum Streptophyta; class Magnoliopsida; order Asparagales; family Asparagaceae; genus Scilla; species Scilla litardierei. The sequence continues at coordinate 141,895,360 of CM061133.1, read as the reverse complement.
TAGATATAGAAAGAAAAATAAGTATTTCCTTCCATAACCGAACAATACATATACCTTTTTCTACATACATACATACATGTATATATATATCGTGGAAAATGGGTATCGGCTACACAAGGAGGAAATTTTCCTCGGTAGCGTGAAACCCACACCTCTTATTTTTTCCTTCGATTTGCACCGTTCATTTTGATCTTCATGTTTTAAAACCCCAAATCACTAATTTTCAAGTGAATCCAAAGAGTTTTCCTCGTTCATCCACATATTGCAAGTTCAACGGTTTCAGAACAATAGAACTTTTGTAATGAATGAATCGATGGTCAAATACTTATAGGGTTCACCCATATTTGATGTTGTTGGGTTTTAGAATGTGTTCATTAATTTAGAAAAAAATTTCAAAAAATGGGGGACGTAGTTGGTCGTGTCTAGCGGACCTACATATTCCTCATATATATATATATGAATACACATATATACATATATGTATATATATATGAATTTGTATATATATACATATATGTAGGTCAGATTGTGGAGGAAATTCATTCTTTATTTTTCGTTAAAAAATCTAATCTCTGCTATTTTTGGCTGATAGAAACCATTTCACTTTTATCTTCATATTCTAACATCTCAGAACATCACATTTCTAGTTAACACTAATGGATTTACTCCTTCATCCAATCATTACAAAAAGTTATATTGTTACGAAACCGTTAAAGTTACGACGAGTAAATTAACGAGCAAACCCTTAAGGTTCACTGGATATTTGTTATTTTACGGGTTTAAAATATGAAGATCAGAGTGAACGGTTCCTATCGTCTAAAAAATAGCAGAGATTGAACTTTTAGCTTAGGAATTGCCTCCTTTACTAGTTGACCTAGATATTCATCATTTCATAGTAATTGGGGTCTTATGATATGAATTAAGGCCTCATATGCGACTTTGAAAAGTTCACTCATATATTTTTTGAATGATTGGAACTGTTTATTTTGATCTTCATATTTTAAAATTCCAAAACATCAAATGTTAAGTGAACCAAACTAGGTTTGCTTGTTCATACATCCATCACGAATTTAACTATTTTGCAAAAATATAACTTTTTACGACATGTTGATGAACGAGCAAAATTCTTTGGGTTCACATGATATTTGGTGTTTTGAGGTTTTAGAATATGAAAATTGAAATAAATTGTTCTAATCATTTGAAAGATATACATGGATGAACTTTTCAAGGTCGACTGTGAGACCTTAGCTAATATATCGTATGGTACCTATTATTCTTATATATATGTATGTATGTATGAACATTTTTACATTTACATATATTATTGGGAATGAGCTGTCAGCTTATTCCTAAAATGAGCTACACAAAAGAGACGGGAGTGGGCCAACCTAAAGTGGGATAATGGGGGGCCCATTTTCACATTTATCTCTTTGTAACCCATTTTTGGGAATGTGCTATCGTCTCATTCCTATTGTCCCAATATAATATGTGAGAAATATGGGTGTCAGTTAACCAGTGAGGAATTCCTACACCATTTCGTTAAAAAGTTCATTCCATTATTATTTTTCATAATCGAACCATTTATTGTCTTCATATTCTATACCCAATTACACCAAAGATCAAGTGTACCCAAAATGTTTAGCTCATTGATCAAATTGGTGCAAAAATTCTTTTTTCGCAAAACCGTTAAATTTGTCACTATTAGATCAATGAGCAAAACATTGGTTTCATTAGATCTAATGTGAATTGGGGTTTTCAAATATGAAGATTAAAATGAATGTCGTCGATCATCAAAAAATAATGGAGTGGATTTTTTGAAATCAATACATTAAAATGATACAAAAATTCTTAAATTTTAGCCGTTTTGATGGACGAAAAAACACATTGAAATTCTTTGAAATTTTTTTTCTAAAATATTTTTAGATAGTAGGTCACATCTAATGGTTGGACTTTTCATTTAGTAGATTTATGATCAAAAATAAAATGGAAGTATGATAGTTTCCCAAATTGATAGGGTTCCAAAAGCAAATCTGAAATTATATTAATAAAACAGCGAATAAAAGATAAATTGGCTACAATTGATAGGTGTAACCTCCTTCCCAAGACGCCGTTAAGCGAGGACGTCCGCACTCTCCTAGATCTACCTAAGAACTCTCGTAGAATTCTCTCAAAATATCAATAATCAAGCATGAAAATAAATGACGGCTAGACCTAGTTTAAATAAGAAAATAAGAAAACCCTCCCCGTAGTGCACAAAGTAATTTCCCCCCGACTTGTTGTGCACAAAGTAATTCCCTCCTCTCATTAACCGCATACGTATCTACCATTACTCTGCCCCTGAAAATCCACCTTGTCCTCAAGGTGGTGCATGAAGCTTCTGGCGGTACTACTCCCCGTGGGAGTCGTCTTCCCCTCTGATCTTTTCATCCTTTACGCCATCCTCATCGCCATCTGCCTCTGCTATCAACACTCGCAGCTTGCGACCCCCACAGTGGTGTCCGGGGGTGAAACGCTCGTCGCATTCGAAACAAAGCCCTTTCTGCCTCTTATCTCTCATCTCGTCTTCGGTCATCCTCCGGAATTGGCCCCCAGCTGGCGGTGTGCTGCTCTCTTCCTCAGTCTTCTCAGTAATCGCCTGATCTGCCCCAGAGGTGACCTTCTCCCATCATGCTCTAGTTGCGGTACCCCGCTGCACCTGTCCACTATACCCACTCCTAACTCTCCTCTGCTTCGTCTGGGCATCCTCGACCATCTGCGCCATCTCTATGACCTCTAATATCCCCTTGGGCTTGCAAGGTCTCACTGCGGTTCGAAGACTAGGCCTCAGCCCCTTCAGGAAGGTACCCTCGAGTGACTCGTCTGAGACGCCGTGTACTCTCCCCGCCAAAGTCTCGAACCTCTCAATGTACTTCCGCACTGGTCCATCCTGCCTAAGGGCGTATAACTGCTTGTGAAAATTTCCCAGGCGGGGATCCATGAACTTATCCAGAATTAGGTCCTTCAGCTCCTCCCAGTCACGAATCTGCTGACTCCTCTCCTTTCACTTGTACCAACCCAGAGCTCTCCCCTCTATGCAAATAGCGGTTGCCTCCAACTTTTGAGCATCTGTCATGCGATGCGCTGTAAAGTACCTCTCTGTGCCGTGAACAGCCAGGCATGTGGATCCTCTCCCCTGAACAGAGACATCTCCAACTTCCGTACCCTGCAGTTTCTCCAAAGTGTCCCTGATCGGGCCTCCACTATGGACGGCGAGGTTGGCGATAGTGCTGTCGCCTCTCATCCTGGGTCTCGTACTGCCGAGATGGCTCTCCTCTGCCGTCACTATAGTCCCCTTGGGGGCCTCCACGCCTGCCCTCAAAGTCATCCCATCCCGCGTCATCTCCGTAGTCAGCCCCATAACCTCCTCCGTCATCGTAGTACCCCGGTCCCTCCCCGGGGTCAAATCCACCACCAAAATCATGCGCCGGGTCCTCCAAATAGGGTTGAAAACCCCTCTTAAACTGCTACTGTCACCCGCTCTACTCGTCGGATGCGTCGGAGGCCCGCCGTGGCCCCAAAAGTCTATTGGGGGGCGCTGAGGGCCCGCGGGACCTGGGTGCTACTGCCCAGGGGCCCCGCGGCCCTGTACCAGGGCTGCAAGGCCCTGGCGGTAGTTGCCCAGGCCCGCGGGGGCCTGGCGATGGCTCTCCGGGCCCCCGCGGCCTGGGGGAGGCCCTGCAGGGGTTCGCCGGCCCCTGGCAGTGCTGGGGGGTGCGCCGCCCCCCGGCCGTCTTCCAGGGGCTCCGTGGGGAGCCCTTCGGCTCTTCGTCGCTCGTGGGGGCGGCGGCTAAGTTCGCCGTCCTCCCTTTCGCCTCTTCCGCCCTTCGCCTAATGGATTCACGGTAGTCTTCCTTCCACGGATCCCCATCGTATGACCCCTCCTCCACATAAGGCTGATCCGCATCCCAATCATCTATTTTCTCCTTTCCCTTCTTCAAAGGTGCCGCCTTTGATGCCAAATTAGGGTTTCCTCCATCGGGGTGACTCGTCGACCCTTGGGAGAGAAACTTCGTCAATTGTTCCCCTTACTTGAATTGATTAGCCGCCAATAAATTGATGGAATCCGCCAATGACTTCATCGCCTTCATCGTCTCTTCCTGTGATTTCTTCACCTCTTCAATTTTCCCCATGAATTTTTCCTCCAAAGTGTCGAATTTATCATTCGATCTCGTTGTCGACGTCGCCATGTATCGTCACGTGCTCTAATACCAAATTGATAGGTTCCAAAAGCAAATCTGAAATTATATTAATAAAACAGCGAATAAAAAATAAATTGGCTACAATTGATAGGTGTAACCTCCCTCCCAAGACGCCGTTAAGCAAGGACGTCTGCACTCTCCTAAATCTACCTAAGAAATCTTGTAGAATTCTCTCAAAATATCGATAATCAAGCATGAAAATAAATGACGGCTAGACCTAGTTTAAATAAGAAGATAAGAAAACCCTCCCCGTAGTGCATACAACAATTCCCCCCAACTTGTTGTGTGCAAAGTAATTCCCTCCCCTCATCAGCCGCGCACGTATCTACCAAAGTATTTGCATTCTTGGTGCTTCTAAAAGTAACCTAACTCCATATATAAGATATATAGAGAAAAATGTGTATACTACGATATATGCGAGATATTTTTCATATATACTATGACATATGAGACAATACAAATGATCACGGGCTGTACTTTTTCTCATTGTGGAGAAAACCGCACATCGGTATAAATGGGAAAGTCATCTTATTTGACATATGATACCTGTTTTTCTCATACACACATAGACACACATGAAAGACCTCTCATATATCATATGATACATATATACATATACATATATATTACATTTGATGACTGTTTTTGAATTCTAGGGTTGACTAGGACAAGCTGACTAGGACAAAAGGGGTATCCTGTCCAAGTAGTCTCTCCATCAACGCACCCCAGCAACCATCTCGCATTTCACATTGATATATTGGTTCTCCATCAATCGGTAGGCCTGTGATGACTGCCACATCCTGCAACGTGATTGTCATCTCTCCCTGGTGCATGTTAAATGTATTTGTCTCTGGCCTCCATCTTTCAACCAAAGCCGTCAGCAATGCGTGGTCCAATCGGACCCAACGCAAGCGCGCGCACATAGGTGTAATCTGGAGGCTTCAATATAAGGTCGCCATCGCTGATCTAATCTCCACTTTGTATGTTTTTGTCCATGATCGACAATTGCTATCGATGCCTGCAAACATATAATTCACACCTTAATTTTTCAAACATAATTTCTTACTTTGACTATTAATTCTTTCTATTTACCTGGCCGTGCACTATATCGGCAGAACGATGACGTGCTTGGTCATACAAGACCACATTAGTAATGGGTCCAGCCTCCTCCATTTTACAAAAACCTATAAAATTTCACAAACTATAGATTCATCTCAAAAACCCTAAATTTCAATCTAGATTGTACAAAAATCACAAAAACAATTCATTAATATAACATAGAGAGCAGAAATAACTTGAAATAAAGTCGATTAATCACCAAAAAAATTTGGAAACGCCGGACTTCGAAGGAGCGGCCGCGAGGGTGTGTTGGGGAAGATGAACAGCAGCCCGCGACCTTGCAGGCTGTCTGTCTTTGTGTGGCCTTGGCCGCACTCTTCAGGTGCGGCCAAGAGCCGCACTCTGAAAGTGTGGCTCTCGGTCGCACTCTGAAGATGCGGCCGAGGCCACACACGTGCCCCAGCCCCCAACCAGACCTCTTTTTGGCCCCAAAACCAAAAGAGGTCGGTTTTGCTAAATAAAAATAAAATAGGTCGGTTTTTCAAATTAATTTTTTAATTTGGCCTATTTGCAAAAATTGTCCTAAATAAGAAGATAAGAAAACCCTCCCCGTAGTGCATACAACAATTCCCCCCAACTTGTGTGCAAAGTAATTCCCTCCCCTCATCAGCCGCGCACGTATCTACCAAAGTTTTTGCATTCTTGGTGCTTCTAAAAGTTACCTAACTCCATATATAGATATATAGAGAAAAATGTGTATACAATGATATATGCGAGATATTTTTCATATATACTATGACATATGAGACAATACAAATGATCACGGGCTGTACTTTTTCTCATTGTGGAGAAAACAGCACATCGGTATAAATGGGAAAGTCATCTTATTTGACATATGATACCTGTTTTTCTCATACACACATAGACACACATGAAAGACCTCTCATATATCATATGATACATACATATATACATACATATATATTACATTTGATGACTGTTTTTGAATTATAGGGTTGACTAGGACAAGCTGACTAGGACAAAAGGGTTGATAGAAGAACGGCTGAGATTTAATCTTGAGGAATGAATGGCTGAGATGAGATTTTGTGGAAAGTTTTAGAGGGAAAAACATTTCTAGGGAAATGAAATTTTCTGGGAAAATGAAATTTTTTGGAAAATGAAAGTTTCTGTGTAATAGCAGAGTGCACACAATTAATGCATTTGGGAAAAAACTTTAACTTGCACTTAATGTTGCAGATCGAATGCTGCTGCAGATCGAATGATCTGTCCCTCAACGCGAGGCCCACCGTCTCTTTAACGAATGCGGCAACAAAATGAGAATAATTTCATGCGCCGAAGATGCCCGCTAAATATTTTTACGCTAATTTGTTGTTTTGGTTGAATTTGTTGTTCTGTGTCGAAGGCGCCCGCGTCGAATTTGTTATTTTGCACAGAATGCGACTGTGCCGCTAAATATTTTTACACTAATTTGTTCTGCGCAATTTTGACCGTGGAAATAACTTTTTGGAACAAAAATTTCGCGGGGGAAAATCTTAAATGAACCGTGCCACGGGCACGAGTTATGACTAGTACATACATATATAGATACACACACACACATATATGAGGAATATGTAGGTTAGCTAGCTAAGGAGGAAATCCTTGGTTATCATAAAAAGTTCAATCTCTGTTATTTTTAACCGATCGATATGGCTTATTATGATTTTCATATTCTAAATCCTCAAAACATAAAAATCTAATGAACCTAGGGGGTTTTCCTTCATTCACCCGTTACAAAAAGTTCTATTACTGTGAAACCGTTAGTTACGATGAGTGGATGAACGAGCATAACACTAGGGTTCACTAGATATTTGATGTTTTGAGGTCTTAAATATGAAGATCAAATCGAATGGTCCGAGTGGTAAAAAATAACGGAGATTGGATTTTTTAACGATAGCCAAGGAGAAAATCCCACAGTGGCTAACTGACCTACATATATATGTATATATTAGTTTTCGGGTGCGAAAACTATGGTTTTTGCATCGTGTGAAAACATTTTTAATTTTTTTAGGTAAAAATTTTCAATTTTTTTGATGTTTAAGTCATACAATTATATACCATAGGGAAAATAATGGGTGAACCCCAGGGGGATTTGAGCACCGATCAACCCATTACAAAATTTAACGGTTTCGGAACAATAGAACCTTTTGTAATGTCATGATCGAAGGCCAAATCACATTATTTTTCAACCATTAGTTTTAAGGGGTGTAACAACATGAAGTAAAGGTGGAAAACACATTTTGAAAAAAAATTCAAAAACATAAGAACATTTTCACAAGGAAATTTCTGTGCGAAATGTTTGCAATTGAAATTTTCCTATATATATATATGAAAATAATTTATGTGTGTATGAGAATAATATGTATCATATGACATGAGTCATCTCTCTCATATAAGATGACATGTCACATTGTCATTAAGAAAGAGTATGTAGAACAAAACGTACACACATGTGATCCTTTGTACTATGTGACGGAAAATATATAACGTCATTGTATATAAGAGAGGGATATTATATCATATGAGAGAGAGAGAGAGAGAGATATATATATATATATATATTGGATTATAAATTTTTGTTTATTTTTAAATGAAAACTTAACGATCTTAATATAACAATTGTGAATCCAAATTAAAAATCCATTTTGTTAGATGTGTTATACCCATATCAACTGTCTACAAACAAAATTTCAATTGATTTGAATGTGTTTTACATATGCATCAAGAAAGTGATACATTGGTTTCTTTTTATATAACTCCGGAACGTTTATTTTGTCACCATTTTATTTTAGGGAAGACATACAAATCAAGTGTAGATATTTAAAATGGGTTAGATCACATCCAACAATATGGATTTTTAATTTGGGTTCACAATTTTTATATTGTTATATTAGGAGGGTTAAGTTTCGTTAGAAATAAACAGAAAATTTTGTAGCCCAACTATATGTATGTATGTACATACTGCAGTTACATATTAGAGCTCTATGAGCTTCCGTCGGTTTGCCTAAAGAGCACACACACATGATAACACACGGATGTCATCATGCAAAGTTTTTAAGACGACGATTTTGTCATGGCCATTTGCTTGAAAAGTGTGAACCCTGATGTTTTTCTCATTTGTGCTACTGCCAAAATGATCTGTGATAAGGTTGCCAACTTTAATTTAGCAGAGAATTTTTGGAAAATCAATTCTGCTTCTTGTTTCAAAGATCCAATTTGAGATGAGAAGATACCCAATTTAGCCTACACGATGACCAAATATACTGGGAGAAACTGCAGGCGAAGGACAAATGGTCTTGTGTTTCCATATCTTGGCAGCACAGCCCACATATCACATAAAATTGCAATCCTCTTCGGTGCAAGTTATATTGTGTCAGCAGCTTATTCATCAACAGACCAAAGAAGACAGCAGGCCTTCTTTGGACGGCCGCCTTTGAACCAGATCAGACTGTAGAGAGGGGAATTGCAGCATAATTTCTCTCACTGTTTCCCAGGTGGAATCAAAATGAAACTTACTGCTTGCAGTCCAGCTTCAGCTATACAGCCTGTTTTCTGAAGTACGGCTGCATATGAGCAAGTGCAGTCCCTCTACTTCACAGGACAAACTTCCAGGTGCCCGAATCTAGGATAGAGCATTCAACATGGGCGATTGAACCATTCTTTAGATATGAATTTTGCATATAAGTTGCCCAACATGAGTTGGATGTACAAATATGCCAGAGGAGCCTTATGCCTGCTGCACGGTTCACATCACTAAGCTTGTGAACACCCAACCTTCCTTCCTTTTTTGGTGTACAAATGGAGTTCCAATTCCTAGCATGAATTTTTTCATTCCACACGAAATTGGAGAATATACTCCTAATTTGTGTTGTAACATTAGTAGTGAACTTTCTCTATCTAAAAAAGTAGCAGAAAATTTGAAGCACGGAAGCCATTAGGAAACAATATTATGTAATATTGTACGATACGTGCCACCCACCATGCGAATGATAGCTTCTTTGACACCCACACTTGTAATTTAGCCTTGCAGTTGTCAATTAGTGCATCGTGTTCCTAGTCTTAGGATAGCTGGAAGTAAGTGTCAAATTGAGGGACCTGATCGGAAAGGAGCTATACGAAACACCTGATAATATTTAATAATTATATACATACATACATGTATGTATATGTATAAATATACATGTACATATACATGCATACATATATAATTAAATATGTATGCCTACATATCTATTGTATGTATATATATATATATGTATATATATAGCAAAAAATGTACCGAAGAACGTGCACATGTATTGTTACTTGCGCACATCCCCTCTCCGGGGAGGTTTAAAGTATGTTTTTAAATTTTTTTGCAGATGTTAGTTCTACATGTTAGGTAGTCCCCCACAAAATTTCAAGTCAAACAACACCATTTGGGCATCGAAACATCCATTACAAAAAAGTTGCACAAAACAGTCCAGAATTTTGGAATTTTTTGCAACTTTTTTGTGATGGATGTTTCGATGCCCAAATGGTGTTTGTTTGACTTAGAAATTTTGTGGGGGGCTACCTAACATGTAGAACTACCTACTGCAAAAAATTCAAAAAAATACTTTAAAACCCCCCAGAGAGGGGTGTGCGCAGGTATGTTCAGTGTTCTAAATATCGGATATTGGTCGCGTATCGACCTAAGAAATTTGATATCAGATTGCGGATATTGGGGATATATCGGGGATATTAACTAAATATCGGAGTAGCATATCAGAGACTTAAAAATGATGACATATACAAGCATAAATGTATCCAAGAAGATATAACTTAAACTAACTCAAATAAAAGTATGTTTTGGTTATACTTCTCTCGTTAAATATGAATATCGGGGATATTATCTAAATATCAAAGCTCAATCCACTAAATCCAAAACTGGAAGGAAAAAATTCAAAAGAACTGAAAAACATGAAAAGAATGAAAATAAGGGAACAAATACTTACCTTGATCAGAAAACCCTCCCTTGCAACGATTGAACACCAGACGGCGAACCACGATCGACTTTCGTCGGAAAATTTCGGCTGATGGGGCTGAGCGGAGCGACGTGAGGAGCTAAGCGGTGATTAGGGCAAACTCGTGATTTTCTCTCAAACCCCCGCTGGCCTCATGTTTTAGCTGATGGATTTGGGTCGGGTCGGATCCACTTTTCAGTGGACCGACCCGCTAACTTTAAAAAACAATGAATAGCGGCCGATATTTCAAAAGGAAATATCGGCCCAAAATCGATAAATCGACGATATTTTCCAAAATATCGGAAACCGCAATAAAACAACCTATATCGTATCGGCCCAGTGATAATTCTGATATTGCGACCGATATATCGGATATCGGACCGATATTTAGAACACTGGGTATGTTACCCGCGCACATTCTCAGGCACATTTGCCTCGTATATAAATATATAGAGGAGGGATCAAATAACCCCAAAAATAACCCACCAAAAACCCCTAGCAAAAAGTCCATGCCCCTCTTTTTTCTGAAGATCCGAACCGTTCATCTTGATCTCCACCCTTTAAAATCATGACCCACCAATTTTCAGCCCGATCCCCTGTGTTTTGTCCGTTCATCCATCCGACCCAAATTTTCAGCCCGATCATCCAAATTTTCAGCCCAAATTTTCAGCCCGTTCATCCATCTTGATCTCCACCCTTTAAAATCATGACCCACCAATTTTCAGCCCGATCCCCTGTGTTTTGTCCGTTCATTAACCCTTCACAAAAGTTCTGTTCATGCGAAACCATTAAATTTGGGTCGGATGGATGAACGGGTAAACCACATGGAATCGGACTGAAAATTGGTGGGTTAAGGGTTTTAGAGGGTGGAGATCAAGATGAAGGTTCAGATCGTCCGGAAAAAAAAGGGCCATAGACTTTTTGCTAGGGGTTTTTTGGAGCTTATTTTTGGGGGTTATTTGATCCCTCCTCATATATGTATATATGTATATATATGTTGACTAGGATCCATTCGGATGGATCCATTCGGATGGATCAAGCATGCGGATCCATCCAAGTGGAATTTAAAATCGGACAACCTAAATAGATAATCCGCTCTGTTGGATATGATCTACCATGTCTAAACCACTTACAAACAAAATTGCAAGTGTTTTGCTCACCATCAAGTGGTTGCAAAATCAATATTTTTGACTAGTCATAAAATCGATGAATTTTGCAACCACTTGATGGATGTGCAAAACTTGTCCAAATCACTTGAAATTTTGTTTGTAGATGGTTTAGACACGTTAGATCACATCGAGCGGAATATCCATTTAGGTTGTACAATTTTAAATTCCACTTGGATGAATCCGCATGTTTGATCCATCCGAATGGATCCTATTCAACCTCATATTGTGGTTGACTCATATTGAGGTTGACTAGGATCCATTCGGATGGATCAAACATGCGCATCCATCCAGGTGGAATTTAAAATTGGACAAACTAAATGGATCGCTCCGTTGGATGTGATCTAACATGTCTAAACCACCTACAAACAAAATTTCAAGTGATTTGGACATGTTTTGCACATCCATCAAGTGGTTGCAAAATCAATGTTTTGAATAGTTATAAAATCGATGAATTTTGCAACAACTTGATTATATATATATGAGAATAATGTAGAAAAGGTGGCACTTGATCTAATAGATCAGGTGCCAAGACACATAAAGTTGGAAAGTACAAGCCATACATGGGCTTGTACTTCAATAAGGCCCTCCTTTTTGTGTCTTGCACCTGATCTATATGATTCCATATATATATATGAGGAATATGGAGGTGTGCTAACAGCGCATGAATTTTAACCTGTGCTGTCAGCAAGTCGGGACCGTAAAAATATTTTTTAATTTTTTTGCAGTCCGTTCTACAACTTGTTAAGTAGCTCCCCACCAATTTTCATGCCGATCCAACACCGTTTGAGCCTCTGTTCATCCATTTCAAAAACGTTACGCTGACAGTTCGGAATTCTGGAGCGGTTTTTTTTTGAAATGGATGAACAGAGGCTCAAACGGTGTTGGATCGGCTTGAAATTGGTGGGGAGCTACTTAACAAGTTGGAGAACGGACTGCAATAAAAATATTTTAAGGCCCCAAATTGCTGACAGCACAGGAAAAAATTCCTGCGCTGTCAGCACATCTCCATATTCATATATATGTATATATGTATATGTATATATATGTGCGTGTGTGTTAGCCACCAAGAAGGAATTTCCTTCTATGCACTAGTTAAAAATACTTTCCATATTTTTTGGGGATCAACATCGTTCATTTTGATTTTCATATTCTAAACCATCAATAGACTAAAGATCTACTTAACCTAAGTTATTATGTTTGTTGATTTAACCTTTGCAAATTTAACGGTTTTGCAATAATATGTTTTTTGCAATTACTTGATCAACGAGCAAAATGCCTTGGGTTCATTAGACCTTTCGTGTGTTGGGGTTTTAGAATATGAAGATCCAATGGAATGGTGCCGATCATCGAAACATAGTGGAGCCTGAACTTTTAACGAGTGCATGTGAGAAAATTCCTTGTTAGTAGCAGATGTATATTTTTCTCATACATACGTTTATGTATATGTATACATATTTAGATACACATATGTATACATAAACATATAAACATATGTTTTGTCTATATACATATATGTATCATCTATGTATGCATGTACTGCATGACTCAAAAGCTGCGACAACTTAAGAAGGAAATTCGGCCATGTGCTTGTTTAAAATCTGCCACTCAAAGTATCCCAACATGCTGGCGCCATTTGGAAGATGTCAGAATTCAGGCCGGCATCCATAATACCAGGGAGCTGCAATCTAGAGAGCATCAACTTGCAAATGAACTTTCCAACCTCCTGAGGATGGAAGAAGAGATGTTCCGCCAGAAGAGCAGACAGGACTGGATGATTTTGGGAGATAGAAACACGAGGTTCTTCTATTCCACCATGAAGGTAAGGCACACACATAATAATCTATATCATCTTGTGGATGCGAGAGGGAAATATGAAGAACTTAAAAAGGAGGCTGTCAGGTACTATAAAGAATTATACTCCCAAAATCATTACAAACAGGTATTCACGAAGCTGATTCCTAAGCAAAAGGTCTCACTTGAGGGGAAAATGTGGCTAGATAGAAGGGTCTCTAAAGATGAGGTAAAGATTGTTGTATTCCAAATTGGGGCGGATAAAGCTCCAGGCCCAGATGGGTATAACGGTTTTTTTATCAACACAACTGAAGCTTGATTAGCGAGGATGTCACTAAAGCTGTCCAATCCTTCTTCAAGGCCGGGACACTGGTACGGCAGGTAAACCGTACTTTTTTAACTTTGGTTCCCAAGAACCTAAATGCTATAGGGCTGGGGGACTAACTACAGACCAATATCATGTTGCAACGTGATTTATAAAATTATCAGCAAAGTACTATGCAACCGTCTTAAAGAGGTTATCCATGAGTTGATTTCACCAAATCAGTCAGCCTTTTTAAAGGGGAGGCTCCTATCAGACTGTTCCCTACTGGCCCACGAACAGATTAGATATTTCAGCAACCCCATGTGAGCCAGAGCTTGCATTAAATTGGACCTAAGAAAGGCGTTCGATAGTGTGAATAGAGAATTCGTCTACTTTATTATGCATCATTTGGGGTTCGGTCACAACTTCATCAGCTGGATCAGGGAATGCATATCGACACCCACTTTTTCAGTTATGGTAAATGGGAGCCCGGTGGGTTACTTTAAGGGTAACAGAGGTCTAAGGCAAGGAGATCCCCTCTCCCCATACCTATTCATCATTGTGATGGAGGCATTCTCGCTCATGATAGGAAAATCCTTTACTAGCCGTGCAATCCATCCTATGCGTCGAGCAGGTTCCATCTCCCATCTTTTATTTGCTGATGACCTCCTGGTTTTTTGCAGGGCAAATAACCGCTCCTTTTATGGTCTAAAATCTCTCCTTGAAGATTTCTCAAAACAAACAGGGCTTCAAATTAACCGGGATTAGAGTGCGGGCATCTTCAGCAAGGGAGCCAAACATGCTTCAGGATTAGCAGCAGAATACCTGGGTATTAAGCTATCAACGACCTTTACTACTTATCTTGGACTCCCACTTTCTACCAAATATCCTAAAGCCCCAATGTTTTGCAGGTTGATTGATGAGTGCAAAAAAGACTTATGGGATGGAGCTCGTCTGTTTTATCAATTTCGGGCCGTATTGAATTAGTGAGATCTGTTATCTACGGTATGGTCTCATTTTGGTTACAAGCCTATCAGATACCTTTATCCGTTGTACGTACAATCTCTTCGGCTTGTAGAAGATTTATATGGGGCTCTTCCTGTATCTGGTCTTGTAAGGAAGTTTGCACCCCCAAAACTGAAGGTGGAGTGGGAATAAGGCTTTTACCTGACCTTAACATGGCTTCGGGTGTCAGACTTACATGGAGTTATTTCTTCGGTAAGGGACTATGGGCTAATTACATGAGGGAGAAATATAGTCACCCAAACTTCTTCTTTGCTGCCAATGGGAAACTCACGCAATCTGGAACATGGAAAAGGCTGCTGCGTTGTAGATCCATCTCCCAACATCTCATTAAGAAAGAAGTCAGAAATGAGCAAACTACATTATTCTGGCATGATCTTTGGTTTTCGGATGGGCCCCTAAAGGCAACACATGATATACCAGCGGGC
Source organism: Scilla litardierei (assembly GCA_030789695.1). Classification (NCBI taxonomy): domain Eukaryota; kingdom Viridiplantae; phylum Streptophyta; class Magnoliopsida; order Asparagales; family Asparagaceae; genus Scilla; species Scilla litardierei. The sequence continues at coordinate 141,880,303 of CM061133.1, read as the reverse complement.
TCTTCCCTAAAGCAAGTGGCAGACTACTGGAATGGCTCTACATGGATTGATACTCCAGAGATTCGGCCATTTCTACCGATGTTATAGCATACAAAGCTCACGCATGGTGTAGATTCATGGAGCTGGGTGCCTGGGAAAGATTTCAAGTATCGGGATGCATGGGAGGGCAGCCGACAACACGGCCCAAAATTTCCTTACTGCAAGTTGATTTGGTTTAGACACCACGTGCCGAAGATGTCTCTTGCCCTTCTTCGAGCGTTTAGAGTTAAATTGTTAACCAGAGACAAGTTACTTAAGTGGGGTGTGAGTACATCGGGTGAATGTGTGCTTTGCGATGGCAAAGAGGAGGAGAGCATCAAACATGTCTTTTTTGAATGCGAGTTCTCAAGATACATCCTTCGTAGAACCCTCCTGAAGCTGGGAATATCTACAAATATCCAACCCACATTAGCGGGGGTGGGAGACTTCTACTTAAACATGTTTGGGAATAAGAAGGTTTTGAGTTTGATAACTAAAAGTGCCTTGGCAGGAATGGTATGACATATATGGAGGGAGAGAAACAGAAGGATTTTTGAAAATACAAAAAGATGCAAGACAAGACTGTTTGAAAACATTGAGGCTGATCTTAGGATTGCTCTGCAGAACATAGACCGGGGGGGAGCCGCTGAAGCCATGTCAAACTGGGAGCTCTGGGATAATGGCTAGGAAGGGAACTTTTGAAACTCGTGTATGACAAATTCGTGAGCTGATGGGTGCAAGGAACTGTTAGTAAAGAGTGACGGTACTTGTGTCCTCTCATCTTTCTGACATATCCTTACATCCTAATTTAGATTCCTCTTGTATATGTTTGTATAATTTTCGTTAATATAGATTTACCTTTACCTTTCAAAAAAAAATGTATGCATGTGCAGAGAGAGATTAGCTAGCCTCATATATGCTTGTTAAATAGTTCACTCCATTATTTTTTAGATGATCGTTACCATTCATTCCGATCTTCATACTCTAAAACCCAAATATCACAGATCTAGCAAACCTAAAGTTTTTTGTTTGTTGATCTACTTGAAAAATTAATGGTTTTACAACAATAGAACTTTTTTCTTTCCCTCAATCGACAAGAAATTTTTTTTAGGATCACTAGATCTTTGGTGGTTTTCAGTTTTAAGATAAGTACATTAAAACAAATGGAGCCAGGCATTCAAAAAAAAAGTGAAGGGTGGACTTTTCAGGCGTCATATGTCACAAGTGCTCATGTCTCATATGATACCTGTTATTCTCATGCATGAATGCATACATATGTATGTATGCATACGTGCGTGCATGCTAGTGCTCTTGATTGATTGATCACCTGAGTTCTTATGATAATGATATTTATCCCATTTCTTTCTTGCCAACAGGTGGATATGCTGCTGGATACTACAGTTATAAGGTAGCCCACCATGCAACCGCTTCATTCTTCTATGTATTAGTTCATTTTTTTCTTCACATTTATTGTCAATCATTGGTATCATTTCATTTGTGGTTTTAATGCAAGGCACAACTTTAATTCTGGATGATATGTGCAAGGTTAGAAAATTTTGGTAATATTCATGATGTTGGTCAAGATTCTACACATTTATAACTTCACAGTTCACACTTTTCTCAATGTTTTTTTCCATCAGTCTTCATCACAAGTAACACTAACATTATTTATCCTGTTAGGAAAAAGTGATTCACCATGAAAGACTCAAAAAAGAAATTCCTTTGTATAATATTGGTTGTATATCTTCTTTCTTGCATGAGCTCTGTTTTTAGGAAGAATCGAATGGTTGGCTATTCATTAATGTAGTCACTTGTATACCTTCGTTCTTGCATGATCTTTGTTTTTAGTAAGAATTGAATGGTTGACTATTCATTAATGCAGTCGCTCATCAGTTAATATTTATTTTTCTTCAACCTTTGAATATGATTTTTCCAGCAGTTTAAATTTGATGATACAAATAAGAGAAAATGGCAAAAAAATTATGTTACTTCAAGTAAGTTTCCTTGTACCTTGTAGATTTGATCGACCATACTACTGACAGCAGCTGGGCTCTCATCAGAGATTTTTTTTTTCAAAAAAGAGAGAAAAGTTTGAAAGTTTGAAACATTGTCTGTCTATGAAGTATCAACGCACTGTGGGAGATGCATATTACATGCAAATTTCTCCAATACATAGACTGTAAACTCAACCGATGTTCTTATAGGATATTATTTCCGTGTTGTAAGGTAAACCTGATGCAGTGATACTTATATTTAATTTAGGCCTTCCTGTTTTATTTAATCTCTCATTTGAAAGAAAGTGTATTGAAATATCTTAGAAAGGAGGGAAGTGGGGGCAGAGACCTAGTGTAAGAGTTGACAAATAAGGTGTTACATCTGGCTGAAGGTTTCTTCCTTTTCTACTTCAGTTTGGTCATTGATGTGCGTTGGGTCATGTATAACTGAGGAGGTTAAGAATTGCACCAACTGTTCACAAGATTATGGCGATAGATATATAGATGACATTTTGGTGTGATGCTTTGCTAACAGGCTCTAGGAATTGTGTTAAAATGATCCAAAAGAGGAAAAGAAGACCTAAAAAATATCGAGCATTGTTCTGAGTAACCGTTTCTAGCTTTTGTGTACTAACACGCTGAAACGAATGATTGACAAGTTGAAAGTGGGAGTACCTAACATTGTAAACATTCAGTGTGCTGGTTAATAATTGTTAACAAAAAAGGAAGCAAGCATCGAGTAAACCATTATCGTTCCTGTGTGTTTGCTCAATCTTAGACATTTTTTCGCTCCTGTTTGGCCTTCTCCACCGTTAACTTTGCCACATGATTCTACACTCCTACAGCCAATAAACTGATGTTTAGTGTAAAAATGTTTCGTGCTTGCCTCTCCTGCACTGTGAATGGCCTACCAAATAGGATTTTAGGTTGATTTAAATTTCTCTGCTAATAAAAAATTAATAAATAAATGAGTGGTATTTAATTGCCGGCTATGTTGCAGATACATGGCTGCCGTAACATGACACGCCGATGTGTGGAAACTTTGCATATACATCATTGTGTTCCGAGTGTCTTTGCTACATAGATTGACAGTACCTAGCTTTATTACTGATAAGAGGGTACTATTTAGGAAAAACCAATGTCCCACATCCTTTCTTTAATTTTACTGACAGAGATCTTAAGGAACTGGCTACTGATGTTTTCTTCAACTGTCTTAGGTAAGTTTAAGCTAGTGGACTTGTCCCCCTTTAAGACTCAAATCTTTTAAGTCTCACATTAGGAAAAACGGGAAGTTTGTTTCTTTGCATCGTATTCTTAGTTAACAAGTACTATTAATAGTGTCCCTGCAACTCGGGACGTGGCTGTATTTCACAATAATTGGCAAGAACTGCAGTTAACCAGTGAAAACAATTTAGGCTATGAATAGAGGTGAATCAAAATTCATACATGGAAATTCATTTATACTCGAGAGTTACAAAGTCGGATACATCATACTCTCTCAAATACATAAAAGATACATCAGAGATCACTCACACCCTCTCAAATCAGAAATCTGCGCTCTCCACAGCAAACACAGTGTCCTCAAAAGTAGGGGCTTCCAGTTCCGTCTCAGCACCTGACGGTGCAAAAAAAAACGAAGAGCTGTCAGTTTGTCAGTGGTAAATCGCAGTAATTCTAGAATCTAGAGTTAAACCATTATATATGCATGAAAACGAAAGGCTAAGCGTAACAGTGAATAAAGTAGAAACGGGAAAGTAAGACAGACATGCAAAATAATATTCAGTTAATGTTTATGCTAACAGTTTCTAGCAGTTAAACCAATCCTAAATTGCGAATCATATTGGAGAGTTTAACGAGCAACCAGGAGTCCATCTCATACCACGGGGCGCTCACCTGGGTCAAGCCCAAAAGTAATAACAGGAAAGAGCTGACTCATTTGACCAACATTAACAATAGGAACGGACTGACCCATTTGTCCAATATTAACAACAGGAAAGGGGCAACATATACAGGAGCATGGCTCCAGTCGCTCCCGCACTCTCACTATATGATTTATCCCAAAACCCAGTGTGTCTGAAGTGCCAAGTGTATGTCAAAATGTACTTCTCTTAGTCTCAAAGTAGTGTAGCATCAATGTTGTTCTAAGGTACAATATTTGCTTGTTTAACCATGCATCTGGTAAAAGTCCAAGTGTCACATCAAAACTAACTAGTATGGTTGGTGTACTATGTGGTTCGAGTTCAATCATGAGTTATGAGTATAGCAGTTTAGAGAAGTTCATGCCGATAGGCCCAGCAACAAGATTATGCCACTTGTAAGGTGACATATTAGCGAGTCGTAAATGGAAAAAATAACATGGCATTCCAAGATCATATTTCTTCCATAGCACAACCAACATACTATTAATTTTGGTGTTACGAAATAGCATACAAAATGTGACATAATAAACTATTAGGAATAGCATGCAGCAAAAGGAATAACGGTCTAAGGTCTAAGCATGTGACATAACATTCTAAAGACAAGTGACAAGTATTTAAACATGGAAAGCAGATATTAAATGAAATGACATTCTAACTTGGATAGCACATTTGGACAAGATGTAGCAACCTGAAACATGGGGGAATAACCTTGGGGAGGAACAACTATGACGATCTCATAGAGTTCTCATCCTCGATCGTTCTAAGGGTCATATTTATCAATGCTCTTTAAATTTCAGCTAACATGTACATCAAAACAATTTCAGATTGAGCATAGGACTAAGCCGATGGTAAAACCGATATCCAACCATCATTATTAAGAAGCGCAATGCCCAAGGGTCTCATAAGCAAGAAGGGCAAAAAGCCCCAAGTCTAACATTAACCAAAACCACATCTATTGAACCAACCTATGGCTAAAACCAAGCAACAGAGCCTAACATTCACAGAAACCCCACGGCCAGAGATCAGGACAGAACCAATCATAGGGCAGATAACCCAATATGGTCACGACTGTGGGGACAGACCTCAGGACAGTCACGGCCAGGGCAGGGGAACCCTAGACAGTCACGGGTCAAGGGCTTAGGAGCCCCCAACAACCATGGTAGAGGGCATAGCCTGAGCCAAAGGTCACGACAATGATCAACAAGGGAATCACCACAACAGTGGTGAGGGGCGGCATCAGGGGTCGCCGCCAAGCTCACGATATCAGAAAAATCATCATCGCAAGGAATTAACAGAATTTAAAAACCAAAATCCAGAATTAAAATGATTTACCGAAAATTGAAGACCGACGGAGGGATCCGAGCCTTATCGCCTTGTCGTGGGGGCGGCTGCAGCTATTCAGAATGGGAGGAGACGAAACCTAAAAGCCAACAGCACAAATGAACACAAAACCAAAGTCTTTTGCAGAGGAAAATAATTTTCACAAGTCCTCAAGAAACCAACAAAAAAACCTTTAAGTAGATAGGCTTGAGTCTTACCTTGAGAACGATGGGAAAAAGGTGAAGGGTAATAATGACCTGTAATGCGATGGGATATGTAACGACGAAGTCCAGACGGGCTGTCAGTACTCGAGTAGATCGGCACCACAACAAATCTTGACGTTAGGGTTTGTCGGGCGAAGCCCTTGTGGGCTGTCGACTGATGTGAAGAAAGAAATGAAGATTTTGGACCTCCTGCGGATGGCAAATAGAACACTAGATGTGGGTGAATAATGTCCTTCAATTATAAAAATCTATCTAATAATTCTACCCAAGTAATTAACTTATGTTACCAAATTAATACTTAAACAACAATATTAACTTGTAATATTAAAAATAATTTGCGGAAGCTAGAAACACTTACAAGTATACAATGAGCACAAACACAAGGGCAATTGCAAACACAGATTTATCCTGGTTCGAGGCAATTCACCTACATCCAGCCACACATTCACTCTCAGGAAAAAATACACTATCACGTCCCAAACGAGACAACACGTATGATGAGTACAACACACCCTTAAAAGGACAAACACGTCCACAAATGAACATGTCTTAATTGAGACAACACCTCACACAAGTAAGAAAAGAAATACTTACAACCTTATTTTACATATAGCCAAATGTTGAAGCTCTTGTGTGTTGAAGTGTGGCTATAGGGCTATAGTGGATCTCCAAATGATGTTGAAATGAAACTCTTTGAGATCTAGAATTTGGGCAAGAATGATTTTTGAAATCTCTTTAAAACATGGGCTAATGGAAGAGGATTATACTTAAAAGCTTTTGAACTTGAAAACTCTTTTTTAAAGAATATCGATCTATAAAATTAGCTAAAACCATCAACAAGCCTAGCATATATAGGGGTGTAAAATCGTTGAACATATTTTTCAAAACATCCCTCCAACGGATCAACAACTTTTCGTAAATCGTGGAGCTGTGTTAAATTTGTCCGTTGGGCAAAAGTAGTCGTCTCCTATATAAATGATAGTCGATTCCCCAAACAAGTGTAGTCTAGACACAGAACAACTGTAGTCGACTATTTCATAGGACAGTAAGTACACAATGAAAAGTAGTCGACTCCTATTCAAGGAGTAATCGACTATCTAACATATACATAGAAATGTATTTTAAAAACTTAGGAAATGATTTTCAAAACATTTAAAAGAATCTTATGTGTGTTTCTAAGTGCGTGAGAGCTTAAACAAAGACTTTAACATGCTATCAAGAAAAAATTAAATTACATCAAAAATGAAATATTACATAAACTTCTTGTTGCAATTTGCTTTCTACTCCATTGTCTTGATTGCCCTTGAACTTCATGATTTTTGTTGGCTCTAATTCTCCTTGATTTGCATTGATTGATCATGAAAGCTCAATATCTCCACATATACACTCAAAAGGATATGAAGGTCTCCAGGTCGAGCGAACGAAGGAAATAAAGGGCTGAGCTGTCGAGGGTTTTGTGATTGAAGGATTTTCCCCGTGTCAATCGAACGGAGGGAAACGAGGAGGGAGAGAGAGAGAGAGAGAGAGAGAGAGAGAGAGAGAGAGAGAGAGTCGGGGGCTCGGTCTTTGTGGGCTTGTGAGCTGAAGGGAAAAGAAAAGAAAAGAAGGGGAGCCCAGGTTGGGCTATGGGCCAGAAAGAAGGAAAGAAAGAAAGGAAGGCAGAGAGAAGGCTTATGCTGGCTTTATAAAAAAATGGGCCTTTACAAATAGAAAGGGCATCAAGTTGAAAGGAGAAAAATGATGATTTTGGGTTTATTCTTTCATTTTGGTACTTCATCAAATTAAACATTTAAAAAAACATAAACATGCCATATGGACCATAAGTTGGTACTCTGCCAACTGATGATTCATTTGGATGCACTAGATTGTTCGTGCACCAGAAGGATCTGATGATTACAGATAGAAATTACTTTTGCTCATGTCATGATTCATTTACATTATTGTGCCCCTTTTTTTCTTCTTACCAAGTATCATGAGGACTTATGTTTCTTTATGTACATTTGCAGTGGGCAGAGGTATTATCAGCTGATGCTTTCTCAGCATTTGAGGACGCTGGACTAGACAGTGATAAGGTATGTTTTTTTTGATTGTTTTATCTTGTAATCACAATCTTTATAATGCTGCAGTTCTAATTATATCAGATAATAAATCATATAACACTATGTGCTAGCATGAATGCTTATAAATATCAAACGACATGACCATCTAAACCAGTACTTCATGACTGGATAATGTAATTTTCTGCTTTGTCTGCGTTGCTCATTTGTAAACTGTAGTTAGAATTGTAAGTAGATTCATAATTATGAGTTAAGGCTTCCTAGATATTCAACTGTAATTAATTGGTTGGCTGTTAAGCTTGCCAAATTCCATCTCGGCGATGAGTCTAGTTTCACACAACGCTATCTAGGCTATAAATTGGGCTTGGCCGAAATTTGGGCTAAATTTCAGAAAACTACCATATATTTTGACATGATTTCAAAAAACAACCCTAACCTTGAAAGAAACAGTACTTAAAATTTTAAAATTTTACAAAACTACCATGCGGCGTTAATGGCCGATAGAAAAAGTCGAAAAAGTCATTTTAATAATTTTTTACTATATCTTTTCTCTCACTATTTCTATTGTTCCCTATTTGACTTTTTTCTTTTCATTATTATTTTTATGTTTATATGATCTTTCTTTTACATCTCTTTTTAAGTTCTCACAATTATTTTTATTTTTATATTATAAGTTTATTTTCTCAAACTGTTACGAACTTTTTTGTTAGATCTTTTTAACTTGTTTTATTTGCTCTTTATTTTAAAATTTTTTATTTAAATTTATTTGTAAATGATATAATTATCTTTTTTATGTCCCCCCTCCCACAAAACACCCAAAAACCTTTAAAAACAAAAAAAGAAAAGAAGAAGAAAAGACAGTTAAATGTGAAGAACCAACTTATCTACATCATTCACCAGTTTACTAGTTCATGAATGAAATCATGGAATTGCGAAATCAATTTCAAACTATAAAAACACAAGGAGTGAGTTAACAAGGTAAGGTGGTATCAAAAAACTGAAATTGCATATACTCTTCCTAATTTGCAAAGAAGCTGAAGAGATGCCAGCCAAAAGATTTCGACACAAGGAGAGGAGAGGATTAGGATGAAAGAAGATGGAAGAAGATGACAACTGGCTCTGAATGAGATAGTTGTAAGCATGGATCATACAAATTCTGAATGGAATGGCAAGTGAAATCTGTAATCTTGAACCAAAATGCAATCTGATGATATGCCTATTTGACTCTCCTCACTAAGGGACAAATCTCTTTATAAAGAGGGGTGGTGGCAAGATAAACAGCAACGGAGGTGGCAGTCGCGAACATGATGAACTAGTAATTTTTATTAACTTTTCCTTTTTGGGTGTCTAGATCTTCACCATAGTCATTTAGGCCAAAATTGTAGATATGTCAGTTGAGAAACGAACTTACCGTCATCATCTTCAATCTTATCTTCTTCACAGTTTGCAACAATTGGTTGCAGATCTAGCTATCGCAGTTACTAGTGGCCGCAATGTTGTGCGGCGATGCCTGCCTTAGGGCAGTGATGGATGGTGCATAAGAGGTGGGGTTTCAAGGGATAGGATGTCATGGGACGGTGACGAGTGGTGGTGGGCTCCTGTGTGGGTTGGTGGTGATGGTGGCTGGCCATCGTAGAAGAGGAATGATGAGATAGAGGGCTTGTTTTTTTTTAAATTTTTTGATGGATAAGGGTAATCTGGGCATTAAGTCATGTGATAGTCAAGTACTAACTTATGTAACGATTTGTTAATGGAAGGTATTTTTGTAAAACATTGATTGAAAGTATGCAGTATGGTTTACTTCTTTTTCCCCAAAGCAAATGTTTTCTTTAAAATTTGATCAAAATGTTTGGTACTTTTCCAAAATTTACCCTAGAAATTTGACCAAATCAACCTTTGTTGACTGCGAACGAATTTGGGTTTAATGTGTTAATTTTATCAGAGGACGGCGAAGAGTAAATATTCCTATTGGGTCATTGGTTCCTAACTCCTTTTGGTAGTATTGGACAATATGGTTAGAGGCACATGAAAAGGCTAACGTTGCCTCTAAATTTAGTATTTGATTTCAAGGTTTCCAGCTATGTAACATGCTTGGTTGTAGGCTCTAGGTTGGTCTCATGAGGGTCCATGTCACATTGACTGTTTCCTGGAGATCTTAAGACCCTGACGCGTCTACTGAAGTTCATGGATCCCAAGATTCAATCATCAACTAGATGTGAAATGGGACCAGCGACTTTTTGAGCAGGAAAAACGAGATATATGGAAAAACATATATTAGATCCTTGAATGTGTTAGCCGAGTCGGAAAGAAGGATGAGTACATTTGACTTCTGCAGATTCGACATAAATAATGTTTTAGAATGGTTACGTAATAGGCTGACCACCATGGCACCATCTAAATTCATCATACACAAACTTATTACAGATTAGATTAAGATATGGTAGATTCCACAACCACCCCATGTACCATGGCAGGTTTGTCACTAAACACTTCTGTACTATGATATCAGCAGATACTATCATTGGACAAGGGATGTTAGTGCCTCGTGCCAATAGAACATGGATAGTGTCTGTTACTTTTACGGGTAGTTTATGCTAATATCATAGCACAGTGGGGTTTAGTGACACGTTGGTTACAGTTCAGGTATTAGCAGAATTTACCTTAAAAATAAGTATCCTGAACAAAACTTTGTTTGCCTTTCATTTGCAGAAGATAAACACAAACTAGCCAAACCAAATTGTACTATCCTGAACGAGGCATGCTTGTGGTTATGTGTATGCTTGTGTAGCATAAAACTTGTTATGTTATATCATACTATTTTGTCTGATGGTTTGGTGGTCTAGAATGATTTTGAGACCAGTTGAAGTGATACGTGACATATGAAACAGAATCTAGCAATTCTGGCTGTCCGGAAAATAACTTGCTATGCATGCTGTGGTTTAGAAGCCATGCAGATGCCTACCCTATCTTGTTTTGCAGCATTTGTATTTTTTTAAAGATTTCAACACAATGCTTGACGGTAGTTCAGGTGAAGTTATGACATATAACAGGGGCAGCGGTGGCAAAATTAGCAATGTGAAATGGTTAAGAGAGGACAACACATGCATGATAGCTATCTGAATCGTCATGGCAAACTTATGTGGAGTGGTGGGCGTATTTAGTGCTGGTAGTGGGGAGTTTTGAATTTCATTCAGAGGATGAGAAGTTTAAATTAACTGTTGTGGATGCTGCCAGCTCACCTGGAGTTTCTCACTTGGTCGAAACCTCCAAAACTTACAGGGGTGGTTGGTTTCCCCATGCGAACCTTTTGAGACCTAGGACATGAATATGTTTATAATAATTAACAATGTTTTAAGATAATTTTATACATTTTTTACAATAAATGTTTAAAATGCAAAAATATCTTTTTCCATTAATTTATTTTCTTATATCATATTTTGACTCTTTGAGGATAATAAGTATTGGATGCCATAAAAGTACTTGTATTATTTTATTGGATTATGATCATGGTAAAATTACATTGTTTTGCCAGTAGTCTACTAAAGTTTCGCCTTTTTGTTTTTGCCAGTGGTTTACTAAATTTTCGCCTTTTTTCTTTACTTTCCCACTTGAAGCAAAGCATGGAAATTAACTCTAGTCTCGTATATTCAAAGCATGGAAATTAACTCTAGTCTCGTATATTTATTTCTTGTCACCTTTTTCTAGATCAAAATAATGGAGCACTGGTTATATAACCTTGGTCTGATGTACCATCTTTATGACATGCTTGCCATTTGATTTGCTTACCTAAGTAGGCTAAGTTATAGTTATTCATTGTTATTTATGTGTTCGTATATATGCAGCAACTTATTAGTTAGATGTGCTTTTTTGCATCATTTTGGTGCCCTTACATTGAAATATTTCCCATCATTATGGTGCCCATACATTGAAATATTTCCCATATTTTATGTTGTCGCCTTAATAGTGATTGTAATCACATGTAGTCTGTTCCTGTATCTGTCGTATTTGACGTGAAGCAGCCCATCAATTTACAAAATGAAGACCAAACTCTAAGTGAAGTCCCAATGACAAGAGGAAGGCTAAAAAGAATGCAAGATGTAATTGGAGCCCAAGTAGAAGCATTGCTGGCCGAAGAAAGTTGTGTTCACAATGAGGCCTTAGTTTTGCTAATCCAAGCCCCAAGAAAATTAAGGCCATAAATCTAAATGCATGCATGGGAGAGATGAATAGTCATGCAACAACCATTAATCTGAATTCATGGGAAGATGAAGAGTCATGCAACAACCATTAAATCTGAATTCATGGGGAGATGAAGAGTCATGTGCAACCATTAAATCTGAATTCATAGGGAAGATCAAGAGTCAAGTTCAGCCACCATTAAATCTGAATTCATGTGTGAGATCAAGACCCAAGAAGCATAAAGTTATGAATTATAAACGTAATTTTCGTGCATGTCATTAGGCTCATAATTTTAGGTTGTCTTTTGATTTTCTCTAGGTCACATTTATGTATTTTACTTATTTCATGTCATTATGATGACTTAAGGGCTACCGAAAGCCATTAGTTGTCTTTAATTAGAGAGTCTTTTAAGTTTCCAAGCTCTACATATGAATAGATCATATATTCCTTGGTATTCATCATCATCTAGAGTATTAATCCAGAATTGAGTGTTCTTCTCAAATTGTGAGAGTTTTCATATCTTCTTTAGCTCTTGTGAATCCTTGCCTTGTCAATCGTCCTTATAAGATTGGTGATCCAAATTCGCAAAAGCCACCAATTTGTGCTACAATCCAAGTGCGTTACTATGTGGATTGGTTAAACTCGTGTTCGTACTTGGGCAATTGGTCTAAGCAACAGGTCGCGTTCCTTATAACGTTGGTTGGCTATTTGCATTTGTCAGGTCAATGAACCGCCCTTATACAGAGCTTATCACTCCCTATTTCCTTTCTCTAAGTCTGGAGTGTGACGCTCATATCCTTCTTTTAAGTTTGTTTCGAGTTTCTTGAACATCCTACGCCGTGAAGATCGGGCCACCCCCTTGGTTTCACATCATTTGGTATCAGAGCACCTGGTTGACACGGTAGGTGTTTCTTTCAATCATTTCATTGGTTCAAAAAAATTCTATATCAAATCTTTTCCTTTCTTTTATTGCTGCAAAAAAAACTTTTTCCAAAAACCTCAAAAACAATTCCAAATCACCTTGATTTTTTCTTTAGTGTGCAAGATTTTTTTATCTTCCTGTTTTAGAGAGCCATTTTTCTTATGTCATTCAAAACTCAAATAAGTTTTTGTTTAGTTTTATACAAGTAAAGCACCCAGGAAAAAAAGAAAAAATAATAAAGCAAAGGAAAAAATTACATAAAAAAGCAAAAAAAAAGTAAAGATTGGCAAAAAAATGAGAAGAAAAACAATAGTGGTGCTCAATTCAGTTCTTACATTTTGTTATTTTACAAACTTATGAAATTATATTATCATCTCTTATTGTTGCATTTTGGTCTTGCACTACTAAAGAATTCCCATCTTTTCATTGAATCACTACTCTAGACCTAATCCTACTTCAGGCTTGAACTCATCAATTATTCACAATTTGACCAACCACCACAACATACTTGGTTGAAGTGAGTTATTGGCTTTTTTGGATCACTCAACAAGGATTTGGGTTGTATACGAGCTAAGGACAGATTCTGAGGGAATTGTGGGGGAGATTATCAAGAGTGGAGTGCAAACTTTAAGTGTGAGCATTTGGTGAGGTCACACATATTTTTTATCTTTCACTAACATGGTATGAAATCCAGAAGATACTACACAACAAGAAGTAACACCTTTTCAAATGCAAGCATTGGTGAGCCATCTTGAGAGATTGTTCGACAGAAAGCTTGAAGGAATCCATGAACGATTGGATCAAATGGAGAATCAAGCGTACACACAACAAAATCCTCCAAACAATCAAGATCAAACTCATGTAGATACGGAGAGCCAAGTTGATAATGATGAATTTGAAGACATCCAGTCAAGGAGGAGGTTTCATCGTGATGAACAAAGGAGACAGAAACCGAGGAGACAACCTTGGTGGAATTAAAATCAAAGTACCTTCTTTTCAAGGCAAAAATGATCCCGATGCGTATTTGGAGTGGGAAATGCGTGTTGAGCAAATTTTCTCATGCCATGACTACTCTGAAGGTAACAAGGTGAAACTTGCAGCTCTTGAGTTTACCGAGTATGCTCTTGTTTGGTGGGATTAGGTGCAAGAGGAAAAAGTATGGAGAACGTCCCATTAGTACTTGGGCGGAAATGAAAGCAACCATGGGGAGGTTTATTCCATCTTATTACTATAGGGAGCTTCGTCACAAACTGCAACGACTCACTCAGGGAGTGTAGACGCGTATCACAAAGAGATGGAGATTACCATGATTAGAGCAAATGTGATGGACAGAGAAGCAACAATGACTCGATTCTTACGTGGCCTTAATCATGATATTGTTGATGCCGTGGAAATGTATCACTATGTTGAGTTTCAAGAGATGGTCCATCAAGCCATCAAGGTAAAACTGAAGAGGAGAAATGCTGCAAGGAAGGGCTCTAATTCTTTTAGCCAGGGGAAGACCAGTTCAAAAAAGAGATACTCCATCTAGTTCGAAGGAGAATACTTCGAAGAAAGTTGAGAAGATGGCTAATATTCCAAAGAAGACGCAAACCGAAGCAAATTCTTCAAGAAGCCGTGACATAAGATGCTTCAAATGCCAATGGAGAGGACACATTTCTAGCGAGTGCCCCAACAAGCATATCATGATCCTCAATAACCATTGTGACTAAGAGACTGAAGAAGAAGAATTTGATGTAGAAGAGGAGATGCTACTTGAAGATGATGACAGAGAAAATGCTGCCGAAGGAGAATTTCTTGTGATTAAAAGAGCACTTAGCATTCAAATGAAGGAGGAAGAGAACAACCAACGAGAGAACTGGTTCCACACACGTTGCCTAGTCCAAGCAAAAGTATGCATTGTAATCATAGATGGACGAAGTTGCAGCAATGTTTCAAGTGCTGAATTAGTTGAAAAGTTGAGTCTTCCAGCCTTCAAGCATCAACACCCATACAAGCTCCAATGGCTCAACGAATGTGGAGAGTTGAATGTAACAAAACAAGTCACAATCCTATTTTCTGTTGGCAAATATAGAGATGAAATAATTTGTGAGGTTGTTCCCATGAAAGAATGGCATCTCTTATTAGGCAGGCAGTAAGTTTGATCGTCGTGTAACACATAACGGGTACTTAAACCGTTATTCTTTTGTACTTCGAGGGGATGGGAGCCTATAACCCTTCTTCCATTATCTCCAAAACAAATATTGGAAGATCAAATTAAGTGAGAAAAGAAAAGAGAAAGTGAGAGGAAAAATGATTCAACAAGAAGAGAGTAAAAATGAGAGTGAGAAAAGATAAGAGAGTTGAGTGCAGAAAAAGAGAGTAAATTGAGAGAAAATTCAAAAAGAAAAGGAGAGAAGAGAGAAAAATGAGAGAAGAGTTTCATAGTGGCAAAAAATTGAGATTAAGCAAGCTTTGTTATCTCAACAGAACCTCTTAGTACTTGTGTACAAAGAGGCTATGTTGAATACTAACGACTTAACATTTGCTTTGCTTGTCTCTTTTATATGAATATGAAGATGTCTTTCCTGATGAGATACCACCAGGTTTGCCACCAATTAGAGGCATGAAGCATCAAATTGATCTTATTCATGGAGCATCTTTGCATAATCGTCCAGCATGCCGCTCTAATCCAAAGATATTAAGGAGATTCAAAGGCAAGTTCAAGAGTTGATAGTACGTGGGAGAGAGCATCAGTTCTTTTGCAGTTCCGGTATTGCTTGTTCCTAAGAAAGATAGTATGTGGAGAATGTGTGTAAATTGCAGAGCCATTGACAACATCACGGTAAGATATCGTCATCATATTCCTAGGTTAGATGATATGCTAGATGAATTATCTGGTTCAACTATCTTCTCTAAAATTAACTTAAAAAGTGGTTATCATCAAATAAGAATGAAAGAAGGAGATGAATGGAAAACATCATTTAAGACTAAACATGGATTGTATGAATGATTAGTTATGATTTTTGGGTTAACTAATGCCCTAGCACATTCATGAGGCTAATGAATCATGTCTTTCGTGCCTACGTTGGTAAATTTCTGATAGTTTACTTTGATGATATCCTTGTGTATAGCAGAACCTTGGATGAACACGTGGATCACCTTAGACAAATTCTAGAGGGTCTAAGAAAGGAGAAATTGTCTGGCCATTTGAAAACGTATGATTTTTGTACAAATAAAATTGTTTTTCTTGGCTTTGTTGTTAGTAGATCTGGTATTGCAGTGGATGAAGAGAAGATAAAAACAATTAAAGACTGGCCAACCCATATTACTGTTAGACAAGTTAGGAGTTTTCATGGACTTGCAAGCTTTTACAGAAGGTTTGTGAAGGGTTTTTAGCACACTAGCAGCACCATTGAATGAACTGACTAAGAAGGATGTTTGAATCAAGTGGGGAGAAGCTTAAGAGATTGCTTACAAGCTTCAACTACTTGGCGAGTACGGTCTGAGTGCTACATTTAATGTTTCTGACATCTCTCTCCTTATTTTGGTGCAGATATTGAAGAGTCGAGGCCGACTTCTTTTCAAGAGGGGGAGGATGATCTGAAACAACACATCAATTTACAAAATGAAGACCAAGCTCTAAGTGAAGGCCCAATGCCAAGAGAAAGGTTAAAAAGAATGCAAGATGCAATTGGAGCCCAAGTAGAAGATTGCTGGCCCAAGAACGTTGTGTTCACAATGAGGCCTTAGTCTTGTTAATCCAAGCCCAAGAAAATTAAGGTCATAAATCTGAATGCATGCATGGGGAAGATGACGAGTCATGCAACAACCGTTAAACCATTAAATCTGAATTCATGGGGAGATGAAGAGTAATGCAACAACCATTAAATCTGAATTCATGGTGAGATGAAGAGTCATGTGCACCCATTAAATTTAAATCTGAATTCATGGAGAAAATCAAGAGTCAAGTTTAACCACCATTAAATCTGAATTCATGGGGGAGATCAAGAGCCAAGAAGCATAAAGTTATTCATTATAAATGTAATTTTCGTGCATGTCATTAGACTCATAATTTCAGGTTGTCTTTTGATTTTCTCTAGGCCACATTTATGTATTTTACTTATTTCAGTTCATTATGATGACTAATGGGCTACCAAAAGTCATTAGTTGTCTTTAATTAGAGTCTTTAAGTTTCTAAGCTCTACCTATAAACAGAGCATGTATTCCTTTGTATTTCATCATCATCAAGAGTATTAATTCAGAATTTAGTGTTCTCAAATTGTGAGAGTTTTCATATCTTCTTTAGCTCGTGTGAATTCTTGTAATGTCAATCTTCCTTATAAGATTGGTGATCCAAATTTGCAAAAGCCTCCAATTTGTGCTTCAACCCAAGTGCGTTGCTGTGTGGATTGGTTAAACTCGTGTTCGTGGTTGGGCAAGTGGTCTAAGTAGCAGGTCGCATTCCTTATAACGTTGGTTGGCTATTTGCATTTGTCAGGTCAGTGAATCACCATTATACAGAGCTTATCACTCCATATTTCCTTTCTCTAAGTCTGGAGTGTGACGCTCATATCCTTCTGTTTAGTTTGTTTCGAGTTTCTTGAACATCCTACGCCGTGAACATCGGGCCACCCCCTTGGTTTCATATCAGTACTCAATGCGTATAACCATGAAAATGTTTTGAAACTTTTTTAAAAGAAAAGATGCACATCCCAAACCTTAAGCATGTATAGAATACATGTGTTGGCTTAGGCCTGATGATGTGGCAATCCGAAATTTGCTGCATAGCTGATGATACGATGACAATGAGGAGGAAAGGAGTGGGTGGTGGCAGCTACGATGGAGGCTCCTCTATTGATGGGCACCGTTGTCTACAAATCCAGCAAACAAAACGGATGTAGTAGAAAATAAACTTAGAGAGTAATGAAAAAGAAAGTGTAAAGCCCATCAACCACTATATCACCTAATAATAAAACGCGCATCAAAACCCCTAATTGCAACCGCATAATTTGAAAACATACGAAGAAGAGTGGGCTTCCCACTCCAACTAATGGAGTGTGGGGATGATGATCGCATATCCACGCCCGTGAGCTTAAAGATACGTAGTGCATTTACAGTATTAGGCCAAATGTCAACCAGGGGACATTGCTCATAAATGAAATACATTAGTACACCAGTAAAAGTCCTGGAGGTGCATGTACATGATGTTACCCGGCGGAAAAGAAGTTTCAAAAATTTGTGTCTAGAAGTAGCTGACCTGGAACCTTTCAGACATTTGACACTTTCACACAGTTATACTTTATAGAATTGATTTGAAACTTGAAGTAATTGTGATTTGAGTGATCCGTCGTCCATGGTGCTGCCCTTGATGGGGCAAGTGATCAACTTGATTGGATTGACTTCATACGTCTGTGTGTCCTCTGGAGCGTCATGACGTTACCTCAAAGCAGCAGAGGGTCAGAGTATCAAACATGCTAACAAACTAAAATATCCAAGTGTTGTGGGAAACTGATAAATGATATATCTGTATGAAAGTTCACACATGTAAACTATATAGAAGAACGAAATCTTACGCAGAGAGTACCTGATGATAGTCTACTGTGTACAAGAAGGTGCATGCTTACTGTTAGATTTTTAAATTGGGATTGTTGTTTGCATATATCATCACTTGTTTAGTATCTATGCATTTTTGTAGGAAATAGTTAAACTCATCTCATAAAGCTTGCCTGGAGCAATATTATTCGTAGAAGGGATGTAGACCGTTCGGATACAAGCTGGATATTGGTTTTGCCATATCCGTATATAGAATTATTTTCTGAAAACCGACTCCAAATAATGTTCAGAAAGTGAATCTAGCATCCATATCCGCAAAAAGGGAAAACGGATATGGATATGAATCGAATTTGGCCTGGTGTAAATAATGCAAGCCAAATGTAGATGGATTAAAAAAATACCAAACTATATCTTCATATTTTGAACAATACACATGGATACATCATTATAGACTAGGACAACTTGCTACAAATAAGTCACGAGTTTAATATAATATTGGTAATATAGGGTATTTGTATCTTAATCTATATCTGGAAAAATTCAAGTGTTATCATCTCATTCCGTGTCCGAATTGGTACCCAGAAAAAAATCAAATTTCATATCTAACTCCGTATCTGTATCCATAGAATGGGATATTTGATACCCATATGCGCATCCGAAAGGATACGTTTAAGGATTTGGTTTCAATAATCCAAATCCGTTTACACCCCTACCCCTAATCCTTAGTATCACGTATGGTTATTTACATTTCTGCTCCAAAATTGCATGCTGCTTAGATTTGTTGTATAGTTAAGTTACACCTGAGATTGTTTGCACTAAGCAATTAGCTTTTTCATCATGGTACTGTTATCCCCGCAGGCTATCAAGGAAACTGGTCAAAGGTTTCGGGAAACCATTCTTGCGCTTGGAGGCGGAAAGTCACCGCTTCAGGTTAGATACTCTGCAAGTCCTTTTAATAATGCCATAAAGATGTGATATGCAATTCTTCAGTTGGTGATATGATATTGAAATTTTCGGTGCTTACTGCATGTTTGAGTAATGGTCAGGTGCATCAGTGAGGTAACACATTTTTGGATGTTAACACCAGGTCTTTGTGGAATTCCGTGGACGTCCACCATCGCCGGAGCCCCTGCTAAGGCACAACGGTCTACTGCCCATTACTGCCTCGGCTTGATGCGGGGATCCATCGCCGCCCTTTAGAGAATACATGAGAAAACTCGGGTTCACATTATCAAGCGCACTCCATAGAAACGTTCGAACCCTCACATGAAAGCTCCTCGTTAGGTTGTGGTGGACGGTATCATTTTACTCGGGCTTGCCCAGTGATTTCACCGCAAAATTGAGGTCTGAATGATACAACAATTATTTCGGTCTGTTTCAGACGGGAATCACGGTATCCCTTTAATCTTTAATCTTATAGCCTCAGATTTGCTTTCCTTTTCTTTCTTTCTTTTTGTTGTGGTCGGTATTTTACGAAACCTTCGCTTAAGTTGAACTCGGGGCTGCTAATGTCCATTTCCGTACACTGTGTTCTTCGTATGGAGAGCAACAGGGTGCGTGGGATTTGAATTTGTGTTAATGTTTTATTATGTGAGCAGGCGATAGTGAAACTCTCAATTCCTCCGGTGCTAGTGACATGTCTGAAGGATAATGAAATGTTTGCGCAGTTGGACAAAATGGCCAAAATGATGAAAAATTTGGAGCTAAGAACTAATGCCGAAAATGCTTAGGAAAAAGCATGTATGCAAAGACGTGTACGTTAATGACTTATAGAGTGACAAAATGTAAATATTTTAGGTTGGTATCTATTTAGCTTATTTAGATTGATTGTTGGGTAAATAAATTTGCTAATAAAAATTTATTAGGACAATTTTTTTTTTGTTGAAAAAACTAAAAATTAAAAATAATTACAAAAAGCGATCAAGTTTAAAAATATTTATTAAATCTTTCAAGTTTTATTATGTTAGCGCTCAAGGGGAAATTTTACTTTGATGTGGCTAAGAGAGAATGGCCGAGATTGGGACCCCAATCATTTTGAGTTGGTTGGGTTTCCAACCTTGACCCAATTTTTTTTAAATCGCAGACCGGTTGGCGGAGCTCTGCCAGCTCTCTGGTATGATCTGTGGTGAGTAAACAAATGGTCGGGCTGCCAAACTCGGTCAATTCATGCACAACCTCCACACTTCAAATTCACAAATGGCAGAGCTCTGCCTGCTCTCTGGTCTGATCTGTGGCGAGTAAACAAATAGCCGGGGTTGCCACACCCGATGAATTCATGCACATCCTCCATATTTCAAATGCACACCCTTAATACACCCCCTTCAATCACAATTCCCCCACTCCATTATCACACTCATGCATTATCACATATATACCACCCTTAAATCACAGTTCCAATCAAACACAAAAGGATCCTACATTACCAAAGCCATATCCCACTTCAACCACAAATTTCAATCAAACACAAAAGGAACAAAATAAATAATCTCAAAAAAATAAAATAAAAAACTCAATTGTGTGGCCAAGACAATAGTGGGCACGAGAAAGACGACGATCGTATCGGAGGACTTTCGGATCATGTGAGCATACACCAAGGAGCAATATTATGACGATTATGGTCTTGTCAGAGCCCGTCTCAATGTCTCAAGATACACAATCATGTAGCTTTCAATGGCCATCTTCAATGCTTCTAGTTCTTAACTGTTAAAAAAACTTAATCTATTATGAGAGAAGAGAAGATTGAAGAGAGTTACATTGATCTTATTGGTGATCGGGTCAGCATGCAAAGCTTTCAGGGTCTATTTGCGGTTCAGCATCAGTATCACATCATGAAGCTTGCTATGCATAATTGATTCCTTTTATGATGCATTGAGCTTCCGTTGTTGATATTCCACCATTAATGTAATAATAAAAATTGATTCATACTCTGATTAGTTATTATGGAAAACCGTGAAAAATTGAACGCAATTTTGACAAAATTAACCTTAAAATAAATTAAAAAGAATTTCCATTCATGCTCGATATGCTCGTGCCTCCATTGAGGCATGTAGATGAACTCAAACAACAGACATCAAACACACATGATGTAATACTACCTACTGTGAATAAATATAACACCTAAAGGTTTGATGGTTTTCTTTTATTTATTATAATTCACCCACCAAAATTCATTATCACAAAAAATGTGAGCTCTCATTTTTAGGTCTCACAACACCCCAAAACACAATCCCTGACATTCATGTATCCCGGCCCATATATAACATATGCTATCAAGCATCATCGCCACTAACTCAATATTGAGGATGCAAAAAAAAAAAATGAAAAGATAAAATAAATTTAAACAAAAAAGACAGACATCATTACTTGCTATCCAACATCATTACTTGCGACTTTCTGATCCTTTTACAAAGGTTCTCAGTCTACCAGTTACAAATCAAACACTTGAATCTCTTTCAAGATGATACACAAACTAAAATGTCTGATGCAATTAAATTATACAATACATGAGCGTAATTAAGCTTGCCATGGGATTAAATTACGCTTGAGCTCATCGACTAAATTTATCACTGGTTATTAATTTCAAACAGCCAGCGGCTGAGCTCTTCTATTTCTGCACTCTGGATTTCAAGTCACCAACTGTCGTGTACTTTCATTTAAACATCAATATACATTTTGTTAGAATTATGGCACATATTTAATTCATGTCAAATACAAAATAAATTAACGGATCCATCAAAAGATTTGTCTGTTGAATTCACCAAATATCGGAATATCTGATATGCCTGTTGCAAAGGTGTAGCTCCTCATTAAAGCATCCAAGCCGCATTCCAAGAGGTCGGGGTTAGATATGGCTCCTCATTAAATCCTTCAAGCCAAATGGCTGGTGTTCCTAGCCCCGACCATTTTCTTGTCTGTCTTGTCAGAGCGGAATTTCCCTGAAGCACTGATGTGGTAAAAGAAGGTCGATTTTGTTAAATATTTTTTTAAGTTAGTTGATTTTTGTAATTATTTTTAAAGTTTTGTTTTTTTCAAAAATTTGTCCAAATTTATTAGGACAAATAAAAAAAATTTCCTCACATTTACAACTATAAAGTTAGTTATTTCAATAGACATTAAAGAAAAAAAAAATTATTTTACTATAAGGAAAAAAGTGTTTGAGGGTTCTATTAATTTTCCCAAGATACATACCTTTTTGGTTCATCTGTCTTCTTATATGGAATCCGAACATAGAGCAAACAACTGCGAACGAGAAAGACTCTGACTACATAAACTTCTAAGTAATGCCTAGGTGGCTTCTTGAATCTCTTGTTTGCCATCCTCTGGGAGATGGCCCTTGAATTTATGACACGAAGGGTGTTACCTTGAACCCGTAGGTTTGGGTTGTTATGAATGAGTTTTTTTTTCCCTTTCTTGGATCCATCTTGACATGATATACACTAAGAATGCATTCATGAAGCTAAGAAAGTTCATGCTTCTGACGTACTTTCTACTAAATGGCCATTCTTGGGTAAGAGGAAATTGTCTTTCTTATAAGCACCGCTGAGGTCTTTCAAGTTAACACAACGTTCTTCATTTTTCATTTGCCCTACTTCACTGATACAACATTGGCCACCTGAACTTCTCAACTACGCCTGCCACAACTAGGTTCTCCATTTTCCCTAAGGAACTTTCCATCTTTTCTCACGTTGTATTCCTTTTCCTTTGCTTGAAGTGTTTAGTTGTTGGGGGCCATTTTGAGCTAGTGAACGATCACAATAGAGTATTCCTAGCATGCTCGATTGGTGATGAGATAATGACATGGTGATCTCTCTTGAAAAGTTTTACCTACTTCCAACTGTACATTCGTTAGACACAAATCTAGCCTAGAATGACATGCCATCATTTTCCAATCTTGAGATCTTCATGCCATCTTTCATAGGGTCAAATTCTCATTGTTTACGAGTGAATTTTCACCACATGTTGATTGTCTTGATGCTCGGATGTCGTAGCTGTCACGTGAGACGGAGATGACCCTTGGGATCGATCGATGGCGCGTTCGCTTGAGCAGGAAGGCGCGGATCCGTTCTTTGGTCCGCCGAGGGGTAGCCTCGGCGGGACGACAACCTCCGGGATCGGTTGAAGGCGGAGTCGCTCGGTGAGGGACGCGCGGATCCTCGCGTCGGCTCGCTGAAGGGTAGCCTCGGCAGAGCGACGAGCTCCTGGTGGTGGAGATGAGCGGCATCGGGGACGAGGGCGCTCGGCTCCGGCTGGGAAGACGCTAGGGGGTGGCCTCGGTGTCGATGGATCTCCTGAACCTGAATAAACGAGAGAGCTCGTCAGGGGGGTCGGACCTTGGTTCCAACCAATTCTCCTCCGATGCCAAAGTCAGATCTAGTCTGATGGATGCTCGATGTGATCGGACTTGGTTCGCGGAGAGACCAAGCACCGATCCTCGGGCCGAGCTATGGAGGAGAAATATGTTAGGTGGAAGAAGGTGAAAGAGTGGGTATGGGATACATCCGTTGTAGATCGCGAAGATCCAGCCTCTGGTGATGATGCCGCCTTCCTCTTCATATAGGGTAGTCCCCTAGTCATGGGCCATGATGAGACATCATGGTCGTTATTGATGAGGTCGTGCTAATGGGGAATGTTGGCCCCAATAATTGCCATGCTTTATGGAGAGATGAATGCCATGAAGGCGGAGTGATGGCATTGAAAGTGTCTGCCATAATTGGCGGGTGATGGCCATGAAGTAGGGCCATGATTGGCGAGTTATTGCCATGAAGGCGGTTGCCATGTTTGGCGAGCCATGATGGCTGGAGTGATGGCACTGGACGGTTGCCATATTTGGTGGGCCATGATGGCTGGAGAGTGATGGCCATTAAGCGGTTGCCATATTTGGCAAGCCATGATGGTTAGAGAGTGATGGCCATTAAGTCGGGCCATAATTGGTGGGCCATGATTTTCTCTATTATGGAAGTATGCCTTCGTCTTGGGTGGATAATCGCGACCCGCCCGTGAGATCCTTGGGCCGGAGCCCAAGGCCGTAGTAGGCCGGTTGACTGGTCGTAGTTGACTTGGCTCCTCTAGGCCCGGTCAAAATAGTCGTATCAATTGCCCCCATCTTCTGAGCTCTACCATTGTTGAGGTGGAGGTCGGGAGATGTAGTATAAGGGGGGAGCAGTTGCTCTCTCTGTAAAATTGGTCCGTCTTGCGGAGTTGGCTAGTGACGATAGATCGTTGGTCCGAGATTCGTTCGGTGGCGAGGGGAGTTGCCCCTCGACTTACGGCCGACGAAGGAGTGGATCGACCAGTTGGGGGAGTTTCCCCCAGCCTTACGGTCGATGTGGTCGGTCCGCTGAGGGAGTTTCCCCCAGCCTTGTGATCGACGGGTTGATTGGCCCGCTGGGAGAGCTACCAACTCAGTCTTATAGTCAATCGAGTGATAAGCCAGCTGGGGGAGTTGCCCCCAGCCTTACGGTTGATCTGGTCGGTCCGCTGGGGGAGTTGCCCCCAGCCTTATGATCGACGGGTCAATTGGCCCGCTGGGGGGCGACCCCCAGTCTTATGGTCAATCAAGTGATCAGCCAGCTGGGGGAGTTGCCCCCAGTCTTACGGTTGATCTTGTCGGTCTGCTGGGGCAATTGCCCCTAGCCTTATGATCGAGGGTCGATTGGCCCGCTGTGGGAGCTAGTCCCAGTCTTACAGTCAATCGAGTGATCGACCAGCTGGGGGAATTGCCCCCAGCCTTACAACCGATCCGTCCGTTCGGTTGCGAGGGGAGTTGTCCCTCGACTTACGGTCGACGAAGGAGTGATCGGCCTGCTGGGGGAGTTGCCCAGTCTTACGGTCGATCTATTCGTTTAGTTGCGAGGGTAGTCGCCCCTCGACTTACGGCCGACGAAGAAGTGAGTCGGCCAGCCGGGAGAGTTGTCCCCAGCCCTTCGACCGATCCGTTCGTTCGGTTGCGAGGGGAGTTGCCCCTCGACTTATGGCCGACGAAGGGGTGAGAATCTTGTGAAGACTTTCGAAGATTTCATGGTGGCGCTCTGCCACTACTTCGTCTGGCTCGGGTGGATGCAGGAGCAGTTCGGCAGCTCGATCGGGGCAATTCGTCTAGCAGTAGCTTCGACGGTCCTTCGGAAGGGCTGCTCGGATATCCGAACGGAGTCCGAACGATCAGCTTAGCCGGGTTGGTTGGTGGGGCCGACAGCTCGGCAAGCGGGGGCCCAGCAGAACAGTCGGAGGAGATGTATGGACGCTCGAACTTGGACGACGGTGCTTCGGCCAGATCGGCTCGGCCACGGTCGAAGGAGCTGCTTGGATGCAAGAACTCGGACGACTGTGCTTCGGCCAGATCGGCTCGGCCACGGTCGAAGGAGCTGCTTGGATGCTCGAACTCGGACGACTGTGCTTCGGCCAGATCGGCTCGGCCACTATCGGAGGAGCTACTTGTATGCTCGCACTCGGACGACTGTTCTTCGGCCTGGCTTGCGAAGAGAGCTCGGTATGGCCGGCAACTCGGCTTTGAGCTCGGACTTTGCTGGATCAGACGGGTGCCTTGACTCGAGAACTACCCTCAGACCTTTGTAATGCTCTTTGAAGCTACTGCACATGTACTAGAGGGGGGTGAATAGTACTTTAAAATAATCAAGAGTGTTATACCTAATTATTGTGCAAACATACAAACAACAATGCGGAATTAGACTACAAACACCAATCAACAAGAATTATCAAACGCAAACAAAGCATGTAACGGGTTCGGATCCACCCAAGTCTCCCCGACTTGTTCCCGGTGATCCTACGTCCCAACCACCCGGATCCCCTCCGGATACTTGAGTTATGTCACGCCCCGCTTCCCAAAAACGTGGAGGCGAAGCGTGAGAAGGTCCGCTCAGACTTGAAGCTACAAAGCTGCAAGTCCGATAAGCGTCGATCAAGTTTAAAACTGCAGGTCCTTGCAATGCTAACGAAACAAAGATAATAATAATTAAATGAGACAAAAGAAACATCTCAGAATATCCATAAAATAAGTTTCCAACATCGCAGAAAAGCCATCAGGCTAAAAGGAAGGAGACTAAAGGCCCAAACATGGCCAACAAAAGTACAAAGTACAAAACAACGGTGCTACGCACCAACAACTAACAAAAGGCCTAAAACAACATAAAGCTCCACAAAGACTCAAAGAATGGTCACCGGGTCCACCAAAATCCTCCTGGGCAGCCATGGACTCAGACTCAGCGTCAGCAAAACCTCACGTACTCAGCAACGGTCTCTGGCTCAGGTCTAACATGTGACACCCAAAAGAGCAAGGGGCACATGTCAGCAAGTCTGGAAGACTTGTGCAAGTGAAACTGAAAGTACAAGTAAGAGCAACCTAGCAGTTCTAGTATGAATGCGATGACATGGCAGTTTAAAGTATGAGTGCAACAGGTAAAGTAAAGTAAAGTACAGTACGAGCATGGCATGGCATTCACAAGACAAGTACAAGACAAGAAAAGTAAGCACCTCGTGCACAGAGATTCCGTCTTTTGGCTAGAGTGGCTGTACGGGCCAACTCCTAAGCTCAAGTAACCGTTTATCCCTACCCCTCCACGTGTATCGAGCCAGGGCATTACCCCCGAACACGGAATGCTCGCTTCTGGACCACGAGCCAGGAAGTGTGTAAACAAGTATGGCGTAGGGGTGCACCTAGCCGGACAAGTAGTACTAGGACAAGTATTGTAGCGTGTGCTACGATGCAACAATCAATGCATGGATGACATGGCATGGCAGTTAAAGTAAAGCGTACAGGTAAGGAAAGTAAACGTGACAGTTTTAGCATGCATGAATGACAAGTTTACTGTTAAGATCTAGCTTCGTTGTCAAGCTAGATCATTTAGGTGACGGATCTAGTTTCGTTGTCAAACTAGATCAAGTAGGCGTCTAGCCAGCTATCATTTCACCGACTAGTCTCTTTTACGCTAAAAGCAAGTAAGTGGCCTAAAAACATGGCCCTACACAAAAGTTGGCAAGTTTCACTTGCTTGCAACTATCACGTCAAGAAAACACCGTCCAACGAGTCCAAAGTCACGATTCCTACGTGCACAAGTCCACCGGCCTACATCCGTTTTATTAATCTTGATTAGTGATTTCTAAAACATTTAAAATACTTTAAAATACTGATTTTTAGTCTTTATTAGCATGCAATTGGGTTGGGGGGTCCTAGGGGTGCAAAACGTTACCTCAACACGACGCGAGAGCTACACCGGCGTCGGGTAGCGACGCCGGGGGTTGGAATAATAAGATCGCGCTCCAAGTCCAGATTCCAATTAGATTCCTCGCTGGAAATTCAGAGAAAATATCCCGGGCGACGATTCCAGATTCCAAAGCTCGCACGTGCGACGACGGGCTACGACGTGCGACGACGTCGTACGCGGCAAGTCGTCGAAGAGAACGTACCAAAGTGGGGCCCACAGTAGTCCTAGGGACCTTTGGGGAACCCACAATACCTCTGGAGAACTTGGGGGGCCCACGGAGGCAAGTGGTGCGACGGATGCGGGGTTGCGACGAATGGCCGTCGGTCGTACAGCCTCGGTGCGGGGGCTTGGCTCGGTCAGACACGGGGGCGGCGCTGTTGCAACACTTTGGGTCGGTCGCAGCAGCGGGGGCGACGTTTTCCTTCGGTCAGACCGATGGAAATCCTCGGTCAGGCGCTTGGAAGCGGGGTTGCAGCGCTGCAGCGATGCAACGCTCGGGCGCTCGGTCACAGCGGGCGGGGCCTTCGGTCGGGCACGGAGCGGAGCGGGGCGACAGAGCGGCACGGCAGCGGGTCGGTGCGGTGCGGATGGTCGGGCGGGTCTCTCGGTCTGACCGAGAGGCCCTATCGGTCAAGCGGGGGAGCGGGCGGGGTTGGTGCTGTGGTGCGGAGGGACGAGAATGCGGGCGGGGCGGCCGGTCAGAGCGGGTGGATGCGGGGGATTTCCTCGGTCGTGCGGGGTGCTGAACGTCGCAACGTTGCGACGATTCGTCGCAACGTCCAAAATGAGTTTGGAAGAGGCTAGGGCTAATTTCTTTGGAAAATAGGACTTGCTAGGGGTTGCTTATATAGTATAGGTGGGGTTGACTTGGTCTAGGGCCAAATCTAATAGGATTAGAATTCAAAAAGATTTGAAATTTGAATTCAAACTTATCCAACCCAATCTAGGATTTGACCTGGTCCAAATGAGCTGGAAATTGGCTCAAAAATTCTTTAAAACGTTTTAAACTCAAATAAATTTTATTTGGCCGAAAATACTTAATAAATAAATTATTAAAAATAATATAAAACTTGTAAAAATTATAAAAGTGGTCAAATAAACTCCAAAAATTATAAAATAAATATTGTGGTGATCGTGGTGACGAATGTGAGCTAACTAAGAAGACGGATCTCAAATTCGACGTCGGACGACGAAACTAAAAATAGAAACGTCTCCCGTCAAGAGTGAGAATCGTCACGTCTCATCGAGTAAGTTTAAATTGTGGGAAAACGACTCGAGAAACGTCGTTCCAAAATAGTGCCACTATTTAATACTCTCAGGGACGTTCGCAACGGCATAACACACGAAAGTGTTCACAAACACGTGCACGGCCAAAAGCACGTGCACGAACAACGTACAACGAAAAGTGGTCGTTACAAGTTAGAAACCACTAACCCAAGATTTTGCACTATGAAATTCTTGTGAAAAACATTCACAATACTAAATCATACACAATGTAAATGTGACTCCCACAACCCGGGATCACACACTTCTCTCACAACCGAGAGAACAATTCAAATATCAAATGCGATGAAATAATGAAACACTTACCACAAAATCCTATGTCTTGAGTATACTTACCAAATTAGGGCAAATAGGGATTTTGAGGAAGAAGATGTCACCAAACCCTAGCTCCAAGAAGTTGACCAGCAATGGAAGCCTAGGGTGGAGTTGGTGACCTTGATTCAAGCTCCTTGGCTTGGAAGGCTCACAATCAATGAATCTCTCTTGAGGAATTTGGCTCAAAGAGTGAAGGGAGAGATTCTTGGTGAGGAAGAGAGAGCTTAGAAATAGCTTGAGAAAACTTCTCTCTTAGGTCTGAAATAACTTTCATATTGGACCTCTAACCTTGCCTCAAACGAATCGGGTTTGTATTTATAGAGGCAAGAAAAACCGTGCTCAAAAGATTCCCAACGGTCATATTTCTGAAGCAGTTAGTC
Organism: Scilla litardierei; assembly: GCA_030789695.1. Classification (NCBI taxonomy): domain Eukaryota; kingdom Viridiplantae; phylum Streptophyta; class Magnoliopsida; order Asparagales; family Asparagaceae; genus Scilla; species Scilla litardierei. The sequence continues at coordinate 141,850,938 of CM061133.1, read as the reverse complement.
GGTCTAAGAAGGATCACTGACCGACTAGATTGGCAACTAGTCGGTCGGTGATTCTTCATGAACTGACTAACAGGCACACAGCCAAACGAGAAAGTTCCAAGCAACATGAACTAGTCTGTGGTCTACGAAGACTTGCCAACCGACTAGTTTCACAACTAGTTGGTCGGTAAGTGTTCTTTGACCGACTAACAGATGAAATAGGAAAGGCTGGATTCAAGTTGGACTAGTCGGTCTAAGAACAAATGCTGAAAGACAGTTTATCAACTAGTCGGTCGACAAACGTTCTTTGACCGACTAACGATAAACAGTAACTAAGGCTGTACAGGGAAAGATCAACTAGTCGGTCTAAGAAGGATTCCTAACCGACTAGATCGTCATCTAGTCGGTCGGTGACTCTTCTTTGACCGACTAATTGATCAACAAAGCTAGGCTGAAAAGAGCAACGACATCTAGTCGGTTTAAGAAGAGTTGCCGACCGACTAGATCGTCATCTAGTCGGTTGGTTCTTCTACTTGAACCAACTAAGATGCACTAGAAGCCGAGGGAAGAAGCGATAGGCTTCGGAAAAGTTTCTAATGGCTTCTATGATAATCCTAGCTCTAAGATATGAGCGAAATGAAGATTATAATGTAAGTCCTACTCAAGGCTTAACATTCTATTCTATGAAGCTAGAAGACATTAAATAAAACTTGACGAACCGTCTTCAAAGCTAGCTTCAATCTTCGCTCTTGACTTCAATAAAACTCCATGAGCTTCAACGAAGCTTCAGGCACACGATCACGCGTATTGAGAAGTCTTGAGACGTCGCTTTTGATGTACGTATTCTTTTGGCGACGATCTCCATAACTGCGCTCACAAAGAGTTAGTACACGATATTTATGTTTGCTCATGATCCAAAACCAAATCCGGGGAATCAATACTCAACAACCTTGTGGTTTTGATCTGATCACTCTTCTTATTCTGTTGAAGAAAGATGTCTGGGGGATTTTCTTCGAGGCCACTGAGATTTGCTGGGAGTAGAGATATCAGAAAGTGAACTCATCTAGCATTAGGGACGTCCGGTGTGCGGTGTCTCGGATCAGGGGGCTCGGGTCGAGCTTTGCCATTTGTCGAGTCAAGCTTGAGCTAAGGATGATTTGAGTGAAGCGGCACTGAACGAGAGGAGCTCGTCTGGAGGAGCTCGACATGGAAGCTTCAGCAGAGGTCCAAAGCTCATGAGCTCGAAGCTTGGACCGAGGCATGACGGAGGCCTCCGCAAGCTCGGGTGGAAGCAATTAGCAAGTCGGGCCTCCGACGGGGGCCCCAAGCTCGGAAACTTGGAACATTCGGGCCAGCAAACAGCGAGCACCTCGTCCTAAATCTGCTCGGCAAAGAATAGGTCGAGCATGCCCGCCGAGCTCCCCCGAGTTTTTCTTGGATGACAGAGCTTTGCTCGATGGTGGCGAAGTCGATAGAGGAGGGCCCGGCTTGCTCGGTAAAGCTGATCGAGTTCGGAGGAGGCTCAAGCCTGAGCATAGTTTCAGCGAGGTCGCCAGCAGTTCAGACAGAGTTTGGCCGGACCTCGATGAAGTTGCTCGAGTTCGGGAGAGGCTCGAGCTCGAGCAAGGAATAACCGGGTGAGGCCGCTCGGAGCTCGGACTGAGCCTTGCGTGTTGTTCGCCGTTCTCCATTGGCCGAGACCTCGACTCCTCCGACAGATCGGTCGCCATAGACGCCGTTTGTTCACTTCAGATTTGTCTTGCTCGGAGACTGGGCTACAAGGGTGGCTCGGCTCTGTCGGCGTCCTCGGTCTGCCCAGCCGGTGGGTTGGTGCTCGGCAGCGGCTCGCGACAGCTCGGCAGCAGGAGGTCAACAGCTCAGCAGGCGGTAGGTTGGCAGCTCGGCATCGCTCGGGTCAGCATCTTGGCAGCGGGAGGTTAGCAGCTCGGGCGGCCCAAAAGAGGTCTGAGCGGTCGACCCATCGGAAGGTCGAAGCGGTCGGTGGATCGGTGCCTCTCCGACGGCACGACGGCGATTGACCTGTTCTTCGATGGCACAGCAGTGCACGGGGGCTTCGATCATGTGGCAAAAGCTGACCCCGATCGACTCAGGCTTAGTCGAAGAATGTGTGGAGGCTTTGTTCTCCGATGAATGAAGCAGGTTCGCCTCGTGCCCAGATCGTCTTCCAGCGAACGAGGTAGGGGCATTGATCGAAGCCCGTACGAGCCACTGGGCATCGATCTAAACTCGAATGAGGCCGGTGGCTTCCGTTCGAGATCAGGTCGGATGTAAGCTTGGGGCGTCGAGCTTTGCCAAGTCCGGTGCTTTAAAGAGATGGCGACGGCAGCATAACGTCGGTTGAGCCGCTCCCCTTTCTGCACGTGGTTGACTTCCACATTCTGGAGGCTTCTCTAAAACCTGATGACGATCAAACAAAAAGACTTGTTTTTGCTAATCAATATTACATAGACCCATGGGAGGATGGGTGGATGCACTGTCGTCGACCCATGGGAAGTAGGAGAGTCGCCTTTGAGTTGGAGGAGGGTGAAGTCGCCGCCGTCGACTCAGGGAAGGTTCAAGAGGTGTCTTCGACCTGGAGTAGGGATGCACACTGTTGAGCGCGATGAAGCTTGGATCGAAGCCTTCGGAGATCGCACGATCCAGATCGAGCTTGATGAATCTCAAAGTCTTCGGAGATCGCATGATCCAGATCGAGCTTGATGAATCTCGAATCGAAGCGCTCGGCTTTTGTACGACTCATATCGAACTTTGGCTGATGAGATCTGGAGCCTTTGCAACTGGGTTGAAGAGCTCCGATCGAGGGTCGACGTCCCTTGGGTCGAAGATCGACGTGCCTCTGGACATCAGAGATGTTGTCGATGTTTTAACTTGGTAGAGGGTCCACACAACTTTGGGTCGTCCCTCGGACCCAATAGCCCCTCAGCAATGGAGTTTGTCGAGCTTGGAAAGCTCGGGTGTTTGAATCAGAGATGGGCAGGGGAAGGTGACTCGAAGATCGGTCGTCGTATCATCGAAGCTTGTGACTTGACTGGAAGTTTGAAGGTGGTTGAAGTTCCCAGTGGTCGCCAAGTTTTGATGGATCAGAGGTGGCGATCTTTTTGGCGAGATTTGACGAATCATATCCTCGCGTAGTAGATCGCTATCGAGCCTCGAACGGTCAGAATAGCTCGTTGGCGAGCTTCGGCATCTAGGATAGAGTCTCGATGGCATGCTTTGACAGGATGAGTTCGGCTCCATCATTAGATCCGCAATGGGGCATCATGGCTCAACCTGGAAGATCGGGCCGCTCCGATGAATACTCAATTGACAGTCGACGAGCCTCGTTGAGTTGGGATCGCTCAGATGGTCGACTGTGAATTTGGATCGACGGCTTAGCGACCTCCCTTAAGTCGAGGCTAAAGCTGGACTGAGTGAACGGTTTCCGAAAGCCGCCTCCAATCGGAGGTCACTGGCTTCGGCAATATGAATGTGTCAGAGGCTTCCCTCGACTCGAAAGAGGTTGTCGCCTCCCGGGATGATCCGATGAGATCCAGGCTCCGATCCCAATCGAGCTTTGGAGAGACTCTTATAGCCGCTAGATTTGGGGGGGAATATCGAAGCTTGCACGACCTCCTAAGGTTTGGATCGCCCTTTGGAGTGGCTTCCATGCCGTTCGGGCCTTTGAGAGGAACTTGTGTCGCTGCTCGAGCCTGGGGGGAAGCTACTGACGCCGTTCTATCTTGGTGGGGCCGTCGATCGAAACTCCGATCTTGGTTGCTGATTGAGATAGTTTGAATGAGGTCATCGATCGGAGCTGCTAGGATCCGACCCCCACAAGGCATGGTGAGATTCGACCAAGGCACTGCGACTCCGATTGATCCAAGGTGAGCTCCGGTGACAACTCGGATTTGCTGGTTTGAGGGTACGAACTCATCACCCCTGCAGTTTTGACTCTGCAAATAAAGACTTCACAATGAAGTTTTAATGTTAATCCATCGTTCTCAGTTTCTCATCCAAACACTACAAACTGTGGAAAGTGTTTTGAGAAACGTTTTGCAATTGAAATAATTAATTAAATGGAGAATCCAACAGAATTAGAGGAGAGACAGAAAGACTTCCCTTTGGCGTTTCCTCGTGAGTTGATTCTTATATATACGATTGGGGAGATGATCCCGACAAGCAGCGCTCCGGGCAATGAATCCTGTAATTCGATTATTGGAACAAGTAATCGTCGGTGTGGTTGACGACGTGTATGCCAACTGGTTCCCACAGACGGCGCCAGATGTTTAAGGGTGAATTTTCACCACATGTTGATTGTCTGGAGGCCCGGATGTCGTAGCTGTCACGTGAGACGGAGATGACCCTTGGGGTCGATCGATGGCACGTTCGCTTGAGCAGGAAGACGCGGATCCATTCTTTGGTGCGCCGAGGGGTAGCCTTGACGGGACGACAACCTCCGGGATCGGTTGAAGGCGGAGTCGCTCGGTGAGGGACGCACGGATCCTCGCGTCGGCTCGCCGAAGGGTAGCCTCGACAGAGTGACGACCTCCTGGTGGTGGAGATGAGCGGCCTCGACGACGAGGCGCTTGGCTCCGGTTGGGAAGACGCTAGGGGGTGGCCTCGATGTCGCTGGATCTCCTGAACCTGAATAGACGAGCGAACTCGTCAGTGGGGTCGGACCTTGGTTCCGACCAATTCCACTCCGATGCCAAAGTCAGATCTGGTCTGATGGATGCTCGGTAGGATCGGACTTGGTTCGCGGAGAGACCAAGCACCGATCCTCGGGCCGAGCTATGGAGGAGAAATATGTTAGGTGGAAGAAGGTGAAAGAGTGGGTATGGGATACCTCCGTTGTAGATCGCGATGATCCGACCTCTGGTGATGATGCCGCCTTCCTCTTCATATAGGGGAGTCCCCTAGTCATGGGCCATGATGAGACATCATGGTCGTTATTGATGAGGTCGTGCTAATGGGGAATGTTGGCCCCAATAATTGCCATGCTTTATGGAGAGATGAATGCCATGAACGCGTAGTGATGGAATTGAAAGTGGCCACCATAATTGGCGGGTGATGGCCATGAAGTAGGGCCATGATTGGCAAGTTATTGCCATGAAGGCGGTTGGCATGTTTGGCGAGCCATGATG